>JASEVX010000006.1:14658141-14851259 GCA_031761405.1 Serripes groenlandicus | reverse complement strand
ACACTGTAAACAAGACGTACCTGTTTTAAAACCTTGCACCCAACACTGTAAACAAGACGTACCTGTTTAAAAACTTGCAGCCATACACTGTTAACAAGACGTACCTGTTTAAAACCTTGCAGCAAACACTGGTAAACAAGACGTATCTGTTTTAAAACCTTGCAGCCAACACCTGTTAACAAGACGTACCTGTTTTAAAGCCCTGCAGCCAACACTGTCTACAAGACGTACCATTTTAAAACCTTGCGGCCAACACTCTCTACAAGACGTACCCTGTTTTAAAAACCTTGCAGCCAACACTGTCTACAAGATCGTACCTGTTTTAAAACCCTGCAGGCCAACACTGTAACAAGACGTACCTGTTTTAAACCTTGCAGGCCAACACTGTAAACAGACGTACCCTGTTTTAAAACTACTTTGCAGCCAACACTGTCTACAAGAACGTACCTGTTTTAAAAACCTTGCAGCCACAACACTGTAAACAAAGACGTACCTGTTTTTAAAAACCTTACAGCCAACAACTTTTCAACAAGACGTACATGTTTATAAACCTTGCAGGCCAACAACTGTCTACAAGCAGTACCTGTTTAAAACCTTGCAGCCAAACACTGTAAACAAGACGTACCTGTTTTAAAAACCTTGCAGCCAAACACTGTAAACAAGACCGTACCTGTTTTAAAACCTCTGCAGCCAACACTGTCTACAAACGGAATAGATGCGAAATCTATTACAATATGTGTGATGGATAATCAAAGTGGAACGGCAGTACTGTTCCGTTCAGCGACGTCGTCCTGTCTCGCATCATCCATGGTGGTCGCTAGACTTTCCTTCCGGTCTCCCATAAGTACAATACTCTGTAATAGACAGTGCGTGGTTTAGAGTACCAACATCAAAGGTTTGGTTGGATAATAAGAGAAATTATTGTTGGAAAAGGGAGTTGTATATCCATCTTTATCTGGACCTCTGGAAAGTTCCGAAACGACAATAACACAGTTTTGATCCATTAATGACCCATGATATATCAGGGGTTTGAAAGTTTAAATTACAGCATAATACATCCGCGGACTTAGCTGATCTAGAGCCAAATAATCCCTATCAAAAAAATTTGATTGCATAGAAATGAGATTGAATAAATGACATTGAGTTTAAAATTCATTGTTAAATGTGTATAAGATGCACTGGAACTGATTTGATCTTCATCATTTCTTTAGTATTTTGACATTGTTGAAAGTGACAGTAGAGAAAGTGAAAAAACAGTTTTGTCCGGGCCCGATTTGGTCCAAAATGACGGTAACCGTTTACGCGAAACGAATTTCTTTCTTGCTAATGCATGACTCCCCTCATTTTGTTTTGGACTCGTTTTAAAACATAAAGGTTAACTCTTCTCAATGATATAGGATGTTCTACCCGTGACACGCTTAGAACGTGTGACAATTTGAAGGTTGAAACTGGTTGATTTACATGGAAACAAAGAAGGAATTTATTTAGTGTGTTGTGAAATTATAATACAGCCCGCACACGTGTAATTATTCGAAGCCGAGTCCTGCGAAGAACTAACCAACATTATGGTAATCTAGCGCTAATGCATCGACCAGATCAGCCTTCGCAAGCCGAGCCAGACTGATCCAGGCCGACAACAATTCCGTCTCGTGGGGGATAGAGGTATAGAAATAATGATTCTTGGAACAGAAAATCCACAGGAAGGCGAAAAGTGTCTATTCGGATAAGCCTGCGCGGACATGCTTCGGTTGATCCGGATGGACACTTGACGCAGAGTCCCACAATGTTGGTTTTCTCGTGGCACGGCTCATTATACTACTTACTGCGTTACTATCGAGACGGTTAACGGAAGTAACATCGAAGACTTCGTACTCCCTTGACTGAGTTGTGACGCCACGCCGAAGTTGTTTTCGTAACTTCTTCGGGTTTCACCGTCGACAAGCCTGTACACCCTCCCGGACCGAACAGATCGCCGTTGGCAAAATACAGCGGGTAGGAGAACCCGATCACTTTAATGTCCTTGTTTTCATAAGTCTAGATATAAATAAAAACATGTCATGGGTTATTACCAGGTATTCTAAGTGATTGAAGCGTTATTATGGAATACAACGCCTAGTCGCCTGTAGTATGGTACCCGACTTCCTATGCAGTAATAAGGGGAATGTACTCCAGACATAGTCGCCCGTAGTCTGGTGTCCCGTCTTCTAATGCGTAATACAGGGGAATGTACTCCAGACATAGTCGCCCTAAGTTTGGTTCCCGTCTTTTCTACGCAAGTAATAAGGGGAATGTACTCAAGACAATAGTCGCCCGTAGTCTGGTTCCCGTCTTCCTATGCAGTAATAACGGGAATGTACTCCAGACATAGTCGCCCTTAGTTTGGTTCCCGTCTTTCTAGCGCAGTAATAAGGGGAATTGTACTCAAGACATAGTCGCCCAGTAGTCTGGTTCCCGACTTCCTATGCAGTAATAAGGGGAATGTACTCCAGACATAGTCGCCCTTAGTTTGGTTCCCGTCTTTCTACGCAGTAATAAGGGGAAATGTACTCCAGACATAGTCGCCTTAGTCTGGTTCCCGTCTTTCTACGCAGTAATAAGGGGGAATGTACTCCAGACATAGTCGCCCGCTCCAGAAGCGGACGCTTGCGCAGCTACAACAACAAATACGATTCGTGTGATTTAAGAATGATTGTTCCTTTAAAAAGCATTCCTCCATAAACGTTTAGAATTTATTTCTCCCAATCATAATAATGGATACGATCTAATTTCGTTTCAAATGCTCTTCTAACTGATCTGGTTCGCGTCAAGTGGTTTGAGGGTCTCTTTCTGCGTACATTTAATACCTAAATGCACCTTCTGACATAACAAAAGATTTTCAAATTGGTAGTAATGGCTGCCCTTCTTTGTGCTCAGGGTTGCGGAGTTAGCATTACGACTGACTGTCTGGTGTCAGGATAAATGCACAAGTTGAACTGATAACGCCGTGATATAACCGAAACATTGTTGAAAGCGGCGTTAAACACCAAACAAACAATCAATCAATCAATCAAACTTCTGGCAAAAAACAAAAAGATGGAGTTGTAATCAAAATAGCTTTCATGTCAATATGTCTTCAGATGGTTCAAATGAAGTGTCTCATTTAAAACTCTATATACAATTGCTGATGAAGAAATATTTATCCTTTACCCGCAATGTGTTTAACCCCGTTTAAAGAAACATGTTTCGAAGTGTCCGGATTTGTCAATGCCTTTCTTGGTTGTGCTTGACATTAACGTTCTTTATTAGATGCTATACCGTGTGGTGTATCAGAGACACGCATATTTACCTTATGGTAGGCTTTTGGGTCTTTATAAACGTTTCCATCCTCTATCTTTCCCAGGGCTCTAGGCTTGGCACTGAAAAAAAAAATGTATAAAAAAGGAAAAGTAACGTGAATGTTTATTAAGTGTTACCCCTATGGTATAAGGGCCAGCCATTTCTGAATTATGACACCGCTATGCTGAGCATAGTTTTACATCTCGAGTTCTATCTGTTTACCAGGCACCTTGGCGGCTGACCCACTGGCCATATCGGAACGGATCGCACTGTCGACACTGGGAATCGTACCTTTGACTTCCCTCTCTCGAAGGGGGTGCCTTAATCACTCGGATATAATTGAACCGCATGTGGGGTTGTGTCGCCTGTACACCCATTAACATCTCGTCCCTGTATTCCCACATACGCCCTCACTGTCCGTCTAAATGTTTGTGTTCGTGTTTATTGTGGATCTATGCCAACTTATTTCAGTTATATCACGGCTACCGTTCACTTAGTGATGACACCTGGGTAAACAAACCAGGAATATGATAGAAAATGTACCTTGCCCTACAATGGGCACTCAAACATGACCGACGAAGTTTATTTTTTCAAATCTTACCTTTGTGTACGTAACACGACAGAGAAGAACGAGAACACGAGTCCAATCAACAGACCATAGTCTACGTGGAGTAGTGTTGCGCAAGAACAGGTTACCACCCAAATCATCTAGATGGTGTAAAACAGAGAACAATTTGCAAATGGAAAACGAATATTTTTCCTTTTCAATGCTTTAGTTCTCAAGCGTTGTATTTGGAAGAGTCTTTAAGTAGACACGCTTAGAAATATAAAGATATGTTCGAAATGGACAGCCAACAGTATAGAACCTGGCCTGTCGACGCGGATGTGCCGTCTGGCCTGGATCTATACTGGTAGGACATGCTTCACAAAATGGCTTCAAGAAGTCAAAGGTTAAAGACGATTCTTTGAATGTTTTCAGTGTGTCGTCATGGATTGGTCTAATGATACATGTACATGGCACAATGAGACAGTGACAAAGCGGTGGGGCAACAGAAAGTTCGTAATTCAAAGGTTCACTGTTTAATACCCATGAGAATGGTGTCAACATTCTGTACCTTGCCACATTCTCAGTATGATGACTGGTATCCAGTAAGTATATATCAATAGCAATTAATATGCGGTCAACGAATTACGTCATAGTCGATGTAAAATAAATCAGTTTAATATAAAAAAAAAAATTCTCCCGTAATAAAAGGATCAAAACTCTCATAAAAGTAATCTTAGGAAGCTGGTAATATATGCATTACCTCCAGATAATGAAACCTTCCAAAGATGTGTATTTGATATCAGGAAGACGTTTATTTGGACTTTCGTCAACACGAACACTGGACGGACGGACGGACGGATGGACGGACAGACGGACAGACACACGTTTGCATTGACAAAGATACACCGTGTCGACTTTTTCAATCTCCGAAATGTTCCGTGAGATTAAACAATCTTACAGATATTAATATGATGCTTAATCTTCCTTTTCCATTACAGCATTTAAAAGGTGAACTTACACAACTTGGAGAAATACAAAGTAAACACATATACATAACTCACAAAATCATATTTTGACGTTCTCCATATTTTCGGTAATTCCAAAACTTGCAGAATCAAACTTCGAAGGGCAACTACGATGATTGCGGAGAGAACACACTAAAATACATAGTAGAAACAACGTGTTATAAGCTTGAAGAATGTTCCGTATCTATATTGGGTATTAGAGCATATACATCAAAAGCACTTTTGGAATCATATATCCGGGCGATAGTTTTAGATAGTTTGTGACCTGCAGATAAACAGTACACAGGAACCATCATTAGGTATAAGTAGTCTGGTACCCCGTGTACTATAGTACATTAGTATGTCTGGCATGAACCAACATCGTAGTCCAGTACCCGGCGTGCTATATATCATTAGTATGTCTGGCATGAACCAACATCGTAGTCTAGTACCCGGCGTGCTATATATCATTAGTACGTCTGGCATGAACCAACAATGGCGACTAGATTGACCACCTCCCCTTAAATATCGCGTTTGCATATATACAGTTTAATAAGTAAATATACATTGTAAACTTGTTTGGAATCAATGCATAAACAATTAAAAAGAGAATCAAACTTCATTTAGTGTTCGAAAGGTTAACCGGCTGGTCCACTAAAGGGTTGTCTCTATCGGCGTTTCATTACTACACCATTTCCAAGGGGCGCCGTCATTATTGACGTATGACTGATCCTTTATTGTAATGGTGTTGACAGGTTACTCCAGACTAATGTAAATGTACCATCTTCTTCAGTTATTTCCCTTTGCTGTACCGTACAATGAAAGCTTTCTCTTAATCTCTTTACGTTTTTACACACATGTTAAATTATAGTGCATACAGTTTTTAAAAAGTTAACTGGTTAGTCCACAACAAGATTTTCCTTATAGTCTTTTAATCGACACACCATTTACAAAGGGCGCCGCCATAATTGACTTTCAAAAATCGTCTGCTGTAGAGGTTCCGGAAAGCCTATGTGCGTGAGAAAGCGTTATAATATGGGCTACCCCACGAGAAAACCAACATTGACGACTCGGCGTAAAGTATCGACCCGGATCAGCCTAAGCATGCCACGGAGGTTAACCCGAAGAGACACTTTTTTTGCCTCTTGTGGATTTGTTTCAGGAATAATTACTCTATACATTGAACCCCTGAGACGGAATGTGTCATCCCGGACTTCGCAGGCTGACCTGGGTCGATACATTACGCAGAGAACATAATGTTGGCTTCTCGTGGAACGGCTCATACCCCTTTTAGTACCCAGCAAAGAAAGATTTATATATATCTTAAAACAAAAAAAAACAACTTGCCGTTCATTTTACTGTAGTTAGGAACTAATGTAATGAATTACTTACATTCGGTAAAGGCTCAAATAATGGACCAAGCCATAGAATGACAACCAAAACGAGACTGGCAGAGAAAACGCTTGCGAGCTGAAAATAGACATTTAGTTATATAGAGAAGAACAGAATTCTAGATAAGCTTCATCATTCACATTACACAATTCTTATTTGACATTCAATCCTGATCGCATAGTGTTTAGTTGTGCCATAATCTAGAGACCAGTTCATACCTCCTTATCTAGTTCTCTGGAGAAGTAGACAAAATGTTAGAGAATTCGATAATTTATTATGTATTTCAGAATGTCTGCGTAACTACTGAACGATGCATATTTAATTTGCATTGCCATGTACTAACTGCGTCTTTGTTAACCATTGAGCAATTAGTTTAGCTTCCAATAAGCTGCAAACGTGGTCCCAGATAAGCACACCTACCAAATTTGATAATACGAAATCAGGTACTTGTCCTCGCTCGACGTTGTCCAATTGGCGTGTTTTACTCATGTATACGTTCTACACTTAATTAATTGAGGCGTTTCACGAAAAGTTAAAAGTGGCCCATATGTCAAAGCATAATAAAATCTTTATAAAAGCAAGGTAAAAGTTTACATTTCTAAGTCGGTTATTTAAATGTGTTGCAGAATGCATACATTAGTTGCTATACATGTACATATAGAAACACATCTTCCTATAACAAATAAGGCTAGTTAATTATTATGAAATATTGTGTCACCATTTTTTCTTGCTTGTATCCAGTTTATACAAAGCATTTAGACAGGGCCGATTTTGGCTATTCGTAAGACTTCTCCTTAGCATTCTACTGGAGTGACTGCGATATTAGTTCATCAAATGCTGATTTACATTGTTTATGTTTCTTGTCTTGCCTCTCGCCGATTTCTTACCTGTGATTTGCCTCCCGCCGATTCCTGCACAGAACTTCTCGATACAGATGCAGCATATGGATAACAAGAGAAGAAAGATCCGAACACATTTCCTAGTCCATAGGCTATTAGTTCCTAGTAAAAGTATATATCGGGTAACGGTGTTATTAATATTCAATACAGTTTCTACAGGTAAATCGTGCTTTACGAACACCAGCCTTAACCCTTTCCCACATGCACACACTGTCTGACGCCTCTTCTGCAAACGACGTATGAAAACACTATGACAAAAGGAGAAATTACTCAAAACATGCAATGTCCCGTTATGCCACAATGTTTTCAACTCTATTTAATTGTTAAACCCTAATTTATTCGTATTTCTAAGAGATTTGTCAATATGTTTTCAACGTCGTCTGCTGCAGAATTGTTGTTTGTTGGAAACGGTTAAGGCATGTCAATAAAGTTCAATAACAAACCGTGATAATTTGAATGAAATAAGATGGTTGCTCAAACATGTACATGTATTGATCTACACTTTCCGCAGGCATAGTAAGGTTCGATTTCCTGGAACATCGCCCATATATTGTCCTTAATTATGACATATTCTGTTTGTAGTATATCGTGTATTTTTTTAAAATAACTATGCATGTGCAGATGATGTTACTAGTTGTGTGTTGATATATTGGAGCAAACTATGCGGCTTAACATCGTGTCCATTGTAGACCAACTGTTATTTGGGAGTTGGGCACCTCTATGTATGTTAATTGACTCGAATTACAATTGATAATTGATTAATTTATTAAGAAAGGAGAACAGTTTCTTAAAAACAGCCAAACCGTCAGACTATGTATTTAAGGGTTTAACAATATTTTAGATAACTCTTACCTGATTGGCATCAATAGCGTATTTGTGTTTCTTCGCCATAATCGAGGCCAGAGATACCGACTGTGCGAAGGATATAACGGCGATTATCGGGATATCCGACAAATAGCTGCTTATTCCTTCGAACGTTGGGGCCTTTGGAGTGGGCATCCTACATAAATAAGAAGCATTTACAGTGTTGTTGTGTGGTATAACTTGAAACTATAAACATTTCCCAACATAAAATAAGTCTGCAGAAGACGACCTTCAAAATATGTAGGCAAACATAATCAACAGCTCATGAAATGAAAATATAATTACTTAATAAAGTTCAAAACTTTGTGACAGAAGGAGAAATTGCTAACCATATTTCGTCATAATGTTTTCAAAATAGTTTACTGCAGAAGCGACACAAGGTGTCTATACGTGGGAAAGGGTCAACCTGGTCAACCTGGTCCTGCACAATGTGTAAAGATGTCTATTATATTTTGGTGCATACATTTCAAACAAATTCGTAAATACCGAAGACTTTAAAATAGGATACTAATGGCTGCCCTCCTTGGTGTTCATGGTTGCGGGCTTAGCATTATGACTGAAAGGCTGCGTCTGGATAAATGGATTAGTAGTACCGTGATATAGCTGAACACTTTTTGAATGAATGAATGAATGTATATTGTTTTATGGCGCATCGACAGCTAAGGTCATTTAGCGCGCAATTAAATTTAATTATTCATGATCCCTGGGTAAACAAACCAGTACTAGGCTAGAAAATGTGCCTTGCCCCAAGGGCACTCCACCATGACCGTAGTGCCGCGACTGGGGATCGAACCCGGGACACCCGGTTTCGAAATCCCCGACGCTAACCACTCGACCACAGCGGATTCCGAACACTTTTTGAAAGCGGAATAAAACACCAAACCAAGTTGATACGAATACATACATGTCTATGGGCGGCGTTTTGTGATTTGGGGTCTTAATGCATACGCGTACAGTTGAAGACTCGAGCGAGGCTGTGCATCTGCAAAGTCCCACCAGAGCACCCAATGTCATATAATATAGACCAATAAGCATATATAGACGAGAGTATAGCAATGTAGCTCCATTAGTTTTTATGCCATTTTACCCTTATGCGTTCCTGTTACGGGTGACTCATATAATAGCCGTCCAGCGAGAAAACCAACATCGTGGACTCTGCGTAAAGTATCGACGCTAAGCATGTCGCGCAGGCTTACCCGGATAGACACTTTTCGCTTCCTGTGGATTTTCTGTTTCAGGAATCATTACTCTATACCTCTATCACCCTAAGACGGAATATGTCGGTCCGGATTAGGATGAGCGGAGGCTTACCTGGGTCGATACATTCACAGAGGCCATAATGATGGTTTTCTCGTGGGACGGCTCAATTATTATCTATGCTGATAGTTATGTTGGTCATTTTTTGTCTAATAACATGTACATTGCGCAGATATGATACGGGGATTATAAAGTTCACGCCATAGTAACCCGCGCTTTAACGAGTACAGCGCTATAGCGGATGTGTAATAACGGGTTTCCAATGTATGTATACAAGTGTTAGAATGGTCATTACACTTATACAAAGTAAATCTAAGGTGAAATCAATTCATAATCGACAGTACAATGGAACCCCAAATTCCAAACTATGGCTTTCTTTATTATACAGGTAGCATCTGCTTGCCGATACCTTTTATTGAAACTGAACAAAACCTCTCACTTACCCTGCCGGCACACTTCCTACTATTTTGATTTTGAATTCTTCATGAAAGTTTCCAAAATAAGAAGCCAATGTTCCAGCAATGACCTGGAAATGAAGATGTTATGCTTTCATATAATCGCCCAATAAAACATCTGCATGTACCTACAAACAATACACATGCCAATTCTGTATAAAATGTTCAGTATCAAGAAAAGGATTTTAATAAAACAACACATTTCTAATTTTGATAAAATATGAGTCATTATCTTTTCAACCATCAGCAGGAAACGCCTTTTTGAGCAAGAAATCATTGTTACTAAATGTTCACAACTTTATTTGATAATTGTACTTTTCAGCTACATGTAGAGACATTGCCGGTTGTTCTGTGTAGTTGATTTAACCCTGTCACTGCCGCATTTCACAAAGTTGACTCTTCCTTGTTGAACATTGGACCATTCGATTGTTCATCCAACAGAAAGTTTTATAAAATTGAATGTCTAAGTGGGAAAAACAATGCAGATTTCAGGTGAGACAGCTCGTTACGAGCTGTCTCACCGGAATCTGTATTGTTTTCAAAATCTTTAATTGCCAGACAATCAGACATCAACAATTCATTATGTGAACCATATTCCTGCGCATCGTCGGACATCCACTGTCAAAAGTGGTTTGGAGCATAGCGGATTCAACAATCGCGGGTGTCCGTCGATGATTCCTACAATGTACGTAAACTGCACATATTCCTAGCACTGTTTGATACATTCATATCCTTTCCTCACACACAGCAACTCTGCAACAGACGACTTCGAAAGAATGTAGACAAAGATAGGAAAAAAGTATATAAATGAAAGGATTATTTTTTGATAGGGTTGAAAACATTGTGACAAAAGGGGACATTGCTTTTTATTAGTTATTCCTCCGTTTGCTACAATATGTTCAAAAGTTGACTGCTACAGAGGCGTCAGAAAGCATATATATGGGGGAAATGGCTAATTCAGCTCTTTTTAGCGACAGCAAAACGGAGATGCACCACAAGTCTTCTTTGGCCTGACGTAAATTGTACATGTAGATAAACAATCTTACTTACCACGAGGAGTTCTATGGGAACAGGGATCTTTAGTCTGTCCTTGAACCTTTGGTTGATCTGGACCTTCACGAGGTAGATGATGATGATACAAATAACGGACACAAGCAACGTGGCCATGTTCGTCTGGTCGATGTTTTCAAATATACGGATGTATGTCTGAAATTAAAAATTAACTCGTTTTGTGTACGTGTATCTAAATTATTACTTTCAGGAAATATCATTATGAATCAAATATGGCGTCATGTACGTTTAACAACGTTTCGCGGTTTTTTTTTATGATTATATGTGTAATATATTGCAGTGTAATTTAGGGTTGCGTCGGGTCTTTACAACGCATGTATCTATCGATACGAATTAAAAAAATATGGCTGACGTCACAATATATAAATCTGAACATAAGCTTTTGAAATATAATATTCTCATATATGCATAAGTTTCATAACGATTTGTCAAAGGAACATTGTTAAACAGATGTTGTCTCAAAACATTCCGAACGTCCCTGTAAATTCCATCCAACATGCAGACACAGTTTGCCGAATTCGCAGCAGACGTCTTTGAAAACATCGTTTCTATAAGAGAAATGGCTCAAAATGAAGGCATATAATTATTCACGCAAACGTAATCAAACCTTCCACACATCGCGACTTTTGTATATCTTTGATTATTAATGATTCGATCCGTTCGTTTGATCGTTCCATACTTGATATTTCATATACATCATGGCGAGAATTTGAAATCTCGCGTTGTTGAGCATGACCAACATTGAGAAGAAAAAAAAGCAAGAAATGCGTATAGTCAGAAGCCTGAACTGACCTAAACATTTGAAAAAAATCGAAAATAACTGGAATTTATCAATCCAGACTTGTAAGCTGAAACAGTGTTATGGCTACATGACCTAAATGATAGTATAAATATATATGAACCTAAGTTTTCAGACATTAAATAGTTTGTTGTATTAGATCAGTGTACTATTTACGTAATGTCTGATCAGTGGTGTTTCTGCCTAGCAGGACATTCTTCATTGAGCCATGGATGGGCTTTAGCACACTGCTCATCCTGAACATGAATGTATTATGCAAAACCTTGTCTGAATATACACTAGTCGTAACTTTTCAAATGTCGATTTTCCTGCATCGATGTATATTTGCCCGGTGTTCAGTTTTCAATTTCCAAATTACAGATGTCTATGAGTGTGACTATAGTGAGATGAATGAATAAATGGATGAATGAATGAATTATTGTGATATAATACCTCCAGCCTAGAATACAAATAGTTGATTATTTTGATAATCATGTTAAAGTATATAATATAATTTACAATAGATATTCATATTCATTACATATACATGTACATATTAGATATTAACAGTTCTCTCAGTAGTCGAGAATATAATGCTATTGTTTTCCGGTATACTGTTATTATGAAACGACTCTAAATTTGTAGGCTTTTCAACACCATTTAAATAAATTCTTTGTTCCCTCTTCTCGAATGCACTTATTAAAAAGTTGGTACAGCCACTATACTGCTTACATTGCTGTCATAATGCTATAAAAAAGTGTGTAGGTAAGTTGCCTAATTTACCCAACAGGCCTTGAAACAGACTAGTCTTATGTTGCTATAAAGTTTACAATCTAGAAAAAAGTGGATGAAATAAGATTGATAACTACCTTTACGACTTGAAAAAGTCCATCTGTCCGTGGTATTTTTAAACCGAGGATATATTTTACTTGACTAGTTCCAACATGAACGGCTGTACCGGTCGTAAACCCGCTTATCAAAGGGTCCGACATATACGTCGTTACGAACCCCAGTCTTAGTAATCCCATGCTTATCTGAAATAAATGTCAATCGAATGTTCACACATAGTCTTTGAAAGCATCAGACATATGCGCCTTTAGGTAATACCCCTCTGCCAATCTCGAAATAAACGTCAATCTGTTTAGTTGTACATGTACGTAGTATGTCTAATAAAGGGCGAGCCATATATATATACGTTTTTGCAAATCCTAGCCGTAGTATTTTTAAAACGGTGCTTTCTGGATTATATTTTATTTACAGAAATAAGTTGATGGCTTTTGAAAACATTGGTTTTTATGGAGTATACGTCCATCTATGAGTATGTTTCCACTTGTCTTGTTTGTTTGTATTTCTGTTAAATTGTGAAAAGTGTACATGTTCTTACAATATCTCCTACATTGGGGGCAATGGAGACATTATTTGTATTGTATCTTTATTGTGTACATAGAACTGTTGCACAAGTAGTGATAATACGTCTGTAAACCAATAAGGAATAACGTACTATTTTAATGTGTTGCTATTGTTAGAAACAAAGATATTTACACAAATGACAGAGTCACTCATGTAGTTTTTATCTTTTTAAGTACATAGAGGGCTAGAGACAAACCAATCAGGCGCCCGAACTCAATCACATGACCAGACTCACACATGTATCTGTCATGTGACAACATCAATAAGACTGAACAAAACATGAGCGTTAAGCTGTGAACAGCAACTTTAAGTCATTTGCGACCAGTGTAAATGAGTATCAGCCGGAATATCCGCGCAGTCTAATCTGGCTCTGCACTGATCGCAAATTAGCTATTAATGTAGGTTTGGTTTCCTGCAGCACAGCTAAAATATTTACCTGTGTAAATCCAACGAGCATTGCAAGAGTCATGATGATACCAAGTTTCTCATCAATTGGAAGCTGTGACCCGTCATCAATATCTGTATTTATACCATCAGTCATGTTAAACAAGGTACCATTGTTTTCGAGAAAGTTCGACGATGGCCCGCCGGCTTTGTTGTAAAAACGTGCAACAACTGAACCGGTCAGCAGGCTTACTACTGCAACAGTACCTGTACCAATGAAACAGTGGAACGTTTATTGAATTTGTTGCATTGTTTAATGTTTAAATAAGAGCGGCTTTTGTCGATTTGGGGTTGTAATGACCCTAAATGACTTTGACATTATCTAAAGACATATTGGCATACAACTATTTGGGGTACATTTCTAGTATTTGTGTCAGATGGTCAATTCTAAAATACGTAAAGAACATATGCGGTGGTTAAGAAATCTGCTGAGACTGTGTGGAGGTACAGGAACGTCTGAGACTTTACTGTGGCCATATGCACTAAGACCCCAAAGAGACGCAGCTCATTTGTTGCAATATACTCTTGATTTACTATATCAGTCATTAGAGCTTGGGATCACTACGTTATTGTCGCACATCACAGCTTGCCGCGGACCTATACTCTTACGTCTTAGATGTTTGTGTTCTAGAGAGCAAGTAAATGTAGTCTGGAGTTACCCGCCCCTTTGGTAGGCCATCTTTACATAACTGGGTCAGATATATTCCAATAACGGTGGCGCCCTTTGGACATGGTTGAGAAAGTAAAACGCGAAAAAGACAACATTTGATGTGGATCACATATTTGAAACTACTTTACTTCATTACGATGACTCCAAATATCAAGTTTAATTATGTACCTGCTAATTTTCCGGCGCAAATACATGCAGATGGTCATGTGCAGTTCAAATACGATGTATTAAAATTCCGTATTTGACTGCGGTACCAAATATGGTAATGGTACGTCACTAAAATATGATGTGACGCCATTGAAAATATGAATTTACGTCATTCAAAATCAGACAGTGGGATGTGGTTCACACGCCAATTTTACTTTATGTGTCAATTATGCTATTTCTTTATTAAGAATATAGAAATGTTTTATTTTTTTCTTTA
This sequence comes from Serripes groenlandicus, assembly GCA_031761405.1. NCBI lineage: Eukaryota > Metazoa > Mollusca > Bivalvia > Cardiida > Cardiidae > Serripes > Serripes groenlandicus. Next base: position 14,836,729 of record JASEVX010000006.1, on the reverse strand, counting down.
TTCTGTCTTATAACATGGTAAATGCTGATGCAGTATAGCGATACATGTTTTAGTATTGTACTACGAGGGATTCTGGACAATTGATTAAATTGATTGATTGGGGTTTAACGCCGTTTTTAACAATTTCTAAGTTATATCACGGCGGCCAGTTCACCTACGCATGCATTTCCTGGTTTTCTCACACCAGTACTCCACACAACAATCTTTCCAAGCAACTGGCTGCTTTTCCACATAGGCTTAGCCTATTGGTGGAAGACGAATGACGCATGTCGCATTGACTTTTGTCAATCGTTGGAAAGAAAGTTGGCCGAGCCGGGATTCGAACTCACAATCCCTTGATTGACAGCCCGCATCGCTACCGACTGAGCTACCGGGGCTCGACACAATTGATTAAAAGTTATTCATGGTATAGAATGAAAGGAAAACATATGTTGCAGTAGTCTACTCGGGTCGTAGTACAATACCAAAACCTGTATCGCTATTGCAGCATAATATTCACAATATATGATCCAACCTATAGGGTATTGCTCAGTGATCATACACAATGGTTAACATATCAGTATTGTACAAACCCATTGAAATGTGTTTGGAGGATCCAAATATGACGTAAATGAGAACGGGAAAGAAGGACATGTATAAACCGACCACTGGTGGCATCTCAGCTAACATAGCGTAGGCCATCCCTGAAACAGAAAATAATAATTCTCGCATATGATAAATTTGCAGCGGACGACTTTAAACGCATTTAGAACAATATTAAAAACCTCTAAAAATGAGAGTTCTATTACTAAAAAGAGTTGAAATTGCTCATTATGAGCATTTTTTTCTTTTACCACAATATTTTCAAAATTAATCTGCAACAAAGTTTTACATGTGGCTTTTAACACGTTATTAATCAGGGGTGTACGAGTATTGTAATGTAGATAAAAATTTGCCTGCGCAGCCAAAGTTTTATAACAGCTCCATTGAAAACAACTCTGCAGGCTTTTCACTCCCTTGGATCAACATATATATTCGTTTCAGATGCGCATTTAATTATTGACAGACAGTGCAGATGCCGATCTAGCAGCACAGCAATGCTTTAATAAGGATACAAAAATATATTCCTTTCAGACGTTTCTTGAACCCAAACACTATCTTAGTGATGAACATTGTAGATCCCTATCAAGCTGCGCGGATGTGCATGTTGATCTGGATTTACACTGCCCTATGGATGGTCCTCTTAGAGCAGCGTCCATATTTATCAAAGCGTACTGAGATTGAGGTGTTCGGTATTTCAAATTTAATAATGAATCCGCCGATATTAAACCGGGCGTCCAGGGTTCGATCCTCAGTCGCGCGACGGGTCATTGTGGAGTGTCCTTGGGTAAGACACACTTCCTAGACTAGTACCGGTTTGTTAACCCAGGGATCATGAATAAGTGAACTGTCGCCGTGATATAACTGAAATAATGCTGACAACGACGTTAAACCCCAAAATTAAACAAAATTTAAAGTAACAATATACAGATTTTTCTATAAAACACTTATGATAGGGTTAAACAATGTTGTCCGCCTTTGGTGTTTAAATAAATGTAATGTCACTGGTCTTGCGGTTTTTGCGGTATTTAGTAACGCTTACATTTACCACATGTGATTTGTTGTCTTAAAGTACGAAAGACCGGTGATGACTTTCATACATCACATTTCAAACTTTAAACTTCAGACTTCAGACTTCAGACTCCAGACTTCAGACTTCACACTTCATAGATAATATGTTTGAAGTGTGAAGAGTGAAGTTTGAAGTCTGAAGTATGAAGTTTGAAGTGTGAAGTATGAAATTCAGACTTCATACTTCACATTTCACACTTCACACTTCACACTTCAAACATATTATCTATGAAGTGTAAAGTATGAAGTGTGAAGTGTGAAATGTGAAGTATGAAGTTTGGAAGACACCACCGATCTTTCTTATAAAGAAGGACATGTTTGTTTTGTGTTTCATACTTTTCTACAAAGTATAGTACGTAAACATTGTCACGTAGTTAGTAACTCTTGTTAAAGACAGGGTTTTTCTTTATTCCGCGCTAAATGAATTAGATGGTATTAAACCGCATCTCTTTTACTCCATACATTGGCTGCTGAACAGAGGTGACCGTTAACACAAGCGATAGTTATTGATCCGTGATGCAATGTTCGCATGTGTGCATAGAAGCCCTAACAATAGACACGACCAATGTTCGCATGTGCGCATAGAAGCCTTAACAATAGACACGACCAACAACGATGAGGTATTCTTCAGCTTGAACCGTTTTTAATGTTAACCCTTTCCCTCATGTAGACGCTTTCTGATGCCTCTGTAGCCGATAACTTTTGAAAACTTTGTGGCAAAAGAAGAAATTGCTCAAAAGGAGCAATTTCTCCTTCTGGCACAATGTTTTCAACTCTATTTGATAAGTATGTCTTCAGTTAGGGAGATTTTCCATATTATTGTCGAGATGTTTTCGACGTCGTCTGCTACAGATTTGTTGTCTGTGGGAAAGGGTTAAAGATCTGAAACTTTATCTTGCGAAAAGATGTTTTCAGAGCCGTCTAACCTATGGCTATCTAGAGCAAGTACTTCTGAAGTTGTTTTGACATCGCATCTATGTTACAACAGTAATAAACACAGTTTAATTGCCCCCTTTGATAATGCGAATGACGTATACACCAGAAAGTAGTGTACAGCGCTTTTGTAGTTTACATATGTACATTAAATAAAGGCTCATTAATCATAAAAAAGCAACTGAGCGAGAGACAAAGATTGCATCTCAGTTCATTACGAATATAATTTGATGAAATGAATTCTGTCGTGAGTAATTAATAGTGAGAATGACGTATACACCAGAAGTAGTGTACAGCGCTTTTGTAGTTTACATATCGAGGGCTTGGCGTGAAACGATTGTAACTAAAATTTGTATTTTTTTACCAAGGTTAATCACCTCGCCATAAAGTATTTTATAAGCGTTAAATCATTTTTCTTGGTAAACAATGGAAATTTAGGTGCCATTGAGCAATTGCACCTAAATTTGCATTGTTTACAAAGTGGTCAGAATTGCCCCTAAACCAGGGTTTTCAAAATAGGTTTTTAGTTACATCAATTTCACGCCAAGCCCTCGATATGTACATTAAATTAAGGTTCATTAATCATGAAAAACCAACTGAGCGAGAGACAAAGATTGCATCTCAGTTCAATATGAATATAATTTGATGAAATGAATGGATCTGCATTCTGTCGTCAGTAATTAACCAGTAACTACAGCCAGACGTTGTGTGGTGACTATGAAACAGACGACTTTTAAAATCATTTGTGGTTAAAGGAGAACTTGGTCATAATGTGCAATTTCTCCATTTACCACAATGATTTTAGACTTTTCAGGTCAAATTACGCTAAATACATCCGCTGACTTGCCGATCTACTAGTACTATATAGTCCCTGCAAAAACCTTTGTTTGCGTAGAAATGAGTGTATACCATCACCAGAATGTATTGAATATATGACACTGAGTTTAAATGCATTTTGAATGTGTATAGGATGCACTGGAAATGATTGAAATGATCACTTTTAGTATTTTGACCTTGTTTGAAAGTGAAAGTAGAGAATGCTAAACATCGGTCTTGTCCGGGCTCGATTTGGTCCAAAAATGACGGTTACCATTTTCGCCTGGTGAGTTCTTTCTTGCATAATGCATGACCCCACATTTTCTTTGGATTGTTTTAAAGCTAGGAGGTAACTATTTTCAATGATATATAGTGTTCTACATGAGAACGCTTAGAAAGTGTGACAATTGAGGACTGAAACTGGTCGATTTACATGGAAACAAAGAATGATTTTTTTTGGTGTATTGAAACCTTCAATCATTATATTTTCATTTATACATGTATTCCATATTTCTGTCAAAGTGTTTTTCTAAATCGTGTTATAAATATTTGTCGTATGTGGGAAAGGGCTCATTTCGTTTTGAATAGATGGCACAAGAACCGGATACTGACCTTTATCGAAACATATATTTTATTTCACGTAAATGCATTTTCGATTTACACGTTGCGACATTAATCTCATCTTATTTAATTTCGTGAATCAAGACAATTGATTAAATTACACGCAATTCAAAGATCCCTTCACATCTATTAGGATCAAGCTAGTATGGTGAATACCCAGTCCCGACACTACGGTCATGGTGGAGTGCTCTTGGGTAAGGCACATTTTCTAGTCTAGAACTGGTTTATTTACCCAGGGATCATGAATGAGTGAACTGTTGCCGTGTTATAACTGAAATAATGTTGAAAGCGGCGTAAAACCCCAATAAATAAATAAATAGTATGGAGAATAACGTTTAACCACAGGCGACCGAGTTCTCATTTGATAAAAAGTAGGGAAAAATACACATAACCTCGTTAATATACTAAAAATAGTCTCTCTTTATTGTTCATTTGCTATAATAATAATGACCGTAAAGATTTCGTATGAGAACATTTGGACAATTCAACCCAGAGCCGTGTTTCTATAAATAGCCTATATATGGTTCATGACGAACTCAAGGAGGGTAGGGTCAGGTGCACGTGCATCGATGGCGCATGCGCAGACGCTTGGTTTTCGTAAATTCGGGTTCGTCGTGAACTTAGCCACAGTATAATAATTATTTATACAATATAGAGATGCTATTTATAGTAACACGGTCCTGTGTGGGATCCCAATTCAATGGCCCGCCTTCCATCTAGGCTTTCGAAACTTGCCAAACTAAGTGTGTTCTATGAGACATGGTGCTGTATGTTTGACTTTCTGGTCAAACTAGTGAATTGCATTGGAAGCTTTGGTTTGTATGAACAATTTAAGGTATACAACATTTTAACAATATTACAAATATTTAACGGCTTTCTTTGCGATTCAGTTTACACATTACAAGAGTTTTCATGCTGACACCAATACATCGATCGTCATGCTATTCCAGCAATTATGAGTTTTAACGATGCTATTCTCTAAAAAACAGTTTTACAATATTTGTTATCACCACAGCAGGGCTCGAACATGGGCTCTCCCTCATGTGAATCGGGTCGAGCCCCGGTAGCTTAGTCGGTAGCGACGCGGGCTGTCAATCCAGGGGTTGTGAGATCGAATTCCGACTCGGCCAACTTTCTTTCCGAGGATTGACAAAAGTCAATGCGACATACGTCATTCGTCTCCCACCAATGGGCTAAGTCAATGTGGAAAAGCAGCCAGTTTCTTGGGAAGATTGTTGTGTGGTGTACTTGTGTGAAAAAACCAGGAAATGCAGGAGTAGGTGAACTGGCCGCCGTGATATAATTGAGAAATTGTTAAAAACGGCGTTAAACCTCAATCAATCATGCAAATCGGATACTATAACCACGTCACCATTTAGTCTGCCACATAGCCTGCGCTTGAACACAACTGCGAATCTGATGATTTATCTTTTGTACGCTTATATAGATAGACTATACAACAGGGATGACAAGACACAGCCGCAATGTTTTGTAATGATATATATCAACGCATGATTAGCTATAAACCACGTACACTTATCGTATTCATAAACGAAATCATTGCAAAAAGCAATGATGAATTTGAGTAGCCCAAAGACACAGACTTCAATTCGAATAAAACCCTCATTAGATTACGTAACGATAACATCTATCATTTCAAAAGTGTGAACGATGTAGATATTAATAAGATTGTAGGATGCACAGGTTGATCTTGATCTACATTGTTTACAAAATCCAACGTATACCTTTACCAATAGATAGGCTTATGTATTTTCAATTTTAGATTGCTATCGAAAGTTACTTGTATATTAGATTATGCCCGTGAATATCAATGCATTAAATCAAGATTCATGTAGATAGTGACATGATTTACTGCACTGTGCAATGTTATATTATACTATTATGTTAAATTACCAAGTCAAGCATTATTCGATAAACAGTTACAATGGCTATCATTAGAAATAATTGGCCGTGATTTTCAACGAAACATACTGATGATATGTACAGGTCATGTTCACGTTTACCCATGAATTTAAACTGCATTTGCGCATCATCATTCATGTTATATACGGCTGGCAAGTGAGAACAATCTAGACCAAGATCAGCCTCCATCTTTTTTCTTTACCTGCGATTTCAAAAAATGTTTGTTCTTGCTCTTACTTTCACACAACCTAGGCTTTGCCTATTAACATATTATGAGAGTTGCAATAAATGTATTGATTCTTGTTTTACGCCGCTTTCAACAATTGTTCAGTTATATCACGGCGTTTCCTGGGTAAGTTAACAGTACTACTGGTCCATTTATACTGACACCAGCTAGTCAGTCGTAATGATAACCCCGCAACCCTGAACGCCTAGAAGGGCAGCCACTACTAACATTATTAAATTCTTTGATGTGAACCGGCCTGGGATCGAACCCGCGACCACCCATTCCTAAGGCGGATACCTTTACACCACCGAGGAAATAGTTGCAATAAAGCTATTCCTCGTGATATCACACATTATTTTCGTTTCATCATTCATGTTATGTACGAATAATGTAGACCAAGATCATCCTGCACGAGTACATCCCTCTGTCTTCTACATTATTCGATACCCATTTATTTATATATATTTAGTAATGACTCGTGTAATATATCAGAGATGGTGATTACGGTTTAACCCTTTCAGCGCCGAATTGTTTAAAGTAGACTCTTCCATGTTCAAACTCGGACGACTCTATTTTCATGTTATAGGATTTTTGGAATATTTTATATAACTCACAGCCAAACAATGCAGATTTCAGGTGAGACAGCTCGTTACGAGCTGACTCACCTGAATCTGCATTGTTTGCAAAAAGCTCAATATTGCCTTTGGCGCTGAAAGAGTTAAGGAAATCAACGGGCCTAGGGTTAGTTTATGTAATCGAATACACGACAATCCTTTCTTACCTTGCGGCAGTTGCATAATTCCCACAGTCAAACCACATATGATATCGGCAAGAAGATCTGTTTTTATGTTGTACTTTTTCATGATTCTGTAAGATGGCACAAGCTTACTAGCGAAGTTAAGGACCCGTCTCTTGTTACACGCACATGGTGATGTCATCTTGTCCGTGGTGTCTTCCGGGTTGGAACGACGGAATTCTTCGCGAAAGTCCGCCGTTTTCCGGCATACGCTATCCCCAGTTGTAGACATGTCGAGAGTTCTCGCCCTTCGCGGTAAAAGTCGAGTGAGTGGCCTGTAGATCGCTCGACGTGGGCTAGTGGGCACCGGCTGCGATGAAGAGGAAAATGATTTTGCTATCGTTGTTCATCGTAAGGTAAACATTCTATTTCCTATACGTTGTAGATTTTAGGTACAATTGCGACAACGTCAGAAAACATACGTTATATGAAATAGCCTCGTTGATATAACTGAAAACCGTTGAAAACACTGTTAAACACCAGTTTATTACATGACAATGCTTGTATCAGATGCAATATACCGATTACGTATTTTTGTATATATGTGACACGTGTAATATAACATGACCGAAGCACTATTTGTGTATTTATCCGCGAATGTTTACAAAATGGCTTAGAACGTGTATACGGTAAACACGCACGTTACGATAGATGGAGGAGGTAAGGGGACCATTATTGGTCATAGAAATATCTATTTGTGTGATTAGTTAACAGTAAGTATTACATGTTGGGACTATTTTCTGAGGGCGAAAAAACGATTTTCTTATTGTGTTTCGTCATGTGATAACAAGAATCTGACATCCGTTGTCATTTCATAAAGTTTCATTAAACTCGTCCAACAAATGTGTTATAAAGCTCGCCATAGGCTCGCTTAATAACAAATTTCTTGAACTCGTTTAATAAAACTTTATATAAAATGACAACTCATGTCAGATCCTATATAATATGATCATTTCCCTGATACCTACGACTTAAGATGCGTGTGTTTAAGACTGTCATGAGAACGTTGTGGAAAAAGGAAATATTGCTCAAATAGATCGCGTCACACGAAGACATACATCAATGACTATTTTTAAAACCACCAAATAAGTTCAGAATTATAATCCGCACCTACGGACCTTCCTTGTTCAACATCTAGAAGTACATGCGGTAGAGTTCAGCGTAGTTGTCACTAATTTATAATCAAACTAAGATCGGTTATCGCATGACGTTCCCTAACAATGATTGTTTGTTTTTTTATGCTGCTTTACAAAAAAAAAAAAAAAGTTATATCTCGTTTTCTTTTCCGTAAGTTAACAGTGAATATATCCTGACCCCAACCAGTAAGTCCTTATGATAACCTCGCAAATATGAGTAACAATGAGGAGTGGATCCATCACTTCCATTCTTAAATAATTTGATATGACCAGGCCGGGGATCGAACCCATTGTACCCAATTGAAAGTAATGTATATGTGTATAGTGAAATCCCAGACGAGGCTGTGCGTCCGTACCAGACTCGTCGCTTTCCGTTGATATATAACTTAGTCCTATATGCATCTTAAGATTAATGAACACTAGAACTCTGGCCCCTTTAGCTTTACACCGATTTGACCTTATATGACCCCGTTACGGAGAGTCAATAAGACAGACGCTGTTCAATTCTTTGACCTGTATTGCTGCTGAACAAATGATGGATGATTGAATGATGATTAAAGACAAATCCCAAAAAAGGAATGTGGCATCACAATCGTAAGTTTAAATAAAATGAATAAATAAATGATAAATAAATAAGTAAACGAATAAATAAATGAATGAATAAATAGATAAAATAAATAAAAAAGAAACAAGTAATGATAAATAAAGAAAGAAATATAGAAAGAAAGAAACAAGTAAAAATAAAGAAAGAAAGAAAGAAATATAGAAAGAAAGAAATAAGTGAAAAGAAATAAAAAAAAAGAAATATAGAAAGAAATAAAGCAATTAATAATTGAATAGATAAATAAAAAAATAAAAAAATAAATAGATAAATAAACAACTGTTTGTGAAACAGATAAAAGAAATGCATAGATATATTAACAGATAAATAAATAACTTGAAACAGATAAAAGAAATGCATAGATATATTAATAAATATATACACACACAATACCGCTAACGTCCTGCGTAGGCCATCATACAGGAACAAACGAGATATGTACAACTGGAGGCTCACATTTTAATACAAAATAAAATAAATACATACATGAGTCAATAATTATTCAAATTTTATATATAAAAAAATGTCTCGTGGATACATTGCATTACATTTAACAAAAAATTCAAATATTAATCTCACACAGGCTGAAACAGATGTATATATCTGTTTAACTCCAGGTCACGGTTTCTCCGGCAATGGCTTTCTCCCAAATGATAAGCTCACACCTTGCACACAGCTCATATCTTATATTTTGTCGTAATAAAAAGTTTACCCAGCTAATTGTAAATCATCCAAACCGAACGATTCCGAAGGCTGTCCGATTTATTCCGGAATGTGTCGAAAGGTTTACGATTATAACGCCGAAGGTGTTCGATAAAGGTTGACGTCTACCGTTACAATGTCCATATCACAATGAATTAACGTCAATTACCGTGTCACTATGTATAAGCGAAGTAAAATGGTAAACATAAATCGTTAACAGTTTGCGGTGAAACAAACCGCAAATATTAGTTTTTTTCCCTTAATAATTGATAACTTCAGAAGGCGAATGGCGACTTGACCTTGCCAGCACCCCAAACCTTAACAATTCTCCTAATTAAAACGTCATTTAAAGACTACAACATACATATGGAAATTCAAAACATTATGATAAAAGGAAAATTCTAATAAAAAATACTTCCGTAACTAATATTTTCTGTATACATAGACATGTCCTTTTTTCGTTAGCATAATATGCTACACTTTGACTTGGTCGCTTTGAAAGCATCTGCTTTTATCATTGATACATTTTTGAGTACGATTTGTTTAGATATTAAGACATTGTGCTACAAGAGGAATTGCTAATGTTTCATTTTCCGCACAATGTTGTCATATTTGAATCCTGTAAATGCGTCACATGTCGGTTGCATCAATAAAATGGTTAGCTTGGAAGTTTCACAGATGCAAAATGTGAAGCCAAACAACGAGCACGTGCAGTAAACTCGCGATACCTAGAACATGGGATGTCTCGGGAAAAAAGAGTTTAACTTGGACCAATTCCTGGAATTAAACTGTGAAAAATAAAAAAAAAGTTACCGCAGTTTCATTGCTCGAACGATCAAGCAGAAATGCAGTTGCGCTGTTTTCATCCGGTAATATGTAATAATTCAGAAGCCTTTCATAATCAGTGTGTGTATACCACGTGTCTTTGATGTCAGGAGTTTGATCGGTTTTTCAACGGAGTTTGATTAGTGGTTTAGTTTCTTCAAACACTTCGATGAACCTGTTTTCAAAATGTATTAATATCGCCAACAGCCGGAGCATTATCAAAACTGGATTTTGAGAACAGGTTCGTCGAAGTGTTTGAAAAAACTAGACCACCAATCAAACTCCTGTAAAAGTCGGAGACAGGACACATTGTAAGCGGCGTAGACTGCGCCATGTTTCATTTAAAAGGGTGAAGAAATAAAAAAAAAGTACCATTGTTTTTACATTCTTATCAAGAGCAATTATTGCTGTCTGACCATGCAAATATGACGTAAAAAGTCACGTGGTATACACGCTACACTGCTAATACAATTAAGTATAAATGAACCACGTAGTTAGACATTCATTAACCTGTTAAGCATAGAACTTAATCACATCTATAAATTCATGAAACTTGAAGGTCACTTTCGATTTCGAGTAGAAGAGTTCGAATAGCCTTAGAGGAAACATGTGTATGATTGATTGATTGTTTGGTGTTTTACGCCACTTTCATCAAATCAAATGTTACAGTTACATCACGGCGTTTCCTGGGTAAGTTACTAGTACTACTGGTCCTGAAACAAGCCAATCAGTCGTAATGCTAACCCCGAACGCCAAGGAGGACAACCATTACTACTATTTTGAAGGCTTTAGTATGAATTGGCCGGGGATCAAACACGCGACCTCCCGCACCCGAGACGGACGCTCTATTTCTGCACCAACGAAGCGGTCATACACACGTTTATGAGAACAGTCTCCGTGACGTAGTGTTTAGGGCGTTCTTGGTAGCGGGGGAGCCCAGGGTCATAATAAAAACAAGCAAAGGATGTCATAAATCACACCAGAAGCGCTGTTAGACTGACCAAGCAGTGCTGTGACGGTCCCTTAATGTGCGCCAATTGCACAAGGAGAGAAAAACATGTAGCGAATGAGGATATCATATAAAATGCCGCAGCGAATAAGGATATCATATAAAATGCCGAAGCGAATGAGGATATTATATAAAATGCCGCAGCGAATAAGGATATCATATAAAATACTGTGGCTCAGTTTTGAGTGTATGTTATTGTTTTTGTTTTTCTATGTTTGTGTTTTTTTTGTTTTTTTGGCATTGAGTGAGAGCTATAAATAGTTTATATTTTATGTATAACCTTGTAGTTTTGTCTTCCTCGTTTGACAACCCCTTTCCATATTGCTGTGGTTTTTTCGGCATCTGTAATAAACGAGTATACAGGTCATTGTAGCTCGTTTAAACTTTAAACTGTATTCAATATAATTAATCAAAATCCGACCAAAATATTTCGCTGTACATGTACGTATATCAGCCTGCGCAGTCCACGCAGGCTAATCGGGGCCGACACATTATGTCTCAGGGGAGTAGATGTATAGAGTAATGATTCCTGAAACATAAAATCCACAGGAGGAGAAAAGTGTCTGTTTGGGTTAACCTGCGCGGCATGCTTAGTCTGATCCGAATCGATACTTTACGCAGAGTCTACACTGTTGGTTTTCTCGCTGGGACGGCTCAAATTTGGAAATAAAGAGTTCGGGGTTAATACATGTGTATTTTTATATTCCTGTCATATATTATATGACTATTCTACTGTACTTTGTCCACGTCACTAATTAACTATTATGTATGTTTGTTCGTCTGTCCGTCTATATGGTTATTTCTGAAGTTAAACTTGTATTATATGCTCCCCTAAAACAGAGGTCGAGATAATTCTTAAATGGTATACAGCTCTTTGCTCCCACTCTATCTACCTTATTATCCAACCAAACCCTATGTTGTGTTGCTTAAAAGGATTCTTTCAGTGAGACAATTCTTTTAAGTACCGACAACTTAGGCTTAGATGGTCAGAAAAAAGATTTTAGAACAGGAAAACGCCCAATATCCAGAGCTCTGCAATAGACGGGGAGCAATGGGTATGTCGATGGTGTGCGTATGTGTGGTTGCGAACAACACCTCCCTTTTAACTGACGAGGTCGAGTTGGGATAGCTCAGTCGGTAACGGTGATTATAATTGCAAAACAGGATGTAGCTAAATAGATATATATATATCCGGATACGAAGAGGTATTGTGACTTAATCGTATGATAATTTTTCACCTGGTGGACAAACATCATAAGGAAATAATCGCACATTCCATCTCTAGAATTTGAACTAACTATGCAATTATCAATTAACCAACACAACGCGGTAGGGTATCGTTCAGGGCCGTAGCATGCCACACAGGCGAACCCGGATATACATTTTTTGCCTCCCGTGTATTTGCTGTTTCCGGAATCACTACTCTATCTATCCCCCCTTAGACGGAATGTGTCGGCCGGATCAGTCTGCGCGGACAGCGCAGGCTGATGTGGTCGATACATTACGCAGATGTGTATCGCTGCAGCTGCATTTGTAGAAAAAATGTCTAGGCACGTGCCTACAGTGCCATAAGGGAGCTACGCCCCTGTCGTTTAGGGTTGACCTGAAGCAATAATTGGAATAGTTGTCGTTGTTTTAAAATTGGGACGCGTACATAGAGAGAGGTGATATGATACACTCAGTAAGAAAGTAAGTAAGTAAGTAAGTAAGTAAATAAGTAAGTAAGGAAGTATGTCTATAACTAATCACACATATGATAAACTAAAGTAATAAACAAGAGTGCCATGATGGCCCTAGTTCGCTCCACTGAATTATGCAATGCAAAACACATCAAGACAATTATTCTGATAAAGATTCCAGATGCAACCTCCAGAGTTTTAACAAAATTTTCCTTCATTTGGCCTAGTGATCTACATTTTTTTTTACCTGATATGATCTATATTCTAACATGGACTGGTTATCATCAAGACAAACATTTTGAGAAAGTTTCAACTCGCTCAAAGTAAAAATGCGGCCCCCGGAGCTTGAACAATATTTTCCTTTATTGACCTAGTTGTTGACCCAATATGACCCATAGAACTTCACCTAGATATAATTCAGACAAACATTCCGACCAAATTCCAAGCTGCTGAAGCCAAAAATGCGGGTGTTAACAAGATTTTCCATCAATTTGTTTTTTTTGACCCGCCATGACTCATATTCAACCTTGGCCTAGATATAATTCCGATAAAAATTCTGACTATATTCAAGCTGCTGTAGCAAAAAAGTGTGGCTTCTACAGTGTTAACACTATTTTCCTTCAATTTCGACTAGTGACATAGTTTCTGACCCAATATGACCCATATTCGAATTTAACCTAGTTATCTTTAAGACAAACGTTTTGACACTGCTGACCCAGTTAAAAATGCAGTATCCAGAGTGTAAATAAGACTTCACTTAAATTTGACATAGTGACCTAGTTTTTGACCTCATATTGCCGAGTTTCGGACTTGTCCAAAACTCGATGGAGATGAATGTTCTGATAAACTGTCATGAAGATCGAATGCAAAATGAAGCCTGTAGAGTGTTAACAAGGGCACTTGTTGTCGACGCACGACGCACGATGGACGACGGACGACGGACGACGGACGGACGCCGGACGACGGACGGACGCCGGACAAAATGTTATCACAATAGCTTACCTTGCACTTAGTGTACAAGTGAGCTAAAAAAACACCCACCCAATTATCACTGTTAAGAAAAAAAAAATATTTATAAAGTGAATTCATTTCAATGTCCTCTTAATTCACAGACATATCAACATAAGTACATGTAAGACATTGATTTATATCATGGAGTTCAAGGTCACACACGAAGGTCAAATGTCATGATTCTCTGCAGTTCTAACACTAATTTTGCATTGGGTTAGGCGTATCAATTGAAATATTCTTTTTTTTTTCAAAAAAAATTGTCTGGAAGATATGAAGTATTGTTAAGATATAATAAAGCAGACTCATCTTTATTATATTGTGTTGAAAGTTTGTTGATTTGTTTATTAATTCTTTTTATAATAGCTAGGCTTCGTCTTGAAACGTGTTGTTAATGTCAGATCTGTTAAGTCTATTATGCTCTCACATATGTGCCTGTTGCATATGACAAATATGAAAGGAAGTTCTAGTTAACAAAGTATATAAACTATAACAGAACAGAACATAACAAACAAACAAAAACGACGTGTTTTAGTTTATCAACTATTTTCTCAAATTCCGGTGAAAATCAGAATATACACATATTATACAACCTGACATAAATTACTAAAACGCCTCAACATGACCTATTAATTCATTTGTTCTCTTTGCTTCACATACTTGTACATGTCTTGAATGATCCAAGAGGTTTGAAAGAAATGTATCATTGACGAACAAATGTATATAATGTCGTTATTTCGAACTCCCGAAAATGATTCCCATATTATATATGAGAAGACCCTGTTCACTGGGTTATTTACGACGATATATCGCCCACGAGTGGTCTCATTTGTGTCATCCATTCAGTACTAATGTGATCCATGTATACCTGGTCCAGGGAAGATGAGTAACGCGAGTAAATACTTGTATGCGTTCGAGCAAGGTACCGATAAGCGACCAAACCAAGGGCAGTAGGACAAGTATGTCATGAATAAAACACAGAAGAATAGATCGAATGATAATGGGCATTTATACATGCCATAAAGCAGTAAAGATGGTTACATACAAACCCAATTAAATATGAAGATTTATATATGACATATCTGGGAGCCATTTGTAAACGCTTGCCGTTGAAATAATTAACTCTTTCAGCGTCCAATCATGTAAAGTAGACTATTCCGTGTTAAAAATCGGGCGACTCCATTTGTCATGCAATAATATATTTGGAATATGTTTACAACTGAAAGACAAACAATGCTGATTTCGGTTGAGACTGTATGTACTGTATTGTTTAAAAAAAAAACCACCTCATTCTTACCATTGACGATACCAAAGTTAACCATTTCCCTAATAGTACAGGCTACATCTGACGCCTAAAATAACAGAAGACTATGAAAATATTATGGAAAATGGAAGAACATTCTCGTATTTCACAATATTTACAAGTCTGTATGTATCACACAACACACGAGTATGATTCAAATGTTTTCGGGATACTACATGTTTTGTCACGTGATGTTTTCAAAGCAGACGACTCAGACTGCCATTCAATGACTTTATATAGTAGGCAATTCTTTCAACGACGAACTTCCTAAAGTAGAAACTTCCATGTTTAAAATCGGATGACTCCATTTGTCATGGTTTAAGAGATTTGGAATATTTTTCTAACTAAAATGCAAACAATGCTGATTTGAAGTGAGACAGCATTATAGTTTATTCGACACCATTTCAAATAATAAATTGAGCCGTTCCGCGAGAAAACCAACACTATGTACTCTACGTAACGTATCGATCCAGATCAGCGTGCGCAGAACAGTCCGGGCCGACCAATTCCGCATAAAAGGGATAGAGGTATAGAGTGATGATAATGATGGTAATGATTCCTGAAACAGAAAATCCACTGGTGGCGAAAAGTGTATGGCGGGCTTAGCTTGCGCGGCATGATTAGGCTGATCCGGGTCGATACTTTCAACAGATTCCACAATGTTGGTTTTGTTGTGGACCGGCTTAATTGTTCCCTCTCCTAGAACGCCCTGGTGGAACATAGCTGAGGTCGGAACACGCAGTCTAATTGTAGTGTCAACGTTAAAGGTATGCACCATGACCTTTCCTTCAAGCATTATGGAAGCGCATGTACAATAGATAAGTCAACAATACTGACATTGTCAGTTTATAATCTGATCTTAGCATTTATTGAGCCCGTCCATTGTCAACAGTGTAGATCCAGATCAGCCTCTGCATCCACTCTGTCTCATCAATATCTAACCGGTACACATAATAAATACTGTCTTAAGTTTATGAGAAGCGTATGGGAACCAGTGTCGACCCTGATAAGACTGAACTGATGTTCAGACTGATTTGAACCGACACACATCAGAAACGCATCTTTGCACAAGGACTTGCTCAATTGGTTTAAAATCCTTCCCATCTACAGACGCATTTTAAAAAATGTGCAGCAGACGACTTTTGAAAACATTTTGTCCAAAAGATGAAATTGCTCCTTAATTATGTTGGCCACAATGTTTTCAACCCTATTCAATAGTTAATATTTATTTATCGAGATTTTTATATCCTTTTTATAAATGATTTCAAAAGTCGTCTGCTGCATTTTTGTCATATGCGGGATAGGGTCCGTTAATAAAATAACAACATTTGAACAGACGTCTGTTTACGTTAGACGTAGCTCAGTTGATTAATGTTGCCGGTATGATCGGTACGCGGTACAGGTGACCCTTGGCTGGGCGACAAAATACATAGCTGTCGTTTTAACCACTGGTAGACAACACCATTAATAATGGACAACAGACATTGAGGTGTTGAGAACTTTGAAAAAAGAGGGGAAAAAATCAAAAGTTTGTGGTTATTTTTGACGTTGCTTTCAACAACATTTCAAGTCACCTTACTGCATACCAGTACTGGTGGTTAGCTTATCATGATACCAGAGCATCAGTGGTAATGTTATACACGCACCCCTGAGCACCAAGGGGGGAAGTCACTACTACACTGCCGAATTTCTCAAAGTCGACTCTTCCATGTTGAAAATTGGGCCATTCCAAATTTCGTCCAACAGAAAATCTGGTAAATTTTAATGTATAAGTAGCGAATAAAGAAGAATACATGAGATAGCTAGTTAACGAACTGTCTCACGTGAACTCTGTATTGTTTGTAAACGTCTTTAATTGCACTTTGATAGCGAAATATTTAAATATTTGGTATGCTCTGACCTTCCCTACACCACCAAGGCGATATCATATTAAATAATGGCGACGGTTAACCATACCAGTGTATTTATTCACGTTCCGTACATGGCTAACCAGTTTGAGGTCATATAATGCGCCTTTTCCAATGACAATCCACCACGACCGCCGCCGCGAGTGTCTTTGGGTAACCACGAACCGTTCTCGGTGTTATATGATTATAGTTGATGATGGACACATTACAGGTTTACCTAGGTCACACTATCCCTTTTCAACATACAACAAATCTGCGGCAGACGATTTTGAAAACATTGAGCAGAGGGTTTAAATAGAACAAATATCTACAAATGAAAATATATAAACATTGAATAGAGTTGAAACTATTGTGATACAAGCAGAAATTGCTCATTATGATAAATTTCTCCTTTTGCCACAATGTTTTGTAAAGTGGTTTGCTCAAATGCAAACAGCATCTAAGCAGACGCCTCTAACAGTGTCATATCAAAAACGCGATGTCGTTGTGGTATCAGAAAGACATTTAGAATGATTGGTTGACATGGACGCTAAGGTGACAGTCAACAGTGTCGGGGGACATGTGGTTAGATCGGATTGGCGAAAACCAGTTAATCTGTAAACCCGTAATCTGCAGCAGATGACTTCGAAAACATATTGGCAAAAATGTGAAATTTCTACAAAAAAATGAGTTTAATCAAGAATTAGAGTTGAAAACATTGTAGCAATAGGGGAAATTGCCACAATGCCGTCTGCTGCAAATTTGTCGGAATGCGCCTGCAAGTGGAAAAGGGTTAACGCGTACAATGTACCTGATATACACGAATGGTGTTGTTTAAACCATTTCCCACATAATATCAAATATGCAGCAGAGGTCTTTGAAAACATTAGATAAAAGTATGGAAACATTAAATAAAAGTATGGAAACATTAAATTAAAGTATGGAAGTATGGAAACATTAAATTAAAGTATGGAAGTATGGAAACATTAAATAAAAGTTTGGAAACATTAAATAAAAGTATGGAAACATTAAATTAAAGTATGGAAGTATGGAAACATTAAATAAAAGTATGGAAACATTGAATAAAAGTATGCAAACATTAAATAAAATATAAAAGTATGGAAAGATTAAATAAAAGTATGGAAAGATTAAATAAAAGTACGGAAACATTTAATAAAATATAAAAGTATGGAAACATTAAATAAAAGTATGGAAACATTAAATAAAAGTATTGAAACTTAAAATAAATATTGAATTAATGAAAAAATCCAAAACGATGCAAAAGGAGAAATTTCTCATTATGATTAACTTCTTTTGCAATAATGTTTACAAAAGTCGTCTGCTGCAGAGGCATAAGACAGCGTCTGATTGTGGGAAATGGCTTAAAACGCCATTCATTTATTTATTAACCTGATACTGGATATTTAAAACCTTTCCGTCAAAAAGACGCAGTTTGAAACATCTACAGCAGACGATGTTTGAATTCATTATGACAAAAGAAGGAATTGCTCATAATTTCGTGATATACCTTTTTGCTTCATTGTGTGGCTTTTGTTTCTATAATTATACTTTTAAATGTTATGTCATAATGTTTCAAGGTCGTATAAGTATCCCTTTTCCACACGAGACGCTTTCTGACGCTTCTGCAGCATACGACTTCTGAAAACATAGCATTGTGACAAAAGAAGAAATTGAATTATCTCCTTTTGCCACAATGTTTTCAACTCTTTTGAATGATATACATTCATTTGAAGTTTTTTTTCATGTTTATTCAACGTCGCCTGCTGTCGATTTGGTGTATGAGGGAAGACATAATGCATATTTGGTGTCTGTTGGAAACGGTTAACTAAAATCATACTTTTATACAGCTCAATCATTTCGAGGGCTTGGCGTGAAACGGTTGTATCTAAAATTTGTATTTTTTTTACCAAGGTTAATCACCTCGCCATAAAGTCTTTATAAGCGTTAAATCAATTTTCTTGGTAAACAATGGAAATTTAGGTGCCATTGCTCGTTCTGAGCAATGGCACTTAAATTTGCATTGTTTAGAAAGGGGTCGAAATTGCACCTAAACCAGGGTTTTCAAAATAGGTTTTTAGTTACAACCGTTTCACACCAAGCCCTCGATATACTGTTTTCAGTCATATCATACCTCGGGTCATTTTATTTGAGGTAACAATACACCAAATATATTCCTTCCCTGTTTCCATGTAAATTGACCAGTTCCAGCCCTCAGTTGTCGCACTTTCTAAGCGTTTCACATGTAGAACACCATATATCATTGAAAAGAGTTACCTCTGAATGGTTACCGACATTTTGGGACCAAATCGGGCCCGGACAAAACCGTTGTTTAGCATTCTCTTCTTTCACTTTCAAACAAGGTCAAAATACTAAAAGTGATCAAATAAATAATTTCCAGTGCATCTTATACACATTTACAATAAATTTAATCTGAATGCCATATATTCAATGTATTCTGGTGATGGTATACACTCATTTCAATGCAAGTAAAGGATTTTTTTTACTGACTAGTGTCAGCTGTAGATCAGAAAGTAAGCGGATGTATTTGGTGCACGACATTTTACAATTCAATACGGAGTAAAACAGCAATTCAGTAAATAATTTTTGAATAGATTAATTGATTAAACAGCTTTTCAGTTATTTCACGGTGGCAAGTTCACCTAACTACGAGTTTCCTTGCTTTCCCCTATCAACTATACCAACTCGGTAGTGAAGTGGTAGAGCGTCCACCTCGGGTGCGGGGGTCCTTGGCGCTCAGGGTTGTGGGGTTAGCTTTACGTCTGACTGACTGGTGTCAGGATAAATTGCCCAGGGGGTAATGGTAACTTACCAAGGAAACGTCGTGATATAACATAACAATTGTTGAAAGCGGCGTGAAACACCAAACAATCAATCAACCAATCAGAACTCCAGACAAAATTCTTCCCAGACTACCTTCCCATTTCACACATAGCCTTTTTAGCCAATTGGTAAGATACGAATGACGGTTGTCACAATGACTGTTGTCAAACATCGGGGAAAAAAATGACCGAGTGGGGGGTTCAATTTACGACCCATGGATTGATTGTCTGCGTTGTAACTGACTACGCTATCGTGGCAACATGCATCTATATGCCCGTATTAGAACATTTACATTTCAAGTTTTGCTCTGTATGGCTGATTAGTAATGTAAATACAAAACATTCATTTTACCATATTACGCGCAAGCTACACGTCTGATGCTGATCGCTTGAAGACATTTTGAAAACATTATATTCGCCCATAAACGTTTTCCACTATTTTCAAAAGTATTTTCGATAGCGTATCAATGTATATTCTTATGAGTATACACTTAGAAACTATGTAAAGTTAATCTTAAACTTATGAACTGGTCCAAATGTTCTCGTGTAAACATTTTTCTTGAATCTTAATATGATCTTATCATACAACATGAATTGGCCTTGAACATTAAAAAAAAAAAAAAAAGAGTTAAAAACGCAATTGTTTAAACAAAATTTAAATATTTAAATCTAAAACGGTAGAACGTGTCCATCAATTTCTCCTCTGTTTACAAAATAAACAAAAATGTAGTTACAAGAATCGCCATCTAGGGGCGTCAAAAGACGCGAAAGGTGTCAGGTGACATGTTAACAACCTTAACATTAGTTCGAGTGGACAACTGACATGACGTTTAGTACGGACAATGTAGTTTTATTATAGATAAATGGCAGATATATAGGGAACAAATTGATATTTATTTGCACATGCTGTACTGTTTGCTGCCTACAGTCGCTGCATCGACTTCAATCAAGTCTTAGAGTTATACATTATTATTCAACGTTAACTCTTTCCCACATGCACGATGTAGTGTGAGAAGCATCTGCAGCAGACACATAATATAAACAGTGTGACAAAAAAGATTAATAAGCTCATAATGAGTATTTTAACCTAGTTGTACTCCGATAAAATCTTGGTCGTTTGCTGCAGATTTTGATGCACGAAGGAAAGGGACAACGTAATATAACTGGTCTAATAACAGAACGAAATATTTGTCTGTGTCGTTGATTGTTTGATAGATTGTTTGGTGTTTTAAGCTGCTCTTAACACTTTCAGTTATAACACGGCGTTTCTTTAGTAAGTAACCAATACAACCTGGTCCATCTATCCTGACGCCAGCTTTGTCAGTCGTTATGCCAACCCCGCAACTCTGAGCGCTAAGGAAGGAAGCCATGACTACCATGTTTAAGTCTTTGGTATGATCCGACCGGTGATCGAACCCGTGATCTTGCGCACCCGAGGCGGACGCTCTACCACTGCAGAGGGAGGGGGTCTTTTAGTGGGGTAGTAAGTTAACGAAGATTCAGAACGACGTTCTAGTTAACCCCAAAACACTATTTGAAGAACAAAATGAACATTAAAATAGCGAAGCAAGAGTCACGCATCGCAAAATAAAGCAACTTGTCCAGTTTGTAGATTGAGTTCTCCGTGTTATAGTTGTCTGAAGAGCCGATTGAGATTAATTCCAATCGGCACAGTCATATTATGTTAGTCGATACCGATGGCGGCACTCAATACAGGGATCGTTGTAAATGTTTCAAAACAATTTTAAATAAATGATTGGCTCATTTTGTCGTGGAAATTTAAAGCTGAATTTAGAACAGGTCATGTAACTACAGACACCAGCTTCATCCTACATGTGATATCAGAGTTTTTCGAAGGTCATTTCGACCTTGTCTTGGGAGCGGGGCTCTGAACACAATTCCTTAGAGACCATACTGGTGGCATTTTCTTCAACGTTATTTAGAATATGTATTGTAGTATTAAATCATGCCTATTTCTTAATAACAATAAACTTAATTGTGTTCAATGTTATAGAGGAGAAAGACTAGGTAAATTTATTTCCCCTTTCATTGTACCATAACGATCTGCATGTGTTAGCTATTTGTTGGTGTTAAAACAGTCCCTATGTTGAACCTATTAATCTTGATCTTGAGGTATATCTTAAATCTTTCGCTCGTGTATATGCACGATATTGTACAGTCTGCTAAAACAGAACATTTTATATAAGTATTTCTCTAAACTCTAATGACTGTTGTAATGAATGGAAACTTGATACCAACGTGGAAAAACAAAGCATAGTAAAGGGTTTTGGTGATAGAATCAAACGAGATGGAAGCATTGTTGTTAATAGTTCACGCTTTGAAGTAATATATACATTTAAATATATATATATATTTTTTATATAAGAAAGACCACAGTCTTGCTTCTACCAAACACTTGTTTTAAATCAGCAAGGGAAGCATAAGTTAGTTTATACTTAAGTTAGTTTATACTTAAGTTAGTTTATACTTAAGTTAGTTTATACTTAAGAATGAAAAAAGACCTGTTTACCTATTGACTGCCAATTAATATTGCTTGATAATACTAGTGTGCCTATTTTACTTAATGTGCATGTGAAGTATGGGGTTACGGTGAACTCGCCCTAATTCAAAAAGTAAATGAAACATATTAAAAAAGTACTTTATGGTGCTCAGGGTTGCTACCCCTTAAGCATTATGCTAAAGAAATGTATTATATGTTATTGGTAATAGCTAGTTAATAATAACTGTTAAGTATCTTAGACATTGTATAAACTTCTATATAACGATTGTGTAAGAGATAATAATTCTTAGGGATGGTTTAGTAATATTAAAAACATTTTTGATGGGTGTGGATGGGTGTGGATGGTGATTATATTTGCAGCAGGCTTATCTTGTCAAATAAAACAGAAAATGAACTAAGAAATGATTGATTGATTGATTTGGGTTTAATGCAATTGTTCAGTCATATCACGGCGACCAGTTTACCTACTCATGTGTTTCATGGCTGTATATCAAACCGGTACTCCACACAACATACTTTCCAACATAGACTGTTAGCCCATTGTGAAAGACGAATGACGCTTGTCACAAACAGCGTCTTTTGTCAAATGTCAGAAAGAATGTTGGCCGAGCTGGGGTTGGAACTCACAACCCCTGGATTGACAGCCCGCGTCGCTACAGACTGAGATACCGGGGCTCGGCATATAAATGTTTATAATTATCTTAACTGTAGCAACTATAGAATATTCATAACTGACAAAAGCGGAGTGTCATTTAGACCCCTTATCTCTAGACCGGGCGCTAATACTTTCTAAATGTATTATAGGCAAAATAAATATGAAGAGTGTACATTGCTCGCTTTTCAATGGTGTAGAAAAGACTATTCTATCTATATTAAATCCCCAAGAAATATCAAGGAATGTTTTTTCTATTTCAGTTATGCTTACGTACGCCATAAGGCACCTGTAAACTTAACAAAATCAGATTCAAACTACATTTAAGAAAAACTATGAGGAACATTGCTAGGTCTACGTAAAAGAAGACAGAAACAAATCTATATCTAGATATAATTATAAAACTGTAAAGCTCACCGCATACTTCGTATCTCGTGAATAAGTCATGTTTGTGAAACAGCACTATCCTCCCAAACCAGAATAATTGTTTACGTTAAAATTCAACAAACAAAGTCTATTTATGCAAAAAAGGATATCGAATGATTGCAATCATTAAAAACAAAGAATCCGTTCCACAGAAGCTGAAGTACCACATAATTGAAGATGAATTTACCTCTTGGTGGCATCAAGCCAATATGACTGTACCATTTTATACTTTCCTCAACGGGAAAGCATCTGAGAAGAACAAATGAACCATCTGGTGAAATAAAAGTCATTTTAAGAAAGACTGGGAAAAGGTTGGGGAATGCAGAAAATTCTCATCCTGGGTGTTTCCTCACTTTATCCCAAAGAGTTTTCAAACGTCTTATGAAAGGCAAGGGCTTGTTAAAAGTCGATTGCATTTGGAAAAGAAGGTATAAGCAATAATAAAACCCAACTCAAATAAGAGGGGGAGGGGTTCGTATCGGGTGTCTGATATTGAGAAATCGTGATTATCATCATGTTTGTTTCAGGTGAATTTGTCATTTGACAACAAAGAAACAAACACGTTTTCTGGATTTATTTCGTCTTAAGTTCAATTGATCGAAATTTGCCCATCATGCGGACACAGTATGTTACAAATACGATACTTTCACTGCCATTGAATTAGAAATCAAAACAATTTGAGAAGGAGTTTAAATAAATGGGCTGTACTACAGCAAAAAAAACACAACAACAACATCCTACCATTTGTGACAAGTGTGTATATAGATCAATTTGTCCATCCGTGATTTTTGAGACACATCCACACATTGTGTTTGTGTCTGAGGGATGCTATAGTTACGCCTGATATATACGCTTTCTGACGCCTCTGCTGCAGAATACTTAGGAAAACATTGTGGCAAATGGAAAACTTGTTCATGAAGGGAATTTCTTCATTTTCCACACATCTTTAATTATTATACTATTATTTTACAGATATTTTTTATAGCCTAGGTGAAGATTTATAATATGTGCTTTTCTCCTTTTGGCACAATGTTTTCAAAAAGCGTTTACTACAGAGGCGTCAATAAGCGTCTTTAAGTTGGAAAGGCATATTAAGAGAATATGTTTCATTCGTATTACCGCGGTAAGTTCACCTACACATGTGTTCCTTGGCTTTCCCATAGCATTACTTCACACGACATACTTTCTAAGCAACTTGCTGATTTTCCTGCATACACAAATATGAGCCGTTCCGTGAGAAAACCAACATTATGGACTCTGCGTAAAGTATCGACCCGGATCAGCCTAAGCATGCATCGCAGGCTAACCAGGATAGACACTTCTCGCCTCCCCTTGGATTTTCTGTTTCAGGAATCATTACTTGATACCTCTATCGACCTGAGACGGAATGAGTCGGCCCGGATCAGCCTACGCGGATTGTTCATGCTGATCTGGGTGGATACATTACGCAGTGTCCATGATGTTGGTTTTCTCGTGGAACGTCTCAATTATGCCAAGGATCCAAATACTACATACGTATTTTGAAGAAATCGTCATTGACTTATTGTCAAACCGCCTCGGTTGTGAAGTGGTAGAGCGTACGCCTCGGGTACGGGAGGTCGCGGGTTCCATCCCCGGTAATCAAACAATAAAATAAAAAAAGGGTAATAATGGCTGCCCTCCTTGGCGCACAGGGTTGAGGGGTTACCATTACGACTGACTGGCTGGTGTCAGAATATAAGGTATTACTAGTAACTTATCTAGGATATAAGCGAAACATTGTTGAAAGCGGCGTAAAACACCAAACAGTCAACTTATTGGCAAACGTTACAGAGCCAGATCATGTTGCGCTGATGTGCTGACTGATCTGTTTCTACAAATGATCGCAAATGAGTTACGGTTGCCGCTTCGCAGAGCCACTCTCTTACGATAATAGTTAAAAGAACAACAGTAACGTATTATATTTCTAAAGCTTTATGTAGGTGTGTACGAAAATGAAGTGTCTGTCTGTCTGTCTGTCCGACTGGTTTATTTGAATCTCTTATTTAGATTCAACCATAACTAATTTTTTGTTCCGTTTAACCTCTTCCCACATTCATCAAATCGTCAGCAGACGACTTTGAAATCATCTAATCAAAATCACTGAAACTCTCTGTATTTAAACATGAAGGTATGCTAATTGAAAAAAAAGTAAAAATATATAGTCACCAAAGGGGAAATTACTCGTTTTAAGCAATTTATCCTTTTGACAAAATGTTGTCAAAAGTCGTCTGTTGCAGAAAAGTCAAAAGGCGTCTATATACGGGAAAGGGTTAAATTAAACTGCATATAACATCCATATGCTGAAAACGTTCAGCAGTTATTTAGCAGGTAATACGATATTGCTTTGAATGATGGATTGGTACATTAGTCATTATAAATAACATATTTCATTAAAGTAATTTTGAGACAAATTCACAAAAAAATGAATAAATTCACCGAAAATTGTATAAAAGTATCAAAATTGCGATAATGGATTATTATGACGTCTGTGATTGATGGGCTTATCAGTCATAACTTGTCAAAATTTCAGAAATGATAAGGGCCACGTCACATTACCTTCTCGATAAGCAAGCGAACGCGCAGATCAGCATGCATTGATTCGCTCTCTGATCAGGCTGGGTCTTTGCAATCTAATCGTTTATTCATCACGGGCATCCCTGGTGAACGGTTTACATGTATGACCGAATACTGGCTAGACAAACAGTATGAAATGTTATCGTTATTGTCATTAGTTTTAAAAAAATCCTCAGAATATCTGTTTCCCGTGCGGCGTAGCACAATTAAAAGTGTCCTTGATAATGTTCTACATTCTCGTCCTATGAGATCGCTGAATTTAATCAACAAAGATATCTATTTTTGATAAAATTTAACGTATACAATGTATTAGCCATTTCCGCAAGCAGACCATGAATGATTGTATATTTACAGGCGTCCGATCCATCTTTTCTTCTGTAATGGAAATAAGGACGCCTGTGGTAGGTATATTGTCTTAACTGTACTAAATACCATTGTAGTGTTGGCTCGCAGGATTTAGGGGTTAGCATAACGACTGACTCACTAGTGTCATGATAGACGGATCAGTAGTCCTGTTAACCTACCCAGGAAACGACGTGATATAACTGAAACAATGTTGAGAGCGGAGTCGAACGCCATATAATTAACAGATAACACTGCAAAACAATCAAACCCGGCGTAACAGGGTGTAACTAAGGGACCAGTTGTTTGTCGGGTGTACAAACACGAGACATGTGTTCGTTTCTTTAAAATCACTTAATACTTTATGTAATAATTTGCACATTGAGCCTATCATTGAAAATGAGTTGGGGGCATCTGGTCATTGATAAGCGTGCATTGTTGTCCGCAGAAGTGAAAGTTTAAGTAAACGTGACCGTGGTCCAGTGTACGAATCTCTTTACCCTTTTAGTTCTGACATACAGAGGCTTTCTGTCACCTCTACAGCAGACGACGACATTTGAAAACAATGTTACAAAAGGAGAAATTGCTGATAAATGTTTTCAACTTAATTGAATTATTAGACTTTCATTTATAGAGATATGTTTTTTAAATCGTCTCATGCAGATTTGCTGTATGGTGGGAAAGAGTTCATGGCTACATATTTATAATATAAAGACGGCCATGAGTTTGTTAGGGAAGACAGATCTACACCAGCTACGGTTGGGGGTGTATAAGGACAATAACAACAACACATTGGATACGTATTGCACTTTTTAATAACGTTTTCCCCTTATTTATATCAATGAGGACATTTGTATTTGACCCGTGTTCCAGGAAAACCAACATAAAGACATTGAAAAGACCTTAAGGTTGGAATTCATGGATGTCCGCTCAGTTACACGTACAGTTTAAGCTGTGCTTAAGACCACAGTGGAATAACACGTACAGTTTAAACTGTGCTTAAGACCACAGTGGAATAACACGTACAGTTTAAACTGTGCTTAAGACCACAGTGGAATAGCAATTACCTGTCTATAACGACCATACCTTTAACTTCCCAATTACTCAATTTCTGCATAAATTAG
The DNA here is from genome assembly GCA_031761405.1 of Serripes groenlandicus. Lineage (NCBI taxonomy): Eukaryota > Metazoa > Mollusca > Bivalvia > Cardiida > Cardiidae > Serripes > Serripes groenlandicus. The sequence continues at coordinate 14,809,094 of JASEVX010000006.1, read as the reverse complement.
CCAGCAATTAAAGACCCTATTTGAACAAAGACAAAATTGGTCTTTTCAAAGGGTGGTCTTTAAATACAGGTTCAATTGTATTCCATCATTAGACCATAACAACCAATATTTACACTATGATACAGATGAAACAAATGTTAAAAGCGTTTAAAACAATATTATGTACATATGTTGTGCATCCAGTGCAACAACGAAATATATGTAATGTAAATGTATATCTTCATAGAAGACAGTTGTTTGTTCGTTTGTTTATTTCAATGTAAGATCGATTTCTATTGCACCGAGATAAGACATTTTCAATCGTCCATCGATTGAAAAAAACCACACCAGCCCGATCTTATATCGAAAGAAACAATGTTCCCCTTTTAATGCAGCAACATACAGCAAGTCTGCAGCAGACGGCTTTCAAAACATAGTTTCAAATATAGGGGGTCTTTACTCTATAAATGAAAGTATAAATATTGAATAGATTTGAAAACATTGTGGAAAAAGTAAAAAATTGCACATTGTGAATCATTCGTTGGAGACTCGAAGCGGATTTATGTCACTGCATTGGCGAATTTCTCTAAAAGAAATTGTATCGTTATCCCGACATTGGCCCGACTTTGGTCACCGCGAGAGTACATCAAATGAGTTTTAAATTAACACACATCTTTGAACCTTTTCTCAAGTGCAACAGATGGCTTTTGAAACTGGCCAAATTATCATTTGCCACGATGTATTCAATTCTATTCAATACGTTCACATTCTCGTACAGACGTTTTTATTACATATTTTCTCAAATATGTTTTCATATAGTCGCCTACTGAAGTTTTTTGTGTTGTACGTGGGAAATTGTTAATAAATGGCCAAGAGCTATTCTCGTACACAGCGAATTCTGGCTCGATTGCAGTTTAATACTTCATCTGTCAGGAAACAACTCCATCCATCTGGTCAGGGATAAATCTCCAATACACGTTGTTGGCGTTGACGGGCGATCGGTGCATCATGACCTTTAACCCTGTCATATATGGCTTAACTGGAAATAAACAACAATTAAAACAATATAAACAAACAAATAAATGTTACATGCCACTAAATGCATCAAAGGTGTCACAAATAACGTTTGATGAAGGCTGGTACCCTGTATTTACTATGTACATAGCATATGTATATACATGTACATAGTCGAAAGGGTACCAGTCTAAACGTTGACGTGGTTAAACGGTCTGTCTATGGTTGACCGTTACCCCGTTTAATTCTTTCTCCCATATAGACGCTTTCTGACGCCTCTGCAGCAGACGACTATTGAAAACAATGTAACAAAACGAGAAATTGTTCAAAACGAGTAATTTCCAATTTTGCCACAATGGTTTCAACTCAATTTAATAATGATACTTTCATTTGAAGGATGTTTCCACATTTGTGCTAATTTGCTAATGTGTTATCAAACTCGTCTGCTGCGAAATTGATGCATTTGGGAAAGGGTTCATTCCTGCAACTCCTATTACCACCTTTTATGTTTGAGAAGTTCCTATGTGTTTTAAAAGAAGTATTTACTTTCAATTCAAGTCAAGTTTAAAGATTTTACTAAACATTGCAGAGGTCCAGTCCAGATAAGAAGGGGGTATTCAGCTCTTTTATCCATAATTTATCTCTTATTATTAAAGCAAATCCTATGTTGTGGGTACTCAAAAGAATCGTCTCACTGAGACGATTCTTTTGAGTACCCACAACATAGGGCTAGGGGGTCAAATAAGGATTTTAGAACATGCAAAACGCCCCTTATCTAGAGCTCTGCATTGCTGAAACAATAGCGGACAAAATGTAGTTTAGGATTAGACATCAGGAAGGTGTAGGATGATTGTGGTCAACATTGGTCACAATTGTAGTATTTATTTATCCCTTTCCCACTTGCAGACGCATTCAGACGCATTTTCAGCAGACGACTTTTGAAAACATTGTGACAAAAGAAGAAATTGCTCATGATGAGCAATTTCCCCTTTTGCCGCAATGTTTTCCACTATATTTAATTATTAAACTCTCATTTATTGAGACTATTCAAATTGTTACCAATATGTTTTCACAGTCGTCTGCTGCAGAATTGTCGTATGTGGGAAAGGGTTAAATCTTTCGCTGCCAAGGCAATTGAATGAGTGTGCAATAAATGCAGATTGAGCAATTTCACCTTTTGTCACAAAGTTTTTCAAAAACGCGTCTGCTGCAGAGACGTCAAAATGCGTATATATGAGGGCATGGTTTAAATCAACTATGAGCACATATCAAACCTCCGCAAACCTTGAAGTGTATGTTTTATAAAGTTGAACAATTTGTGAGAAAAGGAGGAATTTCTCAATTTAATTTGTTTTCGACAAGGTTTATTAACACTCAACTGATGCAAATATGTCAGTATCATCTGTGCAAGGGTTAATTTCAACAAAAGCGTCGATTCAGCATGTAACACCATCTGATTAGGCCATTGATGAAATAAGTTCTGGTAATTCCTCCTTTTACCACAATGTTATCAGCATATCAAAGTCATACTTCTTAATATTAATACTATATACATGTAGGTTACATTTTCCCTCAAATACTTTAAATTAGACAATGCTAAAACTATCAGATCGGGTTATTTTTGTCAAAGAAAACACTAGTCATAGACATACGAAAAGCGACTTTCTTCTATCAAGATCAACTTGCACATCTACGAGTCTGATCTGGATCTACCTAATTAACAATCTAGTCATACGGATTTCTATAGAAAAAAAAGTTTTGAAATAACACTGAGACTGTAATGCCATTTCTTTAACCACACTATCATTGTCACAAAAATTGCGTTTTGACGTGTAAAAAACAACGTTTTTCAATGGTATGCTTCTTCCTTAAATGAAATATAATCGTTATTAGATATAACATCATCCTTTCCAGCATGTAGACGTCATTTGACGCTTATTCCATAGACAACCTTTTGAAACATTGTGACTAAAGAAGTAATTACCCATAAATAACAATCCCCCTTTTGCGACAATGTTTCCAACGTTGTTTGCTGTATATTGGAAAGTGTTAACCCTTTCCACCATACGACAATTCTGTAGCAGACGACTTTGAACATAATTTTGTCAAAAAACAGAAAATCTCCATAATTGAATGGACAACCTATGACTGAAAGTGAAAAACATTGTGGCAAAAGGAGAAATTGCTCGTTTTGTTCAATTTCTTCTTTTGTCACTATGTTTTGAAAAAGCCGTCTGCTGCAGTGGCGTCAGAAACCGTCTATATAAGGGAAAGGGTTAAACGAACGGATGGTCGATTATCGTGTGACTCGTTAAATTTACTTAAAAAAACCTTACACAAATTATTTATTATAAATCCATCATAACTATTCATCAACTTGATGGATTAAGTAATCTTTCTCGACGTTTCATGCAAAATGATGGATCTCAAAATGTGTAATTTCGAATATTTTAGCAAAAACAAATTAAACCATAAACTTATATAAATGATATCACCATATATCAGTTCTGTTTCCCGCTTGGCACAAACTATAACTGTTTTGTCTGTTACTTTGCAACAATTTTCCCTTATTTACACGACTTTTGTCGACTATAAAGCAAGTTAAATTATTAGAACATATTACAGTTCAAGTAAAACTATTCACAACCAGTATTATAAGCTCCTATTTTCAAGATGTTACATATTTTTGCATGAATGTTTTCAAAACAGAAACTTGGAGTGAGACATCTGGGTTCGATCCACAGTTGATTTATACCAACTACCTAAAGTGATAGTAATGACTTTGTCTTTGGCGCTCAGGGTTGCTGGGATAGCATTACGGCTGACGCATTGCTGTTAGGATAGATCATGCCGATAGTACTGGGTCCAGTTCCACCAACCTTACTTCGTGCTTAGTAATACTTTAATACTTAACACTATTTTCGAGCCGTCCAACGTGAAAACCAACATTGTGGACTCTGCGTGAGATATCGACCCGGATTAGAATAAGCATGCAGCGCAGGCTAACCCGGACAGACCTTTCTCGCCTCCTGTGGGTCTTCTGTTACAGGAATCATTACTCTATACTTCTATACCCCCCCTCCCCCCTGTGACGGAATTGTCGGCCCGGATAAGCCTGCGCAGGCTGATCTGAGTCGATATATTACGCAGAGACCATAATGTTGGTATTCTCGTGGAACGGCTTATTTCATAATAATAATTTAATACCCAAGGAACTACGTGATCTATCTGCAATAATGTTGAAAGCGAAGAAAAACACGGTACGAACACATACACAAACAAATAAATCAACCAGAGCAGAAAACATACACAACATGCTCAAAACCGTTCATAGCTCTAAAAGTTTACGAAAAGAACAGACTTCGATCAGACCATATAAGAGATCTCAGTTGTTACCAATGAGCATTTATAAGTGTAGCTTGGTCATTTCACGAATTTCTTGATTTTGTCCCCCAGGACTTTCAAACAATTCCTAGTAACACAGTATCACTGTAATATAAGCCGCCCCACGAGAAAACTAACATTATAGTTTCTGCGTAATATATCGATCCAGATCAGCCTGCGCAGTCCGTGCAGGTTAATCCGGGCCGACACATTCCTTCTTAGGGGGGATAGAGGTATAGATTCCTAAAACAGAAAATCCACAGGAGGCGAAAAGTGTCTGCTCGGATTAGCCTGCGCGTCATGCTTAGGCTGATCCGGGTCGATACTTTACGCAGAGTCCACAATGTCGCTTTTCTCGCGGGATGGCTCATATATACATGTTGTTGTTAATTACATGAATGAAAACGAAGGTTAAAAGAACGCCATAAGGAAATAGGAGGTAAACTCTTTATCTGAGTTGCGCTAACGAAAGATCAGTCATAGTGTAATTGCGACAAGTGTAGATCCAGATCATCCGGTGTCTCCGCTAAGACTGATCTTGGGTTGCACTGTTCGATTATCAATCAAACAAAATCACAACATACAGAGAACATCTAGATGGGATATATGTGCAGATTCACCATTATTTACACGCTGATTTTGAATTTCGTAGACCGCGGTTTAATTATAATAAAATAAATTTAACCCTTTCCCACATACACCAGACGGCTTTAAAAACATCAAGTAAAATATTCTGCGATCCACTATAAATGAATAAAGATTCATTGAAAACAGTTGAAAGCATTCTGACAAAAGGAGAAATTGCACATTTTTATGAGTATTTTTATTTTTGTTGCCAAAATGTTTTCAATAGTCGTCTGCTGCAGAATCGTCAAAAAGCGTCTGTATATGGGAAAGGGTTTAGCGTACGTACTACATATAAAAAACGGTGACACGTCACAGGGAAAATGTGCCCTCTCGAACTTGAGACCAGGGATGATCATGACCAGCACGTGTCCGGATCTTTCCCGTTGTTCATTACCTAATCACACATCAATCAAGATATCATACTTGAGAAACGTCACTCGAAAACCGACCTTCTGAGGTTTTGCGAATCATGGCGATACAATATAAAAATGCATAGACCCCAGATATAATTATTCGTTTCCCTCATATAGACACTTTCTGAAGCCTCGGCAGCGGACGACTTTTGAAAACATTGTGACAAAAGCAGAAATTGCTCAAAACCAGCAATTTCTCCTTTAGCCACAATATTTTCATTATTTTCTAGATGTTTTCAAAGTCCTTTGCTGCTGATTAGCTGTATGTGGGAAAGGGTTAAGATACAGTAGTTTAGTCAATAACAAATCGATAAGTCCTGTCCGGTACACTTATTTGCCAAACGCGGTTTCTTCATCACAAACAAAAACCATGTGATGCATGAGAACCGGGTAGTTTTTAACGATATTTTTTTTTTTTTTTTTTGCGATACATGACCATTAGCAAGGCTTCAAATACGATCTGTAACCCATGTTTTGCATACTATTATAATGCCTTTTCAAGTTAATATTATGTATATGTTTTATGGTGACTTATAGGGCCAATCGGCCGGGTGTGGTAAAATTTGTATAAATGTGTTATTCATGTGTGTATATTCACACAGATCACATTAATAAACAATTATCTTATCTTATAATAGAACTTCGATCATGATCGTTACAAAGAAACATCCAGCGTGTATGTGAAACTACACGTAGATCGCGAATATGAAACCCCGATCAAATTGGGATGAGACTTATGCTGATCTGGATCTTTATTGTTCGTAAAGTTCATTAAGTCGATATTGTAATGTCGTAGGCGACTTTCAACATATTGGGCATAAAGGAAAATTAATCATATAGTGTAATTTCTCTTTTCGCCCAAAATGTTCAACCCGATGCAATCAGCATGTTCTCATTTATAGAGAGATTCTAATTTTTTCTAAAGATGTTTTCAAAATCAACTGGTTCGATTTGTGAACGAGTAAATACGTATTTAAGACTTTTCTGTAGACTCTACACTAGTTTGGTTCAGTAAGTGGAGGGTTATTTGAAGGTCAATGGCGCGTAAGTAAATTGCAAAGGGAACGTATAACAAGAGCACCGCGTACGGCACAGACGCTCGACTGATAGGGAGAAAAAGAAAATATGAGCTAAACAAAAAACCTTAACCGGACGACCACGCCGCCGCCGCCGCCGCCGACGCCGACGACGACGCCAGGGTCATGACAATAGCTCTCGTTTTTTTCAAAAGTCGAGCTAAAAAGGTAACAGAAAGGTCGAGTAATAAAAACAGTAGCATGATTATAAATAGGTAGTGAACGATGAATTATAAGCAAGGGTTAAACATTATCATAGAAATAGGCGATTAAAACAGGCGAAGTCATTAAAAGCCGGCTGAAAAGAAAGGGTTGAGTAATGAAAAGTATAATACACTTTGAAATAAAAACAAAAGTAAAGCTGAAAGGCTAGCTATTAAAAGTCATAGAAAGGTCAAAAGTCACTACAAACTAAAGGTCAAAGTCACTACAAACTAAAGCTTTAATAAGGGTCAAGATGGCTACAAACTGTGGGTTAGAAATGAATACACACTGGTCAAAGTCACTACAAAGTTCCAGAGCTCTAGATAAGGGAAGTTTTGTACGTTCTAAAATCCTTATTTTACCCTCTAACCCTATGTTGTGGGTACTCAAAAGAATCGTCTCATTGAGACGATTATTTTGAGTACCCACATCATAGGGTTTGGTTTGATGATTTGAGAGATATTGTGGGTAAAAGAGCTGTATACACCTCCTTATCCGGACCTCTGACAAACTGTGAGTTAAAGAGTTGTATACACAAAAGTCAATATCACTACAAAATGTGAGGTAGAAAAATATACAAAAAGGTCAAGGTCACTATAACACGAGCGTGAGGAATAAATAAACGTAGGTTAAGGTCACGACAAAGTATAACTCACAACTCGGACTCCAGGGTTAACAAGGAGTCATCCTCCTGGGCGTACGGGTTATTGTTCTCCCTATACATCATCCTTTGTGAGAACTGAGCAATACAATCATAATCACATGTATACACGTACGATGGTATATGTAACAATATACTAGTAGTTATAAAGCCGAAATCACTCAATAATCGTACCAGTTCATACCAGAAATCAACATTGGCCGAATGGTTAGTGTTGCGGATTTGGAATCGGGCGTCCCGGGTTCGATCCCCAGTCATAATTGAGTTTCCATAGGCAATGCATATTACTAGCCTGGTACTGTTTTTTTTCACTGGGTCATGAACAAAATGAACTGTATACTTGATATGACTGACATAATGATGAAAACGAGGTAAAAGCCCGATAAAATAAACTAGTTCAAATACAAATCTGCCCCACATGTATTTTATATACACAGATTTCAGAAAGATGTCTTGTACATGCATGCACTTTTAATTTTAAACTCATCTTTCTTTTGGGGGTAAGAACTGGTTGTCCAAGAGGTTGTGCTTATAACCGTTTCAATGTCAAGTAACTGATGATAACCTAACGTTACACATTCCAATTACGTAGGGTCACCCATATTCCTCTTAGAGACTATCCTTCTAGTCAAACATGACTTTTTATACTGTTCTCTTGGAGTGACGTCAATATAGTCATAAAAACATGCATATGAACTGTGAATGTGACATAGGAATATTGAAATTCAAGTTTCATTCTAATCTTTATCCTGGTAAATACTAACCTTTATCATAGTGAATCTCTGCAACATCACGATTTATATTAAATAAGTTCTTATACTCGTTTATCGAGCAGTCTTTGCTAAATATTGATATGTGGATAGCGAACAAATGTAGACCAAGATTACACTTAACGAATGTGCACACTGTTTGCTTACACTGTCCGCAACTTTAAGTTAACTCTTTCCCACTGATGAAGATCAACTGTCACATTCATGCTGTTTAATCTGGGTTTACGTTATCGTGACTCATTTATTCACCATAAGCAACGACCATGGAATAAGCCAGATATGTTTTACAAATCTCGGGGAATGTTAACATCATTGAACAATAAAGTAGGATAAGGGTTAACCAAGGACCCTGACTTAACTTAGCGCTAAGTAATACTTAAACCGTGTCTTTAAAGCATATTTCATCATTTTTGTTTTCCTAATATTTTGAAAAAAACATGAACCGATGAATGTCTTTAAGTAGATGACAAACTTGTCATGAATAGTCACTTTGCAGACAAACAATCCTTGTCAAGAAATACAATATTTTAGCATTTTTATTAGGAAAACAAAAATGATGAAATATGCTGTTAAGTATTTACTTAAGTATTACTTAGCCCTAAATAAGGTTACTGAAATTTGACCCTGATCAGGTAATATATTTACCTTAATATCCGAGACACTTTGAAGTTTTTCTTCAATAGAAATAGCATTGATGGCGTCGTCCACAGTGAGGTATATCCTGTCTTGATAATCGTCCAGAAACCCGGTTACGCCCAAAACACGCCATACTTCATCTGAAAAGATTAACATCGTCGTGTCAGATCGACCATTATCATTATGTACCGAAAACGCGTTGCTAAACTGTTAACCTTTGACCAGTATTAATGAACTCTACGCTGTGAGGCCGCTCATGTGAAAACTGACATTCCGCGAATTCAAAACTAATTGTTATTGTTATCAATTGACATTTTTCCACATACCACACTTTTGCTGCAGTTAACCTTGAAAACGTCTGGGCAAAACTATGACCCATAACACGAAACATATATTATTGAATAAGATTGAAAACATTGTTGCAAAATGAGACATTGCTCATGATGAGCAATTTCTCTTGTTGCCACAATGTTTTCTAAATTCGTCGGTTGCTGATGCGACAAAATACTTCTAAATGTGGGAAAGAGTGTAAATGTGTACGTTGATAGTAGGCAGGGATTAGCGATTAAGAGCCGTGGTGACACCCAGGTTTTGCATGTTATATTGATTTTTTTTGTTTGGTGTTTAACGCCGCTTTCAACACTTGTGTTCAGTTATATCACGGCTTTTCCTGGGTAAGTTACCAGTACTACTGGTCCATTTATCTAGACACCAGCCAGTCAGTCGTTATGCTAACCCCGCAACCCCAAGAGCCAAGGAGGGCAGCCACTACTACTATTTTTAAAGTCTTTGGTAAGACCCGGCAAGGGATCGAACACGCGACCTCCCGCATCTAAGTCGTACGCTCTACCACTACACCATCGAGGCGATCTTGCATGTTATAAATCACCATTGACGTACTTATAGTGGGACTACAAGTCTACTTTTGGCCAGAAGATGTATTGGTGTGGGTTAATATATAACCTATTACAAATGGTTGACCTCCTTGGCGCACGGGGTTACGGGGTTAGCATTACGACTGACTGGCTGGTGTAAGGAAAAATGGACCAGTAGTATTGGTAACCTACACAGTAAAAGCCGTGATATAACTGAAACAATGTTTAAAGCGGTGAAAAACACAAAATAATCAATCTATATAACATTAACAATGAAGTAGGACTGACAAGACTCGGGTTACCTTTTGACTATGCAAAGCAAAATGACCCCACATTGCCAGACGCAGCTCATATAAAATGTATAAAGACCACCCATGGGAAGGCAACATTATGATCTTTATTAACAGGTGGTCCTTAAATACAGGGTAACATTTACAGCACATGTGGTCCTTAAATACAGGGTAACATTTACAGCACATGTGGTCCTTAAATACAGGGTAACTTTCGCAGAACAGGTGGTCTTTAACTACAGGGTAACTTTTGCAGAACATGAGTAATTGAGAAAAGAAAAAGCCTGGTTGCTATAGACAGATACTTGCTATTCCAAGGTGGGCTTTAGCACATGTAAGGCAGTAGACAATATATACACATCTGCTTAGGATGTCATGTGTAGATATGACTGCTAGTTCCGAAAAAGTTGAGAGTTAAGTCTGAGGCTCGTTATTGAAAAAAAACAACACAGTTTACACAAAGGGAGTAATTGCTCAACATGACTCGTGATAGATTCGTCTTCTACAGGCGCGTTAACCCTTTCCCTCATACGACAATTATGCAGCAGACGACTTTGAACATATTGTGTCAAAAAATACAAAATCTCTATAATTGAATGGATAAACTATGACTAAATGTGGAAAACATTGTGGCAAAAGGAGAAATTGCTCGTTTTGAGCAATTTATTCTTTTGTCACTATGTTTTCAAAAAGCCGTCTGCTGCAGAGGCGTCAGAAAGCCTCTATACGAGGGAAAGGGTTAGAACTGTATTCTGGAAAAGGGAAACGGAGTGGTAGGTCATGAGATCCAGCCTTTGAAATTGCACAACCAGTGTAGATCTGGATCAGTCTGTTTGCATGAATCGTCAATTTTCTTCCATTAGTTTTATCAGTTAAAACAGAGCGCAACTTTATCAGATGGCATAAGTGAACAGAACAAGGCCATAATATGGCTTTTAGAACATCTGTTTTATATAATTTACCTCGTAGAATTGGTTTAAGATCTCTGTTTTGAAGTCATTTGAAGAAAAGTGAAAAAATGAAAAATCTTGGAGATTTGACAGTATCCGTTTGGCATAGATTAGACGTAAAAGTTGGAAAAAGAGGAGAAATTGCTGAAAAGCGACCACTGTGTGTGTTTTTTTCCCTATGTTGTTCATTTCCCCTGTGTTTTAATTGGTCAAGGAAATGTTAAAATAGATATACTTACCATTGACTGAACATAGAGTGACTGTGACTTTAACTGAACCATACTCTTCAACTAGCTGTAACATAACAATGCTAAAAGTTAAAAGTTACACGTATATGAGCTGTCCCGCGAGATAACCAACACTGTGGACTCTGCGTAAAGTATCAGCCTCAGCATGCCGCGCAGGCTAACCTGGACAGACACGTTTCGCCTCCTGTGGATTTTCTGTTTCAGGAGTCATTACTCTATACCTCTAACCCCCTGAGACGGAATGTGTCGGCCCGGATGAGCCTGCGCGGACTGCGCAGGCTGATCTGAGTCGATACATTTCACAGAGGCCAAAATGTTTGTTTTCTCGTGGAACGGCTCATATATCATCAATAAAGTAGAATCTCCCCTGTTCAAAATCTGGCCTCACACGATTTCATGTAATGAAAGTTTTGGAATATTTTGATAGTGAAAGTCAAACAATGCTGATTTCAGGCGAGACAGCTCGTAACGAGCTGACTCACCTGACTATGTATTGTTTGTGCCAGCCACAGTATTGCCATTGGCGCTGAAAGAGTTAAAGGTTATACATAGATTAATGCATGACACTTTCAATATAAATCAGCCGTGACCGACAATGAGATTTGTGGTCTAATTGACTCTCTGCAACCGCATCCTATACATGTAATTCGGCGTAAAACTAAGGACGATTAAGCTAGTTTTGTTTCTAAAGATGAGCTTTAAACTTATTGACATGTAGACGGTGGGCTCTGATGAGACTGTGCCGATGTACAGAATCGCCTGAGTCCGCACTTTATTCAGTTTCAAAATCATTAGACCCTGTTCATTAATTGTCCCCCATCGTTCTCTTATACCCTCTGCGCTAGCATTAAACCTGTATTCACCAATTTTACTTAAATCATTCTTATTTTAATTATGAAGAAGTTTATAAACTTTCAATTAACAAAAAGTCTTATTTGACTGAACCATATGATTTGGTTGAAAAGCCAGACATTGTGTTACTTTGTGAATTTGATATGTCAATGAAGATGTACAAATGCGTTCTTGTGGTTTTCTCCATAAAGAGGGAAATATTTACAAGTGTAGATCTATTAAATGTACACGACATTTGAAGACCTTTCCAACGTTGTAATAATTCAGCCTGTAGTAACACATCAACCTAGTTATTAGTAAACAAGACACCAAACACATTATATAACTGGGCTTCGTCAGGAAAAAAATAATAGACTTTAATGAGCAAGCGAACGAACTAGATTAAGATCGGCATGTGTCTCCGAGTAGTCTGTTTAGGATTGTGCATCGTTTATCATTTGACTTCAAACGCATCTCGAAAGCCTCTTTGAAAGCAAAATGACAGAAAGCCTCCTATATCGGACAATTCAATACGCGGTTTTATTCTTATACATCTGAAGTTCCGTTGTATCATGACGTGCCGTATTATTATGATGATCAAGCGTTTGTGTACGGGTCATTTATGCCACATATGTATCATCAAGATTAAAGATCTCGGCCATTAGTCGTACGTAAAAGTACGTCCTTCTTAAAAGTTGTCCTTGATACTTTGTTTAACTCCCTTTCCCGCATACAACAACCCTATGAAAACAAAGCTTCAAAAACCTAAAGATCTCCAAAAAAGATAGCTTTATTGTTAAATAAAGTTGAAAACATTGTGGCCAAAGGAGAAATTGCTCATCATGAGCAATTTCACCTTTGGCCACAATGTTTTCAAAAGTCGTCTGCTGCTATTGCGTAAAAATGCGTCTGCAGGTGGGAAAGGCTCAAATCTATAAAACTTCCAGGTACCAATGTATCACGAGGAGTCAATGCTTTTGCCGATAGCTCTGTCGGCAGTGACAAATGGCTATTACCCTAGGGGTCATGGGTTCGAACCCCGGCTCATTCTTTTTGTCACTATGATTGATCTAGAGCTATAAACAAGGGGCACATTTCACATGATGTTGGTACTCACAAAAATCGTCTCACTTAGACGATTCGTTTTAGTTCTCACAGCATAGGGTTTGATTTGGAACCAAGGGATATAATGTGGGGGAAATACGAGGTCTAGATTGACCTATATTTACCTGTTTTAAAACTTTGGCTCCGACCGTATCTATAAACGTAATACCCGAACAGTCTAGTATGATGTGTCGAATCATGTTGTTGTTATGCACGGAAGGTTGCATGCTCGAGTCTTGTTTCATACCATTCCACTGGTTTACCGTGCGACTAACTTCATTTGTGTAGACATTTAAACTCTGCTCAGATCCCATCTCATTGGATTCGTTCACGAGCGGTAAGGCGCTCTGCAAGAAATAATCGGTTAATCGGTTACAACATCATTTCGTGTATATTATGATCAGTTCACACAACCATGTTTTTCCTGGTTTGTTCCAATATTCAACACGATATTGTTCCAAGGCAATTGGCTTATATACACTTAACTCTTGCAGCGCCAAATTTCCTAAAATAGACGCTACTTTCTGACGTTTGACAAATGTCAAAGCGACAAGCTTCATTCGTTTTACATCAATAGGCTAACAGACTATGTGGAAAACTAGCCGGTTGCTTGTTGTGGGGAGTACTGGTGTGAGAAAGCCGAGAGATACAAGGGTAGGTGACCTTGCAGCCGTCATATGACTGACAAATTGAATTCGCCTTTAAACCCAAATGTATCCATGGATACGTCCTCGGAAAATTGCTTTTTTGTATAAAGAGGTCAAAGTTAAACATGTTTTACTGAAACATATAAACTTAAGTTTGTTTTCGTGTGAAATGGCCCAAACTAGACATGATTTACTGAAATATATATACTACATGTAAAATTGTTTTTCGCCTGAAATGGCCACATTTAAACATGGTTTACTGAATTGTATAGACTAAGGTTTTTTTTTCTTCTTGAAACTTAACTCATACGAATATCTAAGCATTGGTCTGCGAATCTTAAGGCAGGTTGCGATCAGGCAATTTTTGCCATTAAAGTTCCGCAAATGATTATTTAAGACAGTTTCAATTTAAATCCAATTACTGACATATCTAAGACTCTAAAAATGGTAGAAATTGCATGCCCTCCTTTGCGATTAGGATTGTGGGGTTCGCATTACGACCGAATATCTGGTGTCAGGATAAATGGACCAGTAGTACTGGTAACACACAGGAAACGCCGTGACAAGTTGTTGAAAGAGGCTAAAAAATAACTGTTCGCAATTGCAACAAGGCTCCATCACACTATACAAACAAACAAACAAACACAAACTGACATATGACAAACAGTGTGGACTCTTGCATAAATTATCAACCCGGATCAGCATAAGTATGCCTCGCAGGCTAAACCGGACAGACAATGTGTTCGCCTCCTGGTGATGTTTCAGGAATCATTACTCTATACCTCTATCCCCCTGAGACGGAATGTGTCGGCCCGGATCAGTCTGCGCGGACGGCGCAGGCTGATCTGGGTCGATACATTACGAAGAAGCCATACTGTTGGTTTTATCGAGGGACGGTTCATATCTATACCCACACTTATAATAATTACACTAAGGTCGGTTTTCCCGGAGCACCGCTGATATTAATTAATCGTACTTACAGTTCTATTGCCCAGACGCGTGTGTAGTTTAGAGAGCTTCTTCATCTCTTTCCGTAGTTTCTCAGGCTTTATACCCGTCAATGTATAGACTTGTTTGATAAATAAGGCACCGTTTGCGTAGTATAAGGGCGACACGAAACCGATCACTTTGACCCCGACTAACGATTCTGTCTGTGAAAGAAAAAACCCAAACAAGATAAGCGTTTACCCTTTTCAATGTCAAATTTCCCAAAGTCGAATTTTCCATGTTGAGCATTGGAACACACCATTTGTCGTTCAACAGAAAATTTGGTAAAATGTAATGTCTAAGTGGCAAACAATGCAGATTTCAGGAGAGACAGTTCGTTACGAGCTCTCTCACCCGAATCTGCATTGTCTGAAAAAGCCTTTAATTGCCTTTCGCAGCGAAAGTGTTAAAGAGATACATGTTTGTGCATTTGGATGTTAAACTAGATGAGTATGTTAGTAGGAGCCCGTCCATATGAAACACGTTTGGATCTTTGAACATGTTATAGGTACAGATCAACCTTAGTCTTAATGTTCATTCTCATTAAAATATACAAAGGTTTACGGATAAGCTTCTATTAAGCGTAATTAAGTATCATTTAAATAGTTTGAATCTTGAAGAGACTGCGGGTGTACAGGTTGGTATGGATCTACACTATTCACGAAAGCAAACTTGTATCTGTTCGCGTTGGCTGAAATAACCAACAGATCATTTTCAATAAAACTAGCAACCACATATACTTTTCATCCCATTGGTGGAAGACAAATGACGTACTCTAGGTACATGTTTGTATCGTTGAACAGCATAGGTTTAGATCACATTTTGTATATTTACAGTCTGATTACAATGTACACAAGTTGAATTGTGTTGATCTTGATGAGACTGCGGATGTACAGGTTGGTATGGATCTGGTATGGTACTGCTCACGAAAGCATACTTGTATCTTTTCGCGTTGGCTAAAAAAACCAACAGATCATTTTCAATGCAACTAGCAACCATATATGAACCGTTCCACGAGAAAACCAACATAATGGACTCTCCATAAAGTATCGATCCGGATCAGCATAAGCATGCGGCACAGGCTAACCCGGACAGATACTTTTCGCCCTCTGCGAATTTTCTGTTTCAGGAATCATTACTATATACCTCTATCCCCATGAGACAAAAAGTGTCGACCCGGATTAGCATGCGCGGATTGCGCAGGCTGATCTTGGTCGATATATTACGCATATTCCATAATGTTGGTTTTCTCGTGGAACGGCTCAGTATTATACGTTTCATCCCATTGGTGGAAGGCGAGTGACGCTTGCCGCAATGACTTGCATCGATCATCGAAAAGAACGAGTAACCGAACCAGGTTCGAACTCACGATCCCTTGATTGAAAAAACCTCGTCGATACATTTTGTTTACTTTTTCCCACATGTAGACGCATTTAGACGCATCTGCAGCAGACGACTTTTGAAAACCTTCTGACCAAAGGAGAAATATCTCAAAATAAGCAATTTCTCCTTTTGCAAGAAAGTTTTTTCATTTTATTTCCGTAATTATACCTACAATTATTATAGAGAGTATTGTTGTGTGTGTGTAAAGGGTTAATAGAAAATGAGTTAATTCTTTCCCACACACAGAGTCTTTCTAGCGTCTCTGCAGTATATGCGTTTTGAAAAATATCATGACAACAGAAGAAATTGCTCATCATAAGCAATTGCTCCTTTTGCCACAATATTATCATTTCAATCCACTTTATTAGGAAAATGTTAATACGATTTCTTACTGTTCTATATGTTGAGCTGTTTTCGTATAAATGAACATCGGTTATTTTTTCTAAGTTCTGAGCTTTGGCTCTGGAAATAAACAAGACATATTAGAGTACAATGGTGTTAAGTCTGGAGTAACCTGTCCCTACCAACATTCGAGGACCGCATTCGGCATTAGCCTCCGAGTCAACAAGCGTTCAACCGAGTTGAACACGAGTGACGTTCGTTTTAACAAGAGACAGCATTCTCGGGTTCAATCTCCTTTGCAGAGTTACCGTTCCTTACACTCACTCTCATGAATGTAATGATAGCCGATAGTGTAAGAGAGTGACTCGGGTTAACCCAATGTCAGCCTACCCAAAGATCTAGGTAATATCGGGTAACTTATCCAACAACTAGAATAACGTCCTCTTGTTTGGACGAACTCCACTCGTGTCAACTCAGTGCAACGCTTGTTGACTCGGGGTCTAATGCCGAATGCGGTCCGTCTAAGGGAAGGCATGCTACAACAATGGCGGGGACCTATGGAAAAGCTGTACCAATAAAACTATAGAGACAATCCTTTTGTGGAACAATCGTTTAAAAGTAGTTTGCTCCATTATCTGTATTTCGATAGGAAACACCAAGTTCTCATGGTCCACTGTATATAGTTTTACGGAAATCAGTTGGATACTTACTAATTTGCTGTACATGCGATATAGAGGTAACACATCTAGTGCTGTAATTAAGCTTAATGACCCTTTTCCGCAAAATAAAAAGTTGCTCATAAAGAAAACGTTCTCCTTTTGCACATGCTTTTTCAATAAATATACAGCTAGAGTGTTTCCAGAACGTTTTCAATGTATTTATAAAGAAGTCCGTTGCATATTTATTTTAAGATGGAAAGGGTAAAAAAACGCAGTGGTGTAAACTGAAGAGCACGAATGTGTTGCGTTTCAATATTCTACTGTAACGCGTACCGGAGTTAAGCCATTAAGTGGAATTTGTACCTATACCCCATTCCCGTTACATTTCTCCCTCTTTTCTCTTGACTTCGACCCGAAGGCACACAACTGCACCATAGCAGCACACCAGGGCGGAGCCCATGTAACATCAATTGGAACAGTCCGGGGATGATGGTAATGCCACCCTAAAATCCAACAGCTGTCACCATTTGTAACGTGTACCGGGTCCTTTACGGGGTTAAAGCCATCACGGTCACCCATCCAAGCGCTAACCGTGATGAACGTTGCTTAACTCTGTGAACTCTACCAACGTCGCTATAACGTAGATCGCAGTAAGTACATGGATGGGTCACCCGCGATGGCTTAATGAAGGACCCGGCGTACGTTTCTCTTCTATGCATTATTGGACTTACCTTTGTGATCGTACAACGACAGTGAAGAATGAGAACAGCATGCCTACCATGATACCATAGTCCACATGTAAAACCACGACAGATAAAAATGTAACGATCCAAATTAACTGAAAGTGTATATATATTACATTGCTTGATCAAATGCGTTACATGTTTGTGGTATGCGTGACATATTTGAACTTTTTTTCCTAAATAAAATCAATCTGTCCACCTATCGAAGAACAGTAAGGTGAAGAGTAAAACAGGTTAGCCCGAACTTCTGAATAATGTCGCCAGAACACTCACTTTGCTTTCACAAATAATGTAGTCCTAGAATAAACTTTTGACAGAAAACTAGAAGTGTAACTCCACTAGTTTTTGTCGTTTAACTTTAAAATGATTCCTTCAATAAGAGCCCAAATCGACATATGCAGGATTGGATGTTTTTGTTCATGGTGGTCAATGTCTTCGAGTACATATTCAGGCGTGTATTCGGATCAAATTACAGGTTTAAACCCTTTCACAAATTATAGATATATCTTTCTAAGATGATAGAGATATATCTACACGTATTTAAGTTAAAGCGTTATCTCTCTGATTTAGAAAGATGTCTCTGTAATTAAAGAGAGTTTTCTATAGTTTAAGAGATACATGTATCTCTCTAACCTTCAGATATAGACAGATGCCTCTCTTACAAATACAAAGTAAACCGCCTTGCCATATTATAACAGTAACAGTGAAACGGTTTCCATTGTAATACTTACACAGTCATGAATGGATGTCCTCCATATTCTAGGTAATTCCAGGAATTGTAGAAACAAACTTCGTAAGGCAACAAGGATAATGGAAGCAAGAACACACTGAAAACAGAAATTCGGATTCTATTTACAAATATATATATATATATATCTCTTTAAAGTTACCCATGGAAAAAAGCGATCTATTTTGACCCTTATCTCCACAAAAATCCAGCGGACGAATTTGAAAGCAACAAAGCAAACTTTTCTTATAAACTATGCCGTGACAAACGTTGCAATATTCTTTGTCAAATATATTCATTCAATAAAAAAAAATATACGAACTAAAAGCAAAATATGTGTTCTATAAAAAAAGGAAAGTTAAATTATGCAGCAGAGTTGAATATATTGTGGCAAAAGGGTAACTTACTCACAATTCGTTTGCTGCAGATGCGTCAAATACACATGTAGTGTCTAAACAATGTTAAGCGAAACCCGTTGAACAATAAAACATCGTAACCGTAAAAATAACTTCATTATACACTTGCTAAAACTCAGATTCATTCACAGGGTCCAATTCCACCAACCTTTCTTAGCGTTAAGTAATACTTACATACTTAAACGCATATTTCATCAATTTTGTTTCTCTAATAGAAATGCCAATATATTTAATTTCTTGAAAACAATTGTTATGTCAACCTAGTCATTAAATTTGGTCCACAATTTAAGTTGTACAAACTATTAATGAAACACAATTGATGAAATACGATTGAAATGTAAACAATGGCCGAACACAACTTATAGTCGTCTTAAAATAGGAATTTCTTGACTATTAGGCGTGTGTTAATGAAATGCATCGTAAATAAATATAGTTTAGACCGATATTGTTCAATTCAAAGCGAGTTGTTTTCAGCCAAGCGTATTCCTTTAAGTATTTAAGTATTAGTTAACGCTAGGTAAGGTTGGTGGACTTGGACCCGGATTTGCTAGATTGGTACATGGACTGTGTCCAGGAAAACAAACCTTAGAGTTATTATAACACGTGCGAAAAGAGCAATGCGCGTATCCATGCGTTTACCTAAAACGTTCTATATATGAATGATTGGCGAACAGTGAAGAGGCAGATAAGACTGCACGGATCAATAGGTTTAATGAGTATTTAGGTCTGAATTTAATGAAATTAGTAATCCTTGTACTTACATTTGGTAACGATTGAAACAGTGGTCCAATAGACAATATCACAATTAAAACGAGGGTTGCTGATACCACACTGGCTAGCTACAAAACATAAATAAAGAAAATACATATATAACTCAGAGCTCGAGATCAATAACGCTTAGGATGTTCTAAAATCCTTATCTGATTCTCATTAGCATAGGTTGTTGAGACTATTCATAAACTATATGACACCCTTGGCAAATTGGTTAGCGAAGCTTCGTAAAGCATTACTATTCGTAGCGCTTCTCGACCAATGCAATTTTCCTATCGCATGAGGTTTGTGTCATGCGACCAATCAAGCGGCTGGATTTCACCTCATTCATTGTTTGTGAGTACGAGATTTTTACAGCCAAAGGGTATCATGTATTTTATGAATAGCCTGGGTACCGAGAATGAGGTTTTGTGGGTAATCAAAAGCAAAGTCAGTGAGACGATTCTGTTTTGTGTCTACAGCATATGTTTTAATGAGTGGTAACATACATGTTTATATCACGGAAGCAAGACATTTTTCTGTTCCTTATCTAGTATAATTACAGTGGACTCGCGATAACTCGAACTTGAAAGAGACCACCTAAACATTGCTTCGAGTTATCGATGTGTTCGAGTGAACGTTGCGTCAAATCATTTGTACATGGTTGGATTCGTAAATCATTTATACTTAAGTGTCTTTTTATGGAAAACAAGATGTTGAATAAATCATACCAAGAAAACAGCAAAGCATCCGTTCTGATGGCTCATATGAGCAATTAGAACTCTTGCTTCGCTATTTTCGAAAGACAGATCCGTTCAAGAATATGATTCGAGTAACGTTATACATTCGAATGTTCACATGTTCGAGTTATCGCCCTTCTACTGTAATAACATTTATTGTCAGCAGGAAGTGTATTGCAAACTGTAAGTTAAACCGTGATATACCAGTCGACAATGACGATAGCAGTTGTGAGAGTTAAGATGACGGCACTGTTAATAATCCTTCTGATAATTGACAACACGTTTTTTTAAGACCGCATCGGTGGTGTAATGGTGAAGCGTCCGCCTCGGGTGCGGGAGGTCGCGGGTTCTACCCCTCCCGTGTCATATAAATACTTTAAAATGTTAATAATTACTCCCCCTCCTTGGCGCTCTGAATTCTGGGATAAGCCTGACGACTGACTCGCTGGTGTCAGGATAAATCACCCAGTACAATTGGTAACTTACCAAGGAAGCCGTGGTATTGCGTAAAACACCACTGAAACATCCAAGCAAACGTTTTCTTTTTGACAAGCGTCACAACCGATCTACTGTATGCTTAAGAATTGTGTGCTGTAAAAAGTACTGATGCAAGAAAGTCAAGAAAGACATAGTTTAGTGATCAGGTCGCTGTGATATCACTAATTTAAATACTGATGCAAACGGCGTTAAATTCCAATCAATCAATCAACCACTACAACGTCATGTAATCATATTACTACATATTTCCATCTAATACAAGAGAACACAATTTACGTATGCAAACATGACAAAGGGACGAACTCTCTCCTTCGTAGATTTTAACGTTCGGTGACACGATTAGCTCCCTTTGTATCACACAAAAGTCCGCGACGAATTTCTACTCGGCTATAGTTCAAGGGATCTTGAGATATTCAGGTCAAATCACGGTTTTGCTGTACATTTCTTTTGGATAATCGATACGAATCATTCAGACCAGTGCCATTAATTGGGTATAAAACAGTATATGTGGGGAGGGGATTAGTGGCTTGAAACCTAATTATTATGGCTACCAATTCGGTGAATAGGGAATAGTTTATCGGCAGCCGTGATGCGCGGCCGAGCACTCTCTGGGCGGTTTTCTGTTCCCGTTTTTTTTTTTCCCCCTCGGACTTCCCACTGTGATACCAATGAACATTTGTTAACACCGGTGATAAAACCCAAACAGGGTATATTAATTTTGGATGAGATAAAAGACGTATAAGACTGTAATACCTGTGTTTTTCCACCGGCTGATTCCTGCACTGAGCTTCTCGATACCGAGGCTGCATACGGGTAACACGAGAAAAAGGACCCGAATATATTGCCAGCTCCGTAGGCTATCAGCTCCTGCAGAAATTAACAATAATTTACAGTAGTCAAGTTGGCAAATTTTCTTTTACAGTTCGAGACTCGCGTTTTTTTTTTCATTCTTCACGTTTGCATTCTCTATGAAAACTAATTATTGCGAGGTTTTTATTTTGGCTATTTTAACACAAAAAAATCAATTCTGAAAAATCTGATAATCGCCATTATAAATAACGCTTTGTATGTACACTTCTTTGACAATCATAACTGCCATTTTCTTCAAATAAGATAACGCTAACCTACATCACTGCAAAAAAGCAATAAACACATTGTAAGAAGCAATGAAAACACTGCAAGAAGCAATGAAAACACTGCAAGAAGCAATGAAAACACTGCTAGAAGCAATTTAAACACTGCAAGAAGCAATTAAAACACTGCAAAAAGCATTATTTCGCACGTATTTTCGAATGTAATCAATGTATTATCTCCTTGAAAAGGTTATCGTTTAATCACATTAAAGGGAAATTACTTTTGAAACTGTATGATTTTGATTAAAAGAAAAATGTCTCTTTATAGGATAAATGTTTCTTTCTTGACATGGACTATAATCCTGTTCACATCGTATTCTATTATAATACATTGTATGATTACCTGATTAGCGTCGTAGCTGTATCCGTGTTTCTTTGCCATGATGGCGGCCAGCCCTACACACTGTGAGAAGGCTACCACGGCGATTATAACAGCATCCGTCATGTACACACTCGATAATGGGAGGGTAGGAATAGAGGGTTGTGGTAGACTGAGAATAAAGAGAGCCAATGTCAAAGTAACCGTTTAGGTCAAATTACGCTAAATACATCCGCTGACTTGCTGATCTACTATAGTCCCTAAAACAACCTTTGTTTGTGTAGAAATGAGTGTATACCATCACCAGAATGTATTGAATATATGACATTGAGTTTAAATGCATTGTTAGTGTGTATAGGATGCACTGGAAATGATTGATTTGATCACTTTTAGTATTTTGACCTTTTTTGAAAGTGAAAGTAGAGAATGCTAAACACCGGTTTTGTCCGGGCCCGATTTGGTTCAAAATGACGGTAACCATTTTCGCCTGGTGAGTTCTTTCTTGCATAATGCATGACTCCACATTTTCTTTGGATTGTTTTAAAGCTAGGAAGTAACTCTTTTCAATGATAGATGGTGTTCTACATGAGAAACGCTTAGAAAGTGTGACAATTGAGGACTGAAACTGGTCGATTTACATGGAAACAAAGAAGGATTTTGTTGGTGTATTGTAACCTTTATCGGCTGTGTATACAAAGGTAACTCTAGAGTGTCTGTAGTACTAACGTTAAAGTTATCTGAACGATCAGGTTGTTAGCCTTACAAACTATTCGTATATTAGCTCCTCCGTACGACAATGTACACTATCCATCTGCCTAGTCTTATCAGAATATACATATGGTGATTGAAACTTCTTACACTCATATGTGCAGAGTATATCTTGATCACATTGATCTATGTCTACACCTTTCACAAACACCAACTACAACCCTTTTGAATGAACGGGCACATTTAAATGAATACACTCAGATATGATGATATTATAGCAGTTGTCAAATAAATGAAATAATGTAGGAAAATGCAATGTCTGAAAAATGAATTCAAAATAAATACTAAACAACAGCTATAACGTATGCAGCTATAACGTATGTCGTTGGGTGACTGTACAATAACGCAACAGCAGCATTCATAAAAACGTATATCTGTATATTATTTAAAAAAATTATTTCGAAAGATGACAACAATGTCTGATACAGTATAAAATGTTTTCCGGTTATATATTTTATCTGATTATGTAAATACTGTATTGACCTACCCCGCTGGAATTTCGCCCACTATTTGCATCTTATATCTCTCGGCAAAATTCAGAAAGTGAGATGCTACCGTCCCTCCAACAACCTGGAATGGAACCGGATCAAATATATACGTTTGCATCGTAAAGTAATTTGATGATAACATAACGACCAGTCGAACGGCGGTAAGAAATTCGTCGTGACCGACTGGTTAGCGGAATTGGAACCGGGCGTCCCAGGTTCGATCCCAAGTCACGGCGGTCATGATGGAGTGCCCAGGGGCAAGCCATATTGCCTAGCCTAGTACTGGATTGTTTACGCAGGGAGCATGAACACGTGAACAGTCGCCGTGACGTAACTGACTAATATGTTGACAACGGCGTAAAACTCCAATAAAACTATGAAACCAACACACAGAGTTAAGCAACATTTACCTATGTCGTTATGCACGACATTAACGAAGTCCTACATTTAGTACAATATTGTATCACATGACAATGCTTGTATCCGATATAATATACCCATTACGTATTTCTTTATATGTAACACGTACAAGAGAAAGTTGATGCAACGCATCAATGTCGCCGGATATCCATAGTACAGTTATGCATAACACTAACATTATAGTAGTTGAATAAACAGTTATCAACTGAGGGGCATATTGGAACATCAGGGGTGGGGTCAAGTGAAAATGTATTATAACTTGCATTGTTTTGTCAACGAAGTGAATGATAATTGAAGCCTTTCATTGTTTATGATCAATCTCCATTTCAAAGTAGGTTGACCATACACACAACCAACTAATTATTGATCATAAACAGTAAAGGAAATGAGTAATCTTGCCAATCATTAGTCTTAGTATGTATACAGTGCTTTCATTAAGGAATAATTATAAGATTTGTGAATTCCATATACACTTTTCAAGATGTTTATCAGAATATTTGAATTTTATTATTTTTCAATAACCACAAAACAGACAATTTAGGATTTGCATGCAATAGCACGTCATTTTACCTTTCCTCTGGACATCTTTGCAGCAATCTACTTTTAAAACAATGAGATAAGGGTTAAATCACTGAAGACATGAGTTTTCTCTTTTTCTCAAAATGATATTAGCTTAGCATCCTAATTATATCATACTTTAACAAATGTTGAAATGTAGTCCAATATTTATAAATTAGACCACCTTCGAAATATAATATTAACTAAACAGTTAAATCTCATTGTAATTGTTGTATAATTTAAACTTAATTTCGAACATAAACTTAGCCCTACATGTTAATTTATTTTAATTCTTTCCTTCCTTTTTTATAATGAAAACAACAAACTACTCATGTTTTAAAATTATATTATGATGAGCGCCCTTGTGTCAATGATGCATAACAATATGCAGATCGGAAGCAATATGCCTTTAGGACACATTTAAAATTGTCAAGAACGAAATAATTTTGTACGAAAGACCCGATTCTTTCTTATTCGCAGAGGTGTCGTTCTTGAAACTCTCTTTATAGGCAGAGAGTGTTCGTTCAGAGTCATTTTTCCATTAAAACCAGTTTTATCTCGGTTTGTTCTTTTCTTCATTTGTTTCGAACCAAATAAACATTTTAAATCACCTATAATTTACTATTTGTAAGTGAGTGTAAAGAGCGGCTCTCTGCAAAGGAGATTGATCTACGCAGTTGGTATTCGCGAGTCACGCAGGTGCGCGTAAGTAAACAAATTAGACTGCGACGTAAAGGTTTGTAGTTATCGGTTTTTGATTACATGTAGTATATAGTGTAAAATAAAGTATACCAGTCTAGCTAATAGGGACTGTTTTGTCTTCGTAAATAAAACAAAAAAAACATAAATGCGAGTCAAAATAAAGAAACTGAAAATACCTAAAACATCGGAATATTTATTTCATTTTAGATGTGTCATTACTTAGTGTTTTTAAACAAACACAATTGTAATATGTTCAAGACATCTAAATGTGTTTCTTTCTAATAACAATCCCCCCTCCCATGTGATTTCAGAAAACCTATTAAAAATAGAAGTCACGGGCTTCTGCCCGGCGACTAATAATATAACATGACCGAATCACTATTTTTGTATTCATCCGCAAATGTTTACAGAATGGCTGAGAACGTGTATTAGGTAAACAAAAACGTTACGATAGATAAAGGGACAATTATCGGTCATAAAAATCTTTGTGTGTGTGATTAGTTACCAGTTTATTAAGTATTACATGTTGGGATTATTTTCTGACAGCGAAAAAACGATTTTCTTTTTGTGTTTCGTCATGTGATAAAAAGAATATGACATTCGTTGTCATTTCATAAAGTTGATATTAAACTCGTCCAAGAAATTTATTATTAAGCTCGCCAGAGGCTCGCTTAATAACCAATTTCGTTCACTTCTCAAGTATGTAGCAATAGCTATTCCATAAATGGGACCGTCCAAGGGTAAAAGTAGAATTAGGCATTTCTGAGCAGTGTGGATTCGGATGAGCTCCATTTTATCAGAATCTACACAAGTTGACAGAAACGTTTTTACATTTATTTGTAAGCATAACATGAACAGTGTAGATCTTGACCAGACTGCGAGGATACAATAGCTGACCAGGATAGCCACTGTTCACTAAAGACAACAGTTCCCATTGACGGGCACAGTTATGTTGCATGTACATGTTGATGCAAATCAAAGACGATGGAAGCAGTTGTTGGACTTCAGCGGAATAAGAAGATGTGGAATTATCATTTCATTCGTTAGCTAACAGTGTATAGCACCGATACACGCGAGGCCATTTTTCCTGGTAATTGACCTCTAGTTGAGTGGATGACAATTAAAAGCATCTTCAACATTTGCAAAACTCGGGCCCAAGTTTCGTGACATCTAGTTGAGTCTCTAAAATTTGCAGAGCCCGGACCGGAATTTGAGCCTCGAACCTCTGGATTGACAATATCAGTGTGTTACCCGCTAGACCATCGGGTCACTTACAGCATAGTTAAAATGCAAATACTGGATACATGTGATCACTCCCTCGACTAGCTTTGGAATGAATGGTATCTTAACTATATAAACTGTTTAACAGAAAGACCGATTCCAGACTAACTTAATTTGCAAGAGACTGTAAAAAACACCTCCAGATCTTACCACAATTAATTCGACCGGAACCGGAAACTTGAGTCTGTCTTTAAATCGTTGGTTAACGTGTACTTTAATACAATAGAGAATAGTCATGCATATTAAAGATGTTATCACAGTCGGGATATTCGTCTGGGAGATGTGCTCAAAGATCAATACGTACGTCTGAAACGAGAAATTACCGCAAAATTGGAATGTCAATATGAATAGGCCCGATCGTGTGAAAAGGGTACGAGTTGGCTTTTTGTGAACAGTGTATATCGAGATCAGCCTGCGCATCCGCAAAGTCTAGTCGAGATCTACACTGTTCATATGTTACTAACATAAATGTGTTAGAACCATTTTGTGTCGATTCTGATAAGACGGAAAAGATGTGCATGCTAAAATGAACCTACACGGTTTGAACAAGTTCGACCTTGGTCCAATTCCACCAACCTTACTTAGTCTTAAGTGATACTTAAATACTTGAAACAAGCATATTTCGTCAGTTTTGTTTCCCTAATATTTTTTGTAAAACATGAATGGTGTTAATTATTCAAATGAATGTTTAAGTTGATATACATAGTTATCTTGCTGACTAACAAAACTTGTTAATGAAAAAAAAAAAATTTGTGAGCCAAAGTTCGTAAATATGTTATTCATAAGTGTTTACATACCTTTATAATTTGACTGACGCCATCTGACCTTGGTATTTTCAATCCAAGGGCATATTTCACTTGACTGGTCCCCACATGTACAGCAGCGCCCGTTGTGAACCCGCCTATCATGGGATCAGACATGTACGTCGTTATAAAACCCATTTGGAAAAATCCCATTCCAAGCTGTAGATGATAATAAGAGTTCGTCGATGTAAATATGGTATACGTGTCATTTGCGAAGACAGAGGACTAGATATATGGTCTACGTGTCATATGCGAAGACAGAGGACTAGCTAAGGGGGAGTAAACCGGTATTTCTTTTCCACAATGTCTTTCGTGTTACTAAACCAAATCCTATACTGTGAGTACTAAAATGTATCGTCTCAATGAGAGGAATGTTTTGAATACTCACAATATAGGGTTTGATGGTCAAATCAGGATTTAACAAAAACATGGAATATACCACTGATCTAGAGCTATGTGAAGAGTAAGACGCAGTCCAGCCTGCGCAACCGCGCAATATGATCTATATCTAGATTGAATGCATATTAGTTACAAAGGCGTTTTTTAAAGTTTACTGTTGGTTTGTAAAGTTGGTTTGTAAAGTTTCTTTGAAAATGAAAAAGTGTATGCTATCGCACGGACGGGTTTGTTATGGCGAGAAGGAAAACATTTGGTTTTTATTTCAAGATCGGGATCTATTTTCTTTGAGAGAAAAAACAAAATTGATTTTCTTGAGTGGAAATAGTTGTTTCCGTGCTCGCGAATGGAACTATATATTGTAATTTTATTTCTAAACAAACACGTGGTCTGTTGAATGTACGCGTTTCACTTACTCACAACATTTAGATAGATGTTTCAGACACAAAATACAGTGACCATTATTGCTTGATAACATCACTTTTTTTGAACTGCCTGTTTATAATCCAGTTATTTCTCAAAAATCAACTGAAATGTATGAAATAAGTACAATATCGAGGGCTTGGCGTGAAACGGTTGTAACTAAAAACCTTTTTTGAAAACCTTGGTTTAGGGGAAATTTTGACCCCTTTGTAAACAATGCAAATTAAGGTGCCATTGCTCAGAACGAGCAATGGCACCTAAATTTCCATTGTTTACCAAGAAAAATGTTTAATGCTTATAAAGACTTTATGGCGGGGTAATTAACCTTGGTAAACAAATACCGAATTTTAGTTACAACCGTTTCACGCCAAATCCTCGGTATGAGCGGCGATACCGAACATTTGCGAGCAGCGTAGGACCATATCACTAAACGCATCTGAGGAGTCTGATCGGTATCTGCACTGTTCACTAACAAGTCAAAGAGGCATCCAAGACGCCTCTAATAAGTAGTGCATATTGAGATCACGTGTTATGGATGAGCACTATGGGCGTTTTCTATACTTATAAAAACTATGGTTGGTTTTCGTAAAGTTTAAAAACAGATTTAATTCAAATTCGTACGAAATTTCGACATACATGTACTTCAAAGTAATATACTTAATATACTGTAATATAGAATGTTCTACATTAGTTTGTACTAATAAAAAATTCATTTTACCTGCATAACCCCAACTAAAAGACATAACGATGACGCAATCATAATCTTTACGTCATTTGGAAGCTCAAATTTCATTGGTTCAGCACCAGCCAATGATGAGACGTTGCTCTTAGGGAAATTGTCACCCATGACAACGGCCGCCAAAGCTGGATCGTAAAATCGTGATATCACAGAACCGGTTAGTAAACTGCACAAAGCAACGGTACCTGCAAATTAGAAATAAATGATCTTACAGCGTCAATTTGACGTTTCTGCAGTATACAACATTTTAACTCATTATGTCAAAGGAAATATTGCTCATTATTGAACAATGAATCACTCTTCCATGATGCTAAGACTCCTTTCAACGATTTCAAATCCGTTTGTTGCAGATTTGTTGTATGTGAGAAAGGGTCTCTCGACTTCAGTGTCGATATTACCGAAAGGTACTTGTACGTTAATTTCCAATAATGAAGGCGATCTATATAACATTCCAAACTGTTTTAGCGGCGAACTATTTGATGCTCAAAACCGGGCGAATCCATGTTTTATGTAGTAAGAGTTTTGGAACATCTAGTTAACGACAATGCAAACGACACTGAGATAGCTCATTACGAGCTCTCGTACTTGAATCTGTTTTGTTTGCAAAAACAAATATTGCATTTGGCGCTGAAAGAGTTACTCCATAACGAAATAATGGTAATGTCTTTTGTTTCCATATAAATGACTGACTTCTATTGTTAATGTTGATACAAAAAAACTCTCTTAAAATCTGCATTGTTTGTCACTTACATATTAAGTTATCAATTATCATTATGGAACAGTCGTCTTCGTGAAATTATGCAGTAAAAGATAAACGGCGATCAATATGAGAAAACACTAAGAAATGCGCATTCAAGGCCGAGAATACGTCACTTGACTGGGGATTCCGCGAGGCTCCCAAGAGGTGTATAAGTTTCAATTGACGATAAATAACTGAAAACTTTTCATGTTTCAAAAATATTTTTTTTTTTTCACTTAAATTTATTTCTTAAGGAAAACAATTAAAGGTGGTATGCAGAACATTTCATTTTAAAACTTAACCTTATAAGAGCCTCTCGTAGGATCGCCAATTTCACTATGAACCAATCAAACCGTTTCAATTTGATTGGTCTACAATTTAGATCATTTGTTTAACATCTAGATCAAAACTGGGGTTAAACAGCTATCGCCGAAAAAATAAAGCCATCGCCCCAAAAGAACTTACCCATCGATATGTGTTTGGAAGACCCAAGAAGGAAGTAAATTAAAACGGGAAAGAACGCCATGTAAAGACCAACGACTGGCGGTAATTCGGCCAGTAAAGAATACGCCATGCCTGAAATATACGGAAACATAATGTTATTCTCGTTGATTCTCGTTGTGCTAAAATGGTTTCTTACTACACAAAAGGTACTTTGGTGAACAACTACTGGGACTACACTTGTAGTTTTTTGTTGCAAGATTGATTTAAATCTATATAACGTATATAAGGAGAGTGAACAGTCTGGCGAGACTGTCCGAAAGCACAGGCGTACCTAAGTATTCACTGTACACAGAGGCATTTCGACCAAAGCTCGCTAGTCGCGGCTAATTATGTATGTTAAAACGCGGGAAGAATCAACACGATATTGTTGTACTTGTCCAAAACATATCGTTTGTGGTGAATCGATGCTTTCTCACGGTACAACATTCTTTACTCTTTCCTTTCATTTCAAACAGTCATAGTTTTAACTCAAGTCATGAAAATATAAGCAGAGTCCTAATTGACGGTGTAGAAACATGTGGTTGATTTCGACTTCTATGCATCAAAAGACCTTTGAAATAATTCTTGGAAAATGAGGCATTGTTCAATATGATAATTTTCCCCCACTATGTTTTCATCTCTGTATCGAAATCGTATCTCTGTTTTTATTTATTGTTTATTTTTTACTTAGGTTATCAAATCCACCAAACAAAAGACAGTTTTGAAAGAAATGATAACCACCTAAAGAAGTGCCTAACGCCTTCTCTGTTAGGTCTATCTGAACGCATTCCAGGACATGATTGATAAAAGATAGGTCCACCATGTAGATAAAGTTTAGCTTGAAAGCTTAGGGTTTAACGTCTTCAATAGTTGTTCAGTCATATCACGGCAGCCGCTTCTCTTAATCATGTCTTACCTAGCTTTCTGACACCAGTATTCCACACAACATATTTTCCAAGCCACATGCTGCTTTTCCACATAAAGTGTTAGCTCATAGGTATAAAGACAAATGATGCATGTCACTGTGACTTTTGTCAAACGTCGAAACGAATATTGGCCGAAATGGGATTCGAGCTCACAATATCTTGAATGACAGCCCTCGTCGCTTACGACTGAGCTACCGGGGCTCGCTAAAGTTTAGACAGGCTGATATTTGTAAACATTGTTCGCAAGCGTTGTTTGGAGTGCGAGAGGTCGCGGGTTCGACCACCGGCCGGGTCGTAACAAGGATTTTAAATTTGGTAGTAATGGCTGCCCTCCTTGGGGCTCAACGTTGCGGGTTAAGCATAACTTCTGACTGGCCGGTGTCAGAATAAATAGACCAGTAGTATTGGTAAATTACCAAGGAAACGCCGTGATATAACTAAAACATAATTGTTAAAAGTGCCGTAAAGCACCAAACAATCAAATCAGTGCATACTTTGATAAGTAAATTTTGATTAAAGCCGTGTGAAGCAGGACAAGGGTTAAGTAGATTCAAACCTTGTGGAAGCTGCATTATCCCGACAGTAAGACCAGCCACAATATCGCTCATCACATCCTTCTTCCATTGATATCTGCGCATGATCCGCCAGACCGGAAATCGCTTCTTCCAGAACTTCCGGTGACACTCCGTACTGCATGTAGAACACGAAGACAACTCGTTTCGGACAATGCCCGAGACACTTCCTTTACTAGGTTCACTCAATCGGAATTTCTTCCGGAAGTCGGCTGTCTTTTTACATCGGCCTTTAATGGCATCCAGATATTCTCCATCGGAACCGGAAAGGACCTTGATAGGGGGCGTGGTCCCGTCGAGATCCAAAACAACGTGAAACTGGGGTTCATGATTCATTATGGTACGCTGTATATTTCTCTCCACCCTGTAAGCATATAAACACGGATTTTAAAACATGGTTGCACGTCAAGGTGACAAGAAAAGAACAGTAGTGCAAAAGTAAAGTATAATCTTCCCATTGATTCCTTTCAAAATGTGGATGCATTTAGCATGGCAGTGGCGATATTCCCTCTTACTTCATGGTCATGATCCGATCTATACACTTTCAAGTTCCTAGGAAAAAATTCAAAATTATTAGAAAAAAAAGCAATCTTTGACTTTCGTCCAGTATCGGAAAGTACGTTGACTGATCTTGAACTTGAACACTCAACCACTGGATTGACAACACTCTCCATTATTAAATGACGTTTATTGGCAAATAGTTAATGCGTTATTGGCTGATTGCACAACAGCTTATCTATCTTTTGAGCAGGGAATCAAATCCATTGAGAGTATATGCACTTTCCGATACAGAGACTTTGTCTCAATTTATAAACCGTGCCTGGCGAAAATGGGCTTATGGGTCTGATGGGATTTCTTGTGAGATGGTTCGTAAATTGAGATTCTTAAACATATATCTTATCCGGTCGTTTTAGGACATAAAAGTTTTTGACAAAATTGTATTAAAGATAACAAAAATTCTCAAAATTAATGCTGGATATACATCTTCTATGCCTGCTTTTGCAATAATTGTTATTATTATATAATACATTCTACTATCAACGGTTCATTTCCTTTTCCAAAAAGTTTGCAATACCCAATACAATTCGATCATTCCCCTTATCAGTTATAGCTAAATCAAATGACTGGAAACCAGTCGATGTGTTAGTAAAGAATTAATACCAAAAACTTACGTATTCATTTCACTCGTAACACAAATAGTCAATAAACCTTCACATACATTCTACGAGAATCTAATAATGTATAACGGTAAGAAGAAAAACAAAATAGGTGAATCCATAATAGCGCTTCTTTCCTCATTATATATACTGAAACAAGTTCCCTGCAATGACGTCAGCTGCACCGCAATGTACGTCAGGCAATGATGGATATGAATCCGTCAAGAGGCATTTACAAAACAATTAAGTTTACATGTATACACACCATGGTTAAGTAGTTTTAAGCGTTAATTAACTGTTTACCTGACGTGATAACTTATACATGTGGTCTAATTTAAAAATCACCTGTCGAATAATTAAGATGTTGACAACAGAGAGTCCTTGTATAAATTGTGACGAAAGAGGTAACTGGCTGGCTTAAAACGCGCATATATTTGCAATATCTGGCTGGCTTAAAACGAGCATATTTTTGCAATATCTGGCTGGCTAAACGCGCATATTTTTGCAATATCTGGCTGGCTTTAAACGCGCATATTTTTGCAATAAGTTTCCATAATGTCTCGGTCAATTGGCTGCAGAATGATATATTAAGACTGTAATAGAGAAAAAAGGTTGAAAACATTGTGAGAAAAGAGGTAACTGGCTTGCTTAAAACGCGCACTTTTTTGCAATATGTTTCCATAATATGTCGGTCGGTCGGCTGCAGAATGCTATATTAAGACTGTATCGAGTCAAACGATAAGTACAAACACTTTCAATAGTAAACACTGTATCGAAAAGAATTCAAATTGTTTTAAAACCATTACCAACATGTTAATGCTTTTAAATGCGTCTTTCAACTAACGACTTTTTAAAACTCTGTGGCAAAAGAAGAAATTGCTCATATTGAGCAATTTCACCGCTTGCCACAATGTTTTCAATTGTTTTAAATAATTATACTTTTATTTTCAGAGGTTTTTCATATTTTTCCTTAGACGTTGTCAAAGTCCTCTGCCACAGATTTTGTGTATGTCGAAAGCACGCGAGCACGGGGTGGGGTGGGAATGAGGATGGGTGTGTGTGTTGGGGGGAGGGGGGGGGGGGGTGGTAACACTATGTGTGTATTATTTTCGTCTTCATATAACAGTCTTCATTGTCCGCCTACAGTAACAAGAAGAGTAAAATGTGTGTTTAATTGGAGCCACACCTATTAAAAAAAGGTTAGCCTTTTCTCACTTTTGAAACACCCTAGAAGTGCGATTAATTCCCAAATGTTAACCTTTCGTGCCAGGCACCAGCCAGACAGGCTCTTAAACTAGCTGTCGACTCACCAACCGGCCATATCAAAACGGACCCCCAGTGTCGCCTACATGTATTGGAACATTTCACCGCTCGCTGCAGAAACGAATGCGTTAACCAATAGGCTAGCGGGATCAAAGAACCAGAATCACGACATTTCACAAAAGTCTAGAAGTGTAGCCTTACTATATTCATAATAATAAACCTGTATTTTATGCAAAGGCGTAGTAATTGAAAAACATTTTCATTGATGCGAATCTTAACTATTTCCCACATATACCGATGCATTTTGACTCATCTGCAGCAGTCGACTTTTGCAAACACTATGATAACATTCCTAGCAATGTCTCATTAAGCCATAAGGTTTGCAAATCTATTAAATACTTGTACTTTCGTTTATATATATTTTCCATTTCGCTATGAGTTTTCAAAGTCGGCTCCTGCAGATTAGTTGTATGTGGGAATTTTTGTTCTAATGCGCGATGTTTAAGATCTATACATGCTCTCCAATAACACTGTACTCCCCATCAGAGCATATAAACGAGCAGTGCACAAATGAACACCCTTCCCCGCCGATTAGCGAGCTTTCTGGGATCTACACAGTTCGTAAATTACTCAACGGATGATTTCATGAAGGGCTGAATATGGAAAGATGTATGCCATGACGTAATACGATGGCTTATTTTAAAACAAGAGGACCATGATGGTCCAAACTCGCTTACAGTTTTCAATCTTCTTATGATATGCATTTTAGGAAGACAAGGTTAACGTTATGTCCTTTTGTTGTCATATTTATCAACGGATCGTTATAATTTCAACCATCTTGGTAGAGCGTCATCCAAGGAACATTTGTGCCACATTATGTTTTAAACCAGGTCGATAAGTTTGACAAGAAGATTGTTTAAAGTTTCACTATAAATACATACAAGGAAACAAGTGCTTTTTCATTAAAACAGAATAATCTGAACAATATTGGTAGAGGGTTAGCCAAATAAAGAAACAATCACTGTAACCTTTTGTATTGGTTGGTAAGGTGTTCACCGCGGATCCGGATCCGGATAAACTGAAGACTACAAACAGTGTGTTGTTACATATTTTTTAAACAGTATAATTATGTCATTAATGAACAGTAAATCAATAGTTTGTATACAAGAGCTGCATACCGAACGGCGTTTTGAGGTTACAGTAAGGGTCACTTTCTGTTAACGCTTTCTCACATATAGACGCTTTCTGACGCCTCTATAACAGATGACCTTTGAAAACATTGTGGCAAAATGAGACATTGCTCATATCGATCTATATTTCCCTTTTGCTACACTGTTTTTGACTTTATTCAATGATTGTTTCTTTATT
This sequence comes from Serripes groenlandicus, assembly GCA_031761405.1. Classification (NCBI taxonomy): domain Eukaryota; kingdom Metazoa; phylum Mollusca; class Bivalvia; order Cardiida; family Cardiidae; genus Serripes; species Serripes groenlandicus. The sequence goes on along the minus strand of JASEVX010000006.1, from coordinate 14,773,602 downwards.
TTATGGAGAGTTTCCATAGTTCTGACTTACTGTTTTAAACATTGTCTGCTGCAGATGTGTTGGGGGGAAAAGGTGTACCAGGATGCAGTTATAATGCATCTAAACATGGGCTAGAGATATCTCTTTAACTTTGGATGATACGCATCTAATATTAAGAGCTGTCTTTCGAACGAAGATAGAGGTCTTTCATTTTAGAAAGGTTTCAACAAGACATTTCTCTACTTTAAAGATACATCTCTTTAAAACACGCATACCAATCTTTATAAATAGATATCTTAAAATAAGATAAATATCTCTTACAGTTAGAGAATATTCTGTTTGTTAAGAGAAAAATATGTTAATAAGAAAGATATCTGTTTATCAAGATATATATATGTTTATTAAGAGAGATATCTATTTATTAACAGAGATATTTATTTATTAAGAGAGATATCTGTTTATTAAGAGAGATATTTGTTTATTAAGAGAGATATCTATTTATTAAGAGAGAGATATGTGTTTATTAAGAGAGATATATGTTTATCTAGAAATATATATGTTTATTAAGAGAGTTATATGTTTATTAAGAGAGATATCTGTTTATTTAGAAGTATATCTGTTTATTGAGAGAGATATCTGTTTATTAAGAGAGAGATATGTTTATTAAGAGAGATATCTGTTTATTTAGAAGTATATCTGTTTATTAAGAGAGATATATGTTTATTTATAGGATATATCTGTCTATTAAGATAGATATCTGTTTATAAAGAGATATATCTGTATATTAAGATAGGTATCTGTTTATTAAGAGAGATATCTGTTTATTAAGAGAGATATCTATTTATTAAGAGAGATATCTATTTTTTAAGAGAGATATCTGTTTATTAAGAAGATATTTCTCACTTAGCCATATATGTCTCTCCCTAGTTAGAGAGATATCGTTCTAAATTAGAGGGATATCTCTTTTACCGAAAATATAGTAAAACAGCTTTCTATAGATGTACATTTGTACATGATATTTTTCAAAGATATTTCTCTTTTTTCTCTAATAAATAGTTACTTGCCATACTTTATAAATGTTATTCGGGCCACGAAACCTGTGCTAAGCGTCTGTTGAAGGTGTGTTTTATGTGGGAAATGGTTTGTTATGTCATTAAAGCACGATGCATGCGAGCAGGTCTTGATCGTCTACTGAATTTACATTTTTTTTCTAAAAAATAGAAGCATATTTGACGTAAAACCATTGAAATACTAGATGAACTAAGCGCACGAAATATAATGGATGAAGTATATCAACAAAACGTGATGCATAATTCACATCGTATGATTTTTTCTTGACATTTTACGTTTATACTAAATCTTTGTTGACTAAAACCATACTCTGGGGAAAACAAATAAACAAGAAAACATGCATGAATGAGTGGTTTTTCTGAACAACCGTTATTAATTTCTCTTAATTTACCCTTCAACAAGTCCGCTTTTACGCTACAATCAGACTTAGTATTTCATTCAAAGCGTTATTTGCTTTCCACAGCCGGCAGACTGATCCGGGCCGACACATTCCGTCTCAGGGGGATAGAGGTAAAGATTAACGATTCCTGAAACAGAAAATCCACAGGATGCGAAAAGTGTCTGTCCGGGTAAGCCTGCGCGGCATACTTATGCTGCTCCGGGTCTTTACTTTACGCAGAGTCCACAATGCGGGACGGCTCGAATGTGTATTTCTAGGACAATGATCATTCCCATATTTCAAGGCGTCTTTAGTTGATTCTTTTGCAGTTTCCGTTTGAGTTTGATACCGTTTTCAACATTAATTCAGTTAAATCACGGCGACAGTTCACTTATTCATGATTTCTGGGTTAACAAACCAGTACTAGGCTACGAAATGTGCCTAACCCAAGGGCTGATCGCACCTGGGACCCCGGTTCCAAATCTCCGACACTAACCACTCGGCCACGGCGGATTCCCAGATTATTTTTCTGACAGCGCGGGGTCCAAATTGATATTAATAAGTGCTTGTCTCGAATATTTTAATACCTTTCCCTCATACATACGACTTTCGAAAACATTGTGGCAAAAGAAGAAATTGCTCATAATGTGTTTCACAGTGTTAACAACTATTTCAATAAGTATACTTTCATTGAAAACAATTTATGATTTATTTTTTTAATGAAAGTATACTTATTGAAATAGTTGTTAACGCTGTGAAACACATTATGAGCAATTTCTTCTATTCAAAGTCGCCTGCTGCAGGTTTGATGTATGTGGGAAAGGGTAAATATCTACTTGACACACATACCAATTAGCTGTATCCGAGGTCACATTGAAGTAAACAAATTATACCGTGCACAATGTTGAACCACCATTTCAAAAGAAGCATTTAAAGTCTATACAAACCGTCGTTTCCATGCATTTCTTGTTAGCATTTATTTCCTATATGGACTACACTATTGTGATCCTCTACATCAATAATTACTCGCATTATAGTCCTCGTGGTATATCTTAACCACGAAAGAGTAACCATTATCCCACTGAATTATTCCTGCAGCAAGTATCACAGTCATTGAAACGCACTGGTCCGAATATTCTAAAAGTTTAGTTATGTTATATATTATCATATACAATTACACTGGCCAAAGTAAATTGTTCACTGGTCCGAATCAAAATTTACTGACCAGAGACCATACATACGACCACTTCTAGTTTGGAAGACTGGTATCATGAGCCATTTTCATAATTGTTGAGATGTTTGCCTGGATCAATGGACTAGTCTTTATGGGATACTATTAAATGAGTGACGAACAACGCAGGTCATGATCAGTCTGGAAATGAGGCTTAAAGTTTTACATTATTGTATGCCAAATGTTGTTCTAACCCTTCCCGACATACAAACGCTTTCTGAAGCCTCTATAGCCGACCACTTTTGAAATCATTGTGGCTGATCATGAGACATTTCTCCATTAGCCAAAATGTTTTCAACTCTTTTGGATAATTATACCTTCATCCCCAAATTTGTCTCGAGATGTTTTCAAATTCGTCAGCTGCATATTTGTTATATATGGTAGAGGATTTAAAAGAGCTTTGTGAAATGAGGATTAACAGCGACGTTTGCAGAATATGATCAGCTGCATATTTGTTATATATGGTAGAGGATTTAAAAGAGCTTTGTGGGACGAGGATTAACAGTGAAGTTTGCAGAATATGATCAGCTGCATATTTGTTATACATGGTAGTGGATTTAAAAGAGCTTTATGGGACGAGGTACAACAGCGACGTTTGCAGAACATGATCAGCTGCATATTTGTTATATGTGGTAGAGGATTTAAAAGAGCTTCGTGGGACGAGGATTAACAGCGACGTTTGCAAAATATGATCAGCTGCATATTTGTTATATATGGTAGTGGATTTAAAAGAGCTTTATGGGACGAGGACTAACAGCGACGTTTGCAGAATATGATCAACTGCATATTTGTTATATGTGGTAGAGAATTTAAAAGAGCTTCGTGGGACGAGGATTAACAGCGACGTTTGCAGAATATGATCAACTGCATATTTGTTATATGTGGTAGAAGATTTAAAAGAGCTTTGTGGGACGAGGATTAACAGCGACGTTTGCAGAATATGATCAGCTGCATATTTGTTATATGTGGTAGAGGATTTAAAAGAGCTTTGTGGGACGAGGATTAACAGCGACGTTTGCAGAATATGATCAGCTGCATATTTGTTATATGTGGTAGAGGATTTAAAAGAGCTTTGTGGGACGAGGATTAACAGCGACGTTTGCAGAATATGATCAGCTGCATATTTGTTATATGTGGTAGAGGATTTAAAAGAGCTTTGTGGGACGAGGATTAACAGCGACGTTTGCAGAATATGATCAACTGCATATTTGTTATATGTGGTAGAAGATTTAAAAGAGCTTCGTAGGACGAGGATTAACAGTGACGTTTACAGAATATGATTAGCTGCATATTTGTTATATGTGGTAGAGGATTTAAAAGAGCTTCGTGGGACGAGGACTAACAGCGACGTGTGCAGAACATATCAGCTGCATAATTGTTATATAGTAGAGGATGTAAAAGAGCTTTCAGTGTGGGACGAAGATTAACAGCGGCGTTTGCAGAAAATGATCAGCTGCATATTTGTTATATGGTAGAGGATTTAAAAAAGCTTTGTGGGTTGAGGATTAACAGCGACGTTTGCAGAATATGATCAGCTGCATATTTGTTATATGTGGTAGAGGATTTAAAAGAGCTTCGTGGGACGAGGTTTAACAGTGACGTTTGCAGAATATGATCAACTGCATATTTGTTCTATGTGGTAGAAGATTTAAAAGAGCTTTCAGTGTAAGATGAGGATTAACAGTGACGTTTGCAGAATATGATCAGCTGCATATTTGTTATATGTGGTAGAGGATTTAAAAGAGCTTCGTGGGACGAGGTTTAACAGCGACGTTTGCAGAATATGATCAGCTGCATATTTGTTATATTGTAGTGGATTTAAAAGAGCTTCGTGGGACGAGAATTAACAGCGACGTTTGCAGAATATGATCAGCTGCATATTTGTTATATATTGTAGAGGATTTAAAAGAGCTTTATGGCACGAAGATTAACAGTGACGGTTGCAGAACATGATTACCCAGACAAGGTTTCGCGTCATGAAGATTAGAAATTAACCTGATATAAAGTATGGGACTGTGTAGTAAATTCTTAATCAACATTTTTTACATTAACAATAGCATGACAATGAGGTAAAAATACGCAATCCCTTACATAAGCAATTGTGTCCCATTAATTATACGCGAAAAAATGCGCCGTTATTTCTGCGTAAACCTTTCCCACATATATAATTATGTTTTCTGATACCGCTGTAGAAGACGATACTTTTTAAATAATATTGTGGCAATATGAGAAATTCCTCAAGACAAGCCATTCTCCATTTGGTCACGATTTTTTAACCCTATCCACTAACTATGCTTTCATTTTGCGAGATTTTCCATAGTTTCCTTTATTATTTCGATGACTTCTGCTGCGATTTTTCGCAAGTGGGGAAAGGGTTAAAACTTAAAAGGGAATTTATTACTTTTTTCATGCGCTTGATTTATTAATAATCTACATCATTGCGCAATAAACATGCACATGTTACCACACGGCATGCGTTTTGCGTTGATGACATACTTTTCAAGTGAGTTTGTAAAATGTAGGTTAAACTCTACCGATTACTTTTTAGGCCAGTATAGTGACTATAATATGAGCATGGTTTCTGCGTAATGTATCGACCCGGATCAGCCTGCGCAGTCCGCGCAGGCTAATCCGGGCCGAAACATTCCGTATCAGGGGGATATAGAGGTATAGAGTAATGATTGCTGAAACAGAAAATCCACAGGTCTGTCCGGATTAGCCTGCGCGGCATGCTTAGGCTGATCCGGGTCGATACTTTACGCGCTCCACAATGTTGGTTTTCTCGCGGGAAGGCTCATATTGCGAAATCCATGCATTCGTTGTTTAGTTTATTTCAAGGATAAGTTAATCCATCTATATACACACCCAAATATTAATGGAATGCCACAGTCTGTTAAATAGATTTATCAGAATTTGGTTGGAAAAATAAATAACGTTTCCTCAGTCCTCGGTCAAAGATTAATTATTATCTATACTTATATTGGAACAGGCCCGCTAGATGCACGTGTATACTATGTTTATAACCAACTATTTCCTGTTCATTTTAAAAAAAGAAGAAGATACAGTCACTTTTATTTTCCTTTAAAGGACTTCCCCATGTAATTGAAAAGAAAAAAACAAGAAGATTAGATATTAATTCCTCGTCGAAACGAACTTCTGATCTATCCAATATCTTAAACACTTTCATTTAAAATGGTTATATACATCGATATGCTATCTAGTAATGAACATCTCTAAATTCCATTGACATTTCATGTAGATTTCACACACACACAAATATCACCGTGTACGAATTATTTAACGAAATTCCGTAAGTATTTAATAATCCCTGATCAATCGAATGAGTCCATGTTATTTCCAATATAGATAAGGATCTACGCGCGAAGCAAGCTGACACACCGGTCGGTCGATGCTGGATATAATCCAATAAAACCATTTTCTCTACAGCCATCTTCTTGTTAACAAGAAAACAACGACGATGACACGATATTTGATACCGCTTTGCTATTTTGTATATATGTACTATCCGAATAAACATTTCCAGAAGATTTTTGACGTGACCACAACAGGTGGCTTTTCGAAACATTGTGGAAAAAATGAGAAATTGATCGTGATGATTAGAAATGTTTTCAACTCTATTCAATACATGTTCTTTCTTTTCATAGAGGTATCATATATTTTCTATGAAAATTTCAAAATCGTCAGATGCAAATGTGCTGCATGTGTTTAAGAAAGACCTAAGTTCGTTTTTGATAATTTGAAATCCGAATATACACATGTAATTCAGTGTTCTAGATAAGGGACATTTTGTATGTTCTAAAATCCTTATTTGACCCTCTAACCCTATGTTGTGGGTACTCAAAAGAATCGTCTCAATGAGACGATTCTTTTGAGTACCCACAACATAGGGTTTGCTTTAATAATAAGAGAGAAATTGTGGGAAAAAGAGCTATATATATATCCCTCCTTATCTGGACCTCTGAATTGTATTGTGAATTCATTTTTGTTGCTGTCAATCCGTAAAGACTGCAGTTTGACTATGAGGCTTTGGAGCCGGTTTGTGTGATGGTAAGTAGCAAAACTGTTACATAACCGGTATAAAACCCATCGCCGATCTTATACAATAACAACTCACGAAAATGTGAAGCGGTCAAGTTGGTCATTTCGTAACCTCTGTCAGCAGCTGTAGATTTAATACGGTTATATGAATTTAAACAATTTTTCAGTAATATTGGGTAAGTTACCAGTACTACTGGTCCCTGTATTTTTACACCAGTACTACTGGTCCATATATCTTTACACCAGTACTACTGGTCCATATATCTTTACACCAGTACTACTGGTCCATATATCTTTACACAAGTACTACTGGTCCATATATCTTTACACCAGTACTACTGGTCCATATATATCTTTACACCAGTACTACTGGTCCCTATATCTTTACACCAGTACTACTGGTCCCTATATCTTTACACCAGTACTACTGGTTCATATATCTTTACACCAGTACTACTGGTCCATATATCTTTACACCAGTACTACTGGTCCCTATATCTTTACACCAGTACTACTGGTCCATATATCTTTACACAAGTACTACTGGTACATATATCTTTACACAAGTACTACTGGTCCACATATTTTTACACCAGTACTACTGGTCCATTTATCTTTACACCAGTACTACTGGTCCATATATCTTTACACCAGTACTACTGGTCCCTATATCTTTACACCAGTACTACTGGTCCATATATCTTTACACAAGTACTACTGGTCCATATATCTTTACACCAGTACTACTGGTCCATATATCTTTACACCAGTACTACTGGTCCCTATATCTTTACACAAGTACTACTGGTCCCTATATCTTTACACAAGTACTACTGGTCCACATATTTTTACACCAGTACTACTGGTCCATTTATCTTTACACCAGTACTACTGGTCCATATATCTTTACACCAGTACTACTGGTCCATATATCTTTACACAAGTACTACTGGTCCATATATCTTTACACAAGTACTACTGGTCCACATATTTTTACACCAGTACTACTGGTCCATTTATCTTTACACCAGTACTACTGGTCCATATATCTTTACACCAGTACTACTGGTCCCTATATCTTTACACCAGTACTACTGGTCCATATATCTTTACACAAGTACTACTGGTCCATATATCTTTACAACAGTACTACTGGTCCATATATCTTTACACCAGTACTACTGGTTCATATATCTTTACACCAGTACTACTGGTCCCTATATCTTTACACCAGTACTACTGGTCCATTTATCTTTACACCAGTACTACTGGTCCATATATCTTTACACCAGTACTACTGGTCCCTATATCTTTACACCAGTACTGCTGGTCCCTATATCTTTACACCAGTACTACTGGTCCCTATATCTTTACACCAGTACTACTGGTCCATATATCTTTACACAAGTACTACTGGTCCATATATCTTTACACAAGTACTACTGGTCCATATATCTTTACACCAGTACTACTGGTCCATATATCTTAACACCAGTACTACTGGTCCATAGTTCTTTACACCAGTACTACTGGTCCCTATATCTTTACACCAGTACTACTGGTCCATATATCTTTACACCAGTACTACTGGTCCATATATTTTTTACACAAGTACTACTGGTCCATATATCTTTACACCAGTACTACTGGTCCATATATCTTAACACCAGTACTACTGGTCCATATATCTTTACACCAGTACTACTGGTCCATATATCTTTACACCAGTACTACTGGTTCATATATCGTTACACCAGTACTACTGGTCCATATATCTTTACACCAGTACTACTGGTCCCTATATCTTTACACCAGTACTACTGGTCCATATATCTTTACACAAGTACTACTGGTTCATATATCTTTACACAAGTACTACTGGTCCATTACTACTGGTTCATATATCTTAACACCAGTACTACTGGTCCATATATTTTTACACCAGTACTACTGGTCCATATATCTTTACACCAGTACTACTGGTCCCTATATCTTTACACAAGTACTACTGGTCCATATATCTTTACACCAGTACTACTGGTCCCTATATCTTTACACAAGTACTACTGGTCCATATATCTTTACACCAGTACTACTGGTCCATATATCTTTACACCAGTACTACTGGTTCATATATCTTTACACAAGTACTACTGGTCCATATATCTTTACACCAGTACTACTGGTCCATATATCTTTACACCAGTACTACTACTGGTCCATATATCTTTACACCAGTACTACTGGTCCCTATATCTTTACACCAGTACTACTTGTCCATATATCTTTACACCAGTACTACTGGTCCATATATCTTTACACCAGTACTACTGGTCCATATATCTTTACACCAGTACTACTGGTTCATATATCTTTACACAAGTACTACTGGTCCCTATATCTTTACACCAGTACTACTGGTCCCTATATCTTTACACAAGTACTTCTGGTCCCTATATCTTTACACCAGTACTACTGGTCCATATTTCTTTACACCAGTACTACTGGTCCATATATCTTTACACCAGTACTACTGGTTCATATATCTTTACACAAGTACTACTGGTCCCTATATCTTTACACCAGTACTACTGGTCCCTATATCTTTAAACAAGTACTTCTGGTCCCTATATCTTTACACCAGTACTACTGGTCCATATTTATTTACACCAGTACTACTGGTCCATATATCTTTACACCAGTACTACTGGTCCATATATCTTTACACCAGTACTGCTGGTCCCTATATCTTTACACCAGTACTACTGGTCCCTATATCTTTACACCAGTACTACTGGTTCATATATCTTTACACCAGTACTACTGGTCCATATATCTTTACACCAGTACTACTGGTCCCTATATCTTTACACAAGTACTACTGGTCCCTATATCTTTACACCAGTACTACTGGTCCCTATATCTTTACACCAGTACTACTGGTCCATATATCTTCACACGAGTACTACTGGTTCATATATCTTTACACAAGTACTACTGGTCCATATATCTTCACACGAGTACTACTGGTCCATATATCTTTACACAAGTACTACTGGTCCATATATCTTTACACCAGTACTACTGGTCCATATATCTTAACACAAGTACTACTGGTCCATATATCTTTACACCAGTACTACTGGTCCATATATCTTTACACAAGTACTACTGGTCCATATATCTTTACACAAGTACTACTGGTCCATATATCTTTACACCAGTACTACTGGTCCATATATCTTTACACCAGTACTACTGGTCCATATATCTTTACACCAGTACTACTGGTCCCTATATCTTTACACAAGTACTACTGGTCCATATATATTTACACCAGTACTACTGGTCCCTATATCTTTACACCAGTACTACTGGTCCATATATCTTTACACAAGTACTACTGGTCCCTATATCTTTACACCAGTACTACTGGTCCATATATCTTTACACCAGTACTACTGGTCCATTTATCTTTACACCAGTACTACTGGTCCATATATCTTTACACAAGTACTACTGGTCCATATATCTTTACACAAGTACTACTGGTCCATATATCTTTACACAAGTACTACTGGTCCATATATCTTTACACAAGTACTACTGGTCCATATATCTTTACACCAGTACTACTGGTCCATATATCTTTACACCAGTACTACTGGTCCATATATCTTAACACCAGTACTACTGGTCCATATATCTTTACACCAGTACTACTGGTACATATATCTTTACACAAGTACTACTGGTCCATATATCTTTACACAAGTACTACTGGTCCATATATCTTTACACCAGTACTACTGGTCCATATATCTTTACACAAGTACTACTGGTCCATATATCTTTACACCAGTACTACTGGTCCATATATCTTAACACCAGTACTACTGGTCCATATATCTTTACACCAGTACTACTGGTCCATATATCTTTACACCAGTACTACTGGTCCATATATCTTAACACCAGTACTACTGGTCCATATATCTTTACACAAGTACTACTGGTCCATATATCTTTACACAAGTACTACTGGTCCATATATCTTTACACCAGTACTACTGGTCCATATATCTTAACACCAGTACTACTACTGGTCCATATATCTTTACACCAGTACTACTGGTCCCTATATCTTTACACAAGTACTACTGGTCCCTATATCTTTACACAAGTACTACTGGTCCATATATCTTTACACCAGTACTACTGGTCCATATATCTTTACACAAGTACTACTGGTCCATATATCTTTACACCAGTACTACTGGTCCATATATCTTAACACCAGTACTACTGGTCCATATATCTTTACACAAGTACTACTGGTCCATATATCTTTACACCAGTACTACTGGTCCATATATCTTAACACCAGTACTACTGGTCCATATATCTTTACACCAGTACTACTGGTCCATATATCTTAACACCAGTACTACTGGTCCATATATCTTAACACCAGTACTACTGGTCCATATATCTTTACACCAGTACTACTGGTCCCTATATCTTTACACAAGTACTACTGGTCCATATATCTTTACACAAGTACTACTGGTCCATATATCTTTACACCAGTACTACTGGTCCATATATCTTTACACCAGTACTACTGGTCCATATATCTTTACACCAGTACTACTGGTCCATATATCTTAACACCAGTACTACTGGTCCATATATCTTAACACCAGTACTACTGGTCCATATATCTTAACACCAGTACTACTGGTCCATATATCTTAACACCAGTACTACTGGTCCATATATCTTAACACCAGTACTACTGGTCCATATATCTTAACACCAGTACTACTGGTTCATATATCTTAACACCAGTACTACTGGTCCATATATCTTTACACAAGTACTACTGGTCCATATATCTTAACACCAGTACTACTGGTCCATATATCTTAACACCAGTACTACTGGTCCATATATCTTAACACCAGTACTACTGGTTCATATATCTTAACACCAGTACTACTGGTCCATATATCTTTACACAAGTACTACTGGTCCATATATCTTAACACCAGTACTACTGGTCCATATATCTTTACACAAGTACTACTGGTCCATATATCTTAACACCAGTACTACTGGTCCATATATCTTCACACGAGTACTACTGGTCCATATATCTTTACACAAGTACTACTGGTCCATATATCTTAACACCAGTACTACTGGTCCATATATCTTTACACAAGTACTACTGGTCCATATATCTTAACACCAGTACTACTGGTCCATATATCTTTACACAAGTACTACTGGTCCATATATCTTAACACCAGTACTACTGGTCCATATATCTTAACACAAGTACTACTGGTCCATATATCTTAACACCAGTACTACTGGTCCATATATCTTTACACAAGTACTACTGGTCCATATATCTTAACACCAGTACTACTGGTCCATATATCTTTACACAAGTACTACTGGTCCATATATCTTTACACAAGTACTACTGGTCCATATATCTTTACACAAGTACTACTGGTCCATATATCTTAACACCAGTACTACTGGTCCATATATCTTTACACAAGTACTACTGGTCCATATATCTTAACACCATTACTACTGGTCCATATATCTTAACACCAGTACTACTGGTCCATATATCTTAACACCAGTACTACTGGTCCATATATCTTAACACCAGTACTACTGGTCCATATATCTTAACACCAGTACTACTGGTCCATATATCTTAACACCAGTGAGTTAGTCTCCATGCACAAACATGGGTGCCAAGGGGGGTGAGCAATTTATTATGGACAGTCCGGGGATCAAACCCGCTTCCTTACCGCATCGAGGCGGACGCTCTACCACTACACAACCGATGTGGACGTAGGAGGAGGAAGTCACAAACAACATTCGTAATTTGGTCGGTAATTAACAGAACAGAACAGAGTTTTATTTGTTATAAGTAAATACAATACTTTTAACAATTTTACAAATAGAGAGGCAACGAAGAACAAATACATATAATATACATTACAAAGAATCACGAGCGATGTAAAACGTGGCCTCTCTTACAGCTATAATAATAGCAAATGATACAACAATGTATTAAAAGCAGCGAAGAAAAAAGGAAAAGAATAAAATGATTATCGTCAACAATTTCTCATTTTACCACAACGTTTATATTTTTATTTCAATAATAGCTTATTGTGCATATAAAAGATTTAGAAGCCGCTAGCTGCAGATTTGTTTCATGTGGAAAAAGGTTAACATAATTTATAAGAAATTGCTTAAAACTATCGATGTAAACTAAAACAAAAAGTTAATACCTTATTAACGTCAGCGATGATACACCCAACACAACACTATTTGATTTTCCAACAGGGTTAAAAGAAATGAGAAGAACTCAAACGTAGAAGGAGGCTTTTGGTTGTATAAATAATTCGCAGAATCACCAACAATATAACAATCAGTACAGTTGTACTACTCTAAACGGGATTAATCTTTTCCCTCATACTACAAATCTGCAGCAGACGACTTTGAACACATCTTGACAAACAGATGAAACTTTAATTATAAATTATAGTGTTATTACTGGATAGAGTTGTATACATTGTGACAAAAGGTGACATTGCTCATTATGTGAGCACGTCCTTCTTTTTCCACAGTGTTAAGTCTTGTGATGCAGGTTATACAGAATGTGTCTACAAGTATGTAAGTGTTAACCCCCCGTTCCCACATACAGACGTTTTCTGACACCTCTGAGGCAGATGACTTTTGAAAACAATTTGGAAACAGAAGGACCTTCACCACAACTTTTCAACCATATTTAATAATTAAACTGTCGATTATGGAGATTGTTCACGTTTTTGCTATTATGTTTCCAAAGTCGTCTGCTGCAGAGTTACTGTATGCGGGAAAGGGTTGAACAGCTGTGTCCACGGATAAGAATGTTTATCACATATTGTTTTTTCTTCTGAATAATGAATTATTAACTATTTCCATGACTAAGACGACATTTCGTGCCTCCTTTGCTGACATTTGCAAATAATATCCTTGGCAGAAGATAATTGATTGATTGATTGGTGTTTATCGCTGTTTTCAACAATGTTCTAGTCATATCATGGCGAGTATTTCACCTACTCATGTCTTCCTGTGATTTTCTCGCACCAGTACTCCACACAACATACTTTCCAAGCCCTATTCCTGCTTTTCAACATGGACTATTAGCCCATTGGTGGGGATTTTCTCACACCAGTACTCCACACAACATGCTTTCCAAGCCCTATTCCTGCTTTTCAACATGGACTATTAGCCCATTGGTGCGGATTTTCTCACACCAGTACTCCACACAACATACTTTCCAAGCCCTATTCCTGCTTTTTAACATGGACTATTAGCCCATTGGTGCGGATTTTCTCACACCAGTACTCCACACAACATACTTTCCAAGCCCTATTCCTGCTTTTTAACATAGACTATTAACCCATTGGTGCAAGACGAATCTCGCTCGTCACACTGGCTTTTGTCAAACGTCGGAAAGAAAGTTGTTCGAGCTGGGATTCTAACTCACAACCCCTGTCCTTGGCAGAAGAGAAGCTGTCAAACAAGAGAAATGCTATCCTCTTCGAACAATGTTGTACATATTCGAAATGTATTCCCACCTGCTACATCGTAACAATCAGGGTTTTATTTGTCAAACGTTTTCACAATTTTCCTCAGGGATATAAAGCACAAAATCATACCCAAAACAAGAGCGCTAGATCAGGCGAGTAATTGAATTATAAAACCTTTATTCGATACTCAAACCCTATGCTGTGGGTACCCAACAGAATCGTCTCAGTGAGACGATTCTTTTGCGTACCCACACTATAGGGTATTATTGAGTCATAAGATAAATACATGTGGGAAACGGACCAGTTTACACCTCCTTACATGAACCACATGATCATGGACGAGTGTTATATGGTCGTGATAAACATGAGAATCTCAGGAAAGCGTCATAGACACGAGTCATTCAATCAATCAATCAATCAATCAATCATTGTTTCTCCGGGATGTTCTAATTTGGAAGCGTCGAAAGTGGCAAACAAATATATCTTTTATAATGTTACTGTCTATAGATCATACGATGTCATATAACAGTTGCGGTAGGGATAGTCGGATTTTAGCAAGGGTCAAACAAATAATAAATTACAAATATATTATTGTTGGTACATTTTCGGGTAAACTGTTGATGTTAATAGTCATTAATGTGCAAAGTAAGCTCTCAGCAAGGGTTTGATATTTGCTGTTGAACCCATTTCTCCTTCTGGTCCATATCATGTTTAGGTACATTCACGTGATGATACTACTTGCGGAGCTAGGCGTGACTTAAGATGTAAGTTGAACTTGATAGCAGTTTTCGCGCACAAATTTGCCTGCAAAGGAGCTGGAAACACGCAACATTTATTTCTAACTGCCTTTTGTTTTGAGAATCTAAGCAACCCCTTAAGATCAGACTAACCTCATGAGTTTTGGAGTAAAGGGTAACACTGTTCTTTCAGTCCTACTTTTTAACCCTGTTTCAGACCACTTTTTGTGCAAATCATTTACATCATATTGCATGTGAGTGTGAATTTTATTATATACTATTCACATATGAGCCCTCCCGCGAGAAAACCAACGTTATGGTCTCTGCGCTATGTATCGACCCAGATCAGCCTTCGCAGTCCGCGCAGACTGATCCGAGCCGACACATTCCGTCTCAGGGGGATAGAGGTATAGAGTAATGACTACAGAAAAAACACAGGAGGCGAACATTGTCTATCCGGGTAAGCCTGCGTGGCATGCTTAGGCTGATCCGCGTCGATACTTTACGCAGAGACCACAATGGGTTTTTTTCTCGTGGGACTGCTCAATTATTACTTTTATGAGCGTGTTAGAATATTCTGTCAACTTGTGTTTTGAGAATCTAAGTAACTCTTAAATATCATCTTACCTCATGAATTTTGGAGTAAAGGATAAAACTGCTCTTTTAGTCCTACTTTTCAACCCTGTTTTAGACCCACTTAGTGGGCAATTCATATCCATTACATTTGAATGAGAGTGTAAATACTAGTCATTTTCTTATAATTATTGGTCTCTTAAATACAGGAAAAGACGTGTAATAAAACCAGAATTGTTATAATGAGAAATATAAAGTTGGGTTATCCCCTGGTAACAGAAAAATCACCTTTCAACTGTGTATTGCCACAGTGTATTTATTGTATCTCTTTGCAATTTGGAAGTTTTCAAAAACCCAGAAACGAGCTGTCTCATTTGTAATCAGCGTTGTTTGCATTCTAGTTGTAAAGATATTTAAAACACTCTTGTAGCATGGACATGAATTTACCCGAGAAGAATCTACTTTAGGAAAATATTTTTCCGCATACAAACGCATTTGACGCCTCTGCAGCAGACAACGTTTGAAAACATCTTGTCAAAATGACGATTTGCATATAACAAACAATTTCTCCTTCTGCTACAATGTTTTTAACCGTGTTAAATTATCATTCTATCGTGTCTAGAGATTTTTTATATATTTGCATAGATGTTTTCAAAGTCGTCTTCAGCAGATTTGCTGTATGTGGGAAAGGCTTAAAGTGGGACGAAATTATCATTGTTTGAGCCCGTTTACAGCAATTGATACCATTTGCTATTTACGAACGAGATCTATATAGTATTCATTTTTTACTTATATATTAGTTTGTTAGAATATACTGTCAACTGGTGCAGATTCTGATCCCCCTCAGCACTATAGGTTAACCAAACCTACACTGTCAAACACAGTGTCCCTTATTTTAGAAACGAATTCAATATCAATCATTAAAAAATACTCTTACATCAGCCTTAGTATGTACATGTAATCATTTGACATTATTGAAATGATCGTGACTTTTTTTGTAGAAAAAAATATACATACAATTCAAAACGATTACTATTTATTTTTCAACATTATTTCAGTTATATCACGGCGACAAAACGTCCAAAACGATTACATTATCACATTTTATTCAGTATAAAACACTGGCATACTGAACGCGAAGTGTCTAAGTGATCGTATTGTGAAGTTATTTATTCACGCCTGATTGGTCACCGCTGTTTATTTTGATGTTATGATAATGCAACCTAAAGCAAAATGTATCTACATGTATATAAGCTATTTTATATATGACGTACATGCATTTGTTATGTTACAGAAATGAACATAATGAAGATATATGAAGTAAGGGTTAAAGGTCGTAATTGCGTGCACGTATGTGTATGTTAACCCTTTCCCTAATACAACAATTCTGCAGCAGACGACCGCGCACATATTTTCGCCAAAAAAAAATGGAAAATCTCTTTAATTGAATGGATAACCTATGCCTAAAAGTGGAAAACATTGTGGCAAAAGGAGAAATTGCTCGTTTTGAGCAATTTCTTCTTTTGTCACTATGTTTTTAAAAAGCTGTCTGCTGTAGAGGCGTCTATATGAGAGAAAGGGTTAAACAGTTAAACTAATAGATTATGTGCCGCGTCTATCGATATAAGGTCCCGTTGACTCTCCCGTTTCATCTTACCTCTTACCCATATATAGACGCATTTTAACACAACTGCATCAGATGACTTTTGATAACATTGTGACAAAAGAAGGACATTCTGTTAATTAACCCTTTCCCTCATATAGACGCTTTCTGACGCCTCTACAGGAAACAGCTTTTTAAAAACATAGTGACAAAAGAAGAAATTGCTCAAAACGAATATAATTTCTAATTCAATATATATATATATATAAATATATATATAAATATATATGTCAATTTGAAATCAATAAGTTCGTGCTTGTGGGACTGCTGACCTGCAATTAGGTCTATATAACATATATGCAGAATATGCACACTCCATCACTGAAGATGGCTCGCATCGATATTAACTATAGGCAGATGCATCAAGACCCCAAATATCCAAAGTAAAACGAAAAAAGATCCGGTAAACATGTTTAAGTAAAACTATACATATATATATTTGTAATAGGAGCTTTAGGAAAGGGGCGTTTCGCATGTTATTAAATCCTTATTTTACCTCCAAACCTATGTAGTCGGTAATCAAAAGAATCAGCCCAGTGAGACGATTCTTTTGAGTACCCTCAACATAGGATTTAATCATAGAGAATAAAGATATCTTGAAAAGCAAGACCTGTTTACTCTGCCTTATCTGGTACTATGAATTTATATACAGCTAAAACAATTCGATTTCAGGAACGTTAAGAGTAATAAAGATTGATTAGTAAACAACTGATTAACTTCGATCTCACTCATTGACAATACTACGTGCAGAGCTGTAAATAATACGAGGCGTTTTGCATGTTCTAGACATCTTATTTGATCCTCTAGCCCTATGCTGTGGGTACTCAAAATAATTGTTCCGATGAGATGATTCTTTTGAGAACCCACAACATAACGTTTGGTTTTATAATAAGACATATATTGTATCGTTGTTAAAAGAGGTGTATACCCTTCTGTAATTCCGAACTTTGCTAGATGTATTTGTAATATAGAAAAAGAGTTGACTTACCCAATACCCTTTTCCCACGTTTATTTTCCGAGTCTATATTATACATAGGATGACGCCTACATTGCTTACGTGTCATTCAAACGTGAACGCAATAATAGTATTTTTAAGAGTACGTGTATGTGTACACTGTTCTAATTCCCGTTCTAATTCACGTTTCTTTCATTTAAGAAAAGGATACGCTATGTATACCTTTTATTCAGAACACACAATCTGCCACATGGCGTGTTTTGAATTCTTATATATGTTTTCCGATATATTTATACGCTCTGCAGATTTGCCAATACACAAGACTAAAGACTATTATTAGAATATGAGCTAAAAATAAACATATTGGGTTTGCCCCTACTCCTGCAGATAATAGTGTATTTCTCCATCGAATCCCTAATGTAACTTAGTAACCATGATTTATTCGGAAATGGACACACAATGTGTCAGACTGACAGACTAAAATATAAACTCACAATGTAAACTAAAATAGCATAAAAGATTCGAACTTTTAAAAACATCATTAAATGAATATATATATCTGACATATGGTATCCTACAGCGTGCCTTATCTAAGATTGATTGTTTGGTGTTTTACGCCGTTTTGAACAATTTATCAGATATATCACGGCGTTTCCTGGGAGAAATTACCAGTACTACTGGTCCATTTGTCCCGACACCAGCCAGTCAGTCAGTCGAAATGGCATCCCCGCAACAGTGAGCGCTAAATAGGGCAGCCATTATTACCTTTTTTTAAAAAAAAAAAAAAGTATTATCCGTTTGCTTAGAAAACTGTGACATCAATATACCGGGAAAGGTCTGTATATACGTTTACTTTTGTTTTTCTGTAGTTATTTTCGAAATGCGAATAAATCTCGTCTATCGAAGATGGGGGTCTTATTGACTCCGTATTAGGATCACAATAACCCTTTCCCACATACAACAAAACTGCAGCAGACGACTTTGAAAACATGGTGTCAAAAAACGTGAAAAATCTGAATAAAAGATAGAATAATTGTTGATTAAAATTAAAACATGGAAACAATGTGGCCAAAGAAGAAATTGCTGTGTGGATACATAAACTCGCCCGAGTCTACACTGGACGAAGAATGCATTATAAGACATTAGAGCGCTAAATGCGGTTAAACTTTTTTACCGTAAATTGTTTTGTTACTTGTTAATAATATAATCGTTTAGTTGAGTCAATACAACACTCGGTCGGGACTTGACAAAGGACGATGATCCAGAACAACCTGCGTCTACATGCTATGCATTCCGAATAAAGCGTTTCCATGCCCGTAGAAGCATCCTAAAATGTCATCGGAAACGGTTGACATGAAACACTGCCTTTAAATATAAATGCAATTTGAACATATTATATTTGCCATTATACAAACAGTTTGTGATACCTCTGCATCAGACTAATTTTGAAAACATTGTAACAAAATGGGAAATTGGTGATAATGAGCAATTTGTTCACTTTACACAATATTTTCTAATCTTTTCAAAAATCTTACTCTCATTAATAGAGATTAGCAATATGTTTTTAAATATTTCATTTTAAGTCGTATGCAGCAGATTTCTTGTATGTGAGAAATGGTTAATTTCAAAAGTTCCGAAGATCGTCTTTCGAGAAACGTGTCTCTTTTAACCCGGGCATTTCCCACATACAACAAATCTGCAGCAGACGACTTCGTCATCATCTAAACAAATCAATAGAATGTCTCTGTAAATAAATGTAATAATACTTGAAGTTGAACAAATTTTGGCGAAAGGAGAAATTGCTCGTTTTCAAAAGTCATCTGCTGCAGATGCGTCATAAAGTGTCTACGAGTGTGAAAGGGTTAAAGTGTTCGTAAGATAAAGCGAGAAAGAGAGAACAGTGTGAACAAAGGAGAGAGGTGAGGAGAATTATTCAAACTTCACTTACAATTTATCCGTTCCTAGTAAGCATTTATGTCAGCTTGTATCGTAGTTGTAGCCTATACGGAACGATATTTTTTTCTTCAGATGAATTTTAATTCATAAAAAACGATGATTCGGTCAAATCTGAACCTATTGCACAAAATGACCGCTCGTGCTGAAATAATACGAAACAACTGTCACCTAAGGACACGGGTCAGACGAATGACATTTCGGTCAATTTGACGAATTAGTCGTCTGTCTAATTTTTCAACGTAAGTATTATGCAAATATATAACAGTTACACTGTAGGTGCAAAACAGCTTGACATAAAAATTGTATAACAAAACTTACATTCTAAGTTTAAACCTTATTTCTGATACAATTGGCTGTTGACGCCCTTGCAGGGGTTTAAGAGTGTCCGTTAACCCTTTCCCTCATATAGGCGCTTCATGACGTCTCTGCAGCAGACGGCTTTTTGAAAACATAGTGACAAAAGACGAAATTACTCAAAACGAGCAATTTCTTCTTTTGCCATAATGTTTTCCACTTTTAGTCGTAGGTTATCCATTCAATTATAGAGATTTTCTATTTTTTGACAACATATGTTCAAAGTCGTCTGCTGCAGAATTGTCGTATGAGGGTAAGGGTTAAATGACGACTATAGAAAGAGTCGATTGTCGTTAAGTAAATGGCATCGTCAGAAATGGTCTTGATTAAATGTAAATCATAGACAGGGTCAAAAATAACATTTTTTATTTATAAATTACAAATGAATAAATGACTTTCAATTTCAGGATTAAACGTTTTAAATTTAAACAAATTAAATGCACAAGGTTTAAAGTTGTCGGTTTATATACATAGACATATACAAACATTAAACAGATTCTCGGTCTTTTGAACAAATCATTAGTATATACATATATCACATGATCATCTCTTCCTAGTTCCATTATTAGTCACCTGTACTGGCTAGATCCATTTGCTTCTGAGATGCGTTTTTATAGAAATATGTGACAGTTAGTAATGCCTTTATGTTACTTGAGTTCTGCTATTTAAAATATTTATACATACTTTGATTTGTAGAAAAATATTTAGTTACATATTTTTATCGAATTTCATTAAAGTGCGGACAAATTAGGGTTAGTTGATATTCATCTTCTATATCATGTAGTTGGCATAATTCACAATCTATTTCATTTCTGTTAGTGTTATCAAATCTTCCAGTTTCTTTTTTTTTTTATATCATGTGATGATAGTCTTATTTCACTGATGATGTTTCGTCGTTGTTTGTTGTCTAGATAATCATTAGAACTTGATCTTTCGAAATTAGTTTTCATATATCGAAACGTATTCAATGACGAGCACATGTGTATACAAGTAGCCCAATTACTTATATGTAGGTCTTTCTTTCTAATTATGAATGATGGAATAAAGCTGTTTTATATGAACTGATTTGGGGTATAGCCATAGTTCATTAAATCCTCAACGTTCTAATACACGTTTAACTCTGTTACACCAGTTTTTAACTTGTGGGTCAGTGTGTATTTATTGATTTTGTAATCTAACTATTGATGATAAAATACAAAATAATTTTAGTGTGAAATAATTTCAACCAGTATTTAACTCAAGCGTATTTTCCGTCCTATGATCAATGAAAAACGACTACGGTTTGATAACAGTGATAAAGAGAGTGTTGTAATTTTATCATTAAGTATACGTTTGCAGAATTTTCTATGGACTATTTCGACATTTTTTGCTTGGTTAAGGCCCCACACCTCACAGTTGTAGCTGAATATTGAGTTAACATACATGTAACTATCAAATAATGTAAAAAAGTGACTGGTTAATTATATTCCGTAACACTTAATAATGATCCCATCGCCCTCGGCACTTTTCCTACAAGTGAATAAGTTGCTTGTTGAAATGAACCTAGATAAATATCCCTAGATAATTAAAACTTAAGATACGATTTAATTTATTGAATAAATTTGAAACATGTATGGATACAGGAGAAATGATCACTTTGTTACACTGTTTTAAAAATACGTTTGATACAGATGGGTAAAAATGAGTCTGTATTTGGGAAAGACTGAATATGAACTCAATATATACTCCTTTTGTCATAATGTTTTTTGAAAATGCGTCTGTAATTGGGAAAGAGTAAATATGAAAATCAATATTTACTCGTTTTGTCATGATGTTTTTAAGAGGCGTCTGCTGCAGATGCGTCAAAATGCGTCTGCACGATGGTGAGGGTTACTATGACATATATATGAAGAATCGTGTTATTATAGCTTATGAGTAAAACATCTTTACATCATAATATCTATTGTCTTTTGACAACCAGTCGCGTGTTACCTATCACCACGCGATATGTTACTGTCACACGTTAGGCGTTTTAAATTTACAATGACGTATTTATTTCTGTAAAATTGCCTTTCAATCGGAAGCCTTCCGGTCATGTTCAGAAACAGACTAGGGATAGATAAAACTACAATAACCATGTTGTTTGGACCACTCGCCAACGAAAGATAATATAAAACAACCTTGTGATCAGCCCTGCGTTCAATTACTTGTGAAGGTAGCAAACGGTAGCCGATCCGCAAATCAATTGACAGCGTTTTCGCCTGTGGTGAAAAAAACCCGTAGCAATCCGTGAGCTACAAAGCTGCTAGACTGAACGTAAAGCCGCTTTTTTCCGCTAGAAATCACAGAATACTCAGAGACATATAAATACAGAGGTTCGAATCGTCGCGAAATCTCGCGTTCTATCGCGGGTCCTGCGAGAGTCTCGCGGGTCATAATCCATGTCCTGCCCGCGCTCATAGCAAGCGTCTAACGACACCGTTTACTCGATTTGGATACATCAGTACACTTTGACAGAGACATATAAACATATTTTAAGCATTACATTAATACAAATTAATAAAACATTTTATTTTAAATTCACTGCCGAGTGATAAGCGTCGGAGATTGGAACCGGGCGTTCCGGGCTCGATACCCTTTTTGTGTTCAATTTTGATGATAAATTTAAAATTCGATTATATCATTAAACTTTCTATTGAGAGAACGGCGATACGTATGGTAGTCGAGTCATGAGTAGCTAAGTAGGTAAATTCGAAAGTCAGCAATCTAGGGGTCGCGGAATCGAACTCCTACTCGGTCACTCATTATTTCAGCAGATTGAAGACCGTGAAAAAGATTATAAAATTAATAAGTCTATGTTGTAAGGTAGCCAGTTGCCAGGGAAGAATGTTATGTGGAGTACTGGTGCGTTAAAGCCAGAAAATGCCCTTTAGATGTACTGACCGTCGTTATAATAAATGGCATACCGTTCAAAACGACAGTTAACTCCAATCAGACGATTGTTGTATGGCTCTTCTATATCGCCAGTGATTCAGCTGTTACTGAACTGTTAACACTGATAACACTGCCATTCAAGAGGTACGGGGTTCAAATACCGATCAGGGCACTGGACTCTCCGGAGGTATTTTTATATATCTTATACTCAACAATACGTCAAGTGTTTGTGATCTCCTTGATACAATGGCATGGATCTATTGATGCTATACACTGGGCAGGAAAAGTAACCGAGTGATCTTTTCTAAAAAAGCCGCTAGGGTATCGTACCCGGTCTCCCTTGTATTATCTTTCTGCCTGTGTAGGATGCGTTACATACTTACAATATCAAAGTGGGTCATTACAATCTAGATGTATCCGCCGTGGCGGAGTGGTTGGCGTCAGGATTTGGAAACGGGCGCCCCGGGTTCGATCCACAGTCGCGGCAATCATGGATGAGTGCCCTTGGGCTAGACACATGTCCTCGCACTAGTATTAGTTTGTTTACCCAGGGACCTGGAATAAGTGATGCGACGTCATGTTGAAAATAAGATATGTTTGAAGATTGAATAACAAATGAAACTAGATGGGAGATAACCATGTGTGTTTTAACTACAAAACATAGCTAGTTATCTAACCTCGATTGCCTACGAAAGCTTGATTCAAGCCATTGGAAATACGATCCATCGGGGCGTTACAACACGTGGACACGAGATCAGCCCTTGCCATCGTGCAGGCGTATTTTGGTACTCCCTGCATGCAATTCTATGACACAAATATATTTATCATTAAACTTTAAATATGAGCCGTCCAACACTATAGCTTCTGCGTAACGTATCGACCCAGATCAGCCTGCGCAGTCCACGCAGACTGATACGGGCCGAAACATTCCGTCTCAGTAGAAAAGAGGTATAAAGGAATGATTCCTGAAACAGAAAATCCACAGGAGGCGAACTGTGTATATCTGCCGGGTAAGCCTGCGCGGCATGCTTACGTTGATCAGGGTCGATACTTTACGCAGAGACCATACTGTTGGTTTGCTCGTGGGACGGCTTATATATCTTCTTAGTTAGGGATGTATGTTTTAATCGTGGAAAGATATTTCTCAAAGTAAATGTGATATCTCACGGAGTTAATAAAATATCTTACACAATTAATGAGATATAGATCTATGTTAAAGAGATATCTTTGGAATCACGATGTTCTATCAAAGGAATGTATCTTAATGTGAGAGAGATATTTCCCCCCGAAGTTAAATTGTTATGATTTGTTTTTATTAAGACTTAATATATGTACTGCAAACCACAGGCCTTTCATAACCGACGCGACCAAACCGTGACAACATGGCTAGGGCATTCGGATTATCAATATAGCTAGATTAAAACTTTAGATAAGGTCGGGCCGTGAGAAAGGTTGTCTTTTGTTATAATGATAACAAATAAAGCCTACACTGTGTTAAATGTGCTAAAAGAAAACCAAACCCAGCGTAGTTATTACACCTTTAAAGAATTTACTTCGCATCCATGCTTAAGCACCAAATTGCATACTGTTTAAAAGAAGTTTCTTGACTGTGACTAAATGATAACACAATGCAAAGCCAGATAAGACTGCGCGGATGCGTTGTTTGAACTGGCTCTACATTAATTAGAAATATTACCTTACGACTGGTTTATGAAGAGCCCTGCTCATATATGTAAAACATATTGTAATCTGATCCGAAATGCCTTTAAGCAAACATATGTTTAGCCCCGTTGGTGTCTAGTTCACTGCCGAAAAGGTAAAAGAAAATTGGCCTTTTTTCGCCTGACCCGGAAGATCTGTATTGAATATTATCGTATTGAGCTTATCACATATCTGTCTCGACATAATATACCATATATTTGATACAACTGGTAAAATTATACATGTACCCCCATAAACTCTTTTATACTACCCCTCTAATTTATTTTATTTCACTGTGGGTTTAAGCCGTTTTCAAAATCATTTCAGTTATATTATGGCGGCAATTCACTTATTCATGATCACTTGGCAACCATGTTCCTTGCTTACAGGCCGCCGCGACTTGGGATCGAACCCGCGACGTTATGTTCCTAATCCCCGACGCTTACCACTCGGCCACTGAACCTCTTATTCAATTGAAGTAAACGCTTTTCGAACACTGCCTGTATAAATTCTCGATAAAACTCTTGTTTACTGTCACGTCATGATCGACAAATATGTAATCCTTACTCTAATTGATTTTTATCATATTTAGTTCAGTCTTTAAGGTAAAATGCCTTCTTTTCTGTGAATAACTCCGTCCGTACCATTAACGTTTATTTACCCTTTCCCTCTTGCGGACGTTTTATGACGCGTCTGCAGCATAAGACATTAGAAAACATTTTAGCAACAGGTGAACGTTCTCTTCATGAGCAATTCAGTTCCCCTCTGACAACAATACTTTCAACTCTATTCAAAAAATATAATAAATTATTTTCATTTAAAGACAGTTTCAATATTTTTGCCTTAATATGTTTTCAGTGTCGTTATCATATCTTATGCGTGTGGGAATTGGATTACCCTTTCCCACATATAGACGCTTTCTGACACCTTTGCAGATAGACGCTTTCTGACTCTTTTGCAGCAGACGACTTTTGAAAACAATGTGACAAAAGAAGAAATTGTTCAAAACGATCAATTTCTCCTTTTGCCGCAATGTTTTCAATTTTTGTTTAGTAATGAAACCTCCATTTATGGGGATTTTCGATTTGTTAGCTTAGATGGTTTCAAAGACGTCAGCTGCATATTTACTGTATGAGGGGAAAAGGTTAAAATAGACTGCATGAGTATTGAGAAAGGAATGAACGACATCCGACCATACAAGTATATGCATGAAAGTCTTATCGCCAGTGTAATTAGTTACAAACCCGACCCCTCCACCCCCAGGAGGTCGTTATTCATGTTACACGTACGTACCCGTAAACACTCTCTTTCAGCGCCAAAGGCAATATTGAGGTTTTTGCAAACAATACTGATTCAGGCGAGTCAGCTTGTGACGAGCTGCCTCACCTGAAATCAGCATTGTTTGCCTTTAAGTTAACAAAATAGTCCAAAGTTTTATTACATGAGACATGGAGAGGCCCGATTTTGAAAAAGGAAGAGTCTTGTCTTTAAACAATTCGGCGCTGAAAGAGTTAAGACTCTTTCCGACGCTTCTGCAACAGAAAACTTCAAAAAACATTGTGACAACATGAGAAATTGCTCATCATGAAAAT
Source organism: Serripes groenlandicus (assembly GCA_031761405.1). Lineage (NCBI taxonomy): Eukaryota > Metazoa > Mollusca > Bivalvia > Cardiida > Cardiidae > Serripes > Serripes groenlandicus. Next base: position 14,746,829 of record JASEVX010000006.1, on the reverse strand, counting down.
TTCTCATTTTGCTACAATGTTTTATTTTTTCCTTGTTTCGGTATTCACATCTTCATTAATGGAGATTTTACATGTTTTTGACTATATGTCAAGAGTTTTGAATGTTTTCAAAGCTGTATGCTGCAGACTTGTTGTATGTGGGAAAGAGTAGGCATTCCATTGATCTGTCACCCAAAGAAAAGTTATAAGGGACAATATTGTCAGACAAATCGAGGGGTCTTTGTTTCCTTAACGAATCGAGCCGCGAAAGCTCAATCGGTAACAACGACGGATATCCACCAAGGGGTCGTAAGTCCGAACTGAATATACCACGTGTTTTTATTGAAAACGACTATCTACTATTTAAAATCCGCATAGCCTAGAATTTAAGGCATCCGCTCCGTGAGCGGAAGGTCGAAGGTTCGAATACCAGTGGCAACAGTAGTGTCTACTCTGATATTGCCGGGTGGTTAGCCGACAGCTAGTTAAATACTTGCACATGTACCGAGAACATGTCTGCCCGGTGTCTGGCAAAAGTATGAGACTCGGGAAATAAAGATCCGTTAAGTACAAAGGCGTACAAACTGTACACAAGTTGGTTTTTGCCTGCCGTGGCCATTATCTTACCGTTCCCAAGTAAAATCGAAACTATTATGCAATAGGCCGCTCGTATTTGCTTTGCTGCATATATATATATATATATATATATATATATATGAGCCATTCCATGGGGAAAAGGTACAAGTTTGATTTAGTGAACTGTAGACCCAGAGCAGCCTGTACATCTAAACAGTCTGGTACTGAAATACACTGCTCATATATTACTTGCATAAGCCTTTAACGGCAATATTGAGGTTTTCGTAACGAGCTGTCTCACTTGAAATCAGCATTGTTTCCCTTTTAGTCATCAAAATAATCCAAAAAATATATTACATGAGCAATGGAGACACTCGATTTTGAACATGGAAGAGTGTACTTTAAACAATTCGGCGCTGAAAGAGTTAAGAGGCATACGGCAACGTGTTTATATTCAGAAAAGACGGAACAGATGTATACATTGATCAATCATGAATGCCAACCTGTACACTTTCTCATGCACTGTCACATATGCATGTATTACGGGCTGCATGCAAAACAGTCGGAACGATATATTATTACAAGATGAACTTACGACCGTTTTACGTGAAGCTATTAATAAGTGATTTTTAAATCCTATTTAAAAGCCCAAAGACCTTTTTATCTCGGATAATACAATCGAAACCTTTCAGCTTTTATTTGCCTTCGACTCTTGGATTATAAACACGTGTTTAATTGTCCATTAAACCTTTCTATATAAACGTATTATTAAATCGTACAAATAAAACCTTAAGACGTGTCAATTAGTTTCAAGTAGGATTTTCCATACTGCAGCTTGACTTAGTACTGTTTAATGCGACTTCAACACTTTTCGTACATTTTAGAAAAGTTACAATCTGTACATGTACTCAGTGTGTAATCTTGGTCTATACATAACAAATCCTCTTCTTTAACTTGCTCCCATATATAGCCGCTTTCTGACTCTTCTGTAGCGTACAACTTTTGTGAAAACATTGTGTCAAAAAGGAAAATTTCGCCAAAATGGGCACTTTTTCTAATTGCTAACCTGTTTTCAACTCTTTTCTTTATGTTATAACCCGTCAACCCATATCGTATCCCATGCCCACATATATACGCTTTCTGACTTCACTGCAGCAGTCGATGATGGAAAACAATATGACAACAGGAGAAATCGCTCAAAATAAGGTCGCTGGTTCGATCCCATGCCGAATTATACCAAATACTTTAAACATTACTTTCTCTTTCTGGCGCTAAGGGTTGCTGGGTTAGCATTACGCCTGACTAGTAGTTGGTGTCAGGATAAATGGAGCAGTAGTAGTGATAAATTACACAGGAAACTCCATGATATAACTGACAAATTGTTCAAAGCGGCGTAAAGTTACCGGTGCAGATCAGTCTTAATGATAACGCCAAACACTCCTGGGCGCCAAGGAGGGTAAGCCATTACTACAATTGAACCCGCGACCTCCCTTACCGGAGTCGGACGCTAATACCACAACATCACCTAACTGGTAAACTATCTCAGTCCAGGGGGTGTATTCAGATTATAATCCAGCACAACGAGCGCTCGGACCTGTGCACGTTTAAAGCTGTATTTTGATTGGTGCATTCGGTCAACCTCCTCACAATGTGTTCTGTTTGGTAAACCTGAACGCACATTCATGTCGTTTTTGAGATTCAGGCCTTTTATATCGATCATTGTGGTTTAATTATTTATTGAAGCAACCACATAATTATACTTGTGTAAATAAATATAATACAAATGTCTCATGTAATTAGGACCGTTGTCGACTAAGGTATTGATCTCTTTTTAGATTCAACCCTATTCCTTCATACAAGAGATGGTCGAGTCTCTAGGTAAGAAAACAAGTACTAGGCTATGAAACGTGTCTTGTACATGGGCACTCCACCATGACCGCAGCGACTGAGGATCTAACCCGGGACGACCGATTCCAAACGCGACGCTAACCACTTTGCCCCGGCGGAATACATCGAGCCTAAGTAACAGACTATTAAGTATTTTAGTTGTATTGGGCTTTTTCGCCGTTTTCAACATTATTTATAACTATAAATAGTTTTGCTATACTGCATGATCCCTGGGTAGGCAAACAAATACTAGGGTACTAAATGTGTCTTGCACAAGGGCACTCCACCATGACCTCCGTGACTGGGGATCGAGCCCGGGACTACCGATTTAAATCCTGGACGCCAACCACTTTGCCACGGCGGGTTCATTCGAGCCTCTGTAAAAGACTTAATTAGACATCGCATCAAATTGCTCAAAATTGATTAAAATCCCGCTAAATTGACCACGTGATACATTTTTTTCCTCTGGACTTTTCTAATTAGATTACTGTTTTAAGATTCTAAATGAGCCTGTTTGTTGGAAAGAGTAAACAGCTGCCTTTTCTAATCGGTGTTGGTAAGGATAACCTGTATATCTGTAAAATCTAATCTGAATATCTGAATGTACACAAGTTGAAATAATCTAATAACAGGCTGATATTTGTAATCAGTGAGCAGTCTGAAACTTGATCATACGTTACGGTTACACAGGCTGATCTGGTGATACACTGTTCACAAAGCAAATAGTACCATTTTTTCCAAAACAGGAGTTTCATATCATGTTTGATCTCTTCACATACTCATGTGCTTCATGGCTTCTCTGGTTCACAGCATTCTTCGAACGCCACTTGCTGCGTTTCAAAGTAAACTGACCACCACGCTAGTGTAGTTGTAGATCGTCCACCTCGGGTGCGGGAGGTCGCAGGTCTGATCCCCGGTCGGGTCGTAGAATAGACTCTAATGAATAATGGCAGTATTGGTCTACCCTCCCTGGCGCTAAGTGTTGTGGGGTTAGCATTACGACTGATTCACTGGTCAGCACAAATGGACAAGTAGTACTGGTAAATTACCTAGCAAAAACCAAGAAATAACGGACACAGTGTTGAAAGCGACTTAAAGCACCATTCAAACAAACAAACAAACAAACAAACAAACAAACAAACCACATAACTTTTAGGTTTATTGTGGAAGACGAGCTACGCTAGTTACAATGACTTGTGCAGATCCCCGGAAATCATGCACGGCCGGACCGCTATTCTTCTCTACCAGACAAGCAGTTAAACAGTTAAACAGTTAAACAGTTTTAAAACAGTTAAACAGTTAAGCAGTTAAACAGTTAAACATTTAAAGAGTTAAACAGTTAAACAGTTAAAGACGACAATTCTGCAGCAGACGACTTTGAACATATTTTGTCAAAACATAGAAAATCTCTATAATTGAATGGATAACCTATGACTAAAAGTAGAAAACATTGTGGCAAAAGGAGAAATTGCTCGTTTTGAGCAATTTCTTCTTTTGTCACTATGTTTTCAAAAAGCCGTCTGCTGCAGAGGCGTCAGAAAGCGTCTATATCATGAGGGAAAAGGTTATTGGTTAAATATTACCTCCGTACAATCGATTTTCTGTCAACAGAATGAATATAAATCGATCATCGTTTAGTTATCAAAATCAAATATTATCCTAAATTCGTATCAAACAATGGCAATTTGTATTACGTTTCATGAAATGAGCGTATTAAAATGCATGTTTTATTCACACTGCTCTGGAATTGTGGTAGGCAAAGGCAGTCAGTGGTATATAATACGCCTATTATAATAAACAACTCTTTATATTAACGATTCAGTATTAGATCAGAATATTTATATAAAACAAAAATTCAGTAATTTTAGAATTTAATATAGAAAATGTCAATCACTTTCTATGATTTAAACCAACGGAAGAGGGTAGATTAGTCTCAAATACAACTGTGTCCCTGCAATGCGAGCGGAGAGAGGAATCTTCGCCCTAATTACTTCATAGCAAGGTTCCCGTCATACGAACGCATTTCAGTTGGGAAACTAAAGGTACAGTTTTATTTGAAACCTGTCTTCCCTCTCCCTCTTCCCGGTAGCTCAGTTGGTATCGACGCGGGCTGTCAATCCAGGTGCTGTAAAGTTCGAATCCCAGCTCGACCAACATTCTTTCCGACGTTTGACAAAAGTCATTGTGACCTGCGTCCTTCGTCTTTCACCAATTGGCTGTTTAACAGTCTATGTGGAAAAGCAGCCAGTTGCTTGGAAATTATGTTGTGTGGTGTACTGGTGTGGGAAAACCAGGAAATGCATGAGTAGGTGAACTGGTCGCCGCGATATGACTGATTTTTTTTGAAAATGGCGTTAAACCCAAATCAATCAATCCCTCGTCCGTTACTTTAAACATGGAGAGTGATTGCCCATATTTAATACTGAATTTTAAACTAAAATTGAAAGAGCAATTATTTCCCCCAAAAGTTTTATAACGGAGATCACTGAGGGTTTATGTACATATGACAGAGTGCCTATAGTTGTAGAAATCTGCCGTGGTCGGGAAGTTAGCATTGGGGGATTTGAAACCTGACGTCTTAGGTTCGATCGCCAGTCGCGTCACGATGGACAAGGTGTAGTGCCAATGGGCAAGCCATATATTGCCTAGCCTAGTACTGGTTTGTTTACACAGGGATCATGAACAAGTGAACTGTCGCCGTGATATAACTGAAATAATGCTGAAAACGGCGTATAGCCTCAACAAAATAAAGCCTATGATTGTAAGGTGTATACACATGGCATGGCTAGATGACAGCCTTTTTCTGTTTCATAATTCAATTAAAAAGTGATGGCAAATCGAAAGTTCTCTACTTGGTTGTACATATACATGTACATGGATGTGGACAAGTAAACAGGGGGGGGGGGGGGGGGGGGGTGGGGGGGGGGGGGGTGGTGTACATGTATTTGGATAGCACGAACACATCGGGCACTCAGGCACGTGACAGTATAGAACAAATCAATCAAATTACAACGTTTCTTTATCACTCGACGATCACTCAGTATATCAGTTCGAAATGCATGTATCCATGCAATATATGAGCCGTTCCACCAGAAAAACAACGTTATGGACTCAGCGTAATGTTTAGACCCAGATCACCCTGCGCAGTCCATCTCAGGTTGATAGATGTATAGAGTAATGATTCCTGAAATAGAAAATCCACAGGAGGAGAAAGGTGTCTGTCCTGGTTAGGCTGCGCGGCATGCTTAGGCTGATCCGGGTCGATACGCAGAGTCCCCAATGTTGGTGTTCTCGTGGAGCGGCTCATATGCTTTATTGAACTGACAACGTTGATTTGAAATATTGGGATTTATGAGGTTTAAACAGTATACTTCTGTCACTATCTGTATACTTTTCGTTTTATTCGGGTTTTACACCGTTCTCAACACTATTTCCTTTATAACGGCGACACTTCACTTATTCATGATCCGTTGGTAAACAAACCAGTTCTAGGCTTGGAAATTTGCTTTGCCCGTGGGCACACCACAATGACCGACGTGAGTTGGGATCGAACTCGGGACGCCCGGTTCTAAATCGCCGACGTTAACCACTCGACCACGGCGGATTCTATTTTTCGGAATCCGCCATGGCCTAGTTGAATCGGGAGTCCAGGATTCGATCCCCCCCAGTTGCGGTGCGGCGGTCATGGTGGATTGCCCTATGGCAAGGCATAGTTTCGTAGACAACTCCTGGTTTGTTTACCAAGTGATCATGAATAAGTGATCTGACGCCGTGATATAACTGAAATAATGTTGAACATAAAACCATTTTTATACATGTATGTGTATTTTCATTAAATTTATATGAACATGTCATCACAATTTGTATTTTGGATAACATTCAGATACAAGTTGGTCCAGTTATAACCCGTCAACCCATATCGTATCCCATTCCCACATATATATATACGTTTTCTGAAGCCACTGCAGTAGACGACTATTGAAAACAATATGACAACTTGAGAAATCGCTCAAAATGAGCAATTTCTCCTTTTTTGCAAAGTGTTTTCAACTCTATTCTATAGTTATACTTTTTTATTGGGGTTTACTACATTTTTGTATTTATGTTTTTTAAAGTGGTCTGTTGTAGATTTGCTCTACATGCATGTGGGAAAGGGTTACTTTGGAAGAGATCCCAAGAAAACTGTCAGTGCGTAATAGAGGAGGTTAATCTTTCCAACATACAACACATTTGAAGCAGACTAATTTGAAAAAGTTTTTGCAAAAACCACAAGGAAATTAACCAGTATCCCATTCCCACATACATACGCTTTCTGACGCCACTGCAGCAGACGACTGTTACAAACATGTTATGTTGATTTTTTTAATTAGTCTTTTGTAGATTTGATCTATGTGGGAAAGGGTTAATTTGGACGACTTCCCAAGAAAATTGTCAGTGCGTGACATTAGCGGTTAATCATCTATTAGCCCCTGTCTGTTATAGAGGTCGTCCTTTTGTCTTCAAGTTCTTAACCCTTTCCCGCATACGACAATTCCGCAGCAGACGACTTTGAACATATTTTGTCAACAAATGGAAAATCTCTATAATTGAATGGATAATCTATGACAAAAAGTGGAAAACATTGTGTCAAAAGGAGAAATTGCTCGTCTTGAGCAATTTCTTCTTTTGTCACTATGTTTTCAAAAAGCCGTCCGCTGCAGAGGCGTCAGAAAGCGTCTATATGAGGGAAAGGGTTGGGAAAGGGTTTACCAACCCTTTCCAACATACAACAATCTGAAGTAGACGATTTGCAAACATCTTGGCAGAAAACAAGGACAATTTCTGTAAATTAAGCCATATGTATTAAACAGAGATGAAAACAATGTTTTCAAAAATCTTCTGCTGCCGAATTGTCAACATACGTCTATAGATGGAAAAGGGGTTTAACCATTTCCATTTGGTGTTGATTGAATGGTAGCGACGCGGGCTGTCATTCCAGGGGTTGTGAGTTCGAACCCCAGCTCGGTCAACATTCTTTCCGACGTTTACAAAGACGGAGTATACCAATATAAGACTGCAAGTACACGTACATATACGTACCTGCATGTACGTTATATAAGACTAAGCTTGACTTCTTACCTATATTCCGATTAAACCTTTACATGCTACTCCTACTACATGTTTCCTCATTTGGCAATGGTTTTAGTTTAAACTTATTTATTTTAAATCGATTGCGAAACAAGCTTTAAGCTTATATTAATCACGCTCGATGTCTGCTTCCTGGATACTTAACCAGTACTCGCGCCGATTGTGTGGAAAAATCCCAAAGTCAGGACCCGCTCATCACGGGACTCGAACCAGGGACCTTTGATGTGAGAGGCCGACGCTCTACCTCTGCACCACTGTCTTCCACAATGGTTGTAATAACCGCCAATTGCGCATGCGACTCGCTGCGTATATCAGAGGTAAACCGTTGAATAACTTTCCAATATTGACATGTGCTACACCATTCTAGGAAAGCTTTTCGAAGCCGTTCATAACTGTTTGCTTGATATATAACACTCTTGTGATATAGTGTACACTGTATAGATGCAAGCTAAAAGACGGTGTACATGTATTCCTGACTGAAGGCACAAACAACCGAACCACGTCGGATATTTCGGGCGTTCTTGTTACCTGCACGAACAGTGAACACACAGGTCAGCCTGTGCATCCGCACAGTCTCAACTGATTCTTCAGCCCCGGTGGCTCAGTCGGTAGCGACGCGGGATGTCAATCCAGGGGCTGTGAGTTCAAATACCGTCTCGGCCAACTTTCTTTCCGACGATTGACAAAAGTCAATGCGACATGCGTCATCTGTCTTCCATCAATGGGCTAAGTCTATGTGGAAATCAGCCAGTTGCTTGTGGTGTGGAGTACTGGTGTGAGAAAACCAGGAAATGCATGAGTAGGTGAACTGACCGACGTGATATAACTGAGAAATTGTTAAAAACGGCGTTAAACCCCAATCAATCAATCAATCAACTGATTATTCACTGTCCGTTTCCTTGTCATATAGCCCTAGGAAGCAATCTTTGAAATAACCCGTAGAAGTGAAGCCTCGCTAAGAGTAACTTCAAGATAACGTAAAATGAGCCGTCCCTCGAGAAAACCAAAAATGTGGACTCTGCGTAAAGTATCGACCGGGATCAACCTAAGCATGCCGTGCAGGCTAACCCGGACAGACACTTTTCGCCTCCTATGGATTTTCTGTTTCACGAATCATGTCTCTATACCTCTATCCCCCTGAGGCGGAATGCGTCGGCCCGGATTAGCCTGCGCGGATTGCGCAGGCTGATCTGGATCGATACATTACGCAGAGTCCATAATGTTTGGGTTATCGTAATTCGGCTCAACTGGTGTCATCAGAGGACTAGATGATGCGTTGTTAACTGGCCATCCCTTTCATCACACTATCTTATAACTCAAGCAAACTCAATGTTGTGGGTACTCAAAGTTATCGTCTCACTGAGATGATTCATTTAAGTACCCGCAACATAGGGTTCGAGTGTTAAATAAGGATTTTAGTATAACCCTAATGTAGAAGACTGATGAAATACCTGCGATAAAACTCTTAATCGGAGGGCACGTCTCATTTATAGCATGTTTAAACTTATTTATTTTACATCGATTGCGAAACAAGCTTTAAGCCTATTTATATTAATCACGCTCGATGTCTGCTTCCTGAATACTTAACCAGTACTCGCGCCGTTTGTGCGGAAAAATCCCAAAGGCAGAACCCGCTCATCACGGGATTCGAACCCGGGACCTTTGGTACAAGAGGCCGACGCTCTACTTCTGTGCCGCTGTCTTCATTTATAGTAGACCTGATAAGTTAACCCTTTCCCGCATATAGACGCTTTCTGACGCCTCTGCAGCAGACGGCTTTTTGAAAACATAGTGACAAAAGAAGAAATTGCACAAAACGTGCAATTTCTCCTTTTGCCACAATGTTTTCCACTTTTTGTGATAGGTTATCCAATCAATTATGGAGATTTTCTATGTTTTGACAAAATACGTTCAAAGCCGTCTGCTGCAGAATTGTCGTATGAGGGAAAGGGTTAAGATAACCGCATGTATCTTCGATCACGTACGTATAGGGGTATAGAGAACTCGAACAATCAGAAGATTCTACCAAGAGATAACAAAAACAATATTTATTTCTATGCCAAGCATTGTAATACTGATCCAAATTATATTTCTATGCAAAGCGTTGTAATACTGATTCAATTTGATAAAATAATAAAACCATACGTGATTAGGTTTTTAAGGTATATAACACATTCAAGTCTAACATGCTATTGTGACGTCATACAATGAACACAAAATAAAACAAACAGAAATCACAAACATGGGTATTTTAACAAGAATATATTATAAGAATGACGCTTTAAACAGCCATTATTATTTGAAAACATCAAAATAATTTAAGAAAATTGTAAGGACAGTTTTGTGATAAAGTTAGAGTTTAGTCTGCTGTGGCGTAAGTATTTCACCCTGTGGGACAAAGACCTCTCAGCGCATCCTTGCTTAAAAATACAAATGATAAACTGTTTTTCAGAAGTTTCTTGAAACTTTCTAGATCTCATCGGCGAACAGATTAGAGCCTGATCAAGCTCTGCGAATGCACAGGTTGGTATGGGTCTACACTAGTCGCATATACCTTTCGGACGGTTTACCACTTAAAGGTGCTGAACTCCAGATGGAGATCAAAATTTTAAAATGTTAAAACTTCTGCAAATGTTGCTAAAAGTGACAAGAAAGAAAGTTATAAGTAGTTCAAAACTATTTCGGCAGTAAATATTGAAAAACTGTCAATTGAAAGTCATGAAAATGTACACAATTTGGCTTAATGGGTTAAATGAAGTCTAAACGATCAATATTTAGATGTTTATGGTAATGAAAAGTGAAATTATTACAGTGATTTTTATCCCAGAATTATGATTATAATATTTCAAGACATCTTTTGAACAGTTTTATAACTTTGAATATAATATTTATTTTCTTGAGTTCAGCACCTTTATTGGCGGTAAAATAAATCTTCAACAGAAGAGAACAAAATCGTCTGCTAAAGTCCAATAATAATAGCGGAGATCGTGAAAACACACCTGACTTTAATGTACTTGCAGACTGAATAGCACAGATTCAGAGCAAACTGAATAGCATCTGCACTTTTTGTGATTGTTTTCAGATGCCACGAACAAGCATCTGATATATATTGATATATTATATAAGATCCGAGGGTACAATTGTGACTAACTATGGAAGCCTTATTCCTGCCCCCCAATCCCCCTCCCCCCCTCCTCACATCACAAAACATTACGAAACATAAAGCATATGTCGAGATGTCGTGGATTTTATAACAAATTAATTTCAACAACAAAAAAGAAAGTACAAAACTAATTGCAGCGTCGAAAGAGTTAAATATACTATAAATAAAGGCTTCAATTCGAATTAAAAATCCATTTCATCTTAATTTAGTGCCATACACTTATATAATCTGTACTTTGAGCCACGAGACCACACAAAACCGTGCACAATTATACAGAAGTCCGGAGTTGCTTAATTGCTTTCCCCAGGTTTTCTCATTCCTAGATGTGGGCGTTTATCCGTGGGGCGAATCTTACATGAATTTTTCACCGCCCCGTCAGTGGCCCACATGCACTTCTTGCAATCCTCGAACAGTTCCATCTTTGACCATGCGTGACGTCCTTGCACCATAAACGTGTTGTCCAACTTCCAGCTGTGCGTCTTTTTAGCATTTGATGACGTAGTCGGTCTCAATAGACGCTTGTTTAATTCTTCAATGTCCGCCTCGCTCATCGAGTTTTGACTCGCTGATTTTGGCGAATGCGCGTGGATGTCGAACCCACTTCCGGTTTGATGAAACCAAGGTGATGACAAAGACGGCATATTTTCTGAATTGTTTGTCTTTCAATTATAAAATAACTATTCCGTCTCGAAATTCTTTATAGTGTTTTGTTGTTTATTTTAAGCAAAAGCTTATCAATCTTATCAAAGTTTCTTCCTAGTTCAACGATTTAGGCTCGGAGTGTAAGAACTATTCGTTCAAACGTTACATAAACTTCTCGACAGCTAGAGTGAGAACAGTTATCGTTGACGTGCGAAATTTAAACAAAACAAGTTTCCGTTCATTAAATAATTGATGCGATTATACTATACTGCGTCCACTCTCTTGTAAGAACAAAGACGGCAAGATCCAATTTAAATAACTCCTCAGTGCGTTCACCTTCTAACAAAGTGTCGTCTGAAAAATAAAAGAGAATTCTATATCAGTCACAATACAAAAACAAGAGATGCACTACTACATTGAGGGCTTGAGGTGATTAACCTTGGTAAAAACATACAAATTTTAGTTACAACCGTTTCACGCCAAGCCGTGAATTCGGCGGTGCTCCGGTAGAACAATAAAAGCACTGCAGTGCTGACGGCCTGGGGGCTGCTGGAAGGTTGAATCTTTCGACGCATGGGCCCCCGCTAAATCCGCCACTACATTTGCCACGCTTTTTCTTTGTTTATTATTAATCTTTCGATGCACGGCCCCCGGTTTATCCGCCACTTTATATTTCACGTGGCTTCTTTCTATTTTTACGTTCCTCTTCACGAATGTTAATAATTTTAACAAGCGTCCATATTTGACATCTCGGCGCATTAATTTCTAAAGCATTTCTAAAACTTATATTTGAGTACTCACGCCTTAAGTCTTTACTGGTGTACCAACAACATTAAAATGATATTTATGGGGGAGATCCTAACCTTTTAAATGCAGTTTTGTTGAATCCATGATGAACTATTTTTCTCGCGCTGTTTCTCATTCGTTGTTTGGTGCTAACAACTCCGAAACAAAGGGTATTACTACTATGACCAGGGGCTAAAGCCCCAGGTCAACAAGATATGCACTACTACAATGAGGGCTTGGCGTGAAACGGTTGTAACTAAAAACCTTTCAAAGTTTGAAAACCCTGGTTTAGGGGCAATTTAGAACCCTTTGTAAACAATGCAAATTAAGGTGCCATTGTTCAGAACGAGCAACGGCACCTAAATTTCCATTGTTTACCAAGACAAATTCTTTAACGCATATAAAGACTAGTTAATGCGAGGTGAAAAACCTTGGTAAAAAAATACTAATTTTAGTTACAACCGTTTCACGCCAAGCCCTCGAAATGTACGTGTAAGACTAATTGGGCGGTGCTCCGGTAGAACAAAAAATAGATGAATCATTATAAGCGTTCGTCGGCCATGTAATCGAATCTTCAAAGACAACGTTACAATGAAACTTCTAAAACTGCTTGGTCCGCATTGATTGGTTGCGGGAGGGCGCGGTATTGCTCTCCATCCCGGTCATACCAAAGACTTTAGTTTAACTCCTTCAGCGCCGAATTATTTAAAGTACACTCTTTCATGTTCAAAATCGGGTGTGTCCATTTCTCAATTTATGAATGTTTTGGACCATTTTGGTAACTAAAAGACAAACAATGCTGATTTCAGGTGAGTCAGCTCGTTACGAGCTGACTCACCTGAATCTGCATTGTTTGCAAAAATCTCAATATTGCCTGTGGCGCTGAAAGAGTTACACATATTTTATTGCCATATCAATAATACACAAGATGATATACAACATTTATTAAGCATATGACAAAAGGGTTAGACTACAAGTTCTAACAACTTGGATTCAGTCTGTCCCTTTTGTATGAGATATACCATATACTGTATTTGGATTAACAAATAGTTAATAAGCAATAAAGATTACATAAAGAAGACAATGTGTTCCGACTTGAGTTAGCAACACAAAAGAAAATCTTACCTCCCTAAATAAGCGGTTGGTAAACTTAAAAAACAACCAAAAATATTAATCAAGACTTGAGAATCTTAACTCTTTCCCTCATATAGACGCTTTTGAAAACATAGTGACAAAAGAAGAAATTGCTCAAAACGAGCAATTTCTCCTTTTGCCACAATGTTTTTCCACTTTAAGTCATAGATTATCCATTCAATTATAGAGATATTCTATTTTTTGACAAAATATGTTCAAAGTCGGCTGCTGCAGATTTGTTGTATATGGGAAAGGGTTGAGACTTAATACTCTAAAGACTTTAAGAATGGGAATAATGGCTGTCCTTCTTGGCGCTCAGGGTTTTGAATTTATATTACATATTATTACCTTCTATTTACTTAACGTATTTAATTGTATAATATGTTGTTTGTTCTTATCTGATCGCGTCCTAATATTGATTATAATGGGTTTTTTCCTTATTACCTGCAGTTTGTCTTTTTATCCGATCTGAACTGACTTTGTTCTCTATTCAACATGCGACAGGTCAATGTAAACGGACACTATACTTTATTCGCATGGTCAATTCAATCTCAAGATACCGAGACTAAAATTGGGTTCAGTAAACGATAACGTCAGCTAACGAAAGCTGTTATACCTATCTTCTTGCAGCTATTGTTACGGTTTGCATTAATTCATATTACTCTAACTTGGATCGAACTCTGGTCTTCCGATCACGTGCCATGCAATTCCACATAATTCGTAAAAGAACTGTACGGTGCGGTCCACGGTGCGGTCCACGGTGCGATCCACGGTGCGGTCCACGGTGCGGTCCACGGTGCGATCCACGGTGCGATCCACGGTGCGATCCACGGTGCGATCCACGGTGCGGTCCACGGTGCGATCCACGGTGCGGTCCACGGTGCGGTCCACGGTGCGATCCACGGTGCGATCCACGGTGCGATCCACGGTGCGATCCACGGTGCGATCCACGGTGCGATCCACGGTGCAGATATATTATGTGATGTCTGCGTAAAGTATAGACACGGATTAGCCTAAGCATGCTGCTGCGCAGGCTACTCCGGGCAGACACTTGTCGCCTCCTGTGTATGTTCTGTTTTATGAATCATTACTCCATACCTCTATCCCCCCTGAGACGGAATGTGTCGGCCCGGATTAACCTGCGCGGAATGTAATATTGGTTTTCTCGGGATATGTTTTATTTATATGAGCCGCGTCTAGCGGTTCTCAATTTTAAATGCATCTGGATACTTTTAAGCACTTGGGCAAGCCTTAGCCCTGTGAATTCACTTACATTCACTGGTTTTCAGCATGTTCTTTAGTCATACATGTGTCTTTAAATAAACATAAAATATAACTGTAGCACAATTGATTTAACTCCATTGTGTCTCCTTCTGATACGGAAAGTTTAATAAGACCTCCAAATAGGCACACATCCGATGTTAATGAGACAGATAAAATATTCTTACACCCCGGCTTCGTCATTGATTATTAGCCCTTTTCAATACACAGATTTTTTTCTGACACCTCTACAGCAGATACATTTTGAAACAATATGGTAAAAGGAGAAATTGCTCATATTGAACAATTTCTGCTTTTGTCACCATATTTTCAATATTTAAGTCTGGACGGTCCGCTGCAGAATTGATGTATGTATGTCGATATGGCTGCGCCTCGTCTTTCTCAACAGTCTATGTTGGGAAGGTAGCTAGACTCATGGGAAAAATGTTGTGTGGAGTACTAGAGTCAGAAAGCCAGAAAAAACATTTTCTTCCAAGTTGGACTGACCATCGTTATGTAACGAATTGATTGATTGATTGTTTAATTGATTGTTTGTTTCTTTGATGGATTGATTAATTGATTGATCGATTGTTTGAAGGATATATTGATTGATTGATTGGTCGATTGTTTGATTGATTGATTGAGTGATTGATGGATTGATTGATTGGTTGGTTGGTTGATTGATTGATTGATTGCTTGATTGATTGATCGATTGTTTGAAGGATTGATTAATTGATTGATTGATCGATTGTTTGAAGGATTAATTGATTGATTGATTGATTATTTGATTGAATGATTGATTGAGTGACTGCTTGATTGATTGGTGTTTAATGCCGCTTTCAACAAATGTTCCGCTTCATCACGACGTTTTCTGGGTAATTTACGAGTACTACTATTCCGTTTATCCCGACACCAGCCAGTCAATCGAAATGCTATCCCCTCAACCCTGAGCGCTAAGGAGGGACAGCCATTACTTCCAGTTTGAAAGGTTTCGGTATGACCCGACCGGGGATCGAGCACGCGCCCTCCGACACCCCGAGGTGGACGCGTTATGTAATATAACCTTTTGTAAACGAAAGATAAGCCCCCAATAAATCATTATATCTTATCCTTTTTAGTAAACTCTAAAATTATGTTTATCACCACCCTTGAGCTTGTACATTTATTAGACCATGATTAGCCTGTAAGTAAGTAACACAAGCGTCTAAAATGTTCGCACGTGATTTATATAAAGCAGTTACTAACATTCGAATGCTGTTCAAAGTGGCATAAAGCAAACTAATGTTTCTCTGGAGTATAACTTACTATATTGCGAGAGATTAGTTTAACCGTGTTATGCGACACACAACTTTCCCTGGGGTATGATTAATTATATTGCAAAAGTATAGTTTAAGCGTGTTGTACGAAAATCACTTTCCCTGGGGTATGATTAATTATATTGCAAAGGATTAAACGTGTTGTACGAAAACAAACCTTAAGGCATTTGCAACGATTGTTAATCCAGATCAACCTAACGCATCAGCGCCGTGACATAAGGGTCTCAATTGATCGCTTTTAATCATTTCCTTCAGAATAAAAGCATTTTGACGTCCCTGCAGAAGACGATTTTTAAAAACATTTTGTCAGGATTATTTTTTAAATTGAGTATTTTCTTCTTTTGCCATAATAATTTCAATGCTATTCAATAGTTATGAATTCATTTATAAATAGTTTTCATATGTTGGTTCAGATGTTTTCAAAAAGTCTTCTGCTGCAGGTTTGTTGTATGTGGGAAACAGTTAAGTCAAATAAACATTTAAGAAGCCTCTCAGCTGCCATATATTTCTAGCTTTTGTATGTGCACATTGATCTCTATCTACAACTATTTAAAATATAATATGGTTAGTTTTTGAAGAACAAGGATTTATAAATTTTAAAAAACGCACCTTTTTCAAACAGAGTCCTCACACTAATTAAAACAAACAGCTATTCATCGCACGTCTAAGTTTCTACATTGTTCAACAAAATCAAACAGACTTCAAACACTTTTTGGACTGGTATATATATATATATATATATATATATATATATATTATATTAGCAGCCAATTGATTACATTCCAAATACACCGAACGAACACTTAGATTAAAGTATTGACAAGTCCTCGCGTTCAGCCAATCTGTTAACGATTTGTATTAGTGCTGGCAGCCATTACATTGAATTAATGTTTCACATATGTTACCCATATGTATGTATTTAAAAAAATCCAATAATCTTAAACCGTTTGAGCCCTGGCATATGAAATTCGTTCTTTTACACATGCAGCTTTATAAATACATAACAACTGTTTAACGCTCTGTAAGTATGGTATTTTTATTTTTTTTTGGGGGGGGGGGGGGGGGGGGGGGGGGGGGGGGGGGAAATACTTCTAACATTGTGTCAACAGTTCCATCTGTTCGTGAACTTTTTCTGTGAATATAGAGTAAACATTGTGATGAGATACAATGTAAGTACGGTTTCTCCAAGTATTGATTGCACCAACGTCGTGACTTTTCCCTAGACTCGGTTAGTTAAAATGTTATTAATACAAACGCCACGTAACACAAAAACACCTCTTTGACCAGAGGAGATCTGGATCTGTCTGCTTTACCGCGCAGTCCGAGCTTGTTCTTCACTTGTAGTCATCTAGTGGGACAGTCATCACTTGAAACCTCTTAAGTAAGGTTGTGACTAAAACGCGACTATTCAGAGATACGATGATTTGATCGGGATTGTCAGAAAAAGTGTCACTTTTCATATAACCAGGCTTTAATATTACCACTAGTGTGCCATAACCATACGATTTACTAACTCTTTTAATTGAGTCAATCTTTGTACATTTAACCCGTTCCTGCATACTGGCGGCATTCAATGCCTTGCAGACTACAACTTTAATGAATAGTGTTTATACATGAGTAAAGTAAGTCATTTCGTTCCCTTGTGTACAATATTTTCTATTCCGTATCGAAATGGATATTACCTAATTTCCAAAAAAGTAATTTTTCGCGAGGTTTTAAAGAAGACGAGTCTTAAATGTTTATATGCTGTTAAAATTATAAAGTGTTTGAAACTCTGATGGGGGGCTATCCGTCAGTGAAATTAAACCCTTTTCCCACTTGCACGCACTTTGACACATCTGCAGCAAACGACTTTTGAAAACATTGTTAAAGAAAAAATGAGAGCATTTTCTATTCAATTATTATTCTTTCATTTATATTGATGATGAATTGTTTTTCTACAATGATTTCAAATTCGTCTGTTTGAGATTTGTTATATGTGAGATTTTTTTTAAATAACTGGGTAAAATGATTGATTTCAGCGAATTACGTACGCGCCACGTCGGGAACGTTTTCATTATGAATAATGTCTCCTTTTGTCACAATGTTTTTTAAACTATATTCAATACTTATATTTAAATGGAATGAGATTTTCAAAATTGTGCTGCTGAATTGTTGAAATTGAAGAAATTGCAAATTAATAGCTAGTTACATTATTTTAAATTGTATTCGATCCATTATAAAACTCATATGTGGGATCCTGATCTGTGACCAAACTTGGAGGGGTGTAGAAGAATGATATTATGAGCCATTCCAAAAGAAAAAAAAACATTGCGTAAAGTATCGACCTGGTTCAGCCTAAGCATGCCGCGTAGGCTAACCCAGACAGACACTTTTCGCCTCCTGTGGATTTTCTGTTTCAGGAGTCATAACTGTATACCTCTATCCCCCTGAGACGAAATGTGTCGGCCCGGATTAGCCTGTGCAGACTGCGCCGGCTAATCTCGGTCGATACATTACGCAGAGACAATAATGTTGGTTTTCTCGTGGAACGGCTCATATCAATGTTAATTATGAATAATTTGTAAAAACGGACCATTACTATCTACTGAGCTCGATAGGTGAGAATATTTAACATCCCCATGCCCTTATATAACCGTCAAAGCCTATGTTGTGGGTACTCAAGATAATCGTTTCATTGAGACGATTCTGTTGAGTACCCATTACATAGAGTTAAGAAGAGTCATTCGAGAAAT
The DNA here is from genome assembly GCA_031761405.1 of Serripes groenlandicus. NCBI lineage: Eukaryota > Metazoa > Mollusca > Bivalvia > Cardiida > Cardiidae > Serripes > Serripes groenlandicus. The sequence continues at coordinate 14,728,224 of JASEVX010000006.1, read as the reverse complement.
ACAGGTGGGGAAAAGATCTGTTTACTCTTCCTTCTCAAGTCCTCGAGAGAGTACTCGTGGTTCATTTCCATTGAGAAACCTGATACTTTCCTTTGGGCATTAATGTTAATATCATTCTTTAAATTCCATACATAACTTAAGCACGTTATAAAAATCATAAGTAGTAATATAAGTAGCAGCATAAGTATTTATAATTGTAGTAAAAGTCGTAGTAGTAGTAATATGAGTGATATAAGTAGTATTTATAGTAGTAGTAGTAGTAGTAGTAGTAGTAGTAGTAGTAGTAGTAGTAGTAGTAGTAGTAGTAGTAGTAGTAGTAGTAGAAGTAGTAGTAGTAAAAGAAGTAGTAGAAGAAATATTAGTAGTAGCAGAAGTATTAGTATAATAAGTTGTAGTAGTAGTAGTAGTAGAAGTAGCTTCATAACTGTTGTTAATTTAATTATAATTATTAAATAATTAAATAATCATCATTATTTTTCATTTCGTGTGTATACCCTATATGAAAAAATAAATCATATTTGGTTATTCTATCTGATAAGCTTTTTAATAACATAGATAAAATGATTTAGAGTAGATATAACTGTTCAATGTGTAGATGCTGATCTCTTGTTTACAACTCCATGGTCTACACACATTGTTAGTACTTGTATCATACAGAACTTTTTACGCGATAACCGAACTTCGGATGTTTCGAAAATAATTGACATCCAAATCAAATACACACTTCTTCAGGTCTTAATTTCTCATAAGAGTTCTTTAAATGACTATAGGATAGTTGTCCCAGTAGATGGCGCAGGCTGATCTGGATCTTCGCTGTTCGCAAAAGCCAGAATGTCGGTTTTTCTAGTGGCATGGCTCCTGATTGGAATTGAGAATGTAAAACGTGGCACGATCACTAATGGTGTAACCCTTTCCCACATACAAAAATTCTGCAGCAGACGACTTCGAAAACATAGTGACAAAAACCTAAAAAATCTCCATAAAAGATAGCTTAATTGTTAACCCTTTCCCTCATACGACAATTCTGCAGCAGACGACTATGAACATATTTTGTCAAAAAATGGAAAAATCTCTATAATTGAATGGATAACCTATGACTAAAAGTGGAAAACATTGTGGCAAAACGAGAAATTGCTCGTTTTGAGCAATTTCTTCTTTTGTCACTATGTTTTCAAAAAAGCCGTCTGCTGCAGAGGCGTCAAAAAGTGTCTATATGAGGGAAAGGGTTAAATAAAGTTGAAAACTAAGGAAAAATTGCTAGTCATGTCTTCAAAAGTCGTCTGCTGCTATTGCGTCGAAATGCGTCTACAGCTGGGAAAGGGTTAAACATGAGGTCGTTTAAACGATTCATTTCATTTCAAAAGTACAAGCATTTAAAACAGATCGAGTTACAATCATTTGACGGTTCGTCAAACGGTAATAATTGTTTAAACGCGTTAACCCTTTACCACAGACAGACGACTTATGATGCTCTTGCAGCAGGCGACGACTAAATTGAAAACATTGTCACAAAATGTAAAATTGCTTAGAACGAGCAATTTCTCCTTTTGTCACATTGGTTGTCAACTCTTTTTAATAATAGGTTGTTTTACTTCCATTTAAAAAAGACATTTTCACATTTTTGACTAGATATTTTCAAAGTCGTCTGCTGCAGATTTTTCATATGCTGGAAAGGGTTAAGAATACATACAGGGTATATAAGGACTAGATAATCTACTTGTGTTAATAGAAATTAAATGGCTGCGTTTTGCCCTTTTGTCTGAAATATGTCTGAAAACTTGTGCCGTTACCATTTGTCTTGCGTTGTCTTGCTTTTCCTTGCTTTGTCTTGCTTTGTCTTACTTTGCCTTACTTTGTCTTGCTTTGTCTTACTTTGTCTTACGTTATCTTACTTTGTCTTGCTTTGTCTTGCTTTGTTTTGCTTTGTCTTACTTTGTCTTGCTTTGTCTTTCTTTGTCCTACTTTTTCTTGCTTTTCTTGCTTTGTCTTACTTTGCCTTGCTTTGTCTTACTTTGTCTTACTTTGTCTTGCTTTGTCTTACTTTGTCTTGCTTTTTCTTGCTTTGTCTTGCCTTGTCTTGCTTTGTCTTTCTTTATGACACTATGAACGTATTTTTATGAAAAGTGTAGACCAAGTTTAGTCTATACAAAAAACATAGTCTATACAATCGTCAAATGTTGATCTTTCTTTTTATATAGCTTCGATTATTCCAGTTTAACAAATATATGATATGATAACGGATTAAACCATTTTAATTACACATGAAGTACAAAAGTAATATTTTTGCATGAGGATGTTTATCGTAGCTTTCAACAATGCTTCAGTTATATTACGACAATAAATGCGTTAATTACCCATTTTATTTGTACGGTTCATATAGAGGATATTTGTTTGTTTCAGTGAAAGATCGATTTTTATTTCATCGAGTGAAGAAAAATAAAATATTCTCACGAGTGGCTTTGCCACGAGTGAGAATAGTAATTTTTTTTCTTCACGAGGTGAAATAAAATCGATCTTTCACTGAAACTAACAAATTTTCTTTTTATTTTAGGCCATAAATGGTCTTTTTAACATTTTTTTGTATATTTTATCCCGTACAGTGCCTCCAGATTTTCCCTGTTGTGAGCCTCATCCTTTTTAACACAGTTTGTATTACTACCTGGAAAAAATAGTCCAGTATTTTCTGTGGAGATTAACGTGAAAATAATTTGAAAGCATTGCATAAAGTTATCATTTTTATTTACATTTTATTATTTAGAGGCATATTATCTAATAAAATATAAATAAACTCCATAATTAAAAAAAAAAATATCATGAAAAAAAATAGTTCCGGCAAAAATGGTAATTTCACTGTTTGAAAAGTGGTAATTTCACTGTTTGAAAATGGTAATTTCACTGTTTGAAAAAGTGGATTACCAGTTTCTATTTCACTGAGAAATCTGTATAATCCATCGATAGGCATAACATAAAGGATCGTTATTACGTCATTTACTGCGTTAAGTACCAATACTATTTGTTCGTGTTTTTGGATTGTTTTTACGACATTTACTGCGTTAAGTACAAATACATTTTGTTCGTTTTCTTTTTTACCGTTATTACGACATTTACTGCGTTAAGTACCAATACTATTTTTTCGATTTATTGGATCATTTTCAATACTTGACGTTTTCACTATTATTTCAGTTATACAAAGACAGCCGTACAATTATCCACGATCTTCCCGTAACGCAACTGTACTAGCGATATGAGACTTGCATTGTGTAAGGACATTTTAACATGACTGCCGAGAGCGAGATCGAACCCAGGACCGGTCTCGAGTGCCGGTCTGTTACCACCCGTTCACGGTGGTTTCTGCAGTGATATGGGTAAATGTAAGTGAACACCGTTGTATCTGGCGATATTCTATCCCTTAAGTCAGGGCAATAACGTTTGAAACGTGATTAAAAAAAGTCAATAATCGAAAGAAACTATCAAATCCTTATACATAGTCAAACTGTCAAAGGGAGACAACAAAGGTTTAACAAAAATAAATAAGAAAACATCAACCATTGTTATCGCCCTTGTGATAAGCTTTTAACTCTTGCACTGCCGAACCTTCCCCATCTTCAAAATTAGACCACTCATGTTTCGTCAAGCTTTCTGACGCCCTTGCAATAGTCGACTTTTGTAAAAAATGTTGACAAAAGAGGAAAATGTTCTAAACAAGCAATTGCTCCTGTTGCCACCATGTTTTAAATCTTTTTTCAGTAGATAAACCTTCATTTATAGAGATTCTCTTCTACTGCATGTTTGTGTATGTGGGACAGGGTTAAGTTGCTTATACGATGGTAATGATAAACATTGTTGAACGTCGAAGTTGAGGTTTGCTTGGATGATGACAGTCAAGATAGACATATTTCTCTATGGGCAGACCTTGTTGATCAATGGTGTCGAGGTTCGCTTGGATGATGACAGTCAAGATAGACATATTTCTCTATGGGCAGACCTTGTTGATCAATGGTGTCGAGTTTTGCTTGAATGATGACAGTCAAGATAAACATATTTCTCTATGGGCAGACCTTGTTGATCAATGGTGTCGAGGTTTGCTTGGATGATGACAGTCAAGATAAACATATTTCTCTATGGGCAGAACTTGTTGATCAATGGTGTCGAGGTTTGCTTGGATGATGACAGTCAAGATAGACATATTTCTCTATGGGCAGACCTTGTTGGTCAATGGTGTCGAGGTTTGCTTGGATGATGACAGTCAAGATAGACATATTTCTCTATGGTCAGACCTTGTTGATCAATGGTGTCGAGGTTTGCTTGGATGATGACAGTCAAGATAGACATATTTCTCTATGGTCAGACCTTGTTGATCAATGGTGTCGAAGTTTGCTTGGATGATGACAGTCAAGATAGACATATTTCTCTACGGGCAGACCTTGTTGATCAATGGTGTCGAGTTCTGCTTGAATGATGACAGTCAAGATAAACATATTTCTCTACCGGCAGACCTTGTTGATCAATGGTGTCGAGGTTTGCTTGGATGATGACAGTCAAGATAAACATATTTCTCTATGGGCAGACCTTGTTGATCAATGGTGTCGAGTTTTGCTTGGATGATGACAGTCAAGATAAACATATTTCTCTATGGGCAAACCTTGTTGATCAATGGTGTCGAGTTATGCTTGGATGATGACAGTCAAGATAGACATATTTCTCCATGGGTAGACCTTGTTGATCAATGGTGTCGAGGTTTGCTTGGATGATGACAGTCAAGATAGACATATTTCTCTATGGGCAGACCTTGTTGATCAATGGTGTCGAGGTTTGCTTGGATGATGACAGTCAAGATAGACATATTTCTCTATGGGCAGACCTTGTTGATCAATGGTGTCGAGGTTTGCTTGGATGATGACAGTCAAGATAGACATATTTCTATATGGGCAGACCTTGTTGATCAATGGTGTCGAGGTTTGCTTGGATGATGACAGTCAAGATAGACATATTTCTCTATGGGCAGACCTTGTTGATCAATGGTGTCGAGTTTTGCTTGGATGATGACAGTCAAGATAAACATATTTCTCTATGGGCAGACCTTGTTGATCAATGGTGTCGAGGTTTGCTTGGATGATGACAGTCAAGATAAACATATTTCTCTATGGGCAGAACTTGTTGATCAATGGTGTCGAGGTTTGCTTGGATGATGACAGTCAAGATAGACATATTTCTCTATGGGCAGACCTTGTTGGTCAATGGTGTCGAGGTTTGCTTGGATGATGACAGTCAAGATAGACATATTTCTCTATGGTCAGACCTTGTTGATCAATGGTGTCGAGGTTTGCTTGGATGATGACAGTCAAGATAGACATATTTCTCTATGGTCAGACCTTGTTGATCAATGGTGTCGAGGTTTGCTTGGATGATGACAGTCAAGATAGACATATTTCTCTACGGGCAGACCTTGTTGATCAATGGTGTCGAGTTCTGCTTGAATGATGACAGTCAAGATAAACATATTTCTCTACGGGCAGACCTTGTTGATCAATGGTGTCGAGGTTTGCTTGGATGATGACATTCAAGATAAACATATTTCTCTATGGGCAGACTTTGTTGATCAATGGTGTCGAGTTTTGCTTGGATGATGACAGTCAAGATAAACATATTTCTCTATGGGCAAACCTTGTTGATCAATGGTGTCGAGTTATGCTTGGATGATGACAGTCAAGATAGACATATTTCTCCATGGGTAGACCTTGTTGATCAATGGTGTCGAGTTTTGCTTGGATGATGACAGTCAAGATAGACATATTTCTCTATGGGCAGACCTTGTTGATCAATGGTGTCGAGGTTTGCTTGGATGATGACAGTCAAGATAGACATATTTCTCTATGGGCAGACCTTGTTTGATCAATGGTGTCGAGGTTTGCTTGGATGATGACAGTCAAGATAGACATATTTCTGTATGGGCAGACCTTGTTGATCAATGGTGTCGAGGTTTGCTTGGATGATGACAGTCAAGATAGACATATTTCTCTATGGGCAGACCTTGTTGATCAATGGTGTCGAGGTTTGCTTGGATGATGACAGTCAAGATAGACATATTTCTCTATGGTCAGACCTTGTTGATCAATGGTGTCGAGGTTTGCTTGGATGATGACAGTCCTGATAGGCAGACATTTCTGTGTTCCAGACACTGTTGAACGCCGATGTTAAGTGTTTGCTTGAATGTTCACGATCCTGATAGACAGTATTCTATTTGAAACGGATCTTGTTGAAAGCCGATGTTGAGTGTTGTAGTGTCTGTGATCCAGACCTTGTTGAACGTCGAGATTGAGTGTTACTGGGATGTTCACCATACTGATAGACAGTATCCTCTGTGAACTAGACCTTATTGAACGTCGAGATTGAGTGTTACTGGGATGTTCACCATCCTGATAGACAGTATCCTCTGTGAACCAGACCTTGTTGAACGTCGAGATTGAGTGTTGCTGGGATGTTCACCATCCTGATGGACAGTATCCTCTGTGAACCAGACCTTGTTGAACGTCGATGTTGAGTGTTACTGGGATGTTCACCATCCTGATAGACAGTATCCTCTGTGAACCAGACCTTGTTGAACGTCGATGTCGAGTGTTGCAGGGATGTTCACCATCTTGATAGACAGAAGCCTCTGTGAACCACACATTGTTGAACGTCGATGTTGAGTGTTTGCTGGGATGGGATGTTCACCATCCTGATAGACAATAGCTAATATGAACTAGACCTTTTTGAACATCGATGTTGAGTGCTGCTTGGATGTTCACCATCCTAATAGACAATAACCTCTGTGAACCAGACCTTATTGAAGATCGATGATGAGTGTTGCTGGGATGTTCACCATCCTGATAGACAGTAATCTCTGTGGACCAGACCTTGTTAAAGATACATTGAAACGATTACCTGTAACAAAGGTCTCAGAACGGTACCTACATGTATTTCGGCCTAAACACATGGTACTTTTGAGTATCAGAACTATAAACATATTTGAGATATATGGGCTATTTTTTACTTTGAAAATCTGAAAAGCAAGTGTTACTCCGCTGTATATGCGTGATAATACCGTTATGTGTAATTCACTAGCTGATGAAAGCACATAGACTACAAAATACACCCCCAAATTCCCCTCAATAATACAAGTGCATATAATTAATAAGAGTGTACATGAGGGTGCATAATACAGGTACAATTTGTATGTGATAATATTAAAACTGAGTTCAGTTAGTGCCGGATGCCTGGACAAGATAAATTAAATGACAATTCCTCACACATCTCATTCATTCGGCCGTCACTTCTTATGTTCTGAGAAAATAAATGCGTCGACTCCTCGGGAGAATGCTAATGAAAACCAACAACATGGGATACTGGCAAGTATATTGAGAACAATATATTTATCTTAGCTGAAGCATTTAATTTAATCTTTATCAGAAGTGTCAGGGGGAAAGGGGACACCCTATTGTATCTCCGATTAAGTATTATTAAGATATGAATGTGAATTAAGTCGGTGGGCAACACTTCTAGTATTTTGTAAGTAGCTACATCTAGAGATATATATAACATATAAATCAACAGTTTAGTGACCGGTGTGGCTGGACGTGTTCACGGGTCTGTCTGAATCTTCAGTGTCAACTCGTTGGGCACCTAATTTCCTAAAGTAAAGTAGTCCATGGTAACATTCGGGCGATGCCATTCTTTATGTAATATGAGTTCTTGAATATTTTTGTATTAATAAATGATATATAACACCGAATTCAGGTAAGTCAGCTCGTGACGAGCTGACTCAAGTGAATCTGTATTGTTTGTTAAAACCCCAATATTGCCATTTTCGCTGAAAGAATTAAATGTATAAAAAATTGCGCTTTGTGCCGTTTAACCCTTTCCCACATACAACACATCTGGAGCAGACTTCTTTCAAAATATCTAGGCAAAAACATGGAAAATCTCTTTAAATGAAGGTTAAATTACTGAAAAAAGTGGAAAAACAGAATGACAAATGGAGAAATTGCTGCTGTTGAGAAATGTATGCTTTTGTTACAATGTTTTCAAGAATCGTCTTCTGCAGAGGTGCGTCGGAAAGCGTCTACATGTGGGAAAGGGTTAAGACTCATTAGTATGCGTACCAACGTAAACACATATATACACATACACAATATTATTATCATGTTTAAACGGATAACCATCGAGGTAAGATGTTATCGCATTTAGATTTTAAACTTTTAAATCGGTCAGTACTTGTTTCCTTCTCAAGTATTGCCTGGATATATTGAACATTTCTTGTTTACATGGTACTTTGTATGTGTTTTATGACATTCTCCGAACATTACCTGTAACTTAAATCCTTTAACTGGTGCAATTTAGGTAGTGAAAAAAGTATCTTTGTTCTTCCATTGTGAAACATAGATATACTTTACTCTCAACTATTAATACAGAAATTCTATTCGCGTATAATAAACGAGTGCGCATCATCGAGTTTGTTACTGTAGGGTAACATCGCGAGTGATAGGAATTGTAATAATCAAATGTTCAATGGTAAATAAATTAATCATACACTATCGATAGAATTCAAAACTTTATAATCATTTCTCCTAACTCACGTTATATTGTGATCAAAGTAGCTGTGTGCATGGCGCTTTCGTTACACGACAATCTATCGTGTCGTCGATGGCATCCAGTGACGTAATATCCTTGATGTCCTAAAGATGCCACCAGAGCGACTGATAATATCCCATTTGAACGTTCCCTCACTAAAACACTAGGCATTTTTCTCATCCTCATCGCAGTCTATATATTATAAGATATTACAACCTCATATATGCACCACCCCAGTTGTCGGCTTTCTCGAAATTTAGCTAGTACTCGCGTATGCCGAGTTTAAGTGCATATTACAAGATTCGAACATATAGATTAAAGGATGAAAGGTTCAGGACTTTTACTATGATTCAGCAGTTAGTGTTAACAACCGTCGAATCAATCGTTGTCCCGGACAGTGCGGGTCCATTTAGGAGTGAATAAAGCTACAGATTAGCGGCGTTTTGCATGTTCTCAACTCCAAATTTGACCCTTAAACCCTATGTTGTGGGTACTCAAAAGAATCGTCTTTAATCGAGAGACGATTCTTTCGAGTAACCCACATCATACGGATTACTTGGATAATAAGAGAGATAGTGTGTGTGTGTGGGGGGGGGGGGGGGGGGGGGGTGGGGGGGGGGGGGGGGGAATGTTAAATACCCTCTTCATCTGGACCTTGATTAAATTTAACCTATTTATTACCAGAGCGTATGCAGATAAATATAACAAAGTATATGGTAAGCGCGTTTCCCTAACATTTTCTGAGCGAAAATACATACCGATCTATTTTTTAGAATTTTAGAATAACAATATCTTATATATATCGATTATACAGCAGCTCGTATGTTACATAATAAAAATTGCGCAATGTCTGAGAATATTCATTTGCATAATGTTTGCCCTACTAGACTTACTGATCAATCAAATAAATGTTAGAACTCACTAACACTCGCTCATAGCGGCATATGTGTTGTTTAATTCGAAAGGCATCCCTGCTATCAAGTCCAAAAGCCCTGCAATTTTAATGTGTGTGCTATAACAATTCCTTTCTCGTTCCAGATATAGATCGATAACGATGGCTGACTGTAAGTATAACCAGAGTAGCTAAACGATTTGACTGCTTGAAACCTGCTCTACCAGAGTCCTTGCCTCTGACCAGGTCCTATAATATTTGAGTCGTTCTACGAGCAAACAAACATTGTGGACTCTGCGTAATGAATCGACCCGGATCAGCCTAAGCATGTCCCGCAGGCTAACCCGGACAGACATTTTTCGCCTCTTGTGCATTTTCTGTTTCAGGAATCATTACTCTATACCTCGGAATGTGTCGACCCGGATTAGCCTGCGCGGACGACAAGGACTGCGCAGGTTGATGTGAGTCGATACATTACGCAGAATCCATAATGGTGGTATTTGAACCACCATCAAAGGCAAATATTATATTCCGTCATAACGATTACAATGGAGTTACTTTCAGTTAAAATTGGCAGAGTGCTTTTTGCATGGTCTTTGAACCTTTTCAATGCCTTTTTTTTAAATGGACGTCCACTTTAAAAGAGACATACGGAAGATTTTTGGAATAGATTTGTTAAGATAAGAATGTTTAGTTTGGCAGCCAAACACCTTTTAAGTTAGTCCAAAGGCGTCCGAAAAATGGGGATAAAATATATATTACCCTGTTAAGATATTACAAATTAGTCTCTCTATATTGTCCATATGCTATAATAATAATGACCGTAATGTTTTAGTATGCGAACATTTGGGGAATCCCTCCCAGGACCGTGTCACTATAAAATAGCCTCTCTATATGGTTCAAATAGTATAATAATTATTATTATTATAGTTAAGCATCATATAGAGAGGCTATTTATAGTAACACGGTCCTGTGTGGGATTCCCTGATTGTTTTCCCATACGAAAACATTACGTTCATTATCATTAAAGCATACGGACCATATAGAGACTAGTTGTAGTATTTTATCGTGTGTGGGTTTTATTTCTTTCAATTTTTCTCAAATGAAAACTATGTATATATATATATAGAGACTCCATGCACCACAAACTGATAATAAAACATAAATGCACGTACATAGACATTACCTTTATATATAGTGACATATTGGCCCATGGGCCCGGGTGTTTTTTTCCAACAAACTTTGTATTTTATTTTATTATATGTTATACATATGTCACTTTAATAAAATATTTACTTACTTACTTACTGATAAGATACTCAAATTGTTCAGATTAAACAGATTAACAGCATTCAATACATTATATATCATAATGCTATCTTATCCGTGTCGACACTTATCGTCTACATGATACGGTCTTATCAATATCGTTTTATTATCATTTCGTTTCAAATAGTAAAATACATCTACAATAAAGCTGGCGCACGGTTAAAGACATTTGAAAAACATCTATCTAATAAAACCCAAAGCTAACATCTTGGGAAAAACCACGAAATACCTTCATACATGTTTAAAATCGAGGTTTATTGCATATTTTTTTTAACAGCTTTCGCATACGAGGGTGAGTTCAAACTAACGGATGAAATGAAGAAATACTACGATGACAATGGTTTCCTTGTAGTTAAGTAAGTATATAGTAACGTAAGATGTTCGATGCTCTAACCATGACCTTATGATAGAAAGAGGTAGGAAGTAATCGATTCCAAGAAATGACCGTCTTTGCCCTTTATGTCTTGATAAAAATATGTACATTATTGAAGATGAGTTTCACTTCTTTTACGACTGTCCTACTTATGACGATTTAAGAGAGATTTATGTTAACATATCCTGGATAAACAACGGGACTCTAGACACATTGTATGCAATATTAAATATAAATATCCAGTCTTAAGTCTACTAAACTGCAAAAAATCATTCAGAGGGCATTCAAACTAAGAAGCGAGACTCTTTCAATATCTTAATACTTTCTGAGCTTAACATGTCACTGTTATAATGTATTTCATCGCTATTCGTTGTATATAATTATCAATTATGTTGTATAATGGGCCGGTGGCCTAAATTCCGATTTTTTTTTGTATATCTTGCATCTTGTATATACTCTTCAGGGTAACTTTCAGCCCATGGTATTCATATAGTCGACCAGAAAAGGACATTCAATTTTATTTACCCTCACCCAGGCTACCTAATACCTAGTACCACATGTATCGCTAGATCTCTTTCACTGTCGAATTTTACAAAGTTGACTGTTCCATGTTGAAAATTGGACAATTCCACTTTTCGTCTAACAGGTTAATTTTAATATCTAAATGGCAAACAATGCAGATTTCAGGAGAGAGAGCTCGTAACGAGCTATCTCACATGTATCTGCATTGTTTGCATAAGCTTGTATTGCCTTTAACACTCTCCAAATTTGAATTAAAGTTCTGAAGACCATAGGGCAATATCTGGTTGAAATTTCAAATCTTAGTTGCATCTTAGGGCGCAACTTGAGATGGTAAGCGAGCGACCAACTTTCGACTTATAGGTAACCTTTAACGCATCTGACACAGACGACTATTGAATAAAAGGACAATAAAATACTTGCTCAATGTGAGCAATTTCTCATTTTGCTCCCATTCTTTTTTCTTTTTAACGTTGTCCAATAACACAATTTTTAGTCATTTAGATGTCGACTATTTGTACATACCGGTTTATAGTTTTCTGTTGCAGATGTGTTGAGTCCTCGAAAGGACTAAATTATGACATCGAATGCCTGGGTTTTACGTCGCTTTCAACATCACTTCAGTTATATCACGGCAAACAGATCACATATCTATGCTCCCAAAGATAATCCACCAATATCGACGCGACAGAAATGAGACAACACTATAATAATCAAAGCACTCAAAGTGCTACCAGCAAGGTGCTAACTGCAGATCACGGAAATACATTAGGACAAGGATTTACCGATCTTCTTTTTTATCACATACACTTCACAACTAGACCTTGTTATAAACGTCCGTTAAGTGAGTAATATTTGAGTTCAATGCGCAATATTGTATACACAGAACGGGGGTCTATCGCAAAAACTTTTATTGAACTGGCGGTATTTCACAGAGGTGGTTGCATAGTTTACACACTCATTGAAGCATTAAGGAAAATGCATACTATATCAAAATCAAAAGAACGCTGCATAATAATGAAAACTATATTGAAATTCCAATTTAAATATCAAAACAAAAAATAAACAATCTGTTTCTACATTTTCTGGTTATTTGTTTTACCCTGTTAGAAATAATTTATATAATACTTTTAAAATTAACATAATTCATTTTATAATTAAAAGAATATTTACACTGTGCTATAATAGAAGAATAATGAATGATCCGTGCCTGTAGTTGTTCGAAATGTACAGCATGGGTATAAGCTGGCAACAGTCCATTCATTTAAAAATATTCTACAGATCATTCACTTTCATTGACATTATATACGATCTGCAACTACCAAGACACCTCTCTGAACCCAAGATGGTGTTCGGAAACAGATGTGAAGTAATTAAATGCCGATATTGTAAAAACGCTATTCTAGATTCCAGATGCAAAAGGATGAGTGTCTTCGGATTTCGCCTACAATAGCAATTGGCTCTTAGGAACCTCTTGCTAAAAACAAAAAGCATATGTATAATGAATAGGTAAACTACACCTAATAGCAGAGGATATTTGCAGGAACTTCTTAGATGTTGAAGAACTCAAACAACTCTGGAAGATATTTGATGAACCCGACGGAATCCTAAAACATTCGTATGAGGTAAAGTTTTTAGAGAATATAATGTTTCAGTAGCGACGTCTGGCGTTATTTCTATATTTTAGATAAAGATATATCCCATTTTACACATAAAAAGAGATTCATGAACGGCGTGAGAATCTTTCATTCTACAGCATTTTGAATGACATACAATCAAATGTCAAGGATTTCACATCATATTTCAGTGACGTATCCGTCGTGTTGTATTTACACGTGACAATCTGCATGTAAATGCAGGTATGATAATTATTTGTGTCAGCTGATTGGCCCTGCGCCATTAAAGGTACCACTAAGTCGACTCTTCCATGTTGAAAAATAGACCATTCTATTTTTTATTCCAACAGTTAATTTAGTAAATTTTAATATCTAGATGGCAAATAATGCAAATAATGCAGATTTCATGAGAGACAGCTCGTTGTTTGCAAAAGCTTTGTTTTGGCTTTGACAGCGAAAGGGATATTATGTAACACTCTCAACATTTGAATTAAAGTTCTAAAGACAATAGGGCGATGTCTTGTTGAAATTTCAAATATCATTTGCATGTTAGGGCTCACCTTGAGATAACCGGTGGGTGGGCGTCAGTTCGGTGTTTTATCTACATTACATGCTTCTTATAAATTTGATCGCAAAATGATTAGCTTACAACTAGAATCACGATCAATCAACTTGATTATAAACACTGTATGATTATCTTGGATAAAGATTACCAGGCTATACAAGCCTAAACAATTCCCTTTTCAGTCTTTAGCAATCTTACACAGCTAAAGCTCAACAGGACCGGTACTGAAATTTTATAGCTCAGTGGAGTGTCTGCTATTGCCACATTCCAATCTGAGCAAGGTTGCTAATATAAACCAAGTTCACTGTCGCCCAACCACATAACTGCTTTGATAACAGTTCACGAAACATACCACGTCGATTTAAACAAAATCAATGAACTGATGTTAGATTGAGCAGGTGTGTGAAGTTAGAAGTCAGTTAGTTGGTAATTGGTAGTTGGTTATTTAATCTACTGCCAGAAAACGAATAAAAAGCCAGCAAGTAGTTAGGTGTCCGCCATATTATCGAATCTATAGCCATTGGCGAATACCCACACAGTTAGATTGAGCTGCCTATGAAATGACCAGAAGCGAACTAAATCAATCAGTTCGTTTCGCGAGCAGAGTAATCCGTGAAAATTCGCGGTATTGATACTAACCGAGGAATGTTACCGGCATAAATGTAGGATGGTACCTCGTGAGTAATGAGCGCAAACAAAGTTCCAGTCATGCACGTTCGTACCACTCTAGGTTTGTCACAGGGTCTGATATTTTCTGTTTTGTTTCTTTATTATTATCTTCAAATTCTTTGTAATAAAGATCATTTATATACATGATCATATTTTTGCAAGTGCTCCGTCACCAACAAAGCAAAACTATTTATTTTTAATTTTTTGAATTAAATGTCTCAAGTATTGAATTACTTTTACAGACGACAGAATCGAACGAAAAGAAAATCGTCAGGGTGATGTATAAACATCCCGGAAATGATGTCAGTGGTATTTTGTCTCGATCCCAGAAAGTTGTGGACAGTTGTGAAAAGGTAAATAGTTTTTATATAAATTGACCTTGTGTATCACAGGTGACAGTCTCGTTTAAAATCTAAATATAGCATTTGACTATATATTGTCAATATATAGTCAAATGCTATTTTTAGATTTTAAACGAGACTGGCACCAGTGTTGTGTATCTGAATAATTCAAAATGAACAAATGAATCAAGATAAATTAAGCTGATTCGATATTTAGAACTGTTCATAGTGCTGCTATTACATATTTGATAATGTTAACCATTTCCCACATACATACGCTTTCTGACGCCTCTAAAGCAGACACCTTTTGAAAACATTGTTGCAAAAGGAGAACTCGTTTTCAATTGTCTGCATCAGATTTGCGGTATGTGGTGAAGGATTAGTGCAACCGTAATCCGGATTATGTAAACAAGAGAATTTATTTCCAAATGAGTCAATTATAATAATTATGATCTGAACTACATATGACTGGACCGATCAAAAGGGATCCATCTCTTTCGGCGATACTGTGTTAAATGTTTGATTTCTATAACTAATCCATACCGAAACGACGTATTTGTCATCTTTTCTGTCAACACACTAGTCAATGCTCTATATGTTTTGTTGTGTTTGTCAAATTGAAGGCAGAGTCCAAATTGTTGTTTTTGTCGTGGAACGGCTCATATATTTAAATCGCTGTTCTCAGAGGTCCTTACGGTCCATTTCGTGACCATACATATGTTTGATTTAACCTTTTCCCTCATACATACGCTTTCAGCTCTTAGACGGCGAGGTTTATCATTACCACGGCAAGTTTATTCTGAAGAATCCGAAAGAAGGCGGTGCCCATGTGTGGCATCAGGATTATGGGTATACACACATTTAAACTTTCCCACATATAGACGTTTTCTAACGCCTCTGCAGCAGACGAATTTTGAATACATTATGAAAGAAGGAGAAATTTCTCGTATTGAGCAATTTCGTAGTTTGTCATAATGTTTTCAAAACTCTTTTCGGAAGTTATACCTTTATTTATAGAGCTTTGCCATGTGTTTGCCTAGATTGTTTCGAAGTCGTCTGCTGCAGATTTGTTGTACGTGGAAAAAGGGTTAATTAGTTAATCCTTCTCATATATACAGTTGCCGCAGTGTCACGCACCTGGTGCAGACAACGGTTGAAAAAATGGCAAAATGACAACTGCATTCAATAGTTACATTTTATTTAACCATTCTGAGTAGATGCTTTTTTAAGTCGTCGGCTGCAGATTTGTTGTTCGTGGCAAAGAGTGAATTGTTTTGTCTCCGTATAAATGTAACTGTTCACAGTCACGTGACATACAGGTCACTAAAACACGCATATTTCTGTACAAACGAATTCTTGTTATTTAACTATCATAAGGTAGTTCAATTCACATTGATTTGACCTGATATCACATGTCTAAAGTCGTTTTCTGTGAAGTTACCAACGAGGCTTTTATCTTGATGTTTGGGAATTTATTTCGACCACAGTGTAGATAACGCAGAAATTTCTAGTTGCCTGCAGTTTTCACTTTTGCGAATTGTTTTTAAAAGTCGCATTTATCTGACAAAGAATTAAACTACACTTATCAATAACATTTAATTTAAAACATAACAATTATTTTCCTCAACTGTGACATTCTGACTTCTTATAGTAATCACTCTCGGCTATAATGAATGTATAGGTTTTTACTAGAGTTGAAAATATGGTGGCAAAAGGAGAAATTACTCATTATGAGTAATTGTTGCAATGTGATGCGAATGCCTTAAACCCTTACCCACTTGCATGAGTAATTTCTAATTTGGTCATTTTTATTTAATAATTAAGCTATCTTTTATGGAGATTTTCCAGGTTTTTGTCACTATGTTTTCAAAGTCGTCTGCTGCAGATTTGTTGTATGTGGCAAAGGGTTAAATCTGTCTAAATGTTTAAAGCAGTAAGATATTGTTTCAGGTACTGGTACAAACACAATCTGTTCCCTGATATGATAACTGTTTGGCTGCCGATGGACAAGGCAACACGGGAAAACAGCTGTCTTCAGGTATTAACAGATGCCATGCGTGATACATGCTCCAGGGAAAATAAATAATTTGGCATTTGCGACCAATGGCAGGGACGTAGATGTCTCTGTCAATGGTGATTTCACCTACGCAGTTTGATCTGTATCTATATTGTTTTTCGAACCTCGGCTCGACAATTGATCATGTATGATGATCCACAAAAAGCGATTGTAACTACATGTATCATAAGTCCTCATTTAACAACGAGCTAACACTTGTATGTGAAAAGGTAGTTAGCTACATAGGAAGAATGCTGGGTGGGGTACTGTTGCGAGAAACCAGAAAACACATGTTAAAGTGAACTGTGATATATTTTTCCAGCGTGATATAATTGATAATTGTTGAAAAAGGCGAAAAAATACAGGTAAAGTGACGTTATCGTATTATCGATAACTACGTACTTGAGAAATGAATCTGATGTTTTGTGATCAAAACGGTATGATCTCGAAAAATATCTAAATAAAGTTTCAGCTAATTAACTGCAATAATATAGAAATAAGAGCTACTTTTCCGCGAACATTTTGAACACCCCTCGTATATTTATCAACACGTGATTTATGACTTATTTTAGCACTAATTTAGATGTATGCGTACTTTAATTTATCATTTTTTTGTTATTTCTTTGGTTTTCTTGAACTTGACAACTGTTTAGATCTCCTTGGTGTCTAATTATGTGACTGCTGAAGTCAGCCAGACTCCAGGAATGTCAACAACAAAGTGATGTGCGACAAGTATAGGATAATATTAATCTGCTTGTCTTTTTCCTCGCAGTCTCATCTGAATCTGCACTGTTTGTCGATTAGTCTATGGAACTTTTAAAACGCTTTTGGAACACATTGTTCTTTTGGAGCAAACGTTTCTTGTTACAGATATTTACATATCCGAAATGCAACTAGTTCAGTTTTCAGCATTGTTGAACCGTTGAATTGATTGTCATTACTTATCGACATGAAACGAATTCGACTTTCTGAGATTTAGAAATCAATATCACTAACACCCAAATTGTATAAATGAGGGCGATCAAAATCAGAATACATAGAAACACAGTCTGCTCAGTCTGATCTGCTCTGGATCATCGCAAGTTCCTATGCTGAGAAGGTTTTCATGTGACATGGGTGATCTTTGATATACCATCTACCTTTAAAGGTGTTAAACACCAGATGGAGATCAACATTTTGAAATTTTGAAACTTCTGCAAATACTTATAATAGTGACAACAAAGTAATTAATAAATAGTTAAAAACTTGTTTGGCAGTAAATGTTGAATAACAGTAAATTGAAAGTCATTAAACTATGCAAAATTTGGCTTACTGGGTATGTTTACCCAGTAAAAATGAAGCATAAACAATCAATATGTAGATGTTTATTGTACTGGAAAGTGAAATTATTACTGTAATGTTATCCCAGAATTAAGATTCTAATATTTCAAGACAACTTTTGAACAGTTTTAAAACCTTGACTAGAATGTCTATGATCTGGAGTTCAGCACCTTTAACCCTTTCCCTCATATAGACGCTTTCTGATGCCTCTGCAGCAGACGGCTTTTTGAAAACATAGTGACAAAAGAAGAAATTGCACAAAACGTGCAATTTCTCCTTTTGCCACAATGTTTTCCACTTTTTGTCATAGGTTATCCATTCAATTATGGAGATTTTCTATGTTTTGACAAAATACGTTCAAAGTCGTCTGCTGCAGAATTGTCGTATGTAGGAAAGGGTTAACGGGTATTTCTAATGTTGACAGTTGCTGAAAGGTTCCCACAAATGCGGCAGAATCGCACATATTCCAGGCGGGGCAACCCTTCAGACCCAGGCGGACCCCGACAGGATAGAGCAGTTGAAGGGATCATGTGAACATATTTATTGTGAAATGGAGGCAGGTATGTCAGGAGTAATGTCACTCTTCTTCTGATCTAAAGGTGAGACAGGTATTTCAGGAATAATGTCACCCTCCATTTAATCTGATGAAGAGACAGATATATCAAATAATGATATCACTCTCCATTTGATCTAAAGGTGAGGCAGGTATATCAGGAATAGTGTCACCCTCCACTTGATCTGATGAAGAGACAGGTGCCATGCTATATGCAAGAAAAAACTCACCCGGCGAAAATGGTTTCTGTCATTTTGGACGAAATCGGGTTGGGACGAAACTAGTGTGACAAGCTTTCTACTTTCACTTTAAAACATGGTCAAACTTCTAAAAATTATCAAATCAATAATTTCCAGTACATCCTATACACATTTACAATGAATGTAAACTGAATGTCATATATTCAATACATTCTGGTGATGATATACATTCATTTCTACGCAAACAAAGTTGTTTAAGGGACTATTTGGCTCTAGATCAGCATGACTGCGGATGTATTTGGCGTAATTCTACCTAGAGGCAGGGATATAACTTTGGTCGAAAAGGTAGAAGTATTGCCCTAGTGTACCGGTATGTTCTCAAGTAAAACCTGACCTGTTCTTCCGGACGTCTGCTCAAATATGTATATGTTTTATATTAAGATACATGCTTGTTCATCAAATATGCGGCGTGTTTTGTGAAGACTTACACATGTGTGTATTGAGACACAATTCATACAGTTTTAATTTGATAACAAATATTTAAATATGCATCATACAAAGGTCAGGGTCAGGTCAATATTGTCAATTGATACAAATCATGTATTCTTTTACGTGACTCGATTTTGAAGAATGCAAAAATACCCAATTTTACATGCTATGGTTTATTTTCATTTTAAGGGGATGTGCTGTTCCAACATTGTAACACGTTACATACCAGTAGTCCAAATGAGAGCGATATGAGACGATGGGCTTTTGTGATGTGCTATAACAAAGCGACTAACGATTCCTTCATACCACACCACCACGCTAACTACACGCCTATCGAAAAGGTAGGACTTTCTTGACTAAAACATGCGAACTATGTCCCCTTTATCTCATTTTATGTGTAAACAACTAAAAATAATCAACAGAAGCATTTGTTTTTAAATGACAAAACCTTGAAGGACCGTACAAGTAATATGCTTACTAAATATATACAGAGTGCTAGATATTGGAGAGTAAAACTGTATTTCACCTCGCAATATTTCTCTTATTACTCAACGAAAACCATTTGTGTTGGGTATTCAACACAATCGTCTCAGTGAGACATGTCTTTTGAATACACATACCTTAAGGTTTGAGCAAAATATAAGAATTGTAGAAGGTGTAAAAGCGCTCCATATCTAGAGCTTTGAATATATGAGCCGATCCACGACAAAACAAACATAATGGTTTCTGCGTAATGTATCGACACAGATCAGCATTTGTAGTCCGTGCAGACTGATCCGGGCCGACATATTCCGTCTCAGGGGGATAATAGTATAGAGTAATGATTTCTGAAACAGAAAATCCACAGGGGGCGAAACGTGTCTGTCCGGGTTAGCCTACGCGGCATGCTTTGGATGATCCGGGTCGATACATTACGCAGATTCCACAATGTTGGTTTTCTCATGGAACGGCTCATATTTTTTCAGCGGTTACCTTTACGGCTCTTTAAAATGTCGGTGGTCAACAAAGGTTCGCAACATGAGCAATGACTGTTTCACACTCTTCGTAAAACTATTTGCAATGGTAGAGTGGATAGCGTCGCGGAGTAGGAAACTGGTGTCATAGCGGGTTTGAACCCCGTTCGCAGCGGTCTTTGTTGAGCGTCCTTTGGGCAAGGCCAATTTTATAGCTTAGTACTGGTTTGTCTTGCCGGGGAACATAAGACATGAACTGTCGCCTTGATATAACTGAAATAATGTTGAAAACGGTGTTCACCCCCCCCCCCCCCCCCCCCCCCCCCCCCCCATAAATCAGATGTAACAAAAACATATGAAAACTGGACGGGGAAACTCAAATAAATGTATGTGTATAGTAAATATAAAACTAACAAGCCTGCACAAAATGAATATGTTCAATTTATCAACAGAAATGACTATGACAGCATATCTGTCAACACAAAAAGACCAAATGCATACTTATGGTGACAAAGTGCCACAGACTAAGAACAAACACACCAAACTAGATTAGTTAATCCATTGCATAGTCGAAAGCAAGGTACATAAACCATCCATTACGTCTGATGGATGTCAAACTTATGGCAACTCACTTATCTTCACAGGTACCGGATTCAGCAATTAAAGAATGCCAAAACTACACGGATTTCAGTGGCAAGGAGTTTGTTAATCCAATTGCAAAGCAGGACGACATGCAACATTTTCCTGTGACCAAGGTTGAACAATAAAGAAACACAGTCTTCAAATTACTGTATAGATTGGAACATTAGCGATGTGGAAAGTCGACATGTTAATAAACAGCCCACTTCTCCGTTAATAACAGAAACGATTTGCTCATTTACATTAGTCTATAAATGGACATAATATATTCATTCATTAATAGTCTTATGTGTATTTTTGAATAAGTATTTTTTTTATAATTTTGTTTCAATATATCCATTCAAATACTAATATATGCATATCGCAAACATTTTGTCTTTGTTCTTTTTTTGTCTTTAATTAATGCATGAATGTTTAAAGATTGTAACCAAAAAGTGTTAGACAGTGCGTATAATAGACACTAGTTTTGTGTTTTTACTTTCAACCCACACTCTGTTACCAGCTTTCATCTTTCTAAGGAAAGTGTTTGACCAACATGGACTGGCAAGAGTAACATGGAATGCCGCAGGCTGTGACGTTACTCCGTCAATCATGAAGGCTAATACGAACAAATCGCCTTTTCGGCGTAATTTGATTTAGAGGCAGGATATAATATCTGTATAGTAAATACAAGACGAATTTTGATGCAAAGCATCAAAGACGCCGCGCATGATTTTGATGCATGCCTAAAAGGAAGCAGATGCAGTTCAGTACATTTAAAAAAACGTGTGCAAACAGACAGGATATACATATTTCGAACAAGAAGGCCAAATGTTCCTTTATTTTAAACAAGAAGGCCAAGATGTGCCTATATTGCTCACCTGGCTACCATAGCCTATGATAAAAGGTTACCAAGAGCAGAAAGGGTCAATTTTGACGTAGGGATTAGACGTTTTATATGCTGCGATCTGTGTGATATTCAGCATGTGAAGTTTAGTCGTGAAATGACAAGTTTAGTCCTGAAACCATTTGGTCTACAGTTTGCTTAACATGACTTGCAACTATAATGTGTCATATAAGCTGAAGTTTCTCATGTTCTACCAATAAACGGTTTTAAATCTGCTCTATCTAGATTAATTTGATAAAACAAAAACCTAGGTGCTTAAATATTAACATATATTAAGGTTAAATGCATATAGTTATTAATTAAGTGTGACACAAGCGTTGGAAGGAGACGGGGAAGACTATTTTCCTTCCAGTTGAGCAGAAGTATGATAATAAAAACGGGAGTATATAAACAAAATAATACGAAGTAATTTTAAAAAAGTTTAATGATAGATATGATCAAAATTGAGCATTTATGAAATTGAAAGAAAAGGTTCACATGTATAGTAAACATATAGCAAAATTACAATGGTCTGAATGAACAACCTGTATGGAGAGGAACGTTTTAAGTTTAGAAATACAACAGAATTGTTTCAATAGGAAAAAACATCCCCCGAATTTTTGGGGCCGTAAACCAAACAATTAAAAAAGCGTTTTTGATGAACCGTGTCGTTAGGGCCGTATAAATCAAACAATTAAAAAAGCGTTTTTGATGAACCGTGTCGTTAGGGCCGTATAAACCAAACAATTAAAAAAGCGTTTTTGATGAACCGTGTCGTTAGGGCCGTATAAATCAAACAATTAAAAAAGCGTTCTTGATGAACCGTGTCGTTAGGGCCGTATAAATCAAACAATTAAAAAAGCGTTTTTGATGAACCGTGTCGTTAGGGCCGTATAAATCAAACAATTAAAAAAGCGTTTTTGATGAACCGTGTCGTTAGGGCCGTATAAATCAAACAATTAAAAAAGCGTTTTTGATGAACCGTGTCGTTAGGGCCGTATAAATCAAACAATTAAAAAAGCGTTTTTGATGAACCGTGTCGTTAGGGCCGTATAAATCAAACAATTAAAAAAGCGTTTTTGATGAACCGTGTCGTTAGGGCCGTATAAATCAAACAATTAAAAAAGCGTTTTTGATGAACCGTGTCGTTAGGGCCGTATAAATCAAACAATTAAAAAAGCGAAGCCTAGGTAGTTGGGGGAAAAGTTTTTAATACATATTAAATGTGTCTAAAGATTTGTAATAACGGTAGAAGACATACGTATTTTGTATCTTGATGTTTCTTAAATCAGTTAATACAATTTATTGATTCACAAAGGTTGTATTTTTCAAACATATTACACAGTTTTTCTTTGTTTGTTTGAGTGATTCCTTTATATTCCACGATTCAACTCAGAAGATGTAATAACTTAAGGTAACTAAAGACGAAAGAGCAAATATGGACGCAACACACGACGCCTTTATTTTTCGGAAAAGGCAAGAAGATCATTTATCCGAACAAAACGTAAATATGAATAAGATGATGATGTATTTTGGAATTTCAAGAAGCGCGATCTGGCAAAAAATAAGAAAAAACGCATGATGAAGAAATAAAAGCAGCCGATATAAATTACAAAAGTGTTTCAACCCAAGCTTTCACACCTGAAACGATGTCTGTTGCCGATATAAAGACAATGCTTAAGGATCGAGGTATCGCAACCAAAGAACGATCAGTTGTTTGCCAACTGTGTCCGTATTAAGCTATAAACCAGTTTATTTGACTAACTGTCCGACATGACTATCTCCGAGGCGTTAATTTATTTTATTATCCCGTTCACAGCGTGTGATCAATTATCGTTAAATAACGAAACCTAACGGAAATTAACGAATGAATTGTTTCAGAGCGCAGCTAGGCTTATCGATATTTGATATTTATCTGATGATCAAAATTCTTCGGTATGATACGTTTACTCCATATTGAGTAGTGAGTTGTTTTTCATGCGTTTAGTCACTGATTCATTATTTGTAAGTCGTTTAACGAATTAAAACGTTAGTATATATATATTTGTAATATCATTTCTTTAAAAAAAGATAAAAAACACCATAGACACAATGATCATCCCGTATAAACACAATTCGACTCCTTTATTCGTTGGACTGAGAGCCTATTTGTTTTCATTAGTTGGTGCCGTGGTGACGCTCCGCTGTTTCAATTCGTAAGGATGTTCGGAGGTGAATGCTTCAGAATCAGGCATCTCATATGGGTTGACTTCCTCGGGGGATCTCCTATCCGCTTGTCCTAATCGTCTGTAAAAAGGAAAACAAGTTATGATATACATGTAAATCCTTTCGTAAAGAACATATTACAGACGAAATCTAATGTCCTTATATAAAACCTGTGTAGATAATATTTGAGACATGTTAAGTTTTCGAGAATGGTGGTTGCGATAAAAGGGCACATTTGTAAAGTCGTTTTAGAGCTAATACTCATCTTTAAAAGTGCACTTGATTTTTGAACATCTAGATGCCTAACATGAAAGCTTCTGACCAGACTGCACGGAAGCGTAAGCTGATCTGTGTATTATCTGGTAGTCAATTCCTGAAGATGGATTGCTTTTCGTATGACATGGCCTTATATATTATATACCTTTTGCATTATCATTATGCGATTATTTCTTAAAACAAATTGAAACTATTATCTACATTAAACACTTTATTGTCTACACTAATGGTTCTATTCAATGTTTCTATAGTATTGGTGTTATCACCTATGACATTATTGAAGACATCTATTGATTTAAAACCCACAACAAAAACCGACAGTTGTACATTGTAAATGTTGTTAGTGTGTAGCATATGAGTTTGTATCTTCTCCTAAAATGGTCGTCAGCATAGGATAAACTTTGATTAAAATCACACACCAAAATAGCTTTAACACCTCAAGTAAACATAATTCATTATGGACAAATCACTCTTGAAATGACTTCTTGGTGGACAATTATATACGATTATCAGGCACTGTTCTTTTTCTTCAAAATATACTCCGTGATCCATATTGAATATATTGTATCTGTGGCGCTCAACCCATTTATACAAATGGTTTCTGTATTACCCCTTGTCGTAGCTGCGTAAGTCTATCTGGGAGCACATTTCAAATCTTCTTCAGACAATTTAGTCTATTTAGGGGCAAGGTTAATATTATTGATAAATATTAATTTCTTAACGTTTATTTTCTGAAGGGGAATACTGTCTTGTACACACCCACATCATAGTTTCCCTCTTCGTTTCTGGTTTCATAAAGAGTGATCAAAGTTTCATCCGTAGTGATGATACGGTATAGAAACTAATCACTTTCCATTCTTCAGCTACCGACTCGGAGGTGTAGTGGTAGAGCGTGCTCAACCTTATGAATTTCGGTTCAATCACTTAAACTGATATATAATTATACATGACACCTTTCATCATGATAGGACGTCACTCTTTGATGAAACAAGGTCAGTTCCTGAACTTGTAGACTGTACCTCGTACATTCCAATTATTCTCCTGAAATGGTATAAGGTTTGTAAAGACGACGTTATATAGTGTGTGGGGGGAGGGGTGGGGGGGGGGGGGGGCGGTTATTCCGTTTTTTAAACTGATAAGTGACCAAATATGCAGCTTTACTATACCTCTTCCTAATAAGATATACAACTGCTCCGACAATAACCTCAATAAGCAGGATTGTACCAGCCGTTCCACCCATCGCTACGCCTACTAGAACAGAACAAGATGCCATCCCAGAAGGCGATTCTTCTACAATAGAATGTGTTTGTATATGCGTGTATAGAAATGATGAAAGGTTATTTCGGAAAAAGTTTTACTAGCTTGACCATGAATCTATCATCATTATAATATACATGAAATAATAACGATTTTATAAACGTTATCTGATAGGTAAAATCACACAGAAATCAATCAGAAATCAGGGTAAAAAGTGACAAAGTTGCTCAATGGAATGTTTATCTCAATTGTAACATTAATTTCATCTTAAAGCTATATGTGAACCACAACGTATTTGAATACTTAATTAGGATCCTTTTTTAAAAGCATTTGTATATGTTGATTATTTTAACATATCAAAAAAAGAAAGATTAGGGAAAATTGACATGATAAATTGTTCTGCTTGAAGACGTACCAACATCACATTTGTCCCCTTTAAACCCCGCAGCACATCCGTTACATTTCCCGCTAAGTTTGTCACACACGGTGTCGTTATAACATCTTCCGCATTGAGAAACACAACCTTCGCCGTATGTACCATCGTCACAAACTGTAAATGTGTCCAAATGAGATCGTTGTAAGGTTTTAATTCTTTGTATTCTACCGATTTCCAATTGTCTTATTACGGTTACCATACACCAACTAAACTCCTTCTTCATTTCCATGTAAATTGACCAGTTTCAGCTCTTAGTTGTTACACTTTCTAAGCGTTTCTCATGTTGAACACAATATGTCATTGAAAAGAGATACTCCTAATCTTTAAACAAATTCAAAGAAAATGTGGGGTCATGCATTATCCAAGAAAGAATTCACCAGGCGAAAATAGTTACCGTCATTTTCGACCAAATCGGGCCCGGACAAAACCGGTGTTAAGCATTCACTACTTTCACTTTTAAACATGGTCAAAATGCTTAAAGTGATCAAATCAATCATTTCCAGTGCTTTCTTTCACATTTACAATTCATTTAAACTCAATGTCATATATTCAATGCATTCTGGTGATGGTATACACTCATTTCTACGCAAACACAGATTTTTTGGGGACTATTTAGATCAGCATGACTGCGCATGTATTTTGCGTAATTTGACCTTAAGTGCGAAGACACGTTTCAACCAACGCAACATATTAATCTGAATTACGACACGGCACCATATGAGAAACATTCGATTCAATTCAACATAAATCCTGCACATGCATACCATGTAATACAAAGCGGTCATGGGTGCCACATTATAAATTGTCATAACAAATCAACCATATTTCGCTATCCTTAAATTTCTAAACAGCAAATTTTAATACTAGAGAATGCATGCTTATTATCACTAGCATGAACATCACCTAAATCTAGCTTGACAATATAACGCATTCTGTAATGTGTTCAAGCATATCGCACTCTGATTGAGTAATATATATACTCACAAAACCTGGTTTAGTGTTTGATCTGTAAACAGTATATATCATGCATGCCGTGATGACAGAGCGCGCATTTCATTTAGTTTACAAATTTACCGTCGATGCATAGTTGTCTCTTGTAGCCTGTTACACAACCAGTTTCACAAAATCCATTTATGTTGTTACAAACAGTATCGCCTTTACAGTTACCACACAGACGTTCACATTTGTCACCATAGAAACCGTCTGAACATGCTACAATATCAACACAACATGTATTACATACAGATACAAATTCAATTTGTATTTTATTTTAGGCAATTTTCTATTTTTTTAAAAATCATATGCTTTTGAAAATAAGAAGAAACTATTGGAATACTATTATTACAGTTGAAGATATGTTTGAAAAATAAAAAAATATATTTTCATATTTTAACAGTTTTTAAACAAGGGAGGTTACTCAGACAAGACAAAACTAAACTTTTTGTTCAGGGACATATACTTTTCTTTTTAAATATTGATAAATGATAGTTATTTTAATAATTTGAAGAAGTTTTAGAAGTAGTTTAATATTATAAATATTTTTTTTTTTACTTATTTCAAAGTGTTGAACCTGTCTGTTCTTACACCTGACAGATATGGGTTCTCATCAGGGCAAAATAGCGCCTATTTTTGAGGTGTAATTAAAACATATCATATGAACCACCAAAGATATGGATAAAATAACTTCATAATGTGATTTAAACGACAAAAAGACAACAAATTAGCATATAATAGTTCAAATACTGGTAAGTTGCTTAAAACTTTTTTTAAGTGCTGTGATAGCTGTAATAGCAAAAAAAGGCATATCATAAGGCTTTCATCAATGAATCTAGCATAACATTAAGCACAGCAACGTACCATTTGTTTGTGTTTTTTTTAGTATCCGTACATCCAAATTTCAAAAAAACAATGTAACAAAAAAAGTTCAACATTATAAAAAAAGTCCACTGCTGAGTTCAGTACATCCTTTAAGCTGAAAAAACATTCCTAGTGGAAGACGGGAACTACTCTTTTTCGAAACGAAATGATTCAAAAGACAAAACAAGGAAAGGCATTCGTTACTGCATGTTAATCCGCCACGTCATACGAATACTTGTCATGAAAACTTTCGCGGAAAAATGAGAATTTCACGTTTATTTATAAAGTGTAGTGTTAAATTTTAATTCATCATGAAGTCAAGATAAATAAAGTAACGCGAAAGTGTCGTAATCTAAACCACCGCCGCCTAATAACTGGGTCAATGAACATTTCACGAACTATTTTGGTTTCATGGGGATATTTAACCTCAGTTTTCATAAAAACGTCCGCGTTTATATGGGCTCGCATGGTTTTCTAGCTCTACTGGCCAAAGGCCAGAAGTGCTTATGCGATGGTACTTTGTCCGTCGTCCGTGCGTTCGTGTGTCTGTGCGTGTGTCCGTAAACAATTGCTTATGAACAAGATAAAGTCTTCAGATTTAATTGTATCTCAATCAAACTTATTCAGTAGTTAGACATCCATGAAAGCTCGGTTCCTGTCGAAAACCATTTACTATCTGATCTTCACCAACCTTAGATAGTAGTTAAATATTGATGAGAGCTCGGTTCCTTTCGAAAACCAACCAGATTCATCTATGCATGACTGGATTATGGCCCTTGAAATTGTCAAAATTGATATAATACAGCTTGTGAACACAATAGTGCCTTCATTTACTATCCGATCTTCACCAAACTTAGATGGTAGTTAAATATGGATGACAGCTCAGTTCTTTTCGAAGACCAGCCAGATAAGCTTATGTATGACTGTAATACGGCACTTAAATTAATTGTCAAACTTGCTATAATACAGCTTGTGAACACAATAGAGCCCCCATTTACTATCTGACCTTCACCAAACTAAGATAGTAGTTACATATTGATGAGAGCTTAGTTTCTTTCAAAAACCAGTCAGATCCGCTTATGAATGACTGTATTACGGCCCTTGAAATTGTCAAAACTGCTAAAATACAGCTTGTGAACACAATAGAGCGTCCATTTACTATCTGACCTTCACCAAACTAAGATAGTAGTTCAATATTGATGAGAGCTTGGTTTCATTCGAAAACGAACCCGATCCGTCCAAGCGTGACTGCATTATAGCCCTTGAAATTGTCAAAATTTCTATAATACAGCTTGTGAACAATATAGAGCATCCATTTAGTTTTCGATATTCACTGAACTTAGATGGTAGTTAAATACTGATGAAAGCTCGGTTCCTTTCAAAAACCAGCCAGATCCGCCAATGCATGACTGGATTACGGCCCTTGAAATTGTAAAAGAAATCCTTTGTTGCCCATACATACATGTAATATTTTAAGATAACATGAATCACAGAAATTTCGAATAAGAGTGATGTTGCATATACTCAATGGGTTTCACGATCTGTTTAAAAACATTTTCATTTATTCCGTTATGAAGAGGTGCCAGAGTTAAGAGCACTAACCGAAATATGTTAGAAAAACCATATTTATCTGGATTTCATAATAAACACGGTAATTTACAAATAATGTAAAAAATTTCCAAGGCTTTTTCGAAAGCTTTTAAATATATTATCTGATATGTGCCACCCTAAGATAGACTTACGCTGATAACAGTACGATCCTATGTATCCCGGACTGCATCCTTGTTCACATATACCTGCTATTTTGTTACACGATGATCCATTAGTACAGAAACCACAATTAATTTGGCATTCATCACCGTAATTACCGTCGTCACAATCTATTTATTAGAATAACAATTACATATAGCATACATTGTATATCATATGTTTATAATAGTTGAAATTGTGTTTTAATAAAAATATATTAAAATATTGTAATACCAAACACTTCATCCTTTTAATCAATATCAAACTGATCAGGATTTGTTGATTGTTTAAAAGCTGTCTATGCCTAAATTTGTGAACGATGTGTTGAGTCTAAATTTGATTCCGCTTTCACACACCATTTAAGTCAAATGAAGGTGGTATGCTTTTATAGGCATCGGTTGTATTGTCTTTTATTATCAGTATGCATTAGCATTGAATTCAATTATCCATGGTTTATTTCTTCTTTAAAGAGCCATGAATCCGTAAGTGTCTGCGGCAATCTGTATTTTGTAAAGGGCCAGATCCATGTGGGCCAAGAAAATTCGTAAATCCGTGAATGTCTATAAAAAAGTCAGTGTTTTGAATGACGTGATCCGAACGTCTGGAGACCAACTTTCGCGTATTTGACGACAAGTGCAGATACAGGTAAATTTCTGCATCCATACTATTTGATACACGTTGCTCACAAATTATGAGGTTTGTTTTGACGGACACTAACTCAATGATATTGACCTGTAATACATAAAGCGCCCTGATATCCAGATGAACATCCTGATGGACAAGTTCCGTTTGTGTTTATACATACAATACCCTGTCGACAGTGTCCACAATCTTTATCACAGTTCTTCCCGTAGTTACCCGGATTGCATGCTGGAATAGACATTATATATATAATCAAATTGTATCGTTTTGTTGACGCCGTGTATGGTGACTTTGAAGTTTTAGAGCTGATAATATCTAAATAAACTTTTAGCTAGCAACTGAAGAGGAGACACTTCCTATTCATTTATAAATTTTGTGATTTAGAATATCACAAGGGTTGGAAAACTATATGCACACAGCCTCGTAAGTATAGGATTTGTCAAATAAGTAATTTTCAATGAAAATATTTCAATGATATTTATTTATTACACCAGCATAATTTTGTCATACATTTACATTTCATAAAAAAAGTTTTAAGTGGATTAAATTGAAGGTTGACAGAGAAATCCGTTCATCTTTTTGATTTTGCTTTGTTATTTCATTATATTATTATTTCATATTACTTTAAATTTGATCCTGATAATCGTTTACATTCATTAGTTCTTATGTATGTTGCATTACTAAGATGAGAACACGATTGTTGTTTGAATTTGCAGATTCAAACCTGAAAATTATTTTCATAAAAATACAATCACTGTTGTAAACTTCAGGCAATAGTTGTGTACATGTGATATATGGAACACACAGCTACATACGCTGATCGCATTTTTGGTTCAGATAACCGTCGGTACAGCCATTCGTACAAATTCCTGTCACGTGATTACATGTTTCTCCGTTAATACAGGACCCACATTGGGAAGCACAATCCTGTCCATAGTAGTTTGTATAACATTCTGAAATACATAAACAATGAGTAAGTTTAACCCTTATCCTGCTGAATTTTCGTATAACTTTCATAATAGTGAAATGTTCAAATTATTGTTGTTGAAATAAATTGTTTGTTTATCAAGAAAGATTGTGTAAGCCGTGCCTTGCAATTTGGAATCGTGTTGCATCTACGTGTAGTGAATACTTATATAAGCCTTCACTTTCCGACTTAATACAAACAATCTCTAGATGTATAGGTTTCGAAAAATATAAAAGTGTATCTGTACTTTTGTTACATTCATGAATATATAAGTGATACGACCTTATTTCGCTAGACGGGGCTTATCTATATTAACGTGTAGACGTTGATTGATTGATTTATTGATTGGTTGGTGTTAAATGCCGCTTTAAACAATTGTTCAGTTATATCACGCCAGTTCCTAAACTACCGGTTCATTTATCCTGATACAAGTCAGTCAGTCGTAATGCTATCCACGCAATCATAAGCGTCAAACAGCCATTATAACTATTGTTAAAGTCGTTGGTATGAGTCGTTGGGGTTCGAGCCAGCGGTCTTCCTTATCCGAGGTGAACTCTCTACCACTACACCACCGTGAGGGTAGGAGACATGGAGCTCTGCGAAAATCAAACATAGGATAATAATGACCAGTTGATAATTACTAATCATTTACAAACATATCTGACATTTGATAAATACGCCATGACAGTTTTCTTTCAAGTGTATGCACCTTGTTTACAGATGGCTCCTTGGTACCCTGCTGAACATCTTCCCGGACAGTTTCCATTTGTTTTGTCACATTGGATAGTGTTTAAACAGTTACCGCATTGTTGAGTACAACCCGAACCGTAAGTTCTGTTCTGACATTCTGAAATATTTAAGGGTTTGTCTTACGTCGTACGGTTAAAACACTCCTAAATATGCTGAAAATACTAATAACAGTTTTATAGTAAGTACTGCCCCGACATTCCGAAATATTCCAGAGTTTGTCTTACGTCGTATGCTAAAAACATTCCAAAATAGCCTTAAAATACTTATAACAATTTTATAGTATTTAAGTTCGGCCCTGACATTCTGGAATATTAAAGGCTTTGTCTTACGTCGTATGGTAAAAACTATCCTTAAATACTTAAATAACTGTCTCAAATCGTTAAGTAAAAATACCTTGATATCCTTAAAGTACTTAGAACAGTTGTAATACTGGCTATAATTGCTAAACACATTGTTTGTTTGTTTGTTTTGAAATAGAATATAAGTATTACATTGTTGATAAATGTATTTGAATGAACGCAAATAAGAAGAAGGAGAAATGTATGAAATGTTAGATTCATGGTTATATCATATTTTTACAGGTAGGCCATCCCGGATATTGTATTGTTCACGCTTTAGCTCATGCACTTCTCCAGCTTAATGTAACTGAACCACATATTTTGTTTTCGGGGAAGTTTCGTTCAGCGTCGACCTTAAAAGTAACTTGAACTGTTTTCGTTGTTTGAAATTATTGACCCGAAAATTGAAAAACAGTCCGTCGTTAAGAACATAAAAGAAGTAAATTGATTTAATTTAAACATTATTTATTTTACATCGAGTGCGAAGCAAGCTTTCAACTGATATTAATCACGCTCGATGCCTGATTCCTGGAGACTAAACCAGTACTTGATTTAAAGATACTATGTCAAGATTTTGGGGACACACTTTAAATCAGGTAAAACGTATTTCAAATATACTTTCGGTCATAATTAAGCAAAGCAATGCTTTGATTCAAATTTGAGCAGTATTTGTATCGATAATTCTTCGTTTACAACCTGTTCAAAAAGGTGAGCTTATCGGGTTAGTCTACTAAGTAACAATTTACTATAAGAGAATACATTACATCACATCACATGGATGTATTCATTGACCGTAACTTCGCGAACGTAGTTCATACTTAGTTTATTAATGAAATAGGTCTCTTGAATAGGCTTGTGTTTAACTCACAAGATGTCTAAAATATGTATATCTTTTTTCTTTTTAAGGTAACACTATCGGCACATGAATAATTATATTCAAGTATTAACATTTCTATAATTATTATCTTCACATGTTATTTTAAAATGAAACATATCAGGTGGAGTAAAATAACCATTACGTGATTGCGGTTTTCAACTTTCCGACATGCAGACGCTTTCTGACGCCTATTCAAGAGACCTATTTCATTAATAAACTAAGTATGAACTACGTTCGCGAATTTACGGTCAATGAATACATCAGCATACAACACATATGCAGCAGACGACTTTTGAAAAACGTTTTGACAAAAGATCGAATGACTCAAAACGAGGATTTTCCAGTAATAATAATTTAACTCTCATTCATGGAATTTTTTGACATTATTCCCAACAAAAATTCAAAGTCGTCTGCTGCAGATTTGTTGTATGTTGGAAAGGTTAAATCATGTATTTTAAGATGTATGCAAACTGAAGACACACAACTTCAAATGCCACGAAGAACAGTTGGGAGAAATAAAATTGATCATTTTCTGACGATTTAGGTCTGAAAGCATCTCTTGTTAAGCTTTATTTACATAGGGTATAAGAGACGAACCAAAGGAGCTATATCCTCAGCTCTTTGCCAGAAGTTTAATTATTAAATCTTCGAAAACGTATGTTGACAGTGAATGCTCTGGTGGCACTTTGCGTTTGAACATGCTCTAATTCTTCATTATAGTCAGGTGCAACAATATCGTTTAAAGATAGATGGTCACGTGATAGAGTGAGGACGTGTTTTATGTCGCTTTTCGGTTTAGATGGATACACAATCAGAATTTTGGACTATTTGTGGACTATTTTTCGGACATTTGGAATATTTAAGTTATCAAAGTTTCAATTTTTCAATGTGTGATTTAAAATGTCAAAGGATAATTACAAACAGAAGCAAACACAACAGAAAAACAATAAAACGTAAAAAGGGGAGCAGTAGTGGAGACGATCATACATGTTTGAACAAGGACAATAAAGAAGGAATCCTACTGTGGAAAGTTTACATAATTGTAATGTGGGTGACATTTTACATGAAACTAACTATGTTCTATTTAATGACTTTATTAGTGGGCAGTCATCTGTATTTCTTGACCATAGTCTACCCATGGCGACCTCAAAGCAGAATGCATCTGATAAAGGGGCTACTTTGGATACTGTTGATGAGAAATCTCCATCTTATGCGGACATATTTTCATATTTGAAACAGATGGACACGAACATTGTTAACATTGAGTCCAACTTAAAAACACTTGACGTTCTTAAACACAAAGTAACAGCTTCATCAGAGAGTTGAAAAAGCTGTGGAATTACGTTCATGATGAAAACAAAACTACCAGTGAGAAGTTCTCAAATATAGACTATCGTTTTGGTAATGTAGAATTTTTATCTGCCCAAGCTGATTCTAAGATTGACCATTTAGTTACTATTACGTATCTCCAGTCTCAAGGTATGCACAACAACTTAATATAATGCAGAGTAGAAGAAACTCCAAACGGAACACCGAAAGAGTCGAAAAGTAAAATTAGATCCTTTATTGCCAATCGAATGAAACTTGCCCAGAACTATGTCGATTCACTGCAGACTGAGAGGGCACACATAATTAGGGCGACACATAGAGAGCAGGGTTCTACGAGCCGTAATATTGTAGCTAAATTTACCTACTTCAAGGATCGTGAAATAGTAAGGAAGGATCGGACAAAGTAGAATGGCTCCAATTACAATCTCACACAGAGCATATTGGTACACGAAAACGCTTGGTCCCGAAGATTAAGGCAGCGCAGCAGCAAGGTCGTTTGTTTTGGATCGCCTACGATACATTATATATTTATATATATATATATACTATACATTATTCTGCTTCCGGTTGGTGGTGGACGTGAAGAATTTCGCTCCGTAAATGTTTTGAGAAACTTCGGTTTGAAAGAGTAAGTAAGCAGTTTATAAGCAAAAGTAAGTTATAACACAATGGAGAGGGATGGGATCGGCTGTGGTGAGATGGACAGTTACTCATGGGAAGAAACTGAAAACACTGATTATTCAGTTGAAACCATGAACCGGTTCGACTTTGAAGTCAAACATGACAAACAACAATGGACAACGGAATAAAAAGCGACAGCGCACAGTACTGGTAGTTTAAGGGATGAACACCTCTCGAAGTTATCAACAAGTGAGAAATAAGTGACGATGTTGGAAACAATCAGCAAAAATATCGACATATTGGGATTTGTTGTGAAAATCCAAAACGAGTGTACGCAAGACATAACAAGGATTACGGAAAACTTATCCCGGGCAAGTACAACAATTATGTTCGTTGAAAGCCAAATTTATAAACATTCTAAAACATTGAAACTACTTTCGTACAAATCTACAGACCTGGAGGCGAGAAGCAGAAGGAACAATTTGTAAATCATAATACTGGAAAAGACCTTGAAAATCAAAACACTGAAAAAGATAATGTGCTTCAAAATATGTGTGAAAGGGGTTCAAATATAGTGAAATTAAATGCAGTGAACAGAATTCGCAAAGGGTAAATAAAGACTACCACCAAAGAAGACCGATTCCTTTACCCGACACAACATGTCCTATAACAGTAACTTTGACCATATTAAAATGTGTTTTGTCCATCTTGATTGTTAGCCCTTTTGATCTCAATGTATCCATGCACTAAAACGTGTGTTAGTATGTGCTGAAAATTCTCTTGTGCAGCATTAATCCCAAAACCTAACCTTTTATAACGGTAGAGACCTTTGTGCGTGATAAATGGTAGTGATTTGTCTTGATTCCTTTGATAGGACTATTTGATGAAAACCCATGTTTAAGTCTATTTTACTGAATACAGTACTATTGTTCATTTAAACCAAAACATCATCAACTGTGAGGATTGGATGGCGCTCTCTTACAAGAGCTCTATTTGCTTGCCTCATATCAACACAAAGTCGAATGTCACCCGACGGTTTGGTTCCACGACCACTGGATTGACCCATGGTGTAGGTCCTCTAACTTTCTCAATCACATCAAGAACCTGTGCCACCTTTCCCATTGCTGTCCCAAGTGAATGGGGTTCACATTAGGATTAAACTTTTCCACGCTATTAATCTTTAGCTGAGCTGCCATACCTTGTTAGCCTTTAACGTATTTAAACAAAATGTATTTCTTTTAAGGTTTATCCTCGTCGCCAGTTGTTGTATTTACCCATTAGGGATAACTTGAACGTCTTTTCAGGTAAGAACAAAAGTTTATCCATTTTAATCGAGTGCGCAGCCTCGCTTTCATTTCTACTATTATAATTAGGATAGGCGACACTTGTTATTAAGGTGCATTAGTTAGGCAGTGGTGATCTCCCTTTAACCACATATAGAACACTACAATAAGCACTTTAAACTCTACGTGTATAGAATATTGAACTAAATATAAATTGATATATACATTCTTTTTTTTTTTTTTTTTTTATTTATTTCACACAAGATTTACATAAGTACATGATACAATATAAACAACAATTAAATCTTTCAAATATATGTCATCCATTTTGAAAAAAAAGATGTAATGTATCATGCATTTTTATATTCTTGCAATGTTTTCTATTTTTACAAAGAAGAAATTAGAAGGAGGAGATCATGATAATGATGAGAGGTGGACAAGGAGAAAGATGACTTGTAGACAAATTGAAAAAGTATGTGAGTTAATAAGGGTTGGACTGTGATTCAATTGGTTTAAACCATTGTGTTGTTTTTTATTAGAGGTTTGTGAATTTTATCCACTTCCTGTTGTGAAGTTCTGATCGGTCTTTTAATAGAGCGATTTCTTGTTCTACCTTGATCCTGCTGTTCAAATGATTAATACAGGAGTTGAAAGCAGGGATGTTGTTTGTTTGTTTTGTTCTAAATATATAATGTTTCCTGAGAATGATGATATAATTCACAGTAATGTTATCGACACCACCTTTAAAAGTTCCAAGACAAACGTCTATTAAATTGATAGTTATTCTTGGTGTTCAGAAATGCTATTAATTCATTCCAAATAATCTGTACATATCTGCATTCCCAAAACAAATGTTCGATAGTTTCAACGTAACTTGAGCAGAAGTCACACAAACTTGATGGTTTATATTTATAATTATGCAAATCTTTATTTGTAGGTAAGATCTGAGTTCAAAATTTATATTGGAAACTTCTCAATGATGTATCAGTTGTTGATTTAAACGGTATAACATAATGGCTTTTCCAATCTATTTTTACATTCAAAGATCTTTCCCATTTTTCTTCATATTGTGTTAAAAAAGTTGTTTGTGGTATTTGAATTTTATACAAAAAATTATTTACTTTCTTTATTTCTACAATCTTGTTTATTAATTGTTCGTTTTCAACATTTATCGAAGTTTCAGTTTTTATTGCATTTTCCATAATGATTGGTATATTTCCGATTATGTTGTAATATTTCAAAAAATCGTTTGATCTTAAATTAAACATGTATCTAAATGTTTCAAAATCGTAATAATTGTTTATTCGAAAATCGAAAAAATGTTTTAGAAACTTTATGCCTTTTTCATACCAATCCTTGTAAAAAAAATGTTTCGCCGTTGCATTTTATTTCAGTGTTGTTCCAGATGATTTCTTTTTTTATATTATTTTTTGGTAGACCAATTTGAATCTTTTGCCATGAAATAAGGATATCTTTCAGAAACATGTTCTCTTTATACATTTTGTGTATATCTGCTTCAGTTAGTTTACATTCAAAGATTAAGTGATCGCCATATTTGTGTAGGATTCCTTTGTAAAACATTTTCCATAAACCTTTATTTTTGACATCTAAGTAACGCTTTACCCAGCCAGCTTTTAAATAATTTATTAGATAATATATATTTGGAATAGTTATGCCACCATTTTTGATTGACAGTATTACATTTTTTCTTTTAATTTTGTCTGGTTTCTTATCCCACAAATATTCGAAAATGGTTTTATTTATATCGTCTAGAATGTAATTTGGTCGATTTTCTCGGACCGACAGAGGGTAGATAAGTTTTGGTAATGCAAAGGTTTTTAAAACTGTTACTTTCCCAAGTAGTGTTAATTTTCTGTGATGCCACTGTTTTAAAACATTTTTAAATTCTTGAAGTTTTGGTAGTATGTTTTTCTCTAAATTGATTGTGATGTCATTAGAAAATATGATGCCTTTTATTTTTGCTGATTGTGATGTCCAAATAAATATTTTACATTTGTTGTATTCTAAATCGCTCTGTTTTAGGCTTCCTACTCTCAATATAGTTGATTTCGCAGTATTAAGTTTAAGTCCTGATATATCGCCAAATTTTGTTAGTGTTTTCATTAGTGACATGAATGAGTTTTCAGATCCATTGGTAAGATATGTCGCGTCATCTGCAAACATGCTTTGTTTTATCTCTTTGCTTTCAATTATTATTCCTTGTATATCTGTGTTTTTTTGTTATACAGTTGGAAAGTATTTCAATACAACAAAGGAATAGATAAGAGGAAAGTGGACAGCCTTGTCTTACTCCTCGTTCTACCGGAAAACTATCCGAAAGATTACCATATATACATTATTATATGAACATTTATATTACATTATTGTATATTTAATTTCGGTACAAATCTGCATCTCTATCTCTATGTCATGCATTATCTAGAATAAGAAATGAATTAAATATTGCTATTGTCGCTTTTCTCATCTACTTTTCCTTATTGTTATGTGGTAATTTCGTAAAATATCTACCATTTACCAGAAAGCAGATATAAATGACAAGAAATGTATATGTTCATGAACATGTGTGTTTTTAAGATTGTATGTACAAGATGGACATTTTGTCCTTTGTGAATAACATCTATCTATCTATATCGACGGAATAGCCCATCGTGATGCATAGGATTAACATGAGAATGGTCCGGAGGTATAAGTGTGGAATTGTAGCAAGTTATAAGATAGGAGATTATGTGATCCTGACTTGTTATCATAGTTTTGTGAAAATGACGTCATCCTTCTCTCAGAGTCTCGGACTGATAGTAACTCTAGTACTGATTTAGATGGTTTCGTATTATAACTTTTATAGAAATCTAAAACATAAGAAAGCCAAAAGAAACAGAGGCGGTATAAAGATCTATGTCAGAGATACCATCAAGACTGGTGTATCAATCGTTACAAATCAATATGATACATTAGTATGGTTAAAATTTGACAAACATTTCTTTAATTTTAAAGATGATATTTGTTTATGTGGCCACTATTATTGGTCTGACGAATCGCCAACTGCTAGCCTTATAGATGTTGATCTATTTGAGATATTATCCAGTGTTTTACCCGCAGGTAACTGGAACTGTATAGTAGGAAATAAGCCAGATTATATTGCGTGTGATCTTTTTTGAGATGATATAGATGTTTTCGACTATGTTCCCGATCGACCCCTAGTACGGGCCTCTCTTGACAAAGTAGTGAATACCAGGGGGTCTCGCCTGATTGATTGTTGTAAAATATAGCTTATATAAGGTAAGGCACAGATTTTGAACGTGGAGTGTACACATATTTTAGTAATAAATCGTGCAGCACAATAGATTATCTAATACTTAAAGAGAACGACTTTCCATACGTGAGTTATTTTCATATTGATGGGTTTGATATGTACAGTGGCCATGCTGGGTTACGA
Source organism: Serripes groenlandicus (assembly GCA_031761405.1). Classification (NCBI taxonomy): domain Eukaryota; kingdom Metazoa; phylum Mollusca; class Bivalvia; order Cardiida; family Cardiidae; genus Serripes; species Serripes groenlandicus. Next base: position 14,688,194 of record JASEVX010000006.1, on the reverse strand, counting down.
TTTGCTTTGAAATGTGAAGATATAAAAACCGAAATATCCTCAGACCTTAACATATCCTATGAAAGTTCAACATTTTCTGGGAAAAGCAATAATGTTTATAGGCGGGTTCTCATAGGCAAATTGTCGGATTTCAACAGAATCATAAATAACGTTCATATATCTGATACAAGTTCTATTGAATGTATGGTTATACATTTCTCTAAAAAGATATGTGAAGTTGCAGATCCGCTATTTTTAAGCGTTAATCGAAAATCTAACTCTAACATAGTAATATTCATTCTGAAAATGTGTGGTTTTACACTGAGTGTTATGAAGCGAAGTGATTATACAAACAATGCTTGAACGCGTTCAATGTAAACAAAATCTATAGAAATAGGCTTGAACTTAGGGAATTCAAAAAGATATATAAACATCTAGTTCGCAAAAAGAAACGCGCCTACATTCGTTAAAAACACAGGAAAATTATTGATTTAAGGTAAAGCAAGCCTCGATAACTTTTGGATGCATTTTAGCAAAAGTTAAAGCGCGTCTGCATCTGAAATTCATATCAACGATTTTAAGCAGCATTTTTCAGATCTCAATAGTGATATACGCACTTCGCTTATAGATCATGTTGAATCTTTTATTGGGGACGCATATTTCAATATCGAGACTCCTACATACTCGGAGTTTAATATAACTATTACTTAAAACGAAGTTAAGTCGGCAATTAAAGGATTAAATCGCAATAAGGCATTATTAACGTCATTAGCGACATACATAGGTTGAATGTGCAGTCGTCTAACCCCCTTTCAAGAGAGAGAGAGAGAGAGTGTGTGAGAGAGAGAAAGAGAGAGAGAGAGAGAGAGAGAGAGAGAGAAGAGAGAGAGAGAGAGAGAGAGAGAGAGAGAGAGAGAGAGAGAGAGAGAGAGAGGACTTGAATGACATATTTTACAATTGCGAACCGTGATCTTTCAGAATCTCAATTGATGGAATATTTGATTTTGATTTGCATGAAACGATATATCTTGTGAAATTTATCGACATCGTATCTAATTTAATAATCAGTATTTCATGTACCTATAAGGACTTTAGCGCTATTTATGTGTATTAATGGGTCTTTTTCTCTTACCATTGATAATAATTATTGTAAAATTGGTTTACCTTATCACATTCGCTTTTATTACAAAAACAGCATATGTTACTTGCCTTAAGATTCATTTTTTAAGGAGAGAATTTACGTTTGCATCCATTGCATATACGAATCTTTAGTACATTTAAATGTGTTCCCGTATATCTCTTTCCAATATAGTGTATATTAGGGTAAAGAGATTCCCACTTATGTTAATTAGAAGGAGTATCCTCATTACTAGTAAGTGTTTTATAAATTAATTAATTTGTATCTTTATGCATTAGAATTTCTCTTTAAATATATGTTGATACCAGGGCCATTATCTGTAATTACAAGACCCTCAGTGCAACTAGTGTTCCCTTTTCCTTTTAAACGTTTGAACTGTTTTCATGAACCATAATACACTAAAAAGATTGTTTTTTTACCTAAAATGGTCTCAATATTTTCTAAGCTGATAAAATCCCCATTGTGATCCATTAGATCTCCATCTCCTTTATCATACTATTCTTTAATATAGATAACTTTTGAATTGATTTTAAAATGTTCATTGTAGAACAAAAGCATGTTTAATATATTATCCAAATAGTTGATTTTAATTTTGTTTTGTTGGAGTATGTTCACAAAAGATTTTACCTAAATTAATTAATTTTCGTAAGTCATATGAATTACATATCATGGCATAGCATTTGTTATTTTTAGAAAGTTATTAAGTTCTTTAGCCATTATAATTTCATGCTTGAGAATAAACTTTTAATATCTATCATTTTTAAACCCCCATTCCTCGTAACTTTTATTTAAAATTGTTTGTTTTATTTTAGTTCTTCCATCCCAAAAGAATCTTTACAGTGTTTCATTTTAATGTTTTATAATATCTACTTTTGAAAACTGAAGGCTAATTAATAAGTGTGTTAAAATTGGAATAAGGAGTACTTTTACGACTGTTACTTTGTCAAATTGTGTTAATTGCCTTCTTTTCAAATAAGTTATACATTTAGAAATGCTTTTAAGTTTTGGTTCAAAATTTAAATCTTTTAGTTTTTGAAGGTTCACGTGAAACTTAAACTGCGTTTTTCCCAGATTAATTTCCACTTTGTTTTTATTGAGTGTATACTGTATTTGCGCGACCCAATCCAGATAAGCTTTGTTTTATTGAAATTACATTTTGATCCTGATATAATAGAGAATGTATTCATTACTTTTAAAACACGTTTCAATGAGTTTTCTGGTGTCATCATCAAACTAACTAATCAGGTAATCCGTTTCCTTTATTGGTATACCTTTACTATCTGTTCCCGGAGCTACTTTGTACAATACATTTAATAGGGTTATATGTCTCCAATATTTTAAGAACTGTTTAGGTTTATTACCTTTAGGGATGCATGCAATTATTCCGGATTTGATATTACTTGAAAAAGAGACGTTAATATAGGCATTAGACATCTAACAACAATATGACCAATTTTAGAACAGAATATTTTATAAAAAATTACCGATAATTCATTACATCCGGGACTTTTGTCATTAGTCATATTTCTTAAAGTATGAGTTACTTCTTGGTAATTAAAAAGACCCTCCAATTGTTTTGCTTTCGTATCGTTTAACTTATTTACACTTGAAATTGTTCAAAAACTCTTCCAAATTGACCTCCTTTGAGGTATCTTGTTCAGTGTATAAGTTTTCATAAATGCTCTTGTGTCATGCAGTATTTCATTTTGACTAAATATTTTTGTTCCGTCTTCTCTTTCGATAAATTTTATGGATTTTGATGAATTATGTTGTTTTTCAAGATTACACAAATAGTTCGTTACATTTTCGCCATCATCAATACATTTTGTCCGTGACCAACCATGTGCACCTTAAGTTGTTGTTGTCTTAATTATTGTAATTCAGATTTAAGTTGAGGGTAAGGGTTAGGGTTAGGATTTGCCCTGGGACGCCACAGTGAACGTCACTGCTTATCCTTCAGGTTATCATCAAACGGGAAGTATTAGAAGATCCCCTCAACACCACGTGAAAATTTGAACAAGTTGTTACACGTAATAAACATCGTGCAAATACTATTTAACCCTTTCTCTCATGCAGACAATATTTTACTTACTTTGTAGATGTGTTTTTGTATGAAGAGCATTAACAGAAAAAATGAGCGTGCACTCAATGAGCTATTACACACTTTCACAGAATGCTCTCAATTTACCATAAACAATCTAATTGAATTTTCTATGATGATCATTTGTTCAGTTAACCGTAGATAATGCCTATAAATAAAAGGGTTAAACTCATACAAAAAAATATACATTTTCTTAGAACGACAGTTCAATCAAATGTTTTTTTTTTTTAAATATTCTCTAAATCACCAGTATATTAATTTGAATGATTTTTTGTAACGTTAAAAACAACTATATAATTACGCAATGCATACGACTTTTGAGGCATCATGCAGCCAATTATGGTTGAGAGCAATGTGCGGAAAGCAGGAATTGCCACCAATGAGTAACTTGACTCTCTGTCACATAGCTGTCAATGCTAGATCATAATTCTAGTCCAATATATCCCAATTAAAAACCTTTTGTTATAAATTGCTGGCAATCTTAGATCAAAATACTATTCCAATACATCCTACTTAAAAACCTTTTGTAATACACTTTTTGAACTAGACAACTTAACATTGCATATGAGGGAGTGTGTTATATCACTACTGATATGTATATTGAAGGTTTCAAGTATCAGACGTACTCATTCATGTTTTACCCACAAGCAATGAGAAAAAAGTATTTGTCAGCATATAATCTGCTTCCGTGCTAATTTATCATATATTATCAGAATGCATTGTATTAATGAATCTGAGATATCGTGATTGGGTAGGGTATAGACTAATATGCATATACGATACAAATTACCCTTTTTATGTTTTGATCTATAGTCCGGTATAATCCCTGAAATGTCATCATGAATATCAAATTTAACACGTTCATCCTGGTGTGTCTGTCCGTTTACCGAGCCATTGAAAAACCATACACTTTATATTTCTGCATGGAGAAATAATCTACTATTCAGGCCAGTTTTAAGTTTTGTGACGTCGTCTGCCAGTCGAAATCCAGCCGTTTTAAATTACTGTACATATGTATGTGTCTCATGATGTTTGATTTAATGCTGTTGTTTATGGTCTTTATTTTAACAGGTTTAGGCCCAATTATGTTCGAATGGATCGATGTATGGCAAGGATATCTTGCCTATGTAGGTTACCTCGGGTTTTCAGGATCTCACAAAGGTTATCTGTTAATACTTCTGTAGTTTCGTTTTGTTTTTGCTTCATGTCAATAATATTTACATTGTTTTTTCTCGAAGATTGCTCGTTATAATTAGCCATTTTAATGGCATCGTTTATTCCATTTGAGGAGCTTTCTGATATTTTGTTCAAGTCGGTTTTGTTCTGTTCTATTATCTCTTCTTACGTCTTCAGACTGTCTTTTAGATAATCGTTTTCAAATGTTAAAGAGTCAATTTTATGCTGTCATTGCACTTCTCATTAATTTTGTTTTATCTGCCTTTTCTGACTTCGTCTTTTAGGGTTGATATGATGTCTTTGACTGTTGTAGAAATGAGACGTTCGATGTTAGTTTTCGTCCTAATGTCCTTTAGATTCGATTTGATATAACTTAACTCCGATGCCAGTCTTTCAAATTGTTTTTGAAAAATTGCCCATATCTGCATTATTGTCCATAATGGTGTCTAAAGTCTGCGAATCATACACTGTTGCAGTTTTCCTTTGTGGTTTTGCTCTTGTCGGCTTTTAACCAGCTGCTTTTCCACCCATGTTATTATTTATAAACATATAAACGTGATAATACAGTTCAGTTCAATACAGTTATATAGAGTAATATAAATCGTTAATCGTGCCATCCCAGTAAAATACCAGCTCTCTACAATAACTTAGATCCAATAATAGAACAAAATGTACTGTGACTATTACTCACTCGCACGAAGGAAATTACAACATTCCTTAAATATAATGTTATCATCACTTTGTATCAATCATATTTTTACATTCATGTTCATCATTTAGATTGCAAGTACATGTAAACATTATCACTATTACTCCACTAGATTTGTTTAATAAATTAAAATTTGACACAGCTACAATCTTTCGACCTCATCCATTTTAACCATGTTACGTATTTCAATAAGGCAAATTGTCCTAGTGATAATTTGTGGAATCAATATTTCTTGAGTCCGACGATGTCTTAACTGGAAATTGAACAGATCTTTTTAATGTATTATTCGATGCAGGTTATTTTCCAAAACAATGGACGGAGGGTTACATTATTCCCGTATTTAAGAAAGGAGATACAGCCTCATCTAATACTTACAGAGGAAAAACATTTATGAGTAACTTAGGAAAGTTATTTACAAGTATCTTAATCGATAGGGTGGATCAATGGATTGAAAATAAGAACATATTGTTAGATGCGCAACTTGGTTTTCGTAGAAGAAGAAGCACTGTAGATGCAATTTAATGGAAAACTTTCTACATGATACAATGCGTATCCCCTGCGCTTTTGTCGATCTAAAAAATGCTTTTGACTCTGTTTATCGAAATGCTCTATGGTATAAGCTTTAAAAAATGGGATTGGACGAGAAAATACTTAGAATATTAAAGGAAATGTATTTAACAGTGAAATCATGCATTAAACATTTGAATTCTTTCTAGGACTTTTTCAATGTAGCAGTCGGTCTAAAACAAGGTTTAAATAATTCTTCAATTTTGTTCGCCACGTTTTTAGATGATTTGGAAGGAACTTTTCTTACAGAGTAAATTTTACTCGAGTCTAACCTTAATGAATTTATGTATTATTGTCCTATATTTCGCTGATGGTATGATGCTCGTGGGTAATTCGGTACAAGATCTTCAAAATAGTCTTAATCAGCTATATGACTATTGTCAGTATTGGGGTTTAGAGGTGAATACAGAACAAACTTTGATAGAAGTATTTCTCAAAAGAGGTCCTGCACTCCCCTCTGAACATTTGTATTATAATAACGAAGTATAAGAAGTGGTTAATGACTTTACTTATCTAGGAACTGTTTTTAACCACACCAGCTCATTAGATTATTTAATCAATACATTGTTGGGAAATCGCTAAAAGCAATGAATGTTTTACTTATAAATATCAGGTAATTCAAATTAAGTCTAGTAATATCTCTTCAATTATTTGACGCTTGTTTTGGCGTCAACTCTGAACAATGGGTGTCCTAATTGGGGATTTAGTAAATAAAAGGACCTAGAACGAGTACGTCTTAAATTATGTAAACAAATTGTCGGCATTAAAGCAAGCTCTAGCAATGCAGCGACTTATGGAAAACTTGGCCGTTTTCTTATATATCACCAGATATATTCTAATAATAAAGTATTGGATAAATTTACTCCACACTAAGAATATTATACTTACAACAATGTTTGAGACTGCATTATCTAAATGTTTGTTGGTGGCTACATATTGGGGATTTAAGTTTAAAACTTCACTAAATAACTTTTTTTTCTTCTGAAAATTGGGAAAGTAAACAGAAGTGAAAAATATTTCATCCCAATGTTCAAAGAAAGTCTTATCGATTATTTCAAGCAAACATGGTTTTCTGATATTGAAAATAATCGAGTACTTAAATCATTATATATTTTTGTCAAACCAATCTTTGGTGTTGAAGAATACATACAAAACAATAAGTACTAAAAGGAACAGGAGTATGCTTACTCGTCTCCGTATCTCGTCACATAATCTACGCATACAGTCTGGGAATATAATAGATCGACACGAACGAGTCTGTACTATGTGCAACTATGGAGATATTGACGACGAATATCACTTTGCAATAACATGATTGGGATATAGATAAATTAGACAACAAAACATTAAAAATATTATTTCGTACGTCCTAGCATGTCTCAATTTATATATACAGTTATTGAATACCTGCACTAAATCACTATTAATTAACCTCTTGTCATGTTATAAACTATGCACCAAAGCATACACTATATATCGTTAACGCAAACACATAAGCCTTAAATAAAGCAGTGAAGTTGGAAATGGTATTTATGAAGTATGTTAGGCATTTTTTGTCAGGATATAAAAGTAAATAAGCTAACATTTGGATGAATAGTGTGATACTGTTGAAATCGATATAAACCTTGTTTGACAGTTCATGTATATAAACATGTGTATATATTAACTGAGTACATATATAACTTTTAGTATCACTAAATGAATATGAACGTAAATGTATGAGGTTAAAGACCATATAACCTGAGTCCATATTTAACGAGTGCATAGTGTTGGTTACAGTCAATGAAAAGGATATCAAGTACATTTGTTAATGAAGAATCAGGCCCGAATATCATAAGTAATTCATCTTCATATTTAGTAAAAACGTAAAAAAGAAAATCTCATGCATATATGTCGAAATGATTTCCATTACTTGTTTTTAAGCTTGTTTTTGCTTTGTTTTATTACAGCGTACCTATATTTATTTTGCTATGTGATTCTTTTAAACACCAGTTCGACTGATCAATCAACGAAATAGATAAAAGTCTCATTCTGTTCTTACACTATTTTAGCGAAGTTTAAATCATAGCAGTTCATCCCTCAAAACAACTGATTGATTTCTGTTCTTTTTAAATGACCATGAAATCATGTATTTATTGTTTTGTATGTCAAGATGCATGTATATGTATACGTAAATAAAATATATGTCTATGTTAATCAATCACCAGCCACGGATAGTTTAAATTAGTGTTAACAAATGAAAGAACATTACCAGTATCACATTTTTTTCCAGAATATCCTGGTAAACATTTCCCACTCCGACAAATACCAGTAACCTTATCACACGGGTCTCCATCACAGTGGCATTTGTTCTCACAGTATTCGCCGAATTCTCCGTCATTACAATCTGAATTAAAATAGGTTACATGTGTGTAGCTTTTTACAATTGTAACGTTTTGACACATGTGTGTTCTATTGTAATAAGAACGTATGAAAAGTTGTTATATATAATGAGAAACCGTCTACGACTATTCAAGAACGTGCAGACACCAGCTCAACCCTAATTGCCCGTCTAGCCTGGAAATACGAAACAAACCAACAATAATGTGTCGCACATTGACAAAATGCAAGTATAAAGAAGATAATCTTTAGAAAAAAATTAACTTTAATTAGACAACAAGGATAAAGTACAGGAATACGTATATCTGCAAATATTTGTTATTGATAACACTGAAAATAAATGGACAGTGTTTGGGGCTTTTATACTCTTTTCAGCAGTGTATTACATACCACGATAACATTTTCTATGCATAGTTAAAACACACAGTGGCGTGTTTTTAATATAACCAAATGCAGATTAAATGATGCTCAAATGTGACCCTGTGTCTGATATTTCCTTTACTTAAATACATAAATACAACTCACACATGCATGTAATTGCGACAAAGTATAAATATTTAATCATGATTTCAAAAGATGGTCACATTTTCTTCAATATAAAACGTGTTCATTAAAGGTGCTGGACTCTAGATTATAGATAGTATAGTCAAAGTTTGAAAACTGTTCAAAAGTTGTCTTGAAATATAAGAATCTAATTCTGAGATAAAACAAGAGTAATAATTTCACTTTCCAGTATAATAAACATCTAAATATTGATCGTGTATGCTTCATTTTTACTGGGTAGACATACAACCCCCAAGCCAAATTGTGTACATTTTCATTGACGTGCAAATGACTGTTTTTCAACATTTACTGCCAAAATAGATTTGAGCTATTTATTACTTACTTTGTTGTCACTATAAGCAATATTTGCAGAAGTTTCAAAATTTCAAAACATTTGATATCTATCTGGGGTTCAACATCTATTACAATTTACCGTTCAATAGATTGTATATCTGACTGGAAATTCATAAAACAAAATTCACGTTCTGGTTTGAGGTTGACTTACTTTTAATGACTCGTGAATATGAGTCTGAAATAGCGATTGACCCCAGTTTAGCCTTGGCGATATAAACAATGCATAGCTCAATCTGTAGCGATGTGGACTATCGAACTTTGGAGTCAATATTTCGAAATTCCAGCTCGGTCATTCATTCTTTCTGATGACGGACTAACGAAATTTGACTAGCCTCGTCCGCTATTAGCAAATGAATGAGCTAAATGGTTATATATATGTACTTCTCGTCTTGACTATTATAATGTTAATAATGATATTATGTACACTTAAATCAATCTATCAAGCTATACATAATAATATCTCACCTCCGTAAACAATCAGCTCACAAATTGTGAAAAATCGAGTCACGTCCCTAAGAACTAAAGAGATGTATCTGGTATATTTCGGTACTGGCAACACATACGTAACGTTTCCGACACGTTCCGTTATTATCGTCTCTGGACTGTCCGTAAATCCGTCCATGGTTACTTGTGAGAACATAATATGCATCCCCTGGAAGTGTTCTGGTAATAGAATATTAAAATAAAACAGCGTCGGATGATAAGGAACTGTTGCACCTCCGTAACGAAATAAAACGTTAGCGACCAGTGAATGTCCTGGTTGGTTTGGAAAGTACCAACTTAAGTCTCCATGGTTCGCATATGCCATTTTACCACCAAATCATCTGACAGGGCTTAATTTATTATGCAAAACAAAATTCCAAGAACTACAATGATTATCTCTCCTGTCTGCCATTTTGATAGGCAAATTTCTACTTTGTTAAAAGGAGAAAGATCAAATTAGATAGCATTAATCAACTACATGTATACTCACCATAGAATCAAGAAGTCGATAAATCAGATAAAATAAAATCTACAATGAAAAGTTGTTGTCAAACTCAAATTCCTATGCATTTCATGATTTTCACATATTCTTTATGTATAATCTATTTATGCTGATTATTTTTTCCTATCAAAAAAGCCAACAATGACATTAATAATTGCAGATCTAAGAACTATTTATTGACGTTGAGTGTTTCAAGGTTTGTTATATTATTTGAAAATAATAATAATACGGTCTCTTATTTGGCTAGAATGCGATTGGCGAACCAAAATAAATTTGCATTTTCCTTGCCAATACACATCATATTCGAGAACTTGGTACAAGAGCTCCACTTAGTATCGTTGTATTTAATTCACAAATGTAGACTGAGTTTGGATATGTCGAACCTGAACGCTACCAGTTATTTGCCGGTGTTGCGTGGTGAAATAGTAGAGACCATGAACAACACGAGATCAACCAGAAGTCTAGCGAAAAAAAAAGAATAGAAGACATTTTGATGATGACATTGTGAGAACGCCTTCTATGAAATTTCACCCCAATTGTCCATCTGGTTATACAGAATATGTTGACAGACGACACACCCCTTGGCGCTCAGTACTGAGAGGTTTTTATTACGACTCACTGTCTGGAGTCAGGATACATGGAACAAAAGTACTGGTAAAATACACAGGAAACGCCGTGATATAACTTTTTTTTAAAGCGGCATAAAACACCCCAAAACAATCAATAAAACAATGAAATGCTCAAGGTGAGCTAAAAACTAAATATTTAATCCTTTCTAAATGATACATAAAGTCCGAAACATTAAATAGATTATTACTTATATTTAAAGTTTATTCATTCAAATTCCTTTAGGCTTTCAGCCCATGAGGATACATGTTATGTACATTGCTGACTGACACTAACACAACAGAGAAAATAAACATAAATACAAATTTACAAAGTTTTGGCGGCGAAATATATGTAATGTTTTCATAAGTTTGCCTTTAACAGCCGTCCAAATCTTATCATGGAAATGTTTGAAATATGAAAAAATAGACAGTTACAACAACAATGTGGAAAGGAGGGAAACCGCCTATTTGGACCAGCTCTCCTCCTTTCACAATGTCTCTATATCAACGAAGATTGATTTATAAACGTTTCAATATATGTCTAACACTAACTACAATAATCACAAAACATTTATATATGTACCATTAACACTCACGCGGAGAAGAGAGCAACCCGGAAAAACAAAACATATATATATACATACAATTGTGCGCATTTACTTATGCATTTCTTATATAATTGGTAAGAGTCGGCCCTTTGGAAATCGTGAAAACATTTATATATCTATGAAATGATGAGAAACGTAGGAAACTATCACCGACACGCTTTCTACCTTCCCGTAATCTCTCTTAATTATGGTCCGAACTTATACAATCTAAACACTTTCTTATAATGTTTAACCATTAGTCAAAACTCCAACGAAACGAAAATTGGTGTTGTGACGAAGGTTTCAAAGGTTTTTTTTGTTTCACTTTTAGACAAAATTGCATATAAAATAAGTATCGAAAATATGAATGTATGGTTCAACTCTAGAAGATACACACTTCCAGGATTAATAGCTGTGCTATGCTATATATGTTTAGACAGACTCGATAATCATTGGAAAATGTTGAAATTAATAAACAAATGAGTTGCGGATAATGTATTTTGAACAACAACAAAGGTAAAATTCCAATCTAACAGGACACATATTGTAATATGCTTAAATAAATTAAGAGTGTATCTCATACTAGTTGAAATGAACATCGAATTCTATACTAAGACATTGTTTGTTTGATATCGAGAGGTTTTGGAAAAACAGTTAATGTTAATTAGTATTTAGATAAACACATTTATTGCGTAATGTAAATGCTTTATATATGAAAATGCCTAAATTTATAGTTACAGTTTTACTTGGGGAATTGAATAATGTCACAAGTTTCTGCATATTTGGTTGATTTCAAAAATATTTTTTGACATTTTGCTTTCTTATATCAACATACAAATCGAATTATAAAACAAAATGATATTCGCCCTCTAGCAAGGAACATGATTTGCAAATTATGTCATTAACTGGTGCAGGGTTAGGTCTTTTCCATATACATGTACCTGCTTTTATCTCTAGTCTATGAGAGACTACTCTTAGTCTTGCAAAAGCATGTCGAATTGTGTCAGAAGTACAATGTTTTAAATTAGTTTGAAATTTAAAAGAACTGATATTTCTGTAAAACAGTGCACTAGAGGATTTAGAAAGCATTACAGTCTTGCAAAAACCTTATCATTAAATCTTTATTTTACTAAAGATAATAACCTTTTCATATTTCCAACAACTTGTGCTAACCACACATGATTAAAACCAAGTTTGCAAAGAATATCACGTAATAGTGAAGCCCAATTAAACTAATTATTATTATTTGCAATATAACTTAATAAATGGTTGTAGACCTTGTTTACATATTTATGTTCAGTACAATTTAAAATTTGGAACCAAAACTTGATAATAATGAAATATCTGTTAGAAATGAGTGGTCTTCTGCCTATATCTCCATAAACAAAATAATTTTGTGTTGTTTTGTTCACACCAAGAAAACGTTTATAAAATGTTAGAATGACTCTTCCAACTGCCTCTGCTTTACTAAATCCCCAAACTTCGGAACCATAATTCATTATTAGAAAAATCAATTTGTCTAATAATTTGACTTTTTGGTTTACGGTTATAGTTATAAATTTATAAAGATATTTATTCATTTGGAAAATTCACTTCAAAGCCTGACCAGCATGAGTATATTGTCCTTCTGAAAAGGAACCGCCGGATGTAAAAACTATGCCCAAAATGAAATGAAAATCTTAACTATATCTATTTCGTAACCATTATATGTAAAAAGAAGGTCATTTGGTAACTGTCCACCTCTTTTAAATACCATATTTTTTGTTTTAGATGGGTTTACAGTTAATTCTCATTTACAACAATAATCGTGCAGCACATCAAGACTTTTGTAAAGCTGATTGTGAATTAGTAAATAATACTATATCATCCGCGTATAAAATAAGAACAACTTTAATTAATCCGTGAAGGTCAAAAATATGATCAACTGTTCCCATATTCGATCGAAAACCAGCTTGCGCTTCAACGTAAACTCCATATTGTTCAGCCCAATCTACCAATATGTTGTAAAGTATTTCTGAAAAAAGTTTTCCTAACATACTGTCAACAATGTTTATTGAACCCTTTTTATGTAGAGGTATGATATGTGCCACGGATCAAGTATCTGGAAAGTAACCTATGTCGAATATTTGTTAACGATGGGTATAGTGCACGTATGAGAACAGACTTACCATGTATTACAAATTCAATCAAAATCATATCTGGACCACCCGATTTATTTGTTTTCAAATCTTTGATACTTTTCAAGATTTCATCTTCATTTATAGAGTGATTTAATTCACGAAACATAAGGTTTAATTCATTACTTTCGTACTTATCAATAAAATGTAAAATATCATCATCCGGGTTATAAAGCGATTGTCTGGATTATTAACCGTTTTGAAGTATTGCTCAAATATATTTAGATCAATATTCAGCTTTTTTATACCTTCTCCTTTTTTCAACATATTCCAATATAGTTTTTCATTTTTGTTCCTTGCATGAACAAATGTATCGGTTTCATTTTTATCATTTTCATAACGTGCCTTTTTTAACGATACCTTGTACTCCGATCGGGCTTCACCATATTGATTCTGTTTAAATCGTTTTTTTTAGTTATCTGTACCTATTCAACTGTTTAATGAGACAAACGAAAGGAAATGTCAGAAACAAACTAGGAATGTATATGTTTTACTCACTAGAAAGATGAAAGTCACTCTTATAGTGTGTTATATATGTATGTCTTTTACCTGTTTGTTATCATTATGATGTGTATTGTGTTTAGGCCGATGGCCATATCACTAATAAATATGTTTGAGTTTGAGTTGAGTTGTAACATGTATAACAAGAGCTGTCAGATGACAGCATGCTCGACTTTTTCAAGCTTGCCAATAAAACAAAACTATTTTGGGAGGTACAGAAAACATAAGCAATTACTTTTCATACTACTTATAATCAAAGTACTTTATAAGTCGTTAAAGGGTCCTAATTCTTACAAAAACCTTCACTAAATTATGCACTCTTGGCTGTTGGTGGAGGAAAAAATGTAAAAAGATAGTGTAACTGTTTAAGCTATATCTCTAACTGTTTTGAAAACAAATTGATTTGGTATGAATAAACAAGAGGGCCATGAGGCCCTGGATCGCTCACCTGAGAATGGGCTATTTAAGACTTCAACTCTTTCAGCGCCAATGGAAATATCATCAAGACAAACTTTCTGACAAAACTTCAAGCTGCTCAAGTCAAAAATGCAATCTCTATAGTGTTACCGAGATTGTTCTTCGATTTGGCCTAGCGACCTAGTTTAAGACCTGACCTGACCCATATTCAAACTTAGCCTAGATATCACGAAGACAAATATTCTGACAAAGTTTCAACATGCTCACGCCAAAGATGCAGCTTCCAAAGTGTTAACAAGATTGTTTTTCAATTTGGCCAAGTGACCTACTTTTAAACAGACATGACCAATATTCGAACTTAGCCTTTATATCATCAATAGAAACATTCTTATACAGTTTCAACATGCTCAATTTAACAAGAGGGCGAAGATGGCCCTAAATCGATCACCTGAATGATAGTAAATTAGAAGCAAATATCTGTGAAAATTTGATCAGGAGTTCAAATGAAACTACAAGGAGTGGACACTCAGTTAAAGAAATAGTTTATCAGTAAAAGCCATTTGTATCTTGAAATCTAACAAGAACTTTAATAAGAATGGAATTATAAAGTGTTGTCGTTTTGGACCTTTCATGATGCCGCTTTGCTGCCCTGTTTGTCAACGAAATCAATACAGCTTGAATAGTTTTTGTAGAGAGTCACCCAAAGAACATTTCTGTTAAATTATCTTGAAATTTGAAAAATGGATTATGGAGATGGAGGTTTTTAAAGTTTGGGTATTTTTCTCAATTTATGATGCTTCAGCAACAAAAGTTCAACACAGAATGTAAGTCTTTGAACAATTTTGAAAGAGGACCATCCTGTGAAGTAATGTTGAAATTAGTTGATTGAAATGGAAGGAGTTGACATTTGTAGCTAAAAGTTCAATTTACCCCTTTTGTGATGACGCGAAGTTGCTATGATTTTGTAACCAATCAATACGGCTTGAAGAAATTAAGTAGAGGATTACTAAAGTAAAATTCTTATTCAATTTTCTTAATATCAGACAAGAACTTAAAAAAATGGAATTTCCAAATGGTGTTATTTTGCCCAAATCTGATGCATCCTGACTGCCATGTTTTTCAACCAAACAGTATGCCTTGAACAATCTTTGTAGAGGGTCACTCAAGGAACATTTCGACGACAGACGACGGACAACGGACAAAAAGTGATCAGAATAGCTCACCTTGAGCCTTTGGCTCTAGGTGATCTAAAAATGCAGCATCCAGAGTTTAAACAAGATTTCCCTCTTCAATTTGGCCTAGTGACCTAGTTTCTGACCCAAAATGACCCATATTTGAACTTGACCTAGATACAAGTCAGAAAAACATTTTGAACAAATTTTAATCTGCTAAAGTAAACTAGATATCATCAAGACAAACATTCTGACAAAGAGTGGAAAAAGGGCCATAATTATTTCAAAAACATGGACAGAGTTATGTACTCTTGTCTGTTAATGGATGTAATGATGGTGAATAAGTGTTGTAAGTTTCAAAGCAATAGCTGTAAATGTTTTGAAAAAATGGAATTGGTACAAAGAACTTAACCAAAAGTTTTAGTAAAAAAGGGCCATAATTCTTACAAAACCCTTGACAGAGTTATGTACTCTTGTCTGTTGATGGAGGTAATGATTGTGAATAAGTGTTGTAAGTTGCAAAGCAATATCTGTAATGGTTTTGACAAAAAATAGAATTGGTACAAAAAACTTAACCAAAAGTCTAAGTAAAACAGGGCCATCATTCTTACAAAACCCTTGACATAGTTATGTACTCTTGTCTGTTGATGGAGGTAATGATGGTGAATAAGTGTTGTAAGTTTCAAAGCAATATCTGTAATGGTTTTGAAAAAAAGTAAATTGGTACAAAAAACTTAACCAAAAGTCTATGTCAAAAAGGGCCCTAATTCTTACAAAAACCTTGACAGAGTTATGTACGCTTATCTGTTGATGAAAGTAATGATGGTTAATAAGTGCAGTAAGTTTCAAAGCAATAGCTGTAATGGTTTTGGCAAAAAATGGAATTGGTACAACTATCTTAACCAAAATTCTATGTGTAAGAAGGGCCATAATTCTTACAAAAACATGGACAGAGTTATGTCCTCTTGTCTGTTGATTGTTGTAATGATAGTGCATAAATGTTGTAAGTTTCAAAGCAATATCTGTAATGGTTTTGAAAACTAGAATGAAGTGCTCCTCGGAGCACGTGTGTCACCTGCCGGGGCGTTGTCAGACATTTTTAATAAAGAGTGATGTAAATCCATCATACACATTGATTTAAACATTTGTCAGAAGTTTCAATCCAATCATTTGAGTAGAAAAAAAGTAATTTGAAAATTTAAATTTTTGACAGAAAAGGGGCAATAACTATGACATAAAAATATTTGGATTATCCCCCGTTTGTGAACCAATCACACACATTAATATAAACATTTGTCAGAGGTTTCAATGTAATCCTTCGAGTAGAATTTTTTTTATCTGAAAACGTGACGAAAAATTGTGACGGACAGACAGACACAGACAGAAAGACAGACAGACAGACGCCGGACAAACAAAAGTAATCCCTAAGTGTCTACCATGCTACGCATGTGACACAAAAAGTGAATTGGTACAACAGACTTAACCAAAATTCTAAGTGGAGAAAGGGCCTTAATTCTTATAAAAAACCTGACAGAGTTATGTACTCTTGTCTGTTGATGAAGGTAATGATGGTGAATAAGTGTTGTAAGTTTCAAAGCAATATCTGTAATGGTTTTGACAACAAAGTGAATTGGTACAAAAACCTTAACCAAGGTGTGACACCAACGCCGACGCCGACGCCGGGGCGAGTAGTATAGCTGGCCTTTTCTTCGAAAAGTCGAGCTAAAAAAGTACATCTCTTATCAAGACAGTCATCATTAAACCAATAACAATTAATGTTTCTGCTTGATATCTTATCCGCTTTCAAATTTGAATTTTTGTAAAAAGGTGAAACAACATCGTGAAAAATATTTGAAAAAGATTCAATAAAAGAATCATGTCAACACAGTTTGTACTTCTATCAACCTTTGAAATGAATTCGTCCATTCTATATATGCTATCATCACTCGTTAACATGTGTAAATATTCATCCTTCCAATCATCCTTCCATACATACTTATCCTTAATACAACACTATGAACCTTCTTGTTTGTCATTTAGGTTACAGTTTGGTTCAAATGCAAAGGCAAAATGAATCAAACAATGATCAGTTAATACATTCGGCTCAAAGACCTCAACATTTGAAACATGATTTAGCAGATTCTGAGTTGTTATGACATAGTCTAGCACACTGCACCCATTATGACCTACACAAGCGTATTTGCCGACTCCTTTATCAACGCCGTATCTGCCATTTAGAATGCGTAAACCCGTCTCTTTTCAAAAATCTATTAAGCAATGACCATTGGCATATGTTTTACCTTTATTTTGTGAAAAACGAATAGGCTATGATTGTGTCATTAATATAATCATCGTAAAACAATTCCATGTGTTGACTATTGTCGTCTGCTACAAAATCTGGTAAATCGGACGTACGACTATTCATATCCCAACAAAGTACAAAGTAAAAGTAATTTTCACATTT
This sequence comes from Serripes groenlandicus, assembly GCA_031761405.1. Taxonomy (NCBI): domain Eukaryota; kingdom Metazoa; phylum Mollusca; class Bivalvia; order Cardiida; family Cardiidae; genus Serripes; species Serripes groenlandicus. The sequence continues at coordinate 14,670,337 of JASEVX010000006.1, read as the reverse complement.
CATGTTAGATGAAGCATTGCAATCTGTTAATCTATCAAACATATTCGACTATATCATACATTGTCTGCTACTCTCGTCCAGTAAGACATAACATAGACAGAATAAGATATCATTTGGTAATGAAAACTTCGAACCTGCAATTATCATCTGAACTATGACAAACTAGCGTATTGTCAGTAACAAGGTTATACCTAATATACACTATTACCCCACCTGAGTCTCTTTTATTTGCTTTCTTCCTTATCGTTCAATTTAACACAAAATGCTCAACGTTTTCTACAAACAAATTCGTTAAATCATTTAACCAGGTTTCTGTAAAAAGTACGATATCACAGTTTTCAAAAAAACAAGTTATTTCTTTCGCTTTCAATTTATTTACCCTTTTTGTCACTAAACCTTGAATGTTTAATAAAGCGCATCTCAACTGGATCTTCTCCGCAACAGCCTACACAGTGTCACCAATTGCACTGGGAGTTATTTTAAGTTCTCTGGTAAAACCTTATCTCAGCACGTGATACAACATTAATTACTATTTATAATCGATGTGTTGTACGCTTCTTGGTACAGTTCATCACGTGCAATGTGTGTATACAATGCAGTTTGCCTCAACACTTGAACATATGTTACCCAAACAGTGATTATTAAGAAAATTGTTTGTTTTGAAAACATCTTAAGAACTACAAAAGAAAATATGCCTATAAGTCCTACATCCTGAAGTCTAAATACCAGACACTTTTAGCATCAGGCACATACTTTCTATGTGACCGTTGATTTAAGTGACAGATTTTGTCTTTGGGCATTTCTATTGTCATTTCCAGGTATTATTATTTTAGTATGTATATTTTCTGTTTTCTCCTGATGTTAAACACTTTAGTTTAAAATGACAATTTAAAGTATTATTTTGAGAACAGAAAATGTATTTTTGCTTTATATTATTAGATTATCATGCAGCCTGGGACAATTTTGAGTTGACATTGTTCTCAACCAAACCGTACCCTGCTGTATGCTTGATAATTGAACTATGAACACTTTGGGCGAAGGAGCAGTTTAATCAGAAAACTATTGTTACGCTATTTTAATTGTTCAACGTTGTATTTCAAATAGGCTGTCTACTTAACTATGTTCTATATTTGATAAATATTTGCAAACTGTTTGGTTTGTCATGTTTGACTTGTTGTTGTGTACAGTGCATATGGCATAATCATCATGCACCTCCTGCAAAGCTAATCCCCATAATTATACTCGTCTGAGTGTATGGATGGAGTCATATTTAGACCCATTTCATGTGAATCAATCAGTATTTCAATTGTGTAGTATGTACATATACTATTAGACTTACTCTCTATGTGACCGTTGATTAAAGTGATATATTTTGTATTTGGGCATTTATATTGTCCTTTCCAGATTTAACTCCGCGTATAGCCCCGTACAGTTGAACACGTAGTTGTTGGCATCAACAATATTGTGTAACTAGGTGAAAAACAGTTGTAATGACTATTGCTCTCTAACAAAACCCTCCTCTGATACCACTACATTATAACTGGTGGAGAAGAAACATTTATGCTGCCGCCACATAAACGTCTACTAGTGGAGTCTTAATTCACTGAACGGACCATTTAACAACAACCCTGGACAAGTGACTAGTCCAGAACTCCCGGTTTACCAGGTTGTATTTTAAGAAGGTGTTTATTCCATTCAGATAGATGATCAGCACGGCAACGCTAGACTGAGCAAGAAAGCAACTACAACAGTATGAGGAATAATGCTTGATACACACATCGGGTCGTCATTGGTGGGATGAAGACATTTATATTTCTGTTTAATAATGCTTGGGGATGGTTTTGTCCGAACCATACCCAATAAGCCCTACATCCTGAAGTCTGTGTTTCTTTTTTGACACCTAAATTTGGCTGGTGGCATGAGAGGAAATGCTCAATACTTTTAGATGGGACTTGCCCTATAAATACCAGACACTTTCAGGCTCAGGCACTCACAACGATAGCTGCTCGCCAAAAGGCATTAATGCCGAGTGCGAGGGTAAACAACGCGACAAACAACAACAACAACATCAGGCACTTATTCTTTCTTTTGGTATTTAGGCATTTCTATTGTCATACACCTCTTGCAGATTTAATACCCTAACTTATACTCGTCTGAGTGTCTGTATGGAGCCATATCGATGAGGACCAATTTCATGTAAATAAATGAGCATTTCAATTGTGTATTATTTAAATAGACTATTAGATTTACTCTCTATCTGACCGTTGATTAAAGTGATAAATTTTGTATTTTGTAATTTCCAGATTTAACTCCGCGTTTAACCCAGTTTGTGTCCTTCACATCTGCCATTCAATATTATCTTGTATAACAAGTGTCATTAAAATATCTTGAACATGGAGAATATGTTTGCTTCACAAAGTTCAGATATCAATACTGACGAACAAACCAATCGACAAAGCGACCGACCCACACACCGATTGTCCAACCACTCGACAAAGCGACCGACCCACATACCGATTAAACAACCAATCGACATCACGACCAACCCGCACACCGATTAACCAACCAATCGAAAAAGCGACCGACCCACATACCGATTAACCAACCAATCGACAAAACGACCGACCCACATACAGATTAACCAACCAACCAACAAAGCGACCGACCCACATACCGATTAACCAACCAATCGACAAAGCGACCAACATATAGACCAATTAACCAACCAATCGACAAAGCGACCGACCCATAAACCGATTAACCAACCAATCGACAAAGCGACCGACCCTCATACCGATTAACCAACCAATCGACAAAGCGACCGACCGAAATACCGATTAACAACCAATCGACAAAGCGACCGACCGAAATAAGGATTAACCAACCAATCGACAAAGCGACCGACCGAAATACCGATTAACCAACCAATCGACAAAGCGACCGACCCTTATATCGATTAACCAACCAATCGACAAAGCGACCGACCGAAATACCGATTAACCAACTAATCGACAAAGCGACCGACCGAAATAACGATTAACCAACCAACCGATGCTGCGATTCCACTATGCTCCTGACAAATGTTGTTTACGGAAAAATAAAATTAATGAAAATAATACGAACGGTTTTTCCAGTTAGTTCTCCCTATGACATCAATCGAGCGTATCCTATAACTTTTACCAAGGTCCAGTTCGTACCAGGGGTTCAGAGAGTTAATAGTAGCAGAACAGCAGTTACAATCATTAGCGTCTGTTCTAGTACTGCCATCTATTACTCTCGATGGTACCCAATTAGAGAAGACGCTATCCGATTGTACTGCTTTGTTTCTTGACAATATTGCCGTATGGATTTCACCTGAAATCATTTATTCATCATGTATGTATAGTGTAAGATTAACGTTAAACGGTATATATGTATAATACGGACAGACTATTAACATATTTGTAAACATAAACTGCTGATCCGATAGTCGACCGAAAGCGTTGATGAAGCAAGGTTTGGTACTTATTATAAAAAACTCGGTATTCGGTACATACATGTATGTACGTACTTGTTGAAAATTTATTGTGTATAAAGTAAAATTTAATCTATTAAATCATTAGAGCTGATGACCAAAAACAAAAATTTTGTTTATCAGCAAACAATCAGCAAACATATCTTGTCCGGGATATTTTTCCTGTCAGTACTGTATATGAATAATCTAACTTACTGTTTTCTGCTACAAAAAGTGATACCTCTTACCACTTATTTCGCTGGAAATAAGAGAATTTGCGAAATGTGTAACGTGAAACCTTTCCAAGTTCTCTCGTTTATGTCATGCTTTTAAGGGAAATAAACCTAACTTATTAATGAAGACATTCCTCACATATGCATACATAGACATATACAGTAAAGTCGATAAACATCTTAATGTAGTACACCGTTAACTTGTGCGACGATTTACGTATGTCATCGGTAAATTCCAACGGTATATTAACCCGGCGATTTCGATCCGAAGTCGTAGTATATCGGCATTGTTGTTGGACTCGTCGGTCAATTCCGTTGAAATTACCGATAACTTCACTACTAAAACCGATCTCTAACGAGTTCGCACGAAAATCTCGGGAATCCGCCGTGGTTGAGATGATAGCGTTGGAGATTATGAACCGTGCGAGCCGGGAGCGATCCCAAGTCGCGGCGGTCATGGTGGAGTGCCCAGGGTCAAGCCATATTTTCTAGCCTAGTACTGGTTTGTTTACCAATGAGAGTATGAATAAATCACTGTGATATAACTGAAATAATACCGAAACAGCGTATTGATCAAAACGATCAATTTTTTCAAATAAATCAGTCGTCGCGTCAGATGTTGGCGTACATAAACGAACCACGACATTATTATAATATTAACGTCGTGAAAAAGAGAAACATACTGTGAACTATTTTAGTCATATTTTGCAAAAACTTGTCTTGTTTCATCTCCGTAAAGTAAAGGGGTATGTTAGTGAAACCCATGGGGCTACAATTCTAGGGTTGTTTTACCATTTATATCTGGGTGTATGCTACAAATAAACAGTAAAGGTTTTTTGAAGAATGTACAATTCCGCAGGCTAATGAGTTGAACTTTATATAAATTGTGATAACCCATACGTATATTGACTTACCAAGATGGCTTGCCAGTATGACGATAAGTAGAGTGTCAAATCCTGGAACCATTTTCATCACTGAAATAAACACATACTATTGCAAAAACATTACATTGAAATAACATCGCAGTATTGTAGTCGATTTTGTTAATGTGTTATATTGAAAGAACATTTAATTATTGCAGTCGCTATTGTTAATGTGTATCAAGAGATAAGTTGACGTTTATAGGGTTGTTTCGCAGGTGGCAATGGCATTGTCTTAACTGAGACTGTGTACAATTTGGACGATACAAATAATGTTTCTCGGGCTACCTGGCCCCTGTGCCGAAGTATCAATTTTATGGCTCAATCTGCCTTGGTATGTGGTTTCAACTGTCGGTAACGGGGTAGAACCTATCTGTCCAACAAAGCGTCTGTTTGGAACCGCCTCTTTCGAACCACCCCTAACTCTGAGCACCCTGTTAGAACTATATACCGATGCCAAGCCATTGATGTGGTTTCGAGCTGCTCAACCGATGTAAGTCGTTTCAGCTATACGTCTAACAGACGTTTAGAGCATTGATAAGGAAATCGCAGTATTTCGTTTAAAACGATAATGTAGCGGCTCCTACTCTTTTATGAGAAATATGCAATACGTAGACTATTTCTATAAAACATTCCATAATGGCTTTTGACCGAAACTTATTTTAAAGATAAAAAATGAGCGAGACCACTTTCGATAACACACTTTCATATATACCACTTAATATATTAAATTAACCTTGTAACATACATACAAGATGTAACTAAAACTTGCATAATAATAAAACAGTTACAAATCAACAATTTGTGTTTTATCAACGTAAGTCATTAAGGAATCAAATTACGTTTGGTACAACATTGAAAAGAAACTATATACAAAAGGTTGTAATACCTGTACTTAACAGATTATTCTGACAATGTTTTACATTGAAAGTACATTGGATAATTACAATTGCTTTTGTAAATGCATTACATCGAATGAACATTGGATAATTGCAGTACATTTTATAATATTTGCATTCGCCCAGTCCTTTATATCGATCAAACTTGACGTTCATTTTGCATGAACCAGTCGACCTATCATGACCTCTGTAGGGATAATGACGTCATTGTTTATTTCAATATAGCGTGACGTCATTTAACCAATGACTTACGACGTTACAAATAGCAGCTATTCATTTAAACAAACGTATGTTGTCGGTTACATTTCTTTATTGTTATTAAAGACTTGTTCGCAAACACTTTTAGGTGGAAGAAAATAAAGTGATGAAAAGGTGAAAATGTAAATATAAAGATTGATTCTTATTTTCCGTGCGTTCATGCAGTATGAACGCACGAAAAATAAGATCAATCTTTAAATATATTACATGTAATGTGTATTTGAAAATTACGGACGCAATTTCAAATGCATTACATTTAATGAACAATGAATAAATGCAGACACTTTTGTTAATGCATTTCAGTGAATGTCAATCGCAATATTTCAGTCGGTTTTGTTAATGTGTTACATTGAATATACATTGGACAATTGCAGTCGCTATTGTAAATGCATTACCGTGAATTATTTAAGTCGCTTTTGTTAATATGTACGTTTAATGTACATTCGATAATTACAGTTAATTATGTCAATGCAGTACATTTATTATACATTGAATAATTGCAGTCGATATTGTAAATGCATTACAGTGAATGTACATTGAAATCATATGGCACAACAATGCTCGTCATGCCAGAAATAGGGGAGACAATGTACCACTTAATTATTTACTAATTTGACTGTTATCTACCCTTGTTATCGTTTTGCTAATTAACTTAAATTACCGGACATTTACGTAATATTCGCTATGTATACATCGATAGTGATGCCGGAGGGCAGTGAAGAGGTGTGTTCCCGGAACGCCTACTCGACTTAAAGTGTATCGGGGAATTAGGGGGCTTTGTAAAAGGTAAATTATAGATTTATTTTGTAGATGACCTTGGAACTCTTTTTTATAAACATTTGATAAAAGTATTAAATATTTAAATAGTAAATTTTGTAAATATAATTATCATGTTTTACGTTCTTACAGTTTGATAGCTATTAATTAATTAATAATTAACTTAAATTTAATCCACTATTAATTTGTATTTAATTTTGCACTAACAAATTATCATTCAAACACACAAAATATTTGCCCTTTAAATTAAAGCTTTATGTTCTTACAGTTTGATAGCTATTAATGTTGAAGGATGTCACAGTAAACTAAAAACCCAACATGCCCACCCTTATATATTCATGGCCATACAGATGTTTAAAGACGTTCAGAACTGCAACGATATCAACAGAATTCAGAGAGCTGCAGGTGGAACTACAAGACCACAAACCCAACGGTACCTGAACATTGATCGTCGCCTGATAGTTCTCAAAGAGAGATACCAAACTGGAGTGATTTATTTAATGACTGATGTGGACTCAGCATCCCAACTCATCCAGTTGGGAGCAAAACTGTGTGAAAATAGCATCTATCTAATGTATATCAAATTGTTAAAAATTGAAAATAATTGAAATTGTCATTTTTATTTTTAACAATCAAACACTCATAAGTCACATAATTAATCAGAGACATATTTATTTCTGAATTAATTTATCAGGAAATGTAAATCGTCGGAATCAGAATCGAGAAAGCTGACCTATGGCGCAGATGTAATATCTACAGTATCGGTAGTTTTTCTTAATCGTGTTGAAAAATATAGACTGTGTACAATTAGACACAATACACACACGACAAACCAATTAACATATGTCCCAGTATAAGTATTCCGATAATACTCGGTAAACATCGGGAGCTTTCGCTAGCAATCACGGAAACCTATATTTATCCTGAAAAGTTAGTAGTACTTATATACAATGTTAAAAAGGACCAAAATATTATTACTTTATTGTAAGAAAAACATTTGTCAAATAAAAGGTAAATGAATTTTCTACATTATACCGTAAGTGCCTTGTTATTGTTTTATTTCTAAAAAAAGATATTCACTGAAGAACGTGTAAAAATTAGCGGACAAATACCGTTTTCTTAACGGTTTATATGTAATAAAGAGGGACATTAGGGTGACTGTATTCAAATTTAAAAAGGACCAAATTATTATTAATATTAAACAAATAAAAAACTATATTTATATTCAGGAGACATTTTTCTTGAAAACTTGATAAGTGCCTTTTTAAATTTTTGCAAAATAAAATTGTTATTGAGTAAAAACTAAAAAGTTGCTCTATAACTCCATGTAATTTTAGTTATCGATTTTTGACAGTCGCTGATTCTCATAGTTGGATATGATTTCAGTCGCTTTTGTTAATGCGTTACATTGAATGTACATTGGGCAATTGCAGTCGCTATTATAAATGCATTACATTGAATGTAAATTGGATATTTACAGGCGATATTAAGATTGCACTACATTGAATGTACATTGAATCATCGCAGTCGATATTAATTTAAACATCATTTATTTTACATCGATTGCGAGGCAAGCTTTCAGCTTATATTAATCACGTTCGATGTCTGCTTCCTGGAGATTTAACCAATACTGGCGCCGTTTGTGTGGAAAAATCCAGAAGTCAGGACCCGCTCATCACGGGACTCGAACCAGGGACATTTGATACGAGAGGTCGACGCTCTACCTCTGCACCACTGTCTATATTGTAAATGCATTTCATTGAACGTACATGGGATAATTACACTCGATATTGTAAATGCATTGCATTGGACGTACATGGGATAATTGCATTCGATATTGTGCATGCATTACATTGAACGTACAGAGGATAATTGCAGTCTATATTGTAAATGTATTACATTTAATGAAAATTTGATAATAGTAGTCGATATTGTAAATGCATTACATTTCATGTACATTGGATCATTGCAGTCGATATCGTAAATGCAAAACATGTAATGTGCATTGAATAAGTGCAGTCGCTATTATAGATGCATTACATTTAAAGAACATTGGATAATTGTTGTCTATGTTGTAAATGTATTAAATTTAATGTACATTGAATAATTGCAGTCACTATTGTAACTGCATTACATTGAAAGAACATAATGCATAACATTGAATGTATATTGGACAATTCAGTCGCTATTGTAAATGCGTTACATTTAAATGTACATTGAATGATCTCATTGGATGATTACAATCGATATTTTAAATGCATTACATTTAACGTGCATTGGATAAATCAGTCACTTTTGTAAATGCATAACATTTAACGAACATTGGATAATTCAGTCACTATTGTAAATGCATTGCATTGAACGTACATTGGATACTTGTTATCGATATTGTAATGCATACATTGAATGTACATTTGACGATTTCAGTCGATATAGTAAATACATTACATGCAATGTATTTTCGATAATTGTAGTCGATATAGAAAATGCATAACATTGAATGTATATTGGATAGTTGCAACCGATATTGTAAATATTTCGCATCAAATGTACATTGGACAATTCAGTCGATATTGTTAATGCATTACATTTAAATGTACTTTGGATGATTACACTCGATATTTTAAATGCATTACATTTAACGTGCATTGGATAAATCAGTCACCATTGTAAATACATTGCATTGAACGTACATTGGATACTTGTTATCGATAGTTTAATGCATACATTGAAAGTGCATTTGACAATTTCAGTCGATATAGTATATGCATGCCATTCAATGTACTTTCGATAATTGTTGTCGATATAGAAAATGCATAACATTGAATGTATATTGGATAGTTGCAATCGATATTGTAAATATATTGCATCAAATGTACATTGCACAATTCATTCGCTATTGTTAATGCATTACATTTAAATGTACATTGGATGATCACATTGGATGATTACACTCGATATTTTAAATGCATTACATTTAACGTGCATTGGATAAATCAGTCACGTTTGTAAATGCATTACATTTAACGTACATTGGATAATTCAGTCACTATTGTAAATGCATTGCATTGAACATACATTGGATACTTGTTATCGATATCTTTATGCATACATTGAAAGTGCATTTGAAAATTTCAGTCGATATAGTAAATGCATGACATTCAATGTACTTTCGATAATTGTTGTCGATATAGAAAATGCATAACATTGAATGTATATTGGATAGTTGCAATCGATATTGTAAATATATCGCATCAAATATACATTGTAAATTCCCGTCGCTAGTGTTAATGAATTACATTGAATGTACATTGGACAATCTGAGTCGATATAGTAAATGCATTACATTGAATGTATATTGGATGATTAAAGTCGATTTATGTACATTGGATAATTCAGTCGCTATTGTAAATGTATTGCATTGATCGTACATTGGAAAGTTGTTGTCAATAATGTTAATGCATTAAATTGTACTTGAATTGGATTATTACAGTTGTTATTGTAATGGCTTTACATTGATTGTATATTGGATAATTCAGTCGCTTTTGTAAAGGCATTGCATTGCACGTACATTGGATAATTGCAGTCGATATTGTAAATGCATAACATTAAATGTACATTGGATAATTGCAACAAATATTGTACATATATTACATTGAACGTACATTGGATAATGGTAGTAGCTATTGCCAATGCAATACATTGGATAATTGCAGATGATAATGTAAATGCATTGCTTTTAACGTATACGGGATAATTGCAGTATCTAATGTTAATGCATTATATTGAACGTATATTGAATAATATAAATCGCTATTGTAAATGCATTACATTAAATTCACATTGTATAATTGCAGTCGATATTGAAAATACATGACATTGAAAGGACGTTGATTAATTGAAGTCGCTATAGTAAATACATTTCATTGAATATAAATTGAATAATTTCAGTCGATATTGTAAATGCATTTCAATTAACGTACATTGGATACTTGCAGTCTCTAATGTAAATGCATTACATTGAACGTACATTGAATAATTGCAATCGCTATTGTAAATACATTACATTGAATGCAAATTGGATAATTGCAGTAGATATTGTCAATGCATAAGTTTTTTTTTTATAATTTTCTAATGGGTATCTAATTAGCATATTAATGCTATTTATTCCGTAATAGGGTGATACTTACTGAATAAACCGTATCCTTGTCACCCAACAAGAAAACATCAAAGGAAAGTACCCAACACATGTACATCCGTCTGTCTGTCTGTCTGTCTGTCTGTCTGTCTGTCTGTCTGTCTGTCTGTCTCTCTCTCTCTCTCTCTCTCTCTCTCTCTCTCTCTCTCTCTCTCTCTTTCTCTCTCTCTTTCTCTCTGTGTCTCTCTGTGTCTCTGACTGTCTCTGTCTATGTATGTCTATGTCTCTGTCGATGTATTTGTCTCTGTCGATGTATCTGTCTCTCTGTCTGTCTCCCTCTTTGTATCGCTGTCTGTCTGTCTGTCTTGTGGGGTGCGGTGTTCCCCACAAAAAAACATCAAAGGAAATAACCCCACAAGTACACTTCATAAGAATGTATGTCTGTCTGTCTGTTTGTCTGTCTATCTGTATGTATGTCTGTCTGTATATATATATATATCTCTCTCTCGTTCTCTCTCTTTGTATCGCTGTCTGTCTGTCTTGTGGGGTGCGGTGTTCCCCACAAAAAAACATCAAAGGAAATAACCCCACAAGTACACTTCATAAGAATGTCTGTCTGTCTGTCTGTCTGTTTGTCTGTCTATCTGTCTGTATGTCTGTCTGTATATATATCTCTCTCTCTCTCGTTCTCTCTCTCTCTCTCTCTCTCTCTCTCTCTCTTTTTTCTCTCTCTCTCTCTCCCATTCTCTCTCTCACGCTCGCTCTCTCTCTCTCTCTATCTCTATCTCTCTCTCCCTATGTCTGCCTCTCTTTTTCTCTCTGACTAGATACATATCTCTTTCTCTTCCCCACCCCTCTCTCTCTCTCCCTCTCTCTCTCTCCCTCTCTCTCACGAGAGGGTTACAAACTATTAAATTAAATTGTTTCAGTTAAATAGATCAGATAGTGATACTAATTACATAGTTCCAATGTTTTAATGTAACCCTTTCCCACTTGTAGACGCATCAGCAGCTGACAATCTTTTGAAAATATTGCGGCAAAAGGCAAAAAGAGCTCATCATTTGTTATCACAAAGTTCCGGTTCTATTCAATATATATACTTGCATGTCAAGACATTTTTCATATTCTTGCCTACATACTTTCAAAGTTGTCTTCTGTAGGATTGTTGTATGAGGGGGTAGGGTTCAGTAAATATTTTGTTAATTCTCGTATTTGCTATAATATTAAAAACACTAGTTCCTAATACATTCCTTTCCGATTGGGAATAATTTGGAACCTGGGAATTTAGTTACTTTCCTTGTTACATTCTGCAACAATGTCTGTACTTGTGAAGAGAAGATAATGATTTGTTAATAAGTTCATCATTTACTGTTTTAAACATGTCCTATCAAACAGAAATATCCGATCCGTCAATAGACAAACACACGATGCACAAACAAATAATCAAACACTTACGTATCAATGCAGGTACATGTAAT
>JASEVX010000006.1:14567287-14657941 GCA_031761405.1 Serripes groenlandicus | reverse complement strand
GAAAATTATAAAAAAAAAACTTATGCATTGACAATATCGACTGCAATTATCCAATTTGCATTCAATGTAATGTATTTACAATAGCGATTGCAATTATTCAATGTACGTTCAATGTAATGCATTTACATTAGAGACTGCAAGTATCCAATGTACGTTAATTGAAATGCATTTACAATATCGACTGAAATTATTCAATTTATATTCAATGTAATGTATTTACTATAGCGACTTCAATTAATCAACGTCCTTTCAATGTAATGTATTTTCAATATCGACTGCAATTATACAATGTGAATTTAATGTAATGCATTTACAATAGCGATTTCTATTATTCAATATACGTTCAATATAATGCATTAACATAAGATACTGCAATTCTCCCATATACGTTAAAAGCAATGCATTTACATTATCATCTGCAATTATCCAATGTATTGCATTGGCAATAGCTACTACCATTATCCAATGTACGTTCAATGTAATATATGTACAATATTTGTTGCAATTATCCAATGTACATTTAATGTTATGCATTTACAATATCGACTGCAATTATCCAATGTGCGTGCAATGCAATGCCTTTGCAAAAGCGACTGAATTATCCAATATACAATCAATGTAAAGCCATTACAATAACAACTGTAATAATCCAATTCAAGTACAATTTAATGCATTAACATTATTGACAACAATTATCCAATGTACGATCAATGCAATACATTTACAATAGCGACTGAATTATCCAATGTACATTTAATGTAGTGCATTAAAAATAAATCGACTTTAATCATCCAATATACATTCAATGTAATGCATTTACTATATCGACTCAGATTGTCCAATGTACATTCAATGTAATTCATTAACACTAGCGACGGGATTTTACAATGTATATTTGATGCGATATATTTACAATATCGATTGCAACTATCCAATATACATTCAATGTTATGCATTTTCTACATCGACAACAATTATCGAAAGTACATTGAATGTCATGCATTTTACTATATCGACTGAAATTTTCAAATGCACTTTCAATGTATGCATAAAGATATCGATAACAAGTATCCAATGTATGTTCAATGCAATGCATTAACAATAGTGACTGAATTATCCAATGTACGTTAAATGTAATGCATTTACAAAAGTGACTGATTTATCCAATGCACGTTAAATGTAATGCATTTAAAATATCGAGTGTAATCATCCAATGTGATCATCCAATGTACATTTAAATGTAATGCATTAACAATAGCGAATGAATTGTGCAATGTACATTTGATGCGATATATTTACAATATCGATTGCAACTGTCCAATATACATTCAATGTTATGCATTTTCTATATCGACAACAATTATCAAAAGTACATTGAATGGCATGCATTTACTATATCGACTGAAATTTTCAAATGCACTTTCAATGTATGCATAAAAATATCGATAACAAGTATCCAATGTACGTTCAATGCAATGTATTTACAATAGTGACTGATTTATCCAATGCACGTTAAATGTAATGCATTTAAAATATCGAGTGTTATCATCCAATGTACATTTAAATGTAATGCATTAACAATAGCGACTGAATTGCCCAATGTATATTTGATGCGATATATTTACAATATCGGTTGCAACTATCCAATATACATTCAATGTTATGCATTTTCTATATCGACTACAATTATCGAAAATACATTGAATGTAATGTATTTACTATATCGACTGAAATTGTCAAATGTACATTCAATGTATGCATTACAATATCGATAACAAGTATCCAATGTACGTTCAATGCAATGCATTTACAATAGTGACTGAATTATCCAATGTTCGTTAAATGTTATGCATTTACAAAAGTGACTGATTTATCCAATGCACGTTAAATGTAATGCATTTAAAATATCGATTGTAATCATCCAATGAGATCATTCAATGTATATTTCAATGTAACGCATTTACAATAGCGACTGAATTGTCCAATATACATTAAATGTTATGCATTTTCTATATCGACTACAATTATCGAAAATACATTGAATGTAAGTGCATTTACTAAATCGACTGAGATTTTCAAATGTACATTCAATGTATGCATTACAATATCGATAACAAGTATCCAATGTACGTTCAATGCAATGCATTTACAATAGTGACTGAAGTATCCAATGTACGTTCAATGCAATGCATTTACAATAGTGACTGAAGTATCCAATGTACGTTCAATGCAATGCATTTACAATAGTGACTGATTTAACAAATGTACGTTAAATGTAATGCATTTAAAATATGGACTGTAATCATCCGATGTACATTTAAACTATTCAATGTGCATTAAATGCAATGCATTTACAATATCGACTGTAATCATCCAATGTATATTTAAATGCTATGCATCTGAAATATCGACAACACATATCCAATGTTCTTTCAATGTAATGCAGTTACAATAGTGACTGCAATTATTCAATGTACATTAAATTTAATACATTTACAACATAGACAACAATTATCCAATGTTCTTTAAATGTAATGCATCTATAATAGCGACTGCACTTATTCAATGCACATTACATGTTTTGCATTTACGATATCGACTGCAATGATCCAATGAACATGAAATGTTATGCATTTACAATATTTACTGCAATGATCCAATGTACATGAAATGTAATGCATTTACAATATCGACTACTATTATCAAATTTTCATTAAATGTAATACATTTACAATATAGACTGCAATTATCCTCTGTACGTTCAATGTAATGCATGAACAATATCGAATGCAATTATCCCATGTACGTCCAATGCATTGCATTTACAATATCGAGTGTAATTATCCCATGTACGTTCAATGAAATGCATTTACAATATAGACAGTGGTGCAGAGGTAGAGCGTCGACCTCTCGTATCAAATGTCCCTGGTTCGAGTCCCGTGATGAGCGGGTCCTGACTTCTGGATTTGTCCACACAAACGGCGCGAGTATTGGTTAAATCTCCAGGAAGCAAACATCGAAAGTAATTAATATAAGCTAAAAGCTTGCTTCGCAATCGATGTAAAATAAATGATGTTTAAATTAATATCGACTGCGATGATTCAATGTACATTCAATGTAGTGCAATGTTAATATTGCCTGTAAATATCCAATTTACATTCAATGTAATGCATTTATAATAGCGACTGCAATTGCCCAATGTACATTCAATGTAACGCATTAACAAAAGCGACTGAAATCATATCCAACTATGAGAATCAGCGACTGTCAAAAATCGATAACTAAAATTACATGGAGTTATAGAGCAACTTTTTAGTTTTTACTCAATAACAATTTTATTTTGCAAAAATTTAAAAAGGCACTTATCAAGTTTTCAAGAAAAATGTCTCCTGAATATAAATATAGTTTTTTATTTGTTTAATATTAATAATAATTTGGTCCTTTTTAACTTTGAATACAGTCACCCTAATTTCCCTCTTTATTGCATATAAACCGTTAAGAAAACGGTATTTGTCCGCTAATTTTTACACGTTCTTCAGTGAATATCTTTTTTTAGAAATAAAACAATAACAAGGCACTTACGGTATAATGTAGAAAATTCATTTACCTTTTATTTGACAAATGTTTTTCTTACAATAAAGTAATAATATTTTGGTCCTTTTTAACATTTTATATAAGTACTACTAACTTTTCAGGATAAATATAGGTTTCCGTGATTGCTAGCGAAAGCTCCCGATGTTTACCGAGTATTATCGGAATACTTATACTGGGACATATGTTAATTGGTTTGTCGTGTGTGTATTGTGTCTAATTGTACACAGTCTATATTTTTCAACACGATTAAGAAAAACTACCGATACTGTAGATATTACATCTGCGCCATAGGTCAGCTTTCTCGATTCTGATTCCGACGATTTACATTTCCTGATAAATTAATTCAATAATAAATATGTCTCTGATTCATTATGTGACTTATGATTGTTTGATTGTTAAAAATAAAAATGACAATTTCAATTATTTTCAATTTTTAACAATTTGTTAAATGGAACTCGAATATATACCTATTATTACAAGAAACAAAAGAAGGTACGAGAAACAGGATTCAATTAATAGAATGTTAAGACTGCGGAGTGCAAGATGATCCGGATAGTTCTCGGAATTGACCGAATGAATTAAGCTTTCCCTGGCATTAAACTCAAATTAAAAGAACTAGTAGTATCTACAACATTGCGCAAAATATAAAAATTCATTGAATAAAGTTGAAAACATTGTGTTTTCAAGAATCATCTAAGTGATTAGCATCGGGGTTCGATAAATTGATTAAAAAATATTGAAATCTTAAAACCCAAGTTTTATTACACTTTATATTACCAGCATAGACAATGACGTATCCTGTGTATCTCTTCACATGTTTGTTCCCGGAACGCCTACTCGATTTAATCTCTACCTGGTCAAAATTGAGGATTAGGGGGCCTTTTAAATGGAAGTTATAAACAGAGACATATAAACACAGTGTTTATATGTCTCTGTTATAAGTGATAGATTTATGTGGACTTAATTGATAAGATAATTGAACATGGTCAGATTTTTCTTTTATAAACACAAAATATTATTTTGTATGTATTACGCTTCATTCTGAATTTAAACACTTCAAAACTTTTACAGTTGAAAAAAAATGGTATTTTGATGAAATGTGATTGAAACGTATTGTTGAAAATGGGCCAATGCATGTTAAAAGCGAAGGCTACTTTCCCCACAACAATTTTAAGTGGTACACTTTCTAAAAAGGCAACAGGTTAGGGAGCTTATTCTGTTGGCATGAGTTTGATTCTCGTCTGCACTTGTGATCGGTTTAAAAATATTTAAACTACATAAACAACTACACAAAATAATACAATTTAAACTATTTTTATTTGTTATCATATTAATCAACATAATATAGAAAATGAGTATTTGTAAACATTCTTGTGTATGCATAGCACAGATAAAACATATACATATATACAACAGCACATGATATACATTAGATAGATGCTATTTTCACACAGTTTAGCTCCCAACTGGATGAGTTGGGATGCTGAGTCCACATCAGTCATTAAATAAATAACTCCAGTTCGGTATCTCTCTTTGAGAACTATCAGGCGACGATCAATGTTCAGGTACCGTTGGATTTGTGGTCTTGTAGTTCCACCTGCAGCTCTCTGAATTATGTTGATATCGTTGCAGTTCTGAACGTCTTTAAACATCTGTATGGCCATGAATATATAAGGGTGGGCATGTTGGGTTTTTAGTTTACTGTGACATCCTTCAACATTAATAGCTATCAAACTGTTAGAACATAAAGCTTTAATTTAAAGGGCAAATATTGTGTGTGTTTGAATGATAATTTGTTAGTGCCAAATTAAATACAAATTAATAGTGGATTAAATTTAAGTTAATTATTAATTAATTAATAGCTATCAAACTGTAAGAACGTAAAACATGATAATTATATTTACAAAATTTACTATTTAAATATTTAATACTTTTATCAAAAGTTTATAAAAAAGAGTTCCAAGGTCATCTACAAAATAAATCTATAATTTACCTTTTACAAAGCCCCCTAATTCCCCGATACACTTTAAGTCGAGTAGGCGTTCCGGGAACACACCTCTTCACTGCCCTCCGGCATCACTATCGATGTATACATAGCGAATATTACGTAAATGTCCGGTAATTTAAGTTAATTAGCAAAACGATAACAAGAGTAGATAACAGTCAAATTAGTAAATAATTAATACGGCTTAAACAGTGGTACATTGTCTCCCCTATTTCTGGCATGACGAGCATTGTTGTGCCATATGATTTCAATGTACATTCACTGTAATGCATTTACAATATCGACTGCAATTATTCAATGTATAATAAATGTACTGCATTGACAATATTAA
Organism: Serripes groenlandicus; assembly: GCA_031761405.1. NCBI lineage: Eukaryota > Metazoa > Mollusca > Bivalvia > Cardiida > Cardiidae > Serripes > Serripes groenlandicus. The sequence goes on along the minus strand of JASEVX010000006.1, from coordinate 14,652,011 downwards.
CTGTAATTATCGAATGTACATTAAACGTACATATTAACAAAAGCGACTTAAATAATTCACGGTAATGCATTTACAATAGCGACTGCAATTGTCCAATGTATATTCAATGTAACACATTAACAAAACCGACTGAAATATTGCGATTGACATTCACTGTAATGCATTAACAAAAGTGTCTGGATTTATTCATTGTTCATTAAATGTAATGCATTTGAAATTGCGTCCGTAATTTTCAAATGCACATTACATGTAATATATTTAAGGATTGATCTTATTTTTCGTGCGTTCATACTGCATGAACGCACGGAAAATAAGAATCAATCTTTATATTTACATGTTCACCTTTTCATCACTTTATTTTCTTCGCGAACAAGTCTTTAATAACAATAAAGAAATGTAACCGACAACATACGTTTGTTTAAATGAATAGCTGCTATTTGTAACGTCGTAAGTCATTGGTTAAATGACGTCACGCTATATTGAAATAAACAATGACGTCATTATCACTACAGAGGTCATGATAGGTCGACTGGTTCATGCAAAATGAACGTCAAGTTTGATCGATACAAAGGACTGGGCGAATGCAAATATTATAAAATGTACTGCAATTATCCAATGTTCATTCGATGTAATGCATTAACAAAAGCAATTGTAATTATCCAATGTACTTTCAATGTAAAACATTGTCAGAATAATCTGTTAAGTACAGGTAGTACAACCTTTTGTATATAGTTTCTTTTCAATGTTGTACCAAACGTAATTTGATTCCTTAATGACTTACGTTGATAAAACACAAATTGTTGATTTTTAACTGTTTTATTATTATGCCAGTTTTAGTTACATCTTGTATGTATGTTACAAGGTTAATTTAATATATTGAGTGGTATATATGAAAGTGTGTTATCGAAAGTGGTCTCGCTCATGTGTTATCTTTAAAATAAGTTTCGGTCAAAAGCCCTTATGGAATGTTTTATAGAAATAGTCTACGTAATGCATATTTCTCATAAAAGAGTAGGAGCCGCTACATTATCGTTTTAAACGAAATACTGCGATTTCCTTATCAATGCTCTGAACGTCTGTTAGACGTATAGCTGAAACGACTTACATCGGTTGAGCAGCTCGAAACCACATCAATGGCTTGGCATCGGTATATAGTTCTAACAGGGTGCTCAGAGTTAGGGGTGGTTCGAAAGAGGCGGTTTCAAACAGACGCTTTGTTGGACAAATAGGTTCTACCCCGTTACCGACAGTTGAAACCACATACCAAGGCAGATTGAGCCATAAAGTTGATACTTCGGCACAGGGGCCAGGTAGCCCGAGAATCAATAATTGTATCGTCCACATTGTACACAGTCTCAGTTAAGACAATGCCATTGCCACCTGCGAAACAACCCTATACACGTCAACTTATCTCTTGATACACATTAACAATAGCGACTGCAATAATTAAATGTTCTTTCAATATAACACATTAACAAAATTGACTACAATAATGCAATATTATTTCAATGTAATGGTATGTATTTATTTCAGTGATGAAAATGGTTCAAGGATTTGGCACTCTGCTTATCGTCATACTGGCAAGCCATCTTGGTAAGTCAAAATACGTATGGGTTATCACAATTTATATAAAGCTCAACTCATTAGCCTGTGCAATTGTACATTCTTCAAAATACCTTTACTGTTTATTTGTAGCATACACCCAGATATAAATGGTAAAACAACCCTAGAATTTTAGCCCCATGGGTTTCACTAACATACCCCTTTACTTTACGGAGATGAAACAAGACAGTATTTTGCAAAATATGACTAAAATAGTTCACAGTATTGGGATTCGCTAGGATACCCTTATTGTCAGGCTTTTCCGTCTGTCTGTCTGTCTGTGTGTGTGTGTGTATGTGTGTGTGTGTGTGTCTGTCTGTCAGTGTGTCCAAATATTTGTAAGTCACAGCTCTACAGCCAAAACTGACGGATCGATTCCAATGAAACTTGGTGAACAGGTGCCAAATAAGGTCAGGGTGCGCGCGTTTGAGTTTCGTTGCTAAGGACCCATCCGTAGCCTTGCAGCTAGCAAAAAGGCGCGTTTTAAGAACACAAACCATTTTTCTATGTTCTCCTACAGTGTTGAATGTGGAGAGCTGAAACTTCGGTTATAGATACTTCAAGATATTTAGAAAAAAACGTATCAGTTACGATTTTTGATTTAGGCCTTTCTGTTTAATTGGTAGCCTTTCAAACATAGCCATTGCTAGGCAGATAGCAAATAAACGCGTTTAAGGACAATAATCATGTTTCTATCTTCTCCTACAGTTTTAATTGTAGAGAGCTGAAACTTCCGTTATAGATACTTCCAAATATTTAGAAAAAATCTATCCGTTACGAATTTTGATTAAGGCCTTTGTTTCCAAATGGTAGCCTTTCAAAAGTATGATATTTTTACTGTCAGTTTTGACTTCAATCGCCCCTAGCGCTGCAATGGTAGTATTGGATAGTGATTTTATTACACTATATCATAGAGCTATGCAAGAGCTACAAACAGGTTTTTTACGTCATTGACCTCCGAACTCGCGTTTCCGAGCTACAGCCGGATGTTTGCAAAATATACCAAGGCGAAACGGTTCGTTGTATACGAGTGCGTCTTTGCATGGTAATAAAAGATGGGTGGTTCACTAGATATTGTTTTCACAAGCTGCACACTTTTCACCAGTGTTCACCAAGTCACCACAATAGTGACCCTATCAGACTTGATATTCATATGTATATATATGCAAAGGCGAATCCCACGTCGCCTACCGGCTTGTGAGTCTGTTTGTTTGTAAAGCGACGTTCCAAAGCCCAAACCGACGAGCCAATTTCGATGAAACTTGATGAATAGGTGCCATAGTGACTCAGGGTGTGCGCGTTTTAGTTTCGTTGCTAAGGACCCACCCGTTGCTATTCGGCTAGGACAAAAATTGGTTTTAAGAACCCAAACCATTTTTCTATCTCCTCCTACAGTTTTGAATGTGGAGAGTTGAAACTTCGGTTATAAATATTTATATATTTTAGAAAAAAGGTATTTGTTACGATTTTTGATTTAGGACTTTGTTTCCAAATGCTAGCCTTTCAAAGATAAGGTATCATTTTACAGTCGTTTTTGCCTTCAATCGCCCTTAGCGCTGCAGTGGTAGTATTCGATATCGATTTTATTGCACCATCTCATAAAGCTATTCGAGAGCTACAAAAATGTTTGTACGTGATAGACCTCCGACCACTGTTTTCCGAGCTACAGCCGGAAGTTTGCAAATTATACAAAGGCGAAACGGTTGGGTGTAGACGGATTCGTCTTGGCACGGTGATAAAACATGGTTGGTTGACCAGAGAGTGTTTTTACAAAGTGCACACTTTTCACCAGTGCTCACCAAGTCACCACAATAGTAACCCTATCGCACTAGTTCTTCATATATATGCAGAGGCGAATCCCACGTCGCCTACCGGCTTGTGTTTCTCTTTTTCACGACGTTAATATTATAAATAATTAAATGTAGTGTCGTGGTTCGTTTATGTACGCCAACATCTGACGCGACGACTGATTTATTTGAAAAATTGATCGTTTTGATCAATACGCCGTTTCGGTATTATTTCAGTTAAATTGATTGATTGGGGTTAAACGCCGTTTTTAACAATTATATCACGGCGGCCAGTTCACCTACTCATGCATTTCCTAGTTTTCTCACACCAGTACTCCACACAACAATCTTCCCAAGCAACTGGCTGCTTTTCCACATAGACTAAGCCCATTGGTGTAAGACGAATGACGCATGTCGCATTGACTTTTGTCAATCGTCGAAAGGAAAGTTGGCCGAGCCGGGATTCGAACTCACAACCCCTGAATTGACAGCCCGCTTTCAGTTAAATCACAATGACTTATTCATACTCCCCTTGGTAAACAAACCAGTACTAGGCTAGAAAATATGCCTTGACCATGGGCACTCCACCATGACCACCGAGACTGGGGATCGCATCCGGCTCGCCCGGTTCATAATCTCCGATGCTAACCACTCAACCACGGCGGATTCCCGAGATATTCGTGCAAACTCGTTAGAGATCGGTTTTAGTATAGAAGTTATCGGTAATCTCAACCGAATTGACCGACGAGTCCAATAACAATGCCGATATGCTACGACTTCGGATCGAAATCGCCGGGTTAACATACCGTTGAAATTAACCGACGACATACGTAAATCGTCGGACAAGTTAACGGTGTACTACATTAAGATGTTTATTGACTTTACTGTATATGTCTATGTTTGCATATGTGAGGAATGTCTTCATTAATAAGTTTGTTTTTTTTCCCTTAAAAGCATGACATAAACGAGAGAACTTGGAAAGGTTTCACGTTACACATTTCGCAAATACTCTTATTTCCAGCGAAAGAAGTGGTAAGAAGTATCACTTTTTGTAGCAGAAAACAGTAAGGTAGATTATTCATATACAGTACTGACAGGAAAAATATCCCGGACAAGATATGTTTGCTGATTGTTTGCTGATAAACAAAATATTTGTTTTTGGTCATCAGCTCCAATGATTTAATAAATTAAATTTTACTTTAAACACAATACATTTTCAACAAGTACGTACATACATGTATGTACCGAATACCGAGTTTTGTATAATAAGTACCAAACTTTGTTTCATCAACGCTTTCAGTCGACTATCGGATCAGCAGTTTATGTTTACAAATATGTTAATAGTCTGTTCGTATTATACATATATACCGTTTAACGTTAATCTTACACTATACATACATGATAAATAAATGATTTCAGGTGAAATCCATACGGCAATATTGTCAAGAAACAAAGCAGTACGATCGTCGGGCGTCTACACTGATTGGGTACCATCGAGAGTAATAGATGGCAGTACAAGAACAGACGCTGATGATTGTAACTGCTGTTCTGCTATTGTTAACTCTCTGAACCCCTGGTACGAACTGGACCTTGGTAAAAGTTATAGGATACGCTCGATTGATGTCATAGGGAGAACTAACTGGGAAAAGCGTTCGTATTATTTTCATTAATTTTATTTTTCCGTAAACAACATTTGTCAGGAGCATACTGGAATCGCAGCATCGGTTGGTTGGTTAATCGGTATTTCGGTCGGTCGCTTTGTCGATTGGTTGGTTAATCGGTATTTCGGTTGGTCGCTTTGTCGATTGGTTGGCTAATCGATATGAGGGTCGGTCGCTTTGTCGATTGGTTGGTTAATCGGTATTTCGGTCGGTCGCTTTGTCGATTGGTTGGTTAATCGGTATTTCGGGTCGGTCGCTTTGTCGATTGGTTGGTTAATCGGTTTATGGGTCGGTCGCTTTTTTTCGATTGGTTGGTTAATTGGTATATATGTTGGTCGCTTTGTCGATTGGTTGGTTAATCGGTATGTGGGTCGGTCGCTTTGTTGGTTGGTTGGTTAATCTGTATGTGGGTCGGTCGTTTTGTCGATTGGTTGGTTAATCGGTATGTGGGTCGGTCGCTTTTTCGATTGGTTGGTTAATCGGTCTGCGGGTTGGTTGTATTGTCGATTGGTTGTTTAATTGGTATGTGGGTCGGTCGCTTTGTCGAGTGGTTGGACAATCGGTGTGTGGGTCGGTCGCTTTGTCGATTGGTTTGTTCGTCAGTATTGATATCTGAACTTTGTGAAGCAAACATATTCTCCATGTTCAAGATATTTTAATGACACTTGTTATACAAGATACTATTGAATTGCAGATGTGAAGGACACAAACTGGGTTAAACGCGGAGTTAAATCTGGAAATTCCAAAATACAAAATTAATCAACGGTCAGATAGAGAGTAAATCTAATAGTCTATTTAAATAATACACAATTGAAATGCTGATTTATTTACATGAAATTGGTCCTCATCGATATGGCTCCATCCAGACACTCAGACGAGTATAAGTTAAGGTAAATCTGCAAGAGGTGTATGACAATAGAAATGCCCAAATACCAAAAAAAAAGAGTAAGTGCCTGATGTTGTTGTTGTTGTTGTTTGTCGCATTGTTTACCCTCGCACTCGGCATTAATGCCATTTGGCGAGCAGCTATCGTTGTGAAAGTGCCTGATCCTGAAAGTGTCTGGTATTTATAGGGCAAGTCCCATGTAAAAGTATTGAGCATTTCCTCTCATGCCACCAGCCAAAGGTAGGTGTCAAAAAAGAAACACAGACTTCAGGATGTAGGGCTTATTGGGTATGGTTAGGACAAAACCATCCCCAAGCATTATTAAACAGAAATATAAATGTCTTCATTTCACCGATGACGACCCGATGTGTGTATCAAGCATTATTCCTCATACTGTTGTAGTTGATTTCTTGATCGGTCCAGGGTTGCCGTGCTGATCATCTATCTGAATTGAATAAACACCTTCTTAAAATACAACCTGGTTAACCGGGAGTTCTGGACTAGTCACTTGTCCAGGGTTGTTGTTAAATGGTCCGTTCAGTGAATTAAGACTTCAGTAATAAACGTTTATGTGGCGGCAGCATAAATGTTTCTTCTCCACCATTTATAATGTAGTGGTATCAGAGGAGGGTTTTGTTAGAAAGCAATAGTCATTACAACTGTTGTTCACCTAGTTACACTATATTGTTGATGCCAACAACTACTTGTTCAATTATACGTGGCTATACGCGGAGTTAAATCTGGAAATGACAATAGAAATGCCCAATTACGAAATATATATCACTTTAATCAACGGTCACATAGAGAGTAAGTCTAATAGTCTATGAGTATGCCATATGCACTGTACACCACACATCAATGTGAATCAAAACAACAAGTCAAACATGACAAACCAAACAGTTTGCAAATATTTATCAAATATAGAACATAGTTAAGTAGACAGCATATTTGAAATACAACGTTGAACAATTAAAAAAGCGTAACAATAGTTATCTGATTAAACTGCTCCTTCGCCCAAAGTGTTCATAGTTCAATTATCAAGCATGCAGCAGGGTAAGGTTTGATTGAGAACATTGTCAACTCAAAATTGTCCCTGGCTGCATGATAATCGAATAACATAAAGCAAAGATACATTTTCTGTTCTCAAAATAATACTTTAAATTGTCATTTTAAACTAAAGTGTTTAACATCAGGAGAAAACAGAAAATATTCATCATAAAATAATAATACCTGGAAATGACAATAGAAATGCCCAAACACAAAATCTGTCACTTAAATCAACGGTCACATAGAGAGTATGTGCCTGATGCTAAAAGTGTCTTGTATTTAGACTTCAGGATGTAGGGCTTATAGACTTGATTAGTGTTATCACCTATTGGGGGGGGGGGGGGGGGGGGGAAGTAGTATTATGTTTCAAACCAAACAACTAAATAAGCCCGCATGAAGCGTACAACACATCGATTAGAAATAGTAATTAATGTTGTATCACGTGCTGAGATAAGGTTTTACCAGAGAACTTCAAATAACTCCCAGTGCAATTGGTGACACTGTGTAGGCTGTTGCGGAGAAGATCCAGTTGAGATGCGCTTTATTAAACATTCAAGGTTTAGTGACAAAAAGGGTAAATAAATCTTTTTCAAATATTTTTCACGATGTTGTTTCACCTTTTTACAAAAAATCAAATTTGAAAGCGGATAAGATATCAAGCAGAAACATTAATTGTTATTGGTTTAATGATGACTTTCTTGATAAGAGATGTACTTTTTTAACGCACTTTTCGAAAAAAAGGCTAGCTATACTACTCGCCCCGGCGTCGGCGTCGGCGTTGGTGTCACACCTTGGTTAAGGTTTTTGTACCAATTCACTTTTTTGTCAAAACCATTACAGATATTGCTTTGAAACTTATTTCACTTATTAACCATCATTACCTTCATCAACAGACAAGAGTACAAAACTCTGTCAAGGTTTTTTGTAAGAATTAGGGCCCTTTATGACATAGACTTTTGGTTAAGTTTTTTATACCAATTCACTTTTTTTCAAAACCATTACAGATTTTGCTTTGAAACTTACAACACTTATTCACCATCATTACTTCCATCAACAGACAAGAGTACATAACTCTGTCAAGGTTTTTGTCAGAATTATGGCCCTTTTTCCACTTAGAATTTTGGTTAAGTTGTTTGTACCAATTCTATTTTTTGTCAAAACCATTACAGATATTGCTTTGGAACTTACAACACTCATTCACAGTCATTACCTCCATCAACAGACAAGAGTACATAACTCTGTCAAGGGTTTTGTAAGAATTATGGCCCTTTTTTACTAAGACTTTTGGTTAAGTTTTTTGTACCAATTCCATTTTTTTTCAAAACATTTACAGCTATTGCTTTGAAACTTACAACACTTATTCACCATCATTACATCCATTAACAGACAAGATTACATAACTCTGTCTATGTTTTTGAAATAATTATGGCCCTTTTTTCACTCTTTGTCAGAATGTTTGTCTTGATGATATCTAGTTAACTTCAGCAGATTAAAATGTGTTCATAATGTTTTTCTGACTTGTATCTAGGTCAAGTTCAAATATGGGTCATTTTGGGTCAGGAACTAGGTCACTAAGCCAAATTGAAGAGGGAAATCTTGTTTAAACTCTGGATGCTGCATTTTTAGATCACCTAGAGCCAAAGGCTCAAGGTGAGCTATTCTGATCACTTGTTGTCAGTCGTCCGTCGTCTGTCGTCGAAATGTTACTTGAGTGACCCTCTACAAAGATTGTTCAAGGCATACTGTTTGGTTGAAACACATGGCAGTCAGGAGTGCTTGTCTGATATTAAAAAAATTGAATATGAATTTTACTTTAGTAATCCTCTACTTAATTTCTTCAAGCCGTATTGATTGGTTACAAAATCATAGCAACCTCGCGTCATCACAAAAGGGGTAAATTGAACTTTAAGCTACAAATGTCAACACTTTCCATTTCACTCAACCAATTTCAACATTACTTCACAGGAGGGTCTCTTTCAAAATTGTTCAAAGGGTTACATTCTGTGTTGAACTTTTGTTGCTGTGGCATCAGAAATTGAGAAAAATACCCAAACTTTAAAAACCTCCATCTCCATAATCCATTTGTCAAATTCCAAGATAATTTAGGTGACTCTCTACAAAAACTGTTCAAGCTGCATTGATTTCGTTGACAAACAGGACATTAAAGCGGCATCATGAAAGGTTCACAATGACAACACTTTATAATTCCATTATTAAAGTTCTTGTTAGATTTCAAGATACAAATGGCTTTTACTGATAAACTATTTCTTTAACTGAGTGTCCACTCCTTGCAGTTTCATTTGAACTCCTGATCACAATTTCACAGATATTTGCTTCTAATTTACTATCATTCAGGTGATCGATTTAGGGCCATCTTCGCCCTCTTGTTAACTTGAGCATGTTGAAACTTTATCAGAATGTTTGTATTGATGATATATAGGCCAAGTTCGAATATTGGTCATGTCTGTTAAAAAGTAGGTCACTCGGCAAAATTGAAAAACAATCTTGTTAACACTTTGGAAGTTGCATGGCGTGAGCATGTTGAAACTTTGTCAGAATATTTGTCTTCGTGATATCTAGGCTAAGTTTGAATATGGGTCAGGTCAGGTCAGAAACTAGGTCGCTAGGTCAAATTGAAGGACAATCTTGGTAACACTATAGAGATTGCATTTTTGACTTGAGAAGCTTGATATTTTGTCAGAAATTTTGTCTTGATGAAATTGCCATTGGCGCTGAAAGAGTTAAGTCTTAAAAAGTCCTTTCTCAGGTGAGCGATCCAGGGCCTCATGGCCCTCTTGTTTATTCATACCAAATCAATTTGTTTCAAAACAGTTAGAGGTATAGCTTAAACAGTTACAATATCTGTTTACCTTTTTTCCTCCACCAACAGCCAAGAGTGCATAATTTAGTGAAGGTTTTTGTAAGAATTAGCTAGGACCCTTTAACGACTAATAAAGTACGTTGATTATAAGTAGTATGATAAAGTAATTGCTTATGTTTTCTGTACCTTCCAAAATAGTTTTGTTTTATTAGCAAGCCTGAAAAAGTCGAGCATGCTGTCATCTGACAGCTCGTGTTATACATGTTACAACTCAACTCAAACTCAAACATATTTATTAGTGATATGGCCATCGGCCTAAACACAATACACATCATAATGATAACAAACAGGTAAGTGACATACATATATAACACACTATAAGAGTGACTTTCATCTTTCTAGTGAGTAAAACATATACATATCTAGTTTGTTTCTGATATTTCCTTTCGTTTGTCTCATTAAACAGTTGAATAGGTACAGATAAATAAAAAACCGATTTAAACAGAATCAATATGGTGAAGCCCGATCGGAGTACAAGGCATCGTTAAGACAGGCACGTTATGAAAATGATAAAAATGAAACCGATACATTTGTTCATGCAAGGAACAAAAATGCAAAACTATATTGGAATATGTTGAAAAAGGGAGAAGGTATAAAACAGACAAATATTGATCTAAATATATTTGAGCAATACTTCAAAACGGTTAATAATCCAGACAATCGGCTTTATAACCCGGATGACGATATTTTACATTTTATTGATAAGTACGAAAGTAACGAATTGAACCTTATGTTTCGTGAATTAAATCACTCTATAAATGAAGATGAAATCTTGAAAAGTATTAAAGATTTGAAAACAAATAAATCAGGTGGTCCAGATATGATTTTGATTGAATTTGTAATAAATGGTACGTCTGTTCTCATACGTGCACTATACCCATCGTTAACAAATATTCGACATAGGTTACTTTCCAGATACTTGATCCGTGGGACATATCATACCTCTACATAAAAAGGGTTCAATAAACATTGTTGACAGTATGTTAGGAAAACCTTTTTCAGAAATACTTTACAACAGATTGGTAGATTGGGCTGAACAATATGGAGTTTACGTTGAAGCGCAAGCTAGTTTTAGATCGAATATGGGAACAGTTCATCATATTTTTGACCATCACGGATTAATTAAAGTTGTTCTTATTTTATACGCGGATGATATAGTATTATTTGCTAATTCACAATCAGCTTTACAAAAGTCTTGATGTGCTGCACGATTATTGTTGTAAATGGAAATTAACTGTAAACCCATCTAAATAAAAAGATATGGTATTTAAAAGAGTGGACGGTTACCAAATGACCTTCTTTTTACATATAATGGTTACGAAATAGATATAGTTATGATTTTCTTTTCATTTTGGGCATAGAATTTTACATCCGGCGGTTCGTTTTCAGAAGGACAATATACTCATGCTGGTCAGGCTTTGAAGGGAATTTTCCAAATGAATAAATATCTTTATAAATTTACAACTATAACCGTAAACCAGAAAGTCAAATTATTAGACAAATTGATTCTTCTAATAATTAATTATGGTTCCGAAGTTTGGGGATTTAGTAAAGCAGAGGCAGTTGAAAGAGTCATTCTACATTTTATAAACGTTTTCTTGGTGTGAACAAAACAACACAAAATTATTTTGTTTATGGAGATATAGGCAGAAAACCACTCATTTCTAACAGATATTTCATTATTATCAAGGTTTGCTTCCAAATTTTAAATTGTACTGAACATAAATATGTAAACAAGGTCTACAACCATTTATTAAGTTATATTGCAAATAATAATAATGACGTTAATTGGGCTTCACTATTATGTGATATTCTTTGCAAACTTGGCTTTAATCATGTGTGGTTAGCACAAGTTGTTGGACATATGAAAAGGTTATTATCTTTCGTAAAATAAAGATTTAATGATAAGTTTTTGCAAGACTGTAATGCTTTCTAAATCCTCTAGTGCATTGTTTTACAGAAATATCAGTTCTTTCAAATTTCAATCTTATTTAAAACATTGTACTTCTGACACAATTCGACATGCATTTGCTAGACTAAGAGTAGTCTCTCATAGACTAGAGATAGAAGCAGGTACATGTATATGGAAAAGACCTAACCCTACACCAGTTAATGACATAATTTGCAAATCATGTTCCTTGCCAAAGGGCGAATATCATTTTGTTTTATAATTCGATTTGTATGTTGATATAAGAAAGCAAAATATCAACAAATATTTTTGAAATCAACCAAATATGCAGAACTTTGTGACATTATTCAATTCCCCAAGTAAAACTGTAACTATAAATTTAGGCATTTTTATATGTTAAAAACTCAACCAAGTATCACTGCATTTAATTCACAACGGTAATCCGAGGTTAGGATCTGTCGGCTTGCATGCGGAGAAAATATTTCTACGTATCTGAAGCTTGTTATCGGGTAATCATGTATACTGATTGATACTGCTATAACTACTTGATAATACTAACCGTTTCAAAACTCTGTTTCAATCCCGCTTCTTACTGATTCCATAGCAACGAATGACAATGTGCAGTTTTACACCAAATCTATGCATTTGTATTTTATACGTAATAAGACACGATACAATCTAAATTTATTGCTTATATGCCGACCTCCGCGAAGTTCATTCCCTATTCCTTCAAATGTGAAGTTGGTTACTTGTTCCTTGTTCCTTGTTCCTTGTTCCTTGTTCCTTATTCAAAAATAAAGTTGCTTATATGTTCCTTGTTCCTCATTCGCTACCTATTTAGATTTTATATAAGATACTGCATATATTGATGCTGCCAACAACACTGTTTATGATGTTGTTTTTGTTGTTGTTGTTGTTGTTGTTGTTGTTGTTGTTGTTGTTGTTGTTGTAGATGATAAGAGAGACCCATTGTTACATTTTAAATCACCTGTTACTTATGCAAAAACTGGTTACAAATTCGGCCTATTTCAAGAAAAGAAGCCTTTGCCCCAAAAATCATCCGAATTGCATGTGTTGATGTTGCCAACCACAATTGTGATATTGTTTTTGTTGTAGACGTTGACAAAGACCATTAGTACATTTTAATTCACCTATTACTTAATGAAAAAACATGTTACTTATTCGGCGGTTATCAAGATGTAAGCGTATGATATCCAGAAAATCAATTCAAACTGCATACGTTGATGTTGCCAACAAAATATTTTATGTTGTTGTGGTTGTAGCTGCTGACGGAGATCTAAACGTACCTATTAGATAATCTGTTACTTATTCAAAAAACCTGCCGTTTTCACGAAAAGAAGACTTTGCTATCCAAAACATCATTAAAACTGCATATATGCATGTTGAAAATCTCAGTGTTGATGCTGTTGTTGTTGTAGATGCTGACAGAGACCTATTGATACATTTTAAATCACCTGTCACTTATTTAAAAACCTGTTACTTATTCAAAAACCTGTTACTTATTCGGCCGTGTTCATGAAAAGAAGCCTTTGCTCTCCCAAATATCGTTCAAATTGTATATATTAATGATTCCAACAGCATATGGTATGCTGTTGTTGTTGTATATACTGACAGAGACCTACTGGAACATATTAGATCACCTGTTACTATTTCGGAAACCTGTTACTTATTCCGAAACGCATATGTTTACGTTGCCAACAACACTCTCGAGGTTGTTGTTGTTGTTTTAATGATAAAAGAGAGCTATTGGTACATATTTAATCACCTGTTACTTATTCAAAAACCTGTTACTTATTCGGCCTTCCCTGTTCACTGTTCCTAATTCCTTATTCAAATGTGAAGATGGTTACTTGTTCCTCTTTTCTTATTCAAATGTAAAAGTTGGTTGTACGTCCTTTTTCTTAGTTACTTATTCAGATTGTATCTAAGGTACTGCCTATGTTGATGTTGCCAACAACAATGTTGATATTGTTGTTCTTGTAGATGATGAGAGAGACCCATTGGTACATTTTAAATCACCTGTTACTTATTCAAAAACTTGTAACTTATTCGGCCTTTTTCAAGACAAGAAGCCTTTGCTATTACAAAAATCATTCGAATTGCATATGTTGATGTTGCCGACCACAATTGTGACATTGCTGTTGTTGTAGATCTTGACGGGGAACATTTAGTACATATTAAATCACCTGTTACTTATTCAAAAAAACTTATTCGTTTCTTATTCGGCGGATATCAAGATGTTAGCGTTTGATATCCTGAAAATCCATTCAAACTGCATACGCTGATGTTGCCAACAACAAATGTGATGTTTTGATTGTTGTAGATGCTGACGGAGATCTATAAGTACCTAATAAATTACCTGTTACTTATTCAAAAAACCTGTTACTTTTTCGGCCCTTTTCATGAAAAGAAGCCTTTGCTATCCAAAACATCATTCGAACTGCATATTTTGATATTGATAATCACAATGTTGATTCCATTGTTGTTATAGATGCTGACAGAAACCCATTGGAACATTTAAAATCACATGTTACTTATTCAAAATCCCGTTTCTTATTCGGCCGTGTTCATGCAAAGAAGCATTTGCTCTCCTAAATATCCTTCAAATTGTATATGTTAATGTTGCCAACAGCCTATGGGATGCTGTCTATGTTGTAGATACTAACAGACACCTATTGGAACATATTACATCACCTGTTACTTATTCAAAAACCTGTTACTTATTCATAACTTATCCACCCGTTTTCAAGAAAAGAAGCCATTGCTGTCCCAAATAGTTCAAAATGCATATGTTTATGTTGACAAAAACAATCGTGAGGTTGTTGTTGTTGTAAATGATGAAAGTGAGCTATTGGTACATATTAAATCACATGTTACTCATTCGGCCGTTCCCTGTTCCTTGTTCCTTATTCCTTATTCAAATATGAAGTTGGTTACATGTACTTGTTCCTTATTCAAATGTAAAGTTGGTAATATGTTCCTCGTTCCTTATTCATTACGTATTCAGAGTTGATCTATGCATATGTTGATGTTACCAACACCAATGTTGTTGATGTTGTTGTTGTTGTTGTAGATGATGAGAGAGACCGATTATTACATTTTAAACACCTATTACTTATTCAAAAGCCTGTTACTTATTAGGACTTCTTTTTCAAGAAAAGAAGCCTTTGCTGTCATAAATATCATTCGAATTGCATATGGTGATGTTGCTAACCACAATTTTGATACTGTTGTTGTTGTAGATGCTGACGGAGGCCAAGTTGTATAATAATAAATCACCTTTTACTCATTCAAAAAGACCTGTTATTTATTCGGCGGTTATCAAGATGTTACCGTTTGATATCCAGAAAATCCATTCAAACTGCATACATTGCTGTTGGCAACAACAAATGTGATGTTGTTGCTATTGTAGATGCTGACAGAGATGTATCAGAACCTATTAAATAACCTGTTTCCCATTCAATAACCTGATACTTATTCGGCCGTTTTCAAGACAAGAAGCCAACATATCATTCAAACTGCATATGTTGATGTTGCAAAGGACAGTGTTGATGTATTTTGTTATTGTAGATGTTGACAGAGACCCATTGGTACATTTTATATCACCTGTTACTTACGCAAAAAAACGCTTACTTATTTGCTACTTATTCGGTGGTTATCAAGATATTGTTGTTTGATATCCATAAAATCCATTCAAACTGCATATGTTGATGTTAACAACAACACATGTGATGTTGTTTTTGTTGTTGTTGTTGATGCTGACAGAGACCTATTGCATGATATGTTATCTCCTGTATCTATATTAATTACAAGGGTGTTACTGGTGCAGTAACTTAATAAGTTAATGTTGCTTTGTTAACCATTCCTCTAGTAAAAGAAAAACTAATATTCCATCTTAAAAAGTAGATTTGCTTGTGGTATTTGAATAGCATTTTTTTTCACTTGCAGATGCATTTTCTGCAGACAACTTTTGAAAGCATTGTGTCAAAAGGAGACATACAAATCAATATATCCTTTTATCACAATGCTTTCTATGATCTTCTGAACTATTCAGAAAAATCAATATCAACACTTACCCATATACAGACCCTTAGTAGTGGGGCCTGCAGCAAGACGACTTTTGGAAATTACTGTTGCAAATGAATAAATTGCGCGGTATATTTATATTCTACTGAGAATTTGCTGCGGCATCAGAAAGGGTGACATTTTGCCAATTGTTTAAACATATTCTACTCTGAATTAGCTTCTCTGATACCAATATAATGTGGTTTAATGTTATCATTGGATAACTCTCTACAAACGTAATCATATTGATTGGCGGTTTAATACGCGGTATAAGAAAAGTGAAAGTGCTTGTCTGATTCCAAAATCATTTATCATAACTGTTCATGCAGTGACCCTCTACATGTTTTAAGTATTTTTGATTGGTTGAAAGTCGTAAAAACCAGGTAGCATCAGGAAAGGGGGGAAATATAACGTTTAGCTTCAAAAACATCTCATCCTTATCCACTGGACACACAATAAAGGAATATTCTTTTGGCGGTCCTTTTCTTAATTATGTTCAAAGATATGTGTTAACTCTTGTTTATGCGGCATCTGAGAAAAGGAGTAAAATGCCAAAGACTCTCTACGAAAATTGTGCAAGTCACATCAGTTGGTTGAAAAAGAAAAGCGATGCGTCATGCCAACATTCTGAAACTCTGTGGTTTGTCAAAATAATCTGTTTTGTACACCTTTTGTATATAGTTCCTTTTAAATGTAGTACCAAACGTACTTTGATTATGTTATGATTACGTTGATTAAACAAAAATTGTTGATTTTTAACTGTTTTATTATTATGAAAGTTTTAGTTTCATGTTTCATGTATATTAAAAGGTTAATTTAACATATAAAGTGACATCTATGAAAGTGTGGCATCGAAAGTGGTTTCATTCGATTTTTTATCTTTAAATGAGTTTTAAATACGTTTCAGTCATAGCCCTTATAGAACGTTTTATAAGACTAGTATAAATAGTGCATATTTCTCAAGAAGAGAGATCCATGCAAGTGGACCAAGGGTTACACTGAGATTTCGGCCACTGCTATTTGACCCACATGGGAAATATACGGGGTGGTCATCTACCGGTGTAGTCCTAGACAGCGCAATCCCCGAACGGGTATGCCCAGACAATCGTGGATAAAATTCAACGTAAAACTAGATTTATTCTTGCTTCTATTTTTAACAACAATGTTATAATGAATTAAAGGAAATTAGTTAACATCTATAGACATATAAACAATATATATGTTCATGCTGTACTATAGATTAAAAAAGAGTTATATAAACAATAGATATGTGCATGATGTACTATATATTAAACAATATTTATATAAACGATAGGTATGTGCATGTTGTACGATATAGTAAACAATAGTTATAACACTAATCCCCTCGGCCCCCTTAACCCCTAGAAGAAGACAAAAAAACATAATATATATATATATATATATATATATATATATATATATATTTATAAAAAAAAAAAAAAAACAAACAATATATATACTAGATAGTCTGCAAACCAATAGTCCATCAACAATAATAGTAGTCATAACGATAGCTGCTCGCCAAATGGCATTAATACCGAGCGCGAGGGTAAACAAGGCCAAGCAACGACAACAAGAAGAGAGGATTCGCTACGCTATCGTTTTACACGATTTACTGCGATTTCTCCATCTATGCTTTAAACGTCAATTAGACATATATAGACCACTCTACCAGAGGAGTATCAGCTGAAACATCCTACATCGGTTTAGCAGTTCGAGCCTACATACGTGGTTCGGCATCGGTTCAGCACTAGGACATTTCACACAGTGTGCTTAGAGTTTGAGTTGGTTCGGAAGAGAAGTTTCCAAACAGACGTTGAACGGATAGGTTCAACACCGTCTCAGAATTTACGTTGGTTCGGAAGAGAAGTTTCCAAACAGACGTTGAACGGATAGGTTCAACACCAGCTCAGAGCTTGAGTTGGTTCGGAAGAGACGTTTCCAAACAGATGCTGAACGGATAGGTTCAACACCAGCTCAGAGCTTGAGTTGGCTCGGGAGAGACGTTTCCAAACAGATGCTGAACGGGTAGGTTCAACACCGTTCCAGACAGACGAAACCACATACCCAAGGTTGTTTGAGACGAGGAACATTCTACATACCGTCCACATTGTACACAGTCTCAGTTAAGACATTGTCACCTGAGAAACAACCCGAAAAACGTTAACTTATCTCTTGACATGGTTGTCTTACTTGTTCCCTCGTTGACACTCTTTATAATTACTTAAGCCAAATTGACTTGTTGGAAGACATAGTTACCAGGCGGCATCAGAAAACAGGTAAATTAAATTTTTAATTTCGAATGATATCTCCTCCTAATCCACTGAGAAATTTCAACAAAACTTCACAGAAAGTTCCTTTTGGTGGTTCTCCTACTTTTTTCTGTGGCAGAAGGAAGGGATGTAAATGCATAATTTGTAAAATTCTTTCTCTCAAAATCCGCTTGTCAAATTCAATGGTAATCTAATACAAATGTTCCTTGTTTGACCCTCTACAAGATTTGCATAAGCTGTATTAATAGGTTGAAAAATATGGCAGCCAGACGGCATCAGAAAGGGTGCAAAATGACAACACTTAATAGTTCCCTTTCTTTTCAAGTTTTTGCCTGATTTCAGGAAGCATTTGGAATTTGTTCAAGCCATTTTGATTGGTTTAAAAAGATAGCTGCTATGCTGCATCAGAATATGGACAAAATATACTTTTAAATTTAAACAAAACCAAACCATTGGACTGCTATCAATCAAACTTCACGGGAATGATACTTTGGTCCTGTTTCAAACTGTTCAAAGATTTAATATCATAACGAATATCCTTTATTGATCAATTTCATTTACTGTTTCCACTCCAAGCAGTTTCATTCAATTTCTTGATTAAATGTTCTACTATATTAGTAGTTACCCATATGCTACATAGCTATCACTCAGGTTGTCGATTCAGAGCCACGCTTGCCCTCTGTTTTAGAGATGCAAACATTAATAGATTATATTAATATAGTGCATACTCTGAATGCATCAGTTGGTTCAGTACAGTCAAAATAGGAAGGCAATGTACATGTACTGTAATGAATGTTACTGTTGAAATTTTCGTAGGGCTATTGGGTAATATGATAATTAAAAAAGTATTATATTGACCGAATGATATATTTGGAGTTCGGTTCAATTAACTTGTACACGACCAACAAGAATTTAGGATCTTGGAAATATTTCATTCTGGCCGGATGCATTATTACTTGTCTGTCATATTTTAGATAAATATTTATATATGCACTTCTGCATGTCCTCTTAACCGATCACAAATCTACTTCCAGTACATATAGTACTTTGATTTGAATTATAATATTTATGCATTGTTTGTCTATTTAAGTGAACAAAACAGAATGTGTGGCATGCTAATCTATGCAATTTGATATTTTATATTTTTCCAAATCAATGTTGTTTTGTTGGATCATTAATACTGGTAATGTTTCTTTGAACTATAATGCACAGCTCAACGTCCGTGTTTGGAACAGTTGATCAGGGTTTGATCCCCTGTCAGGTCATACCAAAGAGTCTATACATGTGATATCGTCCCGGACGTCCGGGATTGTCCTGGAAATCGCATCTCCGTCTCGGAGGGACGCACGATTGTCCCGGAAATCATAACAAACTGTAATAATACATTTACATACCATTATTCTACCAATCTAAGTAGACTTATGGCCTGTACGTGGACGCTCGTCTCGGACATTTGGTGCTCATTACGTCATTTGTCCCGGAAAGGTCACCACATACAATACATATTCAGCAGAGGACTTTGACTCAAGATCTGGAAAATCTCTAGACATGAAGGTATACTTGTCATGATGTTTCCAAGGTCGTCTGCTGTAGATGCATCAAAAGGTGGGAAAGGTTTCATTTCTTTCAGCATTACACAATTCATTGCCCAGTACTAGCTTAAGTCATTAAGGGATCTTCAAAATATACTCTGTCTCTGTGATATAAGTATAGTATTATTTAGAACAGTGATTATGTCAAATTATAAGACGTTTTTACCAATATATGATTGTTTGTACTTGTGCCATATTTCACAAGTAGGCGCTTTCTGAGAATAAATTGCTCCTTTTGCCTCATAATCTTCATATGTATACAATATTTTTACATTTATTGATAAATATTTTCAATGTATTTGCCGATATTTCAATGAAATATGTTTAAGATTTGTTGTAAGTGGGAAAGGATTAAATATTTTTGTTTAGCTCACCTTGAGCTCTTCATTGTTTTATTGATTGTTTTGGGGGTGTTTTATGCCGCTTTAAAAAGATAATTATATTACGGCGTTTCCTGCGTATTATACCAGTACTTTTGTTCCATGTATTCTGACTCCAGACAGTCAGTCGTAATAAAAACCTCTCAGCCCTGAGCGCCAAGGGATGAGTCGTCTGTCAAAATCTTCTCTATAACCAGCGGGTCAATTGGGGTGAAATTTCACAGAAGGCGTTTCATACAATGTCCTCATCAAAATGTCTTCTATTCTTTTTTTTTTCGCTAGACTTCCGGTTGATCTCGTGTTGTTCACGGTCTCTACAATGTCACGCAACACCGGCAAATAACTTGTAGCGTTCAGGTTCGACATATGCAAACACAATCTTTGTGAATTAAATACAACGATACTAAGTGGAGCTCTTGTACCAAGTTCACGAATATGATGTGTATTGGCAATGAAAATGCAAATTTATTTTGGTTCGCCAATCGCGTTCTAGAAATAGTTCTTAGATCTGCAATAATTTCATTGTTGGCTATTTTGATAGCAAAAACAAATCAGCATTAATAGAGTATATATAAAGAATATGTGAAAATCATGAAATGCATAGGAATTTGAGTTTGACAACCACTTTTCATTGTAGATTTTATTTTATCTGAGTTGTCGACTTCTTGATTTTATGGTGTGTATACATGAAGTTGCTTAATGCTATCTAATTTTATCTTTCTCCTTTTAACAAAGTAGAAATTTGCCTATTAAAATGGCAGACAGGAGAGATAATAATTGTAGTTCTTGGAATTTTATTTTGCATAATAAATTAAGTCATGTCAGATGATTTGGTGGTAAAATGGCATATGCGAATCATGGAGACTTAAGTTGGTTCTTCCCAAACCAAACAGGACATTCATTGATCGCTAACGTTTTATTTCGTTACGGAAGTCCGACGCTGTTTTATTTTAATATTCTTTTACCAGAACACTTCCAGGGGATGCAGATTATGTTCACACAAGTAAGCGTGAACGGATTTACGGACAGTCCAGAGACGACAATAACGGGACGTGTTGGAAGCGTTACGTATGTGTTGCCAGTACCGAAATATACCAGATACATCTCTTTAGTTCTTAGGGACGTGACTCGAGTTTTCACAATTTGTGAGCTGATTGTTTACGGAGGTGAGATATTATTATGTATAGCTTGATAGATTGATTTAAGTGTACATAACGTCATTATCAACATTATTAAGTACACATATATAACCATTTAGCTCATTCATTTGCGTATAGCGGATGAGGCTTGTCAAATTTCGTTTGTCCGTCATCAGAAAGAATGATTGACCGAGCTGGAATTTCGAAATATTGACTCCAAAGTTCGATAGTCCACATCGTTACAGATTGAGCGATGCATTGTTTATATCACCAAGGCTACAGTGGGGTCAATCGCTTTTTCAGACACATATGCATGAGTCATTAAAAGTAAGTCAACCTCAAACCAGAATGTGATTTTTATTTGATGAATTTCCAGTCAGATATACATTCCATTGAACGGTAAATTGTTAAAGATGTTGAACTGCAGATGGTGATTGTTGAAACTTCTGCTAATATTGCTGATAGTGACAACAAAGTAAGTAGTTAATAGCTCAAAACTATGTTGGCAGTAAATGTTGAAAAACAGTCATTTGCAAGTCAATAACAAATTTCAAAATTTGGCTTGAGGGTTGTATGTCTACCCAGTAAAAATGAAGCATACACGATCAATATTTAGATGTTTATTATACTGGAAAGTGAAATTATTACTCTAGTGTTATCTCAGAATTAGATTCTTATATTTCAAGACAACTTTTGAACATTTTTCAAACTTTGACTATACTATCTATAATCTGGAGTTCAGCACCTTTAATGAACAAGTGTTATATTGAATAAAATACCACCATCCGACCATCTTTTGAAATCATGTTCAAATATTTATACTTTGTCGCAATTACATGCATGACTGTGTGAGTTGTATTTATGTATTTAATTAAAGGAAATATCAGACACAGAGTCACATTTGAGCATCATTCAATCTGCATTTAGTTATATTAAAAGCACGCCACTGTGTGTTTGAAACATGCATAAAATGTTTTATCGCGGTCTGGAACATACTGCTGAAAAGAGTATAAAAGCCCCAACACTGTCCATTTATTTTCAGTGTTATCAATACCAAATATTTGCAGATATACTTATTCCTGTACTTTATCCTTGTTGTCTAATTAAAGTTAATTTTCTTCTAAAGATTATCTTCTTTATACTTGCATTTTGTCAATGTGCGACACATATTTGTTGGTTTGCTTCGTATTTCCAGGCTAGACGGGCAATTGGGGTTGAGCTGGTGTCTGCACGTTCTTGAATAGTCGTAGACGGTTTCTCAGTATATATAACAACTTTTCATACGTTCTTATTACAATAGAACACACATGTGTCAAAACGTTACAATTGTAAAAAGCCACACACATGTAACCTATTTTAATTCAGATTGTAATGACGGAGAATTCGGCGAATACTGTGAGAACATATGCTACTGTGATGGAGACCCGTGTGATAAGGTTACTGGTATTTGTCCGAGTGGGAAATGTTTACCAGGATATTCTAGAGAAAAATGTGATACTGGTAATGTTCTTTCATTTGTTAACACTAATTTAAATTATCCTCGGCTGGCGATTCATTAACATAGACATATATTTTATTTACGTATACATGTACATGCATATTGTAATACAAAACAATAAATACATGATTTCATGGTCATTTAAAAAGAAAACAAAACAATCAGTTGTTTTGAGGGATGAACTGCTATGATTTAAACTTCGCTAAAATAGTGTAAGAGCAGAATGAGACTTTTATATATTTCGTTGATTGATCAGTCGAACTGGTGTTTAAGAGATTCACATAGAAAAAGAAATATAGGTAGGCTGTAATAAAACAAAGCAAAAACAAGCTTAAAAACAAGTAATGGAAATCATTTCGACATATATGCATGATATTTTTTTTTTACGTTTTTACGCAATATGCAGATGTATTACTTATAATATTCGGGCCTGATTCTTCATTAACAAATGTACTTGATATCCTTTCCATTGACTGTAACCAACACTATGCACTCGTTAAATATGGACTCAGGTTATATGGTCTTTAACCTCATACATTTACGTTCATATTCATTTAGTGCTACTAAAAGTTATATATTTACTCAGTTAATATATACACATGTATATATACATGAACTGTCAAACAAGGTTTATATCGATTTCAACAGCATCACACTATTCATCCAAATGTTAGCTTATTTACTTTTATATCCTTACAATAAATGCCTAACATACTTCATAAATACCATTTCCAACTTCACTGTTTAATTTAAGGCTTATGTGTTTATGTTAACGACATATAGTCTATGCTTTGTTGCATAGTTTTTAAAATGACAGAGGTTAATTAATAGTGATTTAGTGCAGGTATTCAATAACTGTATATATAAATTGAGACATGCTAGGACGTACGAAATAATAGTTTTAATGTTTTGTTGTCTAATTTCGCTATATACCATGCATGTTATTGCAAAGTGATATTCGTCTTCGATATCTCCAGAGTTGCACATAGTACAGACTCTTTTGTGTCGATCTATTCTATTCGAAGACTGTATGCGTCGCTTATGTGACGTCATTCGGAGACGATTAAGTATACTCTTGTTCCTTTTAGTATTTATTGTCTTGTATGTATTCTTCAACACCAAATATTGGTTTGACAAGAATATATAATGATTTAAGTACTCGATTATTTTCAATATCAGAAAACCAGAAGAAAAAAGTTATTTAGTGAAGTTTTAAACTTAAATGCCCAATGTTTAGCAACCATTAAACATTTTAGATAATGCAGTCTCAAACATTGTTATAAGTATAATATTCTTAGTGTGGAGTAAATTTATCCAATACTTTATTATTAGAATATATCTGGTGATATATAAGAAAACGGTCAAGTTTTCCATAAGTTGCTGCATTGCTAGAGCTTGCTTTAACGCCGAGAATTTGTTTACATAATATAAGATGTACTCGTTCTAGGTCCTTTTATTGACTAAACCCCCAAATAAGACACCCATTGTTCAGACGTGACGCCAAAAAAAGCGTCGAATAATTGAAGAGATATTACTAGACTTAGTTTGAATTTCCTGATATTTATAAGTAAAACATTCATTGCTTTGAGCGATTTCCCATGTATTATTATTATATATAAATGAGCTGGTGTGGTTAAAAACAGTTCCTAGATAAGTAAAGTCATTAACCACATCTTATAGTTCGTTATTATAATATAAATGTTCAGAGGGGAGTGCAGGACCTCTTTTGAGAAATACTTCTATCATAGTTTGTTCTGTATTCACCTCTAAACCCCAATACTGACAATAGTCATATAGCTGATTAAGACTATTTTGAAGATCTTGTACCGAATTACCCACGAGCACCATATCATCAGCGAAAAATAGGACAATAATACATAAATTCATTAAGGTTAGACCCGCGTATATTTTACTTGGTAAGAAAAGTTCCAAATCATCTAAAAACGTGGCAAACAAAATTGGAGAATTCTTTAAACCTTGTTTTAAACCGACTGCTAGATTGAAAAAGTCCTAGAAAGAATTTAAATATTTAATGCATGATTTCACTGTTAAATACATTTCCTTGAATATTCTAAGTATTTTGCCGTCCAATCCCATTTTGTAAAGCTCATACCATTGAGCATTTCGATAAACAGAGTCAAAAGCATTTTTTAGATGGAAAAAAGCGCAGGGGATACGCATTGTATCATCTAGAAAGTTTTCAATTAAATTATGTAAAACGAAATTTGCATCTAAAGTGCTGCTTCTTCTACGAAAACCAAGTTGCACATCTAACAATAAACTCTTATTTTTAATCCATAGATCCACCCTATTGGTTAAGATACTTGTAAATGACTTTCCTAAGTTACACATAAATGTTATTCCTCTGTAATTATTAGATGAGGCTTTATCTCCTTTCTTAAAAACGGGAGTATTGTAACCCTCCGACCATTGTTGTGGAAAATAACCTGCATCGAATAATACATTAAAAAGATCTGTTCAAAGTCCAATTGAGATATCGTCGGACTCAAGAAATATTGATTCAACAAATTGTCACTAGGACAATATGCCTTATTGAAAAACGTAACACGGTTAAAATGGATGAGGTCGAAAAATTGTAGCTCTGTCAAATTTTAATTTATTACACAAATCTAGTGGAGTAATAGTGATAATGTTTACATGTACTTGCAATCTAAATGATGAACAGTGGATTAATGTAAAAATATAAAAGATACAAAGTGATGATAACATTATATTTAAGGAATTTTGTAATTTCCTTCGTTCGAGTGAGTAATAGTCACAGTACATTTTGTTGTATCATTAGATCTAAACTATTGTAGAGAGCTGGTATTTTAGTGGGATCGCACGATTAACGATTTATATTACTCTACATACCTGTATTGAACTGAACTGTATTATCACGTGTATATGTTTATAAATAAATAACATGGGTGGAAAAGCAGCTGATCAAAAGCCGACAAGAGCAAAACCACAAAGGAAAACTGCAACAGTGGATGATTCGCAGACTTTAGACTAGTCCCTCTTAGACACCATTATGGACAATAATGCAGATATGAGCAATTTTTCAAAAAAAGATTGAAAGAATGGCATCAAAGTTAAGTGATATCAAATCGGATCTGAAGGACATTAGGACAAAATATGACATCGAACGTCTCATTTCTACAACAGTCAAAGTCCCCATATCAACCCTTAAAGACAAAATCAGAAAAGGCAGATAAAACAAAATTAATGAGAAGTGCAATGACAGGATAAAATTGACTCTTTAACATTTGAAAACGATTATCTAAAAGACAGTCTTAAGAAGAAAGAAGAGATAATAGAACAGAATAAAACCGACTTGAACAAAATATCAGAAAGCTCCTCAAATGGAATAGACGATGCCATTAAAATGGCTAATTATAACGGGCAATCTTCGAGAAAAAACAATTTAAATAGTATTGATGTGAAGCAAGAAGATAACGAAACTACAGAAGTGTTCACATATAACCTTTGTGAGATCCTGAAAACCGAAGGTAACCTACATAGGCAAGATATCCTTGCCATACATCGATCCCTTCTAACAGAATCGGGCCTAAACCTGTTATAATAAAGACCATAAACAACAGCATTAAATAAAACATCATGAGACAAAGACAGTAATTTAAAACGGCTGGATTTCGACTAGCAGACGATGTCACAACACTTAAAACTGGCCTGAATAGAAGATTATATCTCCATGCAAAAATAAAAAGTGCATGTTTTTTCAATGGCTCAGTAAACGGACAGACACACCAGGATAAACGTGTTAAATTTGATATTCATGATGACATTTCAGGGATTATACCGAACTATAGATCAAAACATGAAAAGGGTAATTTGTATCCTATATGCATATAAGTCTATACCCTACACAATCACGATATCATTAAATACAATGCATTCTGATAATACATAATCAATTAGCACGGAACCAGATTATATGCTGACAAATACTTTTTTCTCATTGCTTGTGGGTAAGACATGAATGAGTACGTCTGATACTTGAAACCTTCAATATACATATCAGTAGTGATATAACGCTCTCCCTCATATGCAATGTTAAGTTGTCTAGTTCAAAAAGTGTATTACAACAGGTTTTTAAGCAGGATGTATTGGAATAGTATTTTGATCTAGGATTGCCAGCAATGTATAACAAAAGGTTTTTAATTGGGATATATTGGACTAGAATTATGATCAAGCATTGACAGCAATGTGAAAGAGAGTAAAGTTACTCATTGGTGGCAATTCCTCCTTTCCGCACATTGCTCTCAAACATAATTGGCTGCATGATGCCTCAAAAGTCGTATGCATTGGGTTATTATGTAGTTGTTTTTAACGTCACAAAAATTCATTCAAATTAATATACTGGTGATTTAGAGAATATTTAAAAAACAAACATTTGATTGAACTGTCGTTCTAAAAAAGTGTATATTTTGTTGTATGAGTTTAACCCTTTTACTTATAGGCATTATTATCTACGGTTAACTGAACAAATAATCATCATAGTAAATTCAATTAGATTGTTTATGGTAAATTGAGAGCATTCTGTGAAAGTGTGTAATAGCTTATCGAGTGCACGCTCATATTTTCTGTTAATGCTCTTCATAAAAAAAAACATCTACAAAGTGCGTAAAATATTGTCTGCATGAGAGACAGGTTTAAATATTATTTGCACGATGTTTATTACGTGTAACAACTTGTTTAAATTTTCACGTGGTGTTGTTCTGTATATATATATTTTATCTCAAAATCTCTAGATTACTTTTAATTTGGTCCTATGTTCTAAAAGTGGATACAATCATTTTTATACAATACGCCTGTCGGAAGTATTTACTGTTAAAAGAGGCTGTCGTCAAGGGTTTTTTGAACCAAACTTAAATGCATTTCTAAATGTATAACTTATTGGAAAAGAAGGAAATTAACACATTTTGGCAAAATAACAGTCGTAAAAACACTCCTTATTCCAATTTCAACAAACTTATGTATTAGCCTTCCGTCTTCAAAAGCAGATATTATAAAACATTAAAATTAAACACTGTTAACATTCATTTGGGATGGAAGAACTAAAATAAAACAACAATTTTAAATAAAGGTTATGAGGAAGGGGGTTTAAAAATGATAGATATTAAAAGTTTTATCTCAAGCATGAAATTATAATGGCTAAAGAACTTAATAACTTTCTAAAAATAAGAATTGCTATGACATGATATATAATTCATATGACTTAATTTATTTAGGTAAAGTCTTTTGTGAACATACTCCAAATACCGTGAAAAACAAACTTAATATCAACTTTTTCGATAAGATATTAAACATGCCTTTGTTCTACAATGAACATTTTAAAATCAATTCAAAGGTTATCTATATTAAATAATAGTATGATAGAGGAGTTAGAATGGTAGGAGATCTTAGAAAATATTGAGACCATTTTAGGTAAAAAAAAAAACTTTTTAGTGTATTATGGTTCATGAAAACAGTTCAAATGTTTAAAAGGAAAAAGAGAACACTAGTTGCACCGATGGTCTTGTATTTACAGATGATAGCCCTGGTATAAACATATATTTAAAGGGAAATTCTAATGAATAAAGATACAAATTAATTAATTTATAAAACACTTACTAGTAATGAGGAAACTCCTACTTGTCAACATAAGTGGGAATCTCTTTACCCTAATATACACTATATTGGAAAGAGATATACGGGAACACATTTACATGTACTAAAGATTCGTATATGCAATCGATGCAAAGAAACATTGTTCAAAGACTTTTCCCAACTGATTCTCACCTTAAAAAAACAAATCTTAAGCCATCTAACATATGCTGTTTTTGTAATAAAAGCAAATGTGAAAAGGTTTAACCAATTTTACAATAATTATTATCAATAGTAAGAGAAATAGACCCCCCATTAATACCATAAATAGCGCTAAAGTCCTTATAGGTTCATGAAATACTGAATATTAAATTAGATACGATGTCGTTAAATTTCACAAGATATAACGTTTCATGCAAATCAAAATCAAATATTCCATCAACTGAGGGCCTTAAGAAAAGCTACCATTTAGCATGGAATATAATATAAAGAGACAAAAGATTCTGAAAGATCACGGTTCGCAATTGTAAAACATGTCATTCAAGTCCACTCTTAATAGGAAGTACACTGGGATATATACGCATCTCTCTCTCACTCTATCTCCTCTCTCTCTCTCTCTCTCTCTCTCTCTCTCTCTCTCTCTCTCTCTCTCTCTCTCTCTCTCTCTCTCTCTCTCTCTCTCTCTCTCTCTCTCTCTCTCTCTCTCTCTCTCTCTCTCTCTCTCTCAGTTGCTGTAAAAGAATCTGAGCTCCAAACTGTTTGAATCACATGACAACTCCATGTTATATGGTGCATGATCCGGATCCAAACTGTTTGCATTGGTCATCATAAACGGTTGACGAAATATGCCGTTAGTTTGCAAGGAGTTAAGTTAAGTACTAACAACAAATATTTGATATATAACTAACACAAACTATTGTTAGCTTGAAAGGGGGTTAGCCACGACCGCACATTGAACCTATGTAAGAGGGACGTTCGGAAAGTGTTGAGACTATCTTTGTTTTTTAATGATAAGTCGGAAATAGTGAATAAAAATTCGCACAGTGTATCTTTAAGTTATAATCTATTGAATGGTACAATTTTCATTCAAATAACGCAATATATACATTAACAACAATACATAGAAATTGATATCTACAAGTTCCCCGGCGCAGTAACGTCGTTTTCAGTAACGTCTAAACAATAATGCTGTTGTAACGCAGTTCCTAATGTAATTCCTTCTCAAAGAATCGCCCGATGCACTGTACCCATTTCGCAATGTTTTTTCATCCCCTTTTCAAATACAATTCCCTGTCAAAATCATGTAAGCTGTCGCTCCACCAATATAGCACAAATTTGCAATATCCCTCACAGTCATTCGCCGATCTGTATCAAGCGCGTTCTTTACATACTCGCAACATTTTCATCAACCACAGACGGACAAAAGGATATGTGTGTGTACTTTGTATATGTTCTACCGTCACTGAAACTTTCATTACATCTGTCCACAAGTGCCTTGTTCTCCGTTATTAGCCCTCTCCAACAGCTCCTTAGTTTCCGATGGCGTGTTCCCGAGGTTGACCACATTTGTAATGAAAATCCGCTGTTCCTCTTTTGTTTGCGTCTGCATTATGCGCTTAGTAAGTATGATTCTCTAGGTGCGTGTATTTAAATTATTACTTCCGGAATACTTTCAGCAAATGATGTTATGAATTAAGAATAAAGTCATGTATGTTTTACATCATTTCGCGCGTTTTTATTATGATTGTGTGTTCAAAATAGTGCAGTGTAATCGATGAATTTAGGGTTGCGCCGGGTCTTTACAACGCATGTTGCTATGGATACGAATATAAAAATATGGCTGACATCACAATACTATACTCTGAATTTAAGCTTTTGAAATATAATATTCTCATACATGCTTAAGTTTCATAACGATTTGTCAAAGGAACAGTGTTAAATGTACGTTGTCTCAAATCTTTCCGAACGTCCCTCGTATGTGGCTAATGACGTTAATAATGCCTTATTGCGATTTAATCTTTTAATTGCCGACTTAACTTCATTATAAGTAATAGCTATATTAAACTCCCAGTATGTAGGAGTCTCGATATTGAAATATGCGTCCATAAAAGATTCATTATGATCTATAAGCGTAGTGCGTATATATCACTATTGACATCTGAAATCGTTGATATGAATCTCAGATGCAGACGCGCTTTTACTTTTGCTAAAATGCTTCCAAAAGTTATCGAGACTTGCGTTTCTTTAAATCAATAATTTCCATGTGTTTTTAACGAATGTAGGCGCGTTTCTTTTTGCGAACTAGATGTTTATATATCTTTTTTAATTTACTAAGTTTAAGCCTATTTCTATAGATTTTGTTTACATTGAACGCGTTCAAGCATTGTTTGTATAATCACTTCGCTTCATAACACTCAGTGTAGGACCACAACTTTTCAGAATGAATATTACTATGTTAGAGTTAGATTTTCGATTAAAGCTTAAAAATAGCGGATCTGCAACTTCACATATCTTTTAAGAGAAATGTATAACCATACATTCAATAGAACTTGTATCAGATATATGAACGTTATTTATGATTCTGTTGAAATCCGACAATTTGTCTATGAGAACCCGCCTATAAACATTATTGCTTTTCCCAGAAAATGTTGAACTTTCATAGGATATGTTAAGGTCTGAGGATATTTCGGTTTTGATATCTTCACATTTCAAAACAAATCGTAACCCAGCATGGTCACTGTACATATCAAACCCATCAATATGAAAAGAACTCACGCATGGAAAGTCGTTCTCTTTAAGTATTAGATAATCGATTGTGCTGCACGATTAATTACTAAATTATGTGTACTCTCCACGCTCAAAATATGTGCCTTACCTTATATTAGCTATATTTTACAACAATCAAGCAAGCGAGAACCCCTGGTATTTACTACTTTGTCAAAACTAGGGGTCGACCGGGAACATAGTCGTAACAATCTATATCATCTCAAAATAGATCACACGCAATATATTCTGGCTTATTCTGGCTTATTTCCTACTATACAGTTCCAGTTACCTGCGGGTAAAACACTGGATAATATCTCAAATAGATCAACATCTATAAGGCTAGCAATTGGCGATTCGTCAGACCAATAATAGTGGCCACATAAAATAATATCTTTAAAATTAAAGAAATGTTTGTCAAATTTTAACCATACTAACGTATCATATTGATTTGTAACGATTGATACACCAGTCGTGATGGTATCTCTGACATAGATCTTTATGCCGCCTCTGTTTCTTTTGGCTTTTTTATAATTTAGATTTCTATAGAAGTTATAATACGAAACCATCTAAATCAGTACTAGAGTTACTATCAGTCCAAGACTCTGAGAGAAGGATGACGTCATTTTCACACAACTATGATAAAAAGTCAGGATCACATAATCTCCGATCTTATAACTTGTTACAATTCCACACTTATACCTTCGGACCATTATCATGTAAATCCTATGCATCACGATGGGCTATTCCGTCGATATAGATAGATAGATGTTATTCACAAAGGACAAAATGCCCATCTTGTACATACAATCTTAAAAACACACATGTTCATGAACATATACATTTCTTGTCATTTATATCTGCTTCCTGGTTAATGGTAGATATTTTACGAAATGACCACATAACTATAAGGAAAAGTAGTTGAGAAAAGCGACAATAGCAATATTTAATTCATTTCTTATTCTAGATAATGCTGACACAGAGATAGAGTTGCAGATTTGTACCAAAATTAAATATACAATATTGTAACATAAATGTTCATATACGAATGTATATATCAATTTATATTTACGTAGAGTTTAAGGTGCTTATTGTAGTGTTCTATATGTGGTTAAAGGGAGATCACCACTGTCTAACTAATGCACCTTAATAACAAGTGTCGCCTATCCTAATTAATTATAATAGTAGAAATGAAAGCAAGGCTGCGCACTCGATTAAAATGGATAAACAATGGAAGTCTGAACACGTGTTTGTTATTACCTGAAAAGACGTTCAAGTTATCCCTAATGGGTAAATACAACAACTTGCGATGAGGATAAACCTTGAATAACACATTTTGTTTAAATATGTTAATGGCTAACAAGGTATGGCAGCTCAGCTAAAGATAAATAGCGTGCAAAAGTTAAATCTAAATGTGAACTCCACCCACTTGGGACAGCAATTGGAAAGGTGGCACAGGTCCTTGATGTGATTGAGAAAGGACCTACACCATGGGTCAACCCAGTGGTCGTGGAACCAAACCCGTCAGGTGACATTCGACTTTGTTTTTGATATGAGGCAAGGAAATAGAGCTATTGTAAGAGAGCGCCATCAAATCCCCACAGTTGTTGATGTTTTGGTTGAAATGAACAATAATACTGTATTCAGTAAAATAGACTAAAACATGGGTTTTCATCAAATAGTCCTATCAAAGGAATCAAGACAAATCACTACATTTATAACGCACAAAGTTCTCTACTGTTATAAAAGGTTGGGTTTCGGGATTAATGCTGCACCAGAGATTTTTCAGCACATAATAACACGTTTAAGTGCATGGATACATTGAGATCAAAAGGGCTAACAATCAATACGGACAAAACACATTTTAATATGGTCAAAGTTACTTGTATAGGACATGTTGTGTCGGGTAAAGGAATCGGTCTTCTTCAGTGGTAGTCTTTATTTACCCTTTGCGAATTCTGTTCACTGCATTTATTTTCACTGGGTTGTATATTTGAACCCCTTTCAATCATATTTCGATGCACATTATCTTTTTCAGTGTTTTGATTTACAACGTCTTTTCCAGTATTTTGATTTTCAAGGTCTTTTCCAGTATTATGATTTACAAATTGTTCCTTCGGCTTCTCGCCTCCAGGTCTGTAGATTTGTACGAAAGTAGTTTCAATGTTGTAGAATGTTTATAAATTTGACTTTCAACGTATATAATTGTTGTACTTGCCCGGGATAAGTTTTCCGTAATCCTTGTTATGTCTTGCATACACTCGTGTTGGATTTTCACAACAAATCCCAATATGTAGATAATTTTTGCTGATTGTTTCCAACAACGTCACTTATTTCTCACTTGTTGATAACTTCGATAAGTGTTCATCGCTTAAACTACCAGTACTGTGCGCTGTCGCTTTTTATTCCGTTGTCCATTGTTGTGTGTCATGATTGACTTCAAAGTCGAAACGGTTCATGGTTTCAACTGAATAATCAGTGTTTTCAGTTTCTTCCGATGAGTAACTGTCCATCTCACCCCAGCCGATCCCATCCCTCTCCATTGTTTGATAACTTACTTTTGCTTGTAAACTGCTTACTTACTCTTTCAACCCGAAATTTCTCAAAACCTTTACGGAGCGAAATTGTTAACGTCCACCACCAACCGGAAGCGGAATAATGTAAAGTATATATATATATATAATGTATCGTAGGCGATCCAAAACTAACGACTTTGCTGCTGCGCTGCCTTCATCTTCGGGACCAAGCGTTTTCGTGTACCAATATGCTCTGGGGGAGATTGTTCCTGTATATAAAAATTTGAGCCATTCAACTTTGTCCGATCCTTCCTTACTATTTCAGAAGGTAAATTTAGCTACAATTTTACCATCCTTGAAGTAGGTAAATTTAGCTACAATTTTACGGCTCGTAGAATCCCTATTTCCATGTTTCGCCCCAATTATGTCCGCACTCTCAATCTGCAGTGAATCGACATAGTTTGGGCAAGTTTCAATCGATCGGCAATAAAAGATCTAATTTTAATGACTCTTTTGGTGTTTCGTTTGGAGTTTCTTCTTCTCCGCATACTATTAAGTTGTTGCGCATACTTTGAGACTGGAGATACGTAATAGTATCCATTAACTTTGAATTTTTCACTAACTAAATGGTCAATCTTAGAATCAGCTTGGGCAGATGAAAATTCTACATTACCAAAACAAAAGTCTGTTCTCACTGGTAGTTTTTTTTTCATCATGAACGTAAGTGCACAGCTATTTCAGCTCTCTGATGAAGCTGTTAGCTTTCTGTTTAAGAACGTCAAGTATTTTTAAGTTAGACTCAATGTTAACAATGGTCGTGTCCATCTGTTTTAAATATGAAAATATGTCCACATAAGATAGAGATTACTCATCAACAGTATCCAAAGTAGCCCCTTTATCAGATGCATTCTGATTCGAGTTCGCCATGAGTAGACTATGATCAATAAATACAGATGACTGCCCAATAATAGAGTCATTAAATAGAACAGAGTTAGTTTCGTGTAAAATGTCACTCACATTACAATTATGTAAACTTTCCCCAGTAAGGTTCCTTCTCTATTGTCCTTGTTCAAACATGTATGATCGTCTCCACTACTGTTCCCCTTTTTACGTTTTATTGTTTTTCTGTTGTTTTTGCTTCTGTTTGTAATATCCTTCGACATGTTAAGTCAAACAATGTAAGATTGAAACTTTGATAACTTAAATATTCCAAAATTTCCGAAACATAGTCCACAAATAATCTAAAATTCTGATTCTAAACCGAAGAGCAATATGAAATAATGAAGAATTAAAGCATGTTCAAACTCAAAGCCCCACCAGAGCATTTACGGTCAACATACTTTTTCGAAGATAAAATGATTAAACTTCTGGCAAAAAGCTGGGGATATAGCTCCTTTAGTTTGTCTCTTATACCCTATGTATATAAAGCTAAACAAGAGATGCTTTCAGACCTAAATCGTCAGAAAAAGAACAAATTTATTTCTCCCAACTGTTCTTCATGGCATTTGAAGTTGTGTGTCTTTAGTTTGCATACATCTTAAAATACATGATTTAACCTTTCCAACATACAACAAATCTGCAACAGACGACTTTGCAACAATGTGAAAAAAGTTCATGAATGAGAGTTAAATTATTATTATTGGAAAATCCTCGTTTTGAGCAATTCAACCTTTTGTCAAAAGGTTTTCAAAAGTCGTCTGCTGCAGTGGCGTCAGAAAACGTCTGCATGTCGGAAAGGGTTAAGCACATAACAACTGCAATTACATAAGGGTTATTTTACTCCACACGATATTTTTCATTTTATAATAACATGTGAAGAACATAATTATATAAATATTAATGCTTGAATATAATTATTCATGTGCCGATAGTGTTACCTTATGAAGAAAAAGAAAATATACATATATTTACATATTCTGACATCTTGTGAGTTTAAACACAAGCCCATTCAATAGAGACCTATTTCATATATAAACTAAGTATGAACTACGTTCTCTAATTCACGGTCATTGAATGTGAAGTAATGCCTTGTCTTATAGTAAACTATTACTTAGTAGACTAACCCGATAAACTCACCTTTTTGCATAGTTTGTAAACAATGAACTATCGATACAAATACTACTCAAATTTGAATCAAAGTATTGCCTCGCTTAATTATGACCTAAAGTATATTTGAAAAACGTTTTACCTGCTTTAAAGTGTGTCCCCGAAATCGTGGCATAGTACCTTTAAATCTGAAGTATGTCTTTCAATGTTCGGGTCAATCATTTCAAACAATGAAAAGAGTTCTAGTTACGTTTAAGGTCGAGCTAAAGCGGGAACAATACAATATCCGAGATGGCCTACCTGTAGTAATATAATATAACCATGAATCTTACATTTCATATATTTCTCCTTCTTCTTATTTGCGTTTATGCAAATACATTTCTCAACAATGTAATAATTTTATTCTATTTCCAAACAAACAAACAAACAATGTGTTTAGCAAGTATAGCCATTATTACAACTGATCTTAAGTCTTTAGGGATATCAAGGTAGTTTAACTTAACGACTTGAGACAGTTCCTTTAATATTTTAGAATATCAGGGCCGTACTTTCTATACAACTGTTAAAGGTATTCTAAGGATATCTAATAATTATTTTACCATACAACAGTAAGACAAAACCTTAAATATTTCAGAATGTCAGGGCGGAACGTACGGTTCGGGTTGTACTCAACACTGCGGTAACTGTTTAAACAATGTGGAGTGTGACAAAACAAATGGAAACTGTCCGGGAAGATGTTCAGCAGGGTACCAAGGAGCTATCTGTAAACAAGGTACATACACCTTACCTATACTTTTGTTGAGCTTCGTTCACCTTAATTACAATAGTCTACTTCTTGAGAACCAGTCTTAGCGTATTTATAAAATGTCATAAATGTTTGTAAATGATAAAAGTAAAAAGTGCAAATAGCCAATGGTCGTTATTATCCTATGTTTGATTTTCGCAGAGCTCCATGTCTCTTACCCTCACGGTGGTGTAGTCGTAGAGCGTCCAACCCGGATACGGAAGGCCTCTGGTTCGAACCCCAACCGACTCATACCAACGACTTTAAAAATAGTAATAATGGTCATCCTTGACGCTTAGCATTGCGTGGTTAGCATTACGACTGACTGACTGGTGCCAGGATAAATGAACTAGTAGTATAGGATACGCCGTGATATAACTGAACAATTTTTGAAAGCGGCGTTTAACACGAAACAATCAATGAATTAATAAATCAACGTCTACTCGTTGATATAGATAAGCCCCGTCTAGCGAAATAAGGTCTTATCACTTACATATGCATGAATGTAACAAAAGTACCGATACACTTTTATATTTTTCGAAACCTATACATCTAGAGATTGTTTGTATTAAGTAGAAAAGTGAAACCTCATATCAGTATTCACTACACGTAGATGAAACACGATTCCAAATTGCAAGGCGCTGCTTACATAATCTTTCTTGATATACAAACAAATCCAACAACAATAATTTTAATATTTCACTACTATTATAGTTATACGAATATTCAGGAATTCAGCAGGATAAGGGTTAAAGACTTATTCATTTTCTATGTATTTCAGAATGTAATACAAACTACTATGGGCAGGATTGTCTTCCCGTGTGTGGATCCTGTATAAACGGCGAAACATGTAATCATGTAACAGGAATGTGTATGAATGGCTGTGCCGACGGTTATCTGAACCAAAAATGCGATCAGCGTATGTAGTTGTGTGTTCCATATATGACATGTAGATAACTATTGCCAGAAGTTTACTACAGTGATGGCATTTTTATGAAAATAATTTTCAGGTTTGAATCTTCAAATTAAAACAACAAACGTGTTCTCATCTTAGGAATGTAACACACATAAGTACTAATGAATGTAAACAGTTATAAGGATCAAATTAAAAGTAATATAAAATAATAATATAATGAAATAACAAAACAAAAACAAAAAGACAACGGATTTTCTGTCAACCTTCAATTTTATCCACTTAAAACTTTTGTTTATGAAATGTATTTTTTTTACACAATTATGCTGGTGTAATAAATAAATATCATTAAAAATTACTTATTTGACAAATCTTATACTTAGAGGCTATGTTCACATAGTTTTCGAACCCTTGTGATTGTCTAAATTACACAATTAATAAACTAATTGGAATTGACTCCTCTTCAGTCGCAAGCTAAAAATTGAACTGGAAATGATCAGCTCCAAAACGACAAAGTCACCATACACGGCGTCAACAAAATTATACAATTTGATTATTTATATTTTGTCTATTCCAGCATGCAATCTAGGTAGCTACGGAAAGGACTGTCAGAAAGGTTGTGGACACTGTCGACAGGGTACTGTATGTATAAACACAAACGGAACTTGTCCATCAGCATGTTCATCTGGATATCAGGGCGTTTTATGTATAACAGGTCAATATCATTGAATAAGTGTCCGTCAAAACAACCTCATAGGGTTTGTGATCAGTGTATATCAAATAGTATGGATCTACAACCTTATCTGTATCTGCACTTGTTGTCAAATACGCACAAGTGTTAGTCTCCAGACGATCAGATCACGTCAATCAGGCCATTGACAAAACACTGACTTTTTATAGACACTCACGGATTCACGAATTTTCTTTGAGAATGGCTCACATCATTCTGGCCCTTAACAACATACAGATTTCCGCAGACACTTATGGATTCAAGGATCTTTAAAGACGAAATAAAACAAACCATGGATAATTGAATGTAATGCTAATGCATATTGATAAGGAAAGGCAATACAACCAATGCCTATACAAACATACCATCTTCATTTGACATTTTTCTATTGTAGAAGAATCGCCTTCTGGGATAGCATCTTGCTCTGTTCCAGTAGGCGTAGCGATTGGTGGAACGGCTGGTGCAATCCTGCTTATTGAAGCTATTGTCGGAGCAGTTGTATATCTTATAAGGAAGAGGTATAGTAAAGCTGCATATTTGGTCACTTATCAGTTTAAAATACGGAATAACCCCAACTATATAACGTCGTCTTTACAAACCTAATACCATTTCAGGAGAATAATTGGAATGTACGAGGTACAGTCTAAAGGTTCAGGAACTGATATTATTTCATCAAAGAGTGACGTCCTATCATGATGAAAGGTGGCATGTATAATTATATATCAGTTTAAGTGATTGAACCGAAATTCATAAGGTTGAGCACGCTCTACCACTACATCTCCGAGTCGGTAGCTGAAGAATGGAAAGTGATTAGTTTCTATACCGTATCATCACTACGGATGAAACTTTGATCAATCTTTATGAACCAGAAACGGAAAGGGAAACTATGGTGGTTTTTTTTTTGTAAAAGACAGTATTCATGTCCTTAAGAATTAAACGTTGAGAACTTAATATTTATCAATAATATTAACTTGCCCCTGTAGACTAAATGATCTGAACAGGATTTGCAATGTGCCCCCAGATAGCCTTACGCAGCTACGACAAAGAGTAATACAGAGACCATTTTTATAAATGGGTTGAGCGCCACAGATACAATATATTCAATATTGATCACGGAAAATATTTTGAAGAAAAAGAACAGTGCCTGATAATCGTATATAATTGTCCACCAAGAAGTAATTTCAAGAGTGATTTGTTTCGGGGATTTGGAATCCGACGTCTCAGATTAGATCTCCAGTCGAGGAGCTAATAGTGGGATGCCCTTGTATAAGACACATTTACTATCATATAACTTGTGTTCTTACCCAGGGATCATGAATGTGTGAACTGTTGCCGCTATATAAATGTTTACTTGAGGTGTTAAAGCGTTTTTGGTGTGTGATTTGAATCAAACTTTATCCTATGCTGTCGACCATTTTAGGAGAAGATACAATCTCATATGCACTAACAACATTTACAATGTACAACTGTCGTTTTTTGTTGCGTGTTATAAATCAATAGATGTCTTCAATACTGTCATAAGTGACAACACTAATACTATAGAAACATTGAATAGAACCATTACTGTAGACAATAAAGTATTAAATGTAGATAATAGTTGTTTTAAGAAATAATCGCATAATGATAATGCAAAAGGTATATAATAAGGCCATGTCATACAAAAAACAATCCATCTTCAGGAGTTGACTACCAGATAATACACAGATCAGCTTACGCTTCCGTGCAGTCTGGTCAGGAGCTTTCATGTTAGGCATCTAGATGTTCAAAAATCAAGTGCACTTTTAAAGATGAGTATTAACTCTAAAACGACTTTACAAATGTGCCCTTTTATCGCAACCACCATTCTCGAAAACTTAACATGTCTCAAATATTATCTACACAGGTATAATATAAGGACATTATATATCGTCTGTAATATGTTCTTTACGAAAGGTTTTACATGTATATCATTACTTGTTTCCCTTTTTACAGACGATTAGGACAAGCGGATAGGAGATCCCCTGAGGAAGTCAACCCATATGAGATGCCTGATTCTGAAGCATTCACCTCCGAACATCCTTACGAATTGAAACAGCGGAGCGTCACCACGGCACCAACTAATGAAAACACACTAGGCTCTCAGTCCAACGAATAAAGCGGTCGAATTGTGTTTATACGGGATGATCATTGTGTCTGTGGTGTTTTTTATCTTTTTTTAAAGAAATGATATTACAAATATATGTATACAAACGTTTTAATTCGTTTAACGACTTACAAATAATGATTCATTGACTTTGTACATCGTGAATAGTTTGTTAGCTAACATTTCCGAATCCACCATTCAAATTACGAGATTTCTGTATTTACAACCCTATAGCTTACGTTAAATGTTTCTTTTTTTTTTTTTTTTTGAAGTTTTACGCCGTTTTCAACATTGTTTCAGTCATATATCGGCGATATTCATGATCCCTTGGTAAAAAAAACTGTATTCAGGAAACAGTAAACAACTGGAACTGCATAAACGAAATGTACCAAATGAGATAAAAGATTGAGTGCGGTCAGAGACGGTACTGTACCAGTATTCATATACTAAAGCTGTTTGAGAAATTGAACCAGTGATTAGAAACAGACATATACGCATGAAAAACAACCAAGTATTATGCTATTTTTATACGAGCCCCAACTTACAATCTTGTTCTTATTGACTTAGCAAAACAAGATTATATAAATTTATAATGGAGAAATACGAGTGAGGAAATAGTACTAGATACTTTTAGTCGTACAGTCGAAACTGGTAAAAGTATATACCTGAATCTTTACACAGATACAACATTTTTCACAAACATTTAAATTGTGATTGTTTAGGCAAAATATTTGAAAAAGGTAAGGAACTGGCAAAATATATATCCTATTTTGAAAAACTGAGCAAATTCTGCAGTCCATGATATGAACATATGACCTGGATATAGTATATTTAAGCATAGGCATTAATTACCCTTCCATGAATGTATTAAAAACAGACAAAGTCATGTTTATCTTTCCGATATTAAAAGTGTTGAAGTCATTCACATAGAAACTGATCGTTTATTAGAATTTTACAATAATGATAATATACCATAACAGTACATATATACGAGATAACTCCTAGTAATTTTGTTTTCGTTTAAACCAGGACACATTATAACGTGAATAATTCCTGTAATATAACTGGTGTTGGCTTCGTTTAAACCAGTAGGACACTTTATAACGTAAATAATGATTGTAAGATGATTGGTTTTGTCTTCGTTTAAAACAGTACACTTTAAAGAGTGAATGATTCCTGTAAAATACACCTATGTTATAACTCTCCGCATCACTGTATATCTACCATCATCGAAATAATTTAATTTACTGCAAGTACAGCCACACTGGATTACTAGCGAAACCAACGCATTGAGTTTGAACGTGTGCTCGAAAATGACGGTGACCAATACAGCGCTGCGACAGGTATCTCCTCTGTTCCAGTGGATGGGTATGTCCTATGAGCCATTCCACGAGAAAACCAACATGATGCATTCTAATCCGGGCCGACACATTTCGTTTCAGGGGAAAAATGGAAAAGGGTAATGATTCATGAATCAGATAATCCACAGGAGGCGAAAATCGTATGTCTGGATTAGCCTGCGCAGCATTCTTAGGCTGTTCTGGGACGATACTTTACGCAGAGTCCACACTGTTGTTTTTTTCGAGGGTGATATTTACTATATAGATGTTAGGTTAAATTACGCCGCAATGGCGAATTGTTCGTATAAGCCTTCATGATTGACGTAGTAACGTCACAGCCTGCGGCATTCCATGGTACCCTTGCCAGTCCCTGTTGGTCAAACAATTTCCTTAGAAAGCTGGAAGCTGGTAACAGAGTATGGGTTGAAAGTAAAAAAACAAAAACAACTGTCTATTAAACGCACTGTCTAATTAATACATTTTGGTTACAATCTTTAAACATTCATGCATAAATTAATGTCAAAATAAGTAGAAAAAAAAATGTTTTCAATATGTATAAATTAAAACAAAATTATAAAAAACAAATATTATTAAAAAATACACATTAGACTATAAATGAATGAATATATTATATCCATTTATAGTCTTATGTGTATTGATACACTTAAATGAGCAAAACGTTACTGTTATTAACGCTGGATTGGGCTGTTTATTAACATGTCGACTTTCCACATCGCTAATGTTCTATCCTAAATAGTAATTTGAAGACTGTGTTTCTTTATTGTACAACAGAAGTCACAGGAAAATATTGCCTGTCCTCCTGCTTTGCAATTGGATCAATAAACTCCTTGCCACTGAAATCTGTGTAGTTTTGGCATTCTTTGATTGCTGAATTCGGTACCTGTGAAGATAATTGAGTTGCAATAAGTTTGACTTCCATCAGACGTAATGGAGTCTTACGAGTTTAATGATCAATTTAAAACCATATATTCTTCCAAACTGTACCTTTTCCATTGCTAATTTGGTTTATGTTCTTTGATTTCAACTCTGGAATGGATTAACTAATCTAGTTTGATGTGTTTGTTTTAGGGTTAGCATTTTAGAGTTTTAAATAGACCAGTAGTACTAGAAATTAACCCAGAAAACGCTGTGATGTAAGAAAACCATTATTGGTTTAAATCACCATAGAAACACATTACTCATATATGTGACCCGATCTACATGTAGAATGAGAATTTTACGTAAGAAGTTTATTGAAACTCTCTTAGTCGACCTGATGTACAGCGCACTGCTAGATAAAACTGGTTAAATGATCCGGCTCATTTAGGAACATATTGATTGATTTATTGATTTATTGATGTATTGATTGTTGTGTTACGCCGCTGTAAACAATTGTCCCGTTATATC
The DNA here is from genome assembly GCA_031761405.1 of Serripes groenlandicus. NCBI lineage: Eukaryota > Metazoa > Mollusca > Bivalvia > Cardiida > Cardiidae > Serripes > Serripes groenlandicus. Next base: position 14,609,018 of record JASEVX010000006.1, on the reverse strand, counting down.
ACGGTGTTTCCTGGGTAAGTTACCAGTACTACTGGTCCATTTATTATTATTTTAGTTAGTTTGTCGTAATTCCAACCCGAAACCCTGAGGACCAAGGAGGTTAGCAATTACTACCATTTGTTTGTATTTGATATGACGCAACCACCCGACCGGAGATCGAACCCGCGACCTTCCACACCCGATGCGATCGATCAGAATGTTGTCTGTTTAAAACGCCGGCCAAAAAGTAGTTATAATAGTCAAAAAAGCTCTTTTTATAGTTTTTCATACGATTATACCACTGATCAAACCCATTCCCGCATTCGTTAGCGACCGAGGCTGTTTATCCAGGGGGTTATGAGTTCTAACTCAAGCTCGGTCGAATTTTGACAAAAGTCACCGTGACAAGCAGCATTTCTCTTCCACCAATGGGCAACCAGTCTATGAGGTAAAGTGGCCAATTGTTTGGAACGACTGTTGTGTGTAGTACTGATATGAGAAAGACGGGAAACCCATGAGTAGGTGAACTGGCCGCCGTGATATGCCTGAAAATTGTTGAAAACGTTATTAAAATCTTACCTTTTCGATCGGGGTGTAGCTAGCGTGGTGGTGTGGTACGAAGGAATCGTTGCTCGCTTTGTTATAGCACATCACAAAAGCCCATCGTCTCATATCGCTCTCATTTGGACTACTGGTATGTAACATGTTACAATGTTGGAACACATCACCTTAAAATTAAAATAAACCATGTTATTTAAAATGGAGTGTTTGTTGCATTCTTCAAAATCGAGTGACGTATAATAATAGATTATTTGTAATAATTAACTTATTAACCTGACCCTGACCTTTGCATGATGCATATTTATATATTTGTTATCTAATTAAAACTGTATATTTCTTGTCTCAATACAAAACAAGCCACATATTTGATGAACAAGCGTGTATCTTATAACACATATACATATTTGAGCAGACGTCCGGAGGAACAGGTCAGGTTTCGCGTGAGAACACACCAGTACTCTAGGGCTAAACTTTTACCTTTTCAACCAAAGTTATATCTCAGCCTCTTGGTCAAATTACGCCATCAGTCATGCTGATCTAGAGCCAAATGATCCCTTAACAAATCTTTGTTTGCGTAGAAATGAGCGTATACCATCACCAGAATGTATTGAATAGTGTATATGACATTGAGATTGCATTCATTGTATCTGTGTATAGGATGCACTGGAAATAATTGATTTGATAATTTTTAGTAGTTTGACCTTGTTTCAAAATGAAAGTAGAAAACGTGTCAAACCTGTTTCGTCCCAGCCCTATTTTGTCCAAAATGATTACAGTTGTATCTGAACCTTAAATGCGCGTCTTATAGTCATGCATGCTACGCTTGCCATGCATACTAACTACTTGTCGACAAACCTTTAAAGGTGCTGAACTCCAGATTAAAGATAGCACAGTCAAAGTTTTAAAACTGTATAAACTGTGTCTTGAAATATTAGAATCATACTTCTGGGATAAAGTAAAAGCCATCATTTCAATTCCCAATACAATAAACATCTAAATATTGATCGTTGATGATTATTTCTTACTGAGTAGACATACCTAGTAAGCCAATGTGTGTACATTTTCATGACTTTATATTGACTGATTTTCAACATTTACTGCCAAAATAGTTTTGAACTATTGATTACTTAATTTTGTGTCACTATTGTTGATCTCCATCTGGAGCTCAGCACCTTTAACTCCTTACTTCATTCCCCTATACAGACAACTGCAGCGGACAGCTTTGAAAACATCACGGCAACTATTTAGAACATCTCTATAAGTTGAAGAACAGTTATTGAATAAAGTTGTGAGGAATTACTTCTCCGTTTGGCAGAGTGATAACATAGGTAGTCTGATTCAGAGGAATCAATTATGCTCGATCTGAACTAAGTATGAAAGCATAAAAAAATATTATATCCAAAATATAAATTATCTGGTTCAAATCATGAGAAAGGTGACAATATTCCTCAAATACCTGCCTCTCATTCAGATTATAAAATGACTTAGATTATTTCCTGACATACCTGTCTCTCCTTTAAATCAAATGAAGGGCGACATTACTCCTGAAATACCTGACTCTCCTTTAGATCAAATGAAGGGTGACATTAATCCTGAAATACATGACTCTCCTTTAGATCAAATAAAGGGTGACACTATTGCTGATATACCAGTATCTGCATCAGATCAAATTAAGGGTGACATTATTCTTGAAATACCTGTGTCTGCATCAGATCAAATGAAGGGTGACATTATTGCTGATATACCAGTCTCTGCATCAGATCAAATGGAGGGTGACATTATTCCTGAAATACCTGTTTCTGCATCAGATCAAATGGAGGGTGACATTATTGCTGATATACCAGTCTCTGCATCAGATAAAATGAAGGACGACATTATTCCTGAAATACCTGTGTCTGCATCAGATCAAATGGAGGGTGACATTATTCCTGAAATACTTGTCCCTGCATCAGATCAGAAGAAGGATGACATTATTCATGATATACCGTTTTGGGGGGGGGGGGGGGGGGGGGGGTAACATTATTCCTGATATACCTGTCTCTTCATCAGATCAAATGTGGGCGGAGGGGGTTTGGCATTATTCATGAAATACATGTCTCTTCATCAGATCATATGTGGGAGGGGGTGGGTGACATTATTCCTTATATACATTTTTCTTCATCAGATCAAATTGGGGATGACATTATTCCTGATATTCCTATTTCTTCATCAGATCAAATGGAGGGCGACATATTTCCAGACATACATGTACCTGCTTCCATTTCACAATAAATATGTTCACATGATCTCTTCAACTGCTCGATCCTATCAGGGTCCGCCTCGGTCTGAAGGGTTCCCCCTCCTGGAATATGTGTGATTCTGCCGCATTTATGGGAACCTTTCAGCAACTGTCAACATAAGAAATACATGTGATCGTGAAGATGGTAGATGGTATATCAAAGATCACCCATGTCACATGAAAACCTTCTTAGCATAGGAACTAGCAATGATCCAAGGCAGACTGTGTTTCTATGTATTCGGATTTTGATCGCCCTCATTTATACAATTTGGGTGTTAGTGATATTGATTACTAAATCTCAGAAAGTCGAATACTTGTCATGTCGATAAGTAATCATAATCAATTCAACGGTTCCACAATGCTAAAAAATGAACTTGCTGCATTTCCGAGAAACAAGAAACATTAAGTGTTCATACTGTCTGATCCGAATGAACAATGTGTTCAAAAAGTGTTTTAAAAGTTCCAGATGAGACTGCGAGGAAAAAGACACGCATATTAATATGATTATATACTGTCGCAAATCTCTTTAAGCCTTTCCTCGAGAAAACCAACATAATGGACTCTGCGTAATGTATCTACCCAGATCAGCCATAACAGTCCGCCCGCGCAGGCTTATCCGGGCCGACACAGCCGTCTCAGTGGGATAGAGTAATGATTTCTGAAACAGAAAATACACAGAAGGCGAAAAGTGTCTGCCCAGATTAGTCTGCTCTGCATGCTTAGGCTGATCCTGGTGAACAGTGTTGGCTGAACAATGTTGGTTTTGTCGCGGAACGGCTCATTTGTTGCTGACATTCCCGGAGCATGGCTGACTTCAGCAGTCACATAATTAGACACCAGGTTCACCGAAAACAAACAGAAAAAAATAAAAAGATGAATAAAAGTACACATACATATAAGTTAGTGCTAAAAGAAGTATTCAATTAGGTGTTGGTAAATATACGAAGGCTGTTCAGAAGGTTCGTGAAAAAGAGCACTTATTTCTTTATTATTGCTATTGAGTAGCTGAAACTTTATTTAGATATTGTTCAATTTCATACCATTTTGATCACAAAATAACAGATTCATTACTCAAGTACAGAGTTATCGTTACTACGGTAACGCCACTTTACCTGGAAACTATCGCCTTTTTTAACAATTATCAATTATTTCACGTTGGGAAAAAATCAAAGTTCACTCTAAAGGTGCTGAAATCCTGATTAAAGATAGTACAGTCAAAGATTTAAAACTGTGCAAAAGTTGTCTTGAAATATTAGAATCATAATTAAGGGATAAAGTAAGAGCGATAATTTCGCTTTCCAGTACAATAAACATCTAAATATTAATCGCTTATACTTTTCTTTACTGGTTTGACACACCCAATAAGTCACATTTTGTACATGTTCATGATCTTCAACATTTACTGACAAAATGGTCTTGAACTATATGTTACTTACTTCGTTGTCACTATTAGCAATATTTGCAGATGTTTCAACATTTCAACAATTTAATCTCCATCTGGAATTCAGCACCTTTAACATGTGTTTTCTGGTTTCACAAAACAGTACCCAATCCAACATTCTTCTTAGGTAGCTCGCCTTCATTCCACATACAAGTGTTAGCCGTTGTTAAATGAGGAATTATGATACATGTAGTTACAATTGCCTTTTTGGATGAACATACATGATCAATTGCCGAGCCGAGGTTCGAATAACAATATAGATACAGATCAAACTGCGTAGGTAACATCACCATTGGCAGGGACATCTACGTCCCTGCAATTGGTCGCAAATGCCCCACTCTTTATTTTCCATGGAACATGTATCACGCATGGCATTTGTAAATACCTGAAGACAGCTGTTTTCCCGTGTTGCCTTGTCCATCGGCAGCCAAACCGTTATCAAATCAGGGAACAGATTGTGTTTGTACCAGTACCTGAAACAATATCGAACTGCTTTAAACATTTAGACGGATTTTAGGCATTTGCAACACATTGAGACAAAGAGATAGTTGCTCATAATAGTTTATCTTTCTGCCGACATGTTTTCATATCTACTAAAAACTTATACACTCATTATGTCGAGAGTGACATAAAATCTGCAGCAGACGACTTTGAAAAGCATCTACGCAGAATGGTTGAATAACATGTAACTATTGAATGGAGTTGTCATTTCGAGTATTTTTTCCATTTTTGGCCGCCACCATGTTTTCTGCACCAAGTGCGTTACAATGCGGCAACTGTATGTATGAGAATGGTTAACTAATTAACCCTTTCCCACATACAGCAGACGACTTTGGAAATATTTTGGCAAACACGTAAATAAAGGTCAAATGACTGAAAATAGTTGAAAGCATTGTGGTAAAAGGAGAAATGTCTCGTCTGCTGCAGAGGCTTCAGAAAACGTCTATATGTGGGAAAGTTTAAAATGTACGTATACCCATAATCCTGATGCCACACATGGGCACCGCCTTCTTTCGGATTCTTCAGAATAAACTTGCCGTGGTAATGATAAACCTCGCCTTCTAAGAGCTGAAAAAATGAAATAAGATTATGTTTGACGTCGTTATACATGCTTACAAAGAAATTAGAAACACGTATATAAAACCTTATTTTTATAAAAGACCAAGCGTTTATATAAGTTTGTTGAACTATTAAATTGCAATAAGAGATCAACTATTGTAAAATTATGCAATTTTATCAAAAAGGCCTTATTAATACGAAATGAGTATGTATTATATATTTTATGATATGTAAAATTTTAGACAAAATAGATAGGAAAATTCAGACAAACGTACAAACTTCTTTCTAATGCAGGTTGCATACTGCTTAAATATACGCATTTATCGTTGATAGTGCTCAACAGTTCTATATATTCCGAATAACCCATTACTCACATACTTTAAGCTTCAGACCACCTAAATAAGATGATTTTGAGGTAATATATGTAGGTGATTGACAGTATGAATTTGGATTAAGATATGTCTTCCAACAATTGTTAATTTCACACTCTCCTAAACTGCTTAAAGTTAAAGGTTAAATTTTCATTATTTGTTATAATCTATTTTTGAAATCTAGCAAAATCAGGAAAATTCAAAGTTATTTCGGATTATTATTTGTTGTTCACGTATTAATTGTGTTAATGTAAATGTATGTAAATGATGAGATACATGTATTTGTATAAGTCGATTAAAATCTATCTATCTATCATGTCAGTATAAACTTTTATCACTGCAATTAGTGAGAATGGATTAAGGTAGTACACCCCTCCGGGAACGGCTCATGTGTTAAGTAGCTAGGAAGCACACGTCCAGCGTGATTACTATGATATAGTTTAGATCATAACTATTACAATTCACTAACTTGGGACTCAATTCCCTTTTTTACATAATCCTGATTGCGCTTGCACTAATCCTTCACCACATACAGCAAATGTAATGCAGACGATTGTAAACGATGACTTCTTTTTTTGCAACAACGTTTTCAAAAGGTGTCTGCTTCAGAGGTGTCATAAAGCGTATACATGTTTTCGGGAACTGGTTAGAATTATCAAATATGTAATAACAGCACTATGAACAGTACTTACTATCGAATCAGCTTAATTTATGTTGACCCTATAGATTCATTCGTTCTGTTTGCATTATTCAAATACACAAAGTCAATTTATGTATACACTATTTACCTTTTCACAACTGTCCACAACTTTTTGGGATCGAGACAAAATACCACTGACGTCATTTCCGGGATGTTTATACAACAACCTGACGATTTTCTTTTCGTTTGGTTCTATCGTCTGTAAAGGTAATTCAATACTTGAGACATTTGATTCAAAAATTGAAAAATAATGCAAGGATATTATATATAAATATTAATTTCCACAAATTTTGAAGATTATGATAAAGAAACAATACAGAAATTATCAGACATTGTGGCGAACCTGTAGTGGTTCGAACTTAGAAGACTGAAACTGTGTTTGCGCTCATTATTCACGGAGTACCATCCGATATCGGTTACAGTCGGTTACAATCCTCGGTAAGTTTAAATACCCCAAATTCTTAAGGATTGATCTGCTCGCCAAATAGCTTGCTATATAGCCGAGTTCGAGGGAGAATAACTCAAGAAACGGACGGATTGATTTAATTCGCTTCTGGTCATATGATAGGCAGCTCAATCTTACAATAGGTTATTAATTCGGTTACATGTTTTCAAAGTGAAGTGATGTGGTTAGGCTAACAGTGAACTCGCTCAGCTTGAAAAACAGTGCCTGTGCTGTTGAGCTTTAGCTTTGTAAGATTGCTTCAGACTGAGCGGGAATGATCAAGTTGATCTATAGTGATTCAAGTTGTTAAGCTTATCATGTTGCGATCAATTTGATAAGAAGCATGCAAGGTAGTCAAAACTCCGGACTTCTGACTTTCACCTACCGGTCATCTCAGGTTGAGCCCTAAGGGGCAAATGAGATTTGAAATTTCAACCAGTTATCGCCCTTTTGTCTTCAGAACTTTCGTTCAAATTTGGAGAGTGTTACATTATATCCCTTTCGCTGCCAGACGCAATGAAAGGCTTTTGCAAGCAATGCAGATTTAGGTGAAACAGCTTTTAACGAGCTGTCTATTTATAAAATTAGGCAGTGATGCAAGGTAGTCACATTATCGAACTCTTACTAGTAGTACCCTTAATGGCACAGGGCCAATAAACTGACAAAAAATAATTATCATATACCTGCAAATACATGCGGATTCTCACATGCAAATACAACACGACAGGTACGTCATTGAAAGATGAGGTGCTATGCTTGACATTTGATTGTATGTCATTTAAATTGCTGGAGAATGAAAGCATTTTCGCGCCAATCATACATTTCTTTTTATGTGTAAAATGTGACATATATTTTTTACCATGAAGAAATAAAGCCAGATATAGCTACTGAAACATTACATTCCCTAAAATCTATACCTCATAAGCATGTTTGAGCATTCCGTCGCGTTCATCAAATAGCTTCCAGAGTTGTTTGAGTTCTTCAGCATCTAAAAAGTTCCTGCAAAAAGCCACTGTAATTACTTGAAGTTAACCCATTCATCATAATTATGTTTTTTGTTTTTATTATAGTGTTGACTCATTTCTGTCGCGTCGGTATCTGTGGATTACCATTGGCCAAAACACATTATCTAGCCTAGTACTGGTGTGTCTACCTAGGAAGCATTGATAAGTGAACTGTCGCCGTGATATAACCGAATGGTGTTGAAAGCAACGTAAAACCCAGGCATTCGATGACATAATTGAGCCACTTCGAGGACTCAACACATCTGCAGCAGACAACTATAAACCGGTATAGACAAATAGTCTACATCTGAATGACTAAAAATATTATTATTGGACAAAGTTAAAATAAAAAAAGGATGTGGGCAAAAGGAGAAATTACTCACATTGAGTAATTACTTATGTTGCCCTTTTATTTGAAAGTCGTCTGCTGCAGATGCGTCAAATGTCGTCTGTAAGTGGGAAGGGATTATACAGTTTTAAGCTCACCTACATGTGATCAAAAGTTGCAACTAAGAATTGAAATAATTTCAACCAGATATCGCTCAATTGTCTTGAGAACTTTCATTCAAATTTGGTGAGTGTTACATTAGGTCCCTGTCGCTGCCAAACGCAATAAAAGGCTTTAGAAAACAATGCAGATTCAGGTGAGACAGCTTATAACGAGCTTTTATCCTGAAATATGCATTGTTTGTCATTTAGATATTAAAATTTTCAAAATTTTCGAAAAGATTATGATCCACTTTTCAACATGGAAGAGTCGACTTTGTAAAACTGGGCAGTGAAAGATATCTAGAGATACATGTGTTACCAGTTATCAAATAATGAGAGCAAATAAAATTGAATGTCCATTTCTGGTCGACTATATGAATAATATGGGCTGAAAGTTACCCCGGAGAGTGTACATACATGTACAAGAACAAGATACAAGATATTCATTTCGAAATTTAGGCCATCGGCCCATTATACATCACAATTGATAAGTATATACAACAGGGAGTGATGAAATACATTATAACACTGACATGTGAAGCTGAGAGAGAATTGAGATATTGAAAGAGTCTCGCTTCTTATTTTGAATTCGTTCTGAATGAATTTTGCAGTGTAGCATACTTCAGACTGGATATTTGTATTTAATATTGCATAACATTTGTTTAGAGTTCTGTTGTTTATCCATAATACGTTGAAATAAATCTTTCTTAAAACGTTTTAAGAAGGACATTCGTAAAAGAAGTGAAACTCATCTTCGATAATGTACACATATCTTATCAAGACATAAAGGGCAGATACGGTAATTTCTTGGATTCAATGGTTAGAGCATCTTACGTTTCTATATACTTACTTAACTACAAGGAATCCATTGTCATCGTAGTATCTCTTCATTTCCTCCGTTACTTTCAACTCACCCTCGTATGCGAAAGCTGTTGAAAACATGCAATAAACCTCGATTTTTAAAGATAGACAGATACATGTAGATTTCATTCACAAAAGACAACATGTCCGTCTTGTACATACAATCTTACAAACACACAAGTATATACTTATACATGTTTTGTCATTTACATCTGCTTCCTAGTTAATGGTAGACATTTTACGAAATGACCACGTAACAATAAGGAAAACGACAATAGCTAATTCATTTTTATCTTCTAGATATAGCATGACATAGAGATAGGGTTGCAGATTTTTACCAAAATTAAATATAACAATCTGTAACCTAAATATGCAAATAAATAAGTATATATCAATTTATACATAGTTCAATAATCTATTCTAGCTAAGAGTTTCAGGTGCTTACCAAAAACGAAACGCAAGCGACCTGCCTCTTTATATATAATACAATGTTGATCATTATCCTTGTATCGTAGAAGAATAGGACTATTTTGAAAATCTCGAAAATGGAAATAAACTTTGATTATCATTTCACACTCACATATACATATTTCCCTTTTTGCATTTTGGAAACCATTTAGCAACAATGAAAATATACATTTTAAAGGAGATAACTTTATATAACATTAATTAAATGAGATAATTATACAAGTGAATTTATTCTTTTTTTCGAAACTTTTATATAGAAAAATGCATAATTTGGATAATGTGTTATTGCTTGTTAAGAGTTCGGTGAATTTAGGAATGTTTGGTCTAGACCAATAATATTTTCTTATGTAGATTTGTCTTAGATCATTGTAAAATGGACATTCAAGTAAAAAAATGAAATTTGTCTTCTAATGTGTTACATAATATGCATTAAGGGTGTGATATAGGAGTCTTAATAGTTTTTTTCCAGTTTCCAGTTTCAATTTCCAGTTGGTGACTTGAAAGTTTAAATTTTGTTAATGCAAATCTGTATTTCTTTATTTTTATGTTGTTTAAATACATCTTAAAATCAAAAGAGTTGATGAGAATATTCTTTTAGCTTTAGAGGTTTGACTTAGATGGCATCCCAGTTTAGGATAAAACATATCTTTTACCATTTGTTTAAATATTTTCATGAAAGCGTTAATGTTTTCGACTCCTTAGTTCATCCATACATAACCAGAGACATATAAACACAGAGATGTGTTTATATGTCTCTGACATAACTAAAACCAAAATGATTCAATATATATTTAACTTTTGATGCCCAATTATCTTTATTTTTATTTATATAATTTAATTTGTGTTTGTATACTGCCTTAATGTATTTTCGTTCGTCTGTTCTCGTGACTTTTAGCCAGTATTTAATTATCAAAGAAAGGCGTTGTAACTTCAAAGGTATTCTCCCCAATTCACCGTATGTAAAATTATAAGAAGTCTGATTTTTGACGTGTAGTAGTTTCTTACAAAATCTAGTATGCAACCTTTCTAGCGTTATGTTGAAGCCCCATATCCCGTAATGAAGCATTGGTAGTACAAGCTTTTCAAACGGTTCAAGTGTATGACTAATGGTGATATTTTTTAATACGGTTAAGTATTGTTTTAATGCAAAAACTACGTTTAAAGCTTGCCCTCCTATAAAATCAAACGTTTGTTGAAAAGGCGCTCCTGAAGAAAATGTTATACCTAAATATGTAAATTGTTTCACTATTTCTAAGAGATTACCGTTGTATTTAAAAACTACTTGTTTCGATATTCTTCCATTTTTTTCTAAATATTATAATGTTAGTTTTCTTTACAAGTACCTAAATTTTCCATTTTTCGTAGTATTTCAAGACCATTTTGTAAACTGGACTCACTTTCTGCAAATAAAACCATATCGTCCACGTAAAGTAGTAAAAACAATTTCAACATTCCCATATCATCACCGTTAAATTGATTTAGAGACATATAGTCCTCAAAGTCATTTACATACATTACAAAGATAAACGGCGACATACAGTCCCCCCTGTGGCGCTCCTATGAAACAACTAAAGCTTTCACTTAACGAGTTATCATATTTTACACTTGACTTGGTGTGTAGATAAAGTGACTTTATTAACTGCAAGATTTGACCTGTAATCCCATATTGGATTATTTTATAAACTATATTTTCTTTCACGAGCAAATCAAAAGCTTGAATGAAATCGATAAAACATACGTAAAGGTTTTTTTTCATTGATAAATTTATTTATTAAACCATGCAATATGAAAATATTGTCGGTTGTGCTCATGTTTTTTGCGGAAACCTGCTTGTACTTCAACATATATATTATAATCCTCCGCCCACTTAGGTAATCTGTAATTCAAAACTCTAGTAAAGAGTTTGCCAAATGTACTTAAAAGTGTTATTCCGTCTATAATGTTCCGGTTTATTTGTATCTCACTTCTTGAACTATATAACGTTATGTTTATTTTAATGGGAAGAAGCCCGTATCAAAAAAAAATGGTTGAATACCATTTCGAGGTATGTTTCGAAGTAATTTATACCATACTTGAACAATTCGTTTATAACATGATCCGGTATTATTGATGTCATCTTGATTGTTATTTCAGTTAGCTATTTTACGATTAGATGTCTTCGTAATTGAAAACAGCGAGGTTTTGATATGAATATTTAGTTATATCTATCATATAATATGTATATCAAAAGATAAATCATGTTAAAATATTATTAGAACATTATCAAATATATAATGTTCTATTGTTCAAAATGCAGATTTAAAATATGAAATTTCATTTTGGTTTATTTCAGATTTAATGAAGATAACACCGAAACTAGGCTCTCGACATGTTTGCATGTTTGCATTAGGTGAAAGGGAAAACGAAAACGATAACGAAAAAGGAACACGCAACTTAAATTAATTGTTTTAATTAAGTTTTCCCCCCCCCCCCCCCCCCCCCCCCCCCCGGAACAAACCGTTTCACACATGTCACATTCACTTAATAAACAATGTCTTATCTTATCATACACGCACTGTCAGACACGATTGTCACTTGGATACCAATTAGAGGATCAAACCCTGCATTTTCAATCAATGGGGGTTTGACATGCAATCCATCTAAAGGTTAAAGCTGTGAGTTAATAGACAGTTTACTATTTTACTTTGACTGTAGACGTACTTAAATAGTTTGATAATTCACCATACATCTACGAAATGAATTTCCCTGTGTTTATGTCTTCACTAGATGCAGATGCATTATAACCCCAAATAACTTGATGCAGCTCAATAATTATAAAGGAATACCGGTATTATAAAATGGGCTATATTATTATTAGAATCATAGCATACATCTATATTTATAAAAAAAGGTTTTGTGCATATATGTTTTCAAATCTTTCTATTTGTTCTTTGGCAATCAATAACTAGTATGCATGTATATATTTTTTGTTTCGTTTCCGATCATGGAAACGTTGACAGTCCTACTACGCAATATGACTTGTAAAGCAGATCCATTATTTCAATGTATGGGACTTTTTACAACCAACATTTATCTATTGGTTTGCCCTCTCCATCAAGCAAACGTCGGGGTATATTTAAAGGAAGAGAAACTCTGTGCATGTACATATATTCATCATCTACACATCGAGAAAGGGAGAACATCCAAAGGAATAAGTAACCAGCCAAAAGATACTGGAACACCATGAAGTTTTCTTTAGGTCAAAATACTAAACGCGACTAAATCAATCATTTCCAGTGCATCCTATACACATTTACAATGATTTTAAAGACAATGTAATATATTCAGTGCAATCTGGGGGTGATATACACTCATTTTTACGCAAACGAAGATTGTTTAGGGATAATTTGGGTGTAGATCAGCATGGCAAGTTGCAAGTTGATAACAGATGTATTGGGCGTAATTAGAGGATATTAATAATACGGAGGTGTCAGTTACACTGGACCTATGAGACATGACCTTAATTTGTGATCATATTATATAAACCACTTTTAGCCAAATGTCCAAGCACTTAAAGCAACATTTAGTACAGTATGTCCATTAAATTTAGTGATTGAATTATAATGATTTATTCGGAGGTAACATGGCTCACAAGTCAAATTCTATTTATTCCTGTTTTGTTATAAATGTAAGAGATAAGTAAGTGTAGCGCTGGAGAAAATGGGGGACATTCAAAACCCATATGGTCAAAACCCATATGGTCAATTTGTGTCATAGTAGTCAAAACACATATGGTTAAAAAAAAACAGGGTAGTCAAAATACAATAGAATAAACAGGGCAGTCAAAACCCATACGATAGAAAAAACAGGGTAGTCAAAACCCATATGGTTGAAAATGCAGGGTAGTCAAAACCCATACGATTGAAAATACAGAGTACACTAAACTGTACTGCTTGAAAATGCAGAGTAGACAAAACCCGACTGATTGGTATTAATTCATTCACAGGTGATAATTGAATTAAGTACATAATTGCTTTGAAGTGATAATTTCTTTAAATGATAACAATAAGTTGTACGTTTTTAAGCTATCTGTTTGTTACAGTTATTGATTGTGTTAATGATAGTTACTATGATATTAGTAAGATGTCCTAACCTTTGTTTACTACTTTCAATAATTGTAAATCTACACTAACTATTACTGCATTTGTAACTCTGAACCATTTTTTCGTTCTTTATTTGCATTTTTCCAAGCTGATACAATACTGTTTGTATAATGGAACCAATTTATTAAGTGTCTTTTGACTTCATAATTCAAGATGGAGTTCATCAGTCGTAATAATGGTTAACGTAAACTTTTCTATGAAGTTTATGCTTATATAAAGAGATGTCAAAACAAGCGTTCTATATACATGTTAAAACATCATTACAAAGAGAGTATATATCAGCTCGAAATCACTTTGATAAAACATTAAGTCAGACAGAGAGAGCATATAGGCGAACACAAGCTTTAGAAATAGAGACAATGACTACTAACAACCCGAACGAATTCTGGAATAAGATTCGTAAATTGGGTCCCAGAAAAGACAGAACTATACCAATGGAAATTATCCAGAATGACGGAATTACTTCTAGTAATGAAAAAGAGGTTCTTGATAAATGGCGGCAAGATTTTCACAATTTATATAATGGGGTGGACAGTGGTGAGTTCGATAGTGAACATTGTACGCGTGCAAAAATGCACAAATATTTATTAGAAAACAGAATGGACGATCCACTGTTCTCGGCCAATGATACTTTAAACTGCAATGTATCTATAGAAGAGGTATCAAAAGTTATTATGCATGTCAAATCCCGATCAGCCAGTGGTTACGATGAGATTCCGTACTCAGTTCTAAAAACCCGCCAATTATCGCTGTATTAAAACAATTCTTTCAATTAGTGTTTGACACAAGTATAATCCCTTCTGTATGGAGAAATGCCGTTATTTGTCCTATCTTGAAAGACCTTACATCCGACACACGTATACCAATGAATTATAGAGGTGTCAGTTTACTATCCTGTATTAGTAAACTGTACAGTGCTTTCGTTAACCAACGTCTTACAAACTGCTTGGAAGATAATGATGTATTAGCCGATGAACAAAACGGATTTCGAAAAAATCGATCCTGTGAAGACCACGTGTTCGTTCTGAATAGCATACTACGGAACAACCCAACAGTGTTTACAGCTTTTATTGATCTTCGTAAATGTTTTGACTTTATAGACAGAGATATGATGTTATATAAATTGTTATTAAATGCCATTGATGGAAAAATGTATAACACCATAAAGAGCATATGTAAGCATACAGTTTCATGTGTAAAGGTCAACGCTAAACTCACGGATTGGTTCGATTGCAAAACAGGCGTAAAACAAGGGGATAATGTTTCACCTACACTTTTTTCTATATTTATAAATGACCTAGTGCAGGAGATCAATGACCTTGACCTTGGATTTGAAATTGATGAAAGGAGTGTTTCTATGTTACTGTACGCGGACGATATAGTTATGTTTGCAAAAACCGAGGATATCCTGCAGAAAATGTTGGACGTACTTCATAACTGGTGTAAACGTTGGCGTGTATTGATTAACACTGATAAGTCCAAATGCATGCATTTCAGGAAAGGAAGAACAGCACAAACCGAACATACATTTACAATTTGTGAAAATATCTTATTCAACGTCGAGACATATAAGTATTTAGGTGTTACATTCCATTATAAAGGTGATTTTAATACAAACTCGATTATACTTTCCAAAGGCGCCCGTCGTGCTCTAGGTATGATACTTTCTCGGATACATCATTTAAAAGACACCGGGCTTAAGACATTTGAAAAAACTGTATGAATCAGGAGTAGCTCCAATGTTAGACTATTGTTCTGGGGTTTGGGGATATCGTAGGTATCAGGCAATAGACAACATACAACATAGGGCCATTCGATACTTTCTGGGGGTACATAGGTTTGCACCACTGTTGGCTATACACGGGGATATATGATGGATCCCTAGTATTTACAGACGATGGATAAACCTGATTCGATACTGGAACAGATTGGTAAAATTCGATGAGAACAGACTCACAAAGGTTATATTTAATTGGGACTATAGACTGTGTCGTAATAACTGGTGCAGTGAATTAAAAGATGTGCTAAACAAACTTTACTTAATAACCTCTACGACAATAAAACCACGATAAACATGAAAACAGTAAAAGATAAAATACACCTTTATTATAGTAGCGTATGGGTAGATAGTGTGCAAAACGTCCCGAAACTAAGAACATACATCAAGTTTAAGACCGAATTCAAAACTGAGAGTTATGTTATGTTTAATCTGACAAAATGTGAGCGTTCAATGCTAGGTCAATGTAGGTGTGGGATTCTCCCCCTTAGAATCGAGACAGGGCGGTATATTGGAGAGCACCCCGAGGAACGACTTTGTAATATCTGCGAAACAGATTCAGTTGAAGATGAAACTCATTTTCTAATAAACTGTGAATTTTATAAACATATTCGTTTAAAAATATTTGAAGACCAATTCAATGATGCTACATTTAACCAGTTAAGGGATCATCATAAAATGAGATACCTTATGAACAATCATCCTCGTAAATGCGCTAAATTTATCGTAAAAGGTTATCGAAAGAGAAGATCAGCCATGTATCATAACTAATCTGATTGGTGTTTACCTTCCCTGTATTAGACTCTGAAATAGAAACCTGTCTTGCGAAAACACGTCATGCCTCAGTGATTAATCGCGAAAACCTATTTCGTTTCGTTGAAATGAAATTGGCTCTCGCGTTTAACGACAACGTTTTTATGTGTATCGAAAACAGCACATAGCTCTCAACTTATTATAACCATGGGATCAACTACGTCTGAAAACACCGCATAACTTATGAACATACCGTAGAGTTCTTCACTGTGAAAGGGTAGTTTTCTTATAGTCACTGCTTAAGGAAAATGCTGTCTCCCTTGATTACGACGTTTTAAAAGTGTCTACATTCAGCAAGTTTCTCTGAAAACATCTGATATTAAACTTAGCGACTGCGGATTATAAATAATATGATGTGTTATGACTTTATATCACTATATGTAAATATGTATATACGTATACACATATAGGTGACTTATAGGCTCAAAGGGCCGGGTGTGATCTTTTTTTTTTTTTTATATAATACTGTTAATCATAATATGTTTCACACATGTCACTTTAATAAACAATTTCTTATCTTATCTTATACATTGGGAATGCTCACATCTAGGTTTCGCAGAAGGCTCTGTACTGACCTCTGATTTGGTGGTAACAGTTTTTGCAATCGTATGGGTTTTGACTACTCTGCATTTTCAACCATATGGGTTTTGAATACCCTGCATTTTATTTTCGTATGGGTTTTGACTACCCTGCATTTTCTATCGTATGGGTTTTGACTACCCTGTGTTTTTAACCATATGGGTTTTGACTACTATGACAGAAATTGACCATATGGGTTTTGACATACACTCGGAGAAAATATGTACAAATGGAGCTAACCAACTGATTCAACAGATTATAACACAGACATTAACCCTTTTCTACCTGCTGACGCAGACATTTTGATGCATCTACAGAAAACAACTTTTGAAAACATTGTGGCGAAAGGCTAAGTTGCTGATAATGAGCAATTTCTCCTTTTGTCTCAATATTTTCAACTCCATCCAGCTATTATATTTTCCTATATAATGATTTTCCTTTTATTAGCCCTGATATAATGTTATCTACTGCTGATGTATTGTATGTCAGAAAGGGTTAATTATAGTTTAATAGTAGATCGAAATATAATAACTATTTAAATCTGATCATTGTTTTCTCTGTCTATATTCCAGAGAGTACTTGTACATTAGAAGTAATTTTACAATGAAACTATTGATTACCAAAGGAAAACAAAAATTATGAGTTTTAACTTCTGACATAAATTTTTAAGGCTTTTTGCTGCATAAATATTTCCATCTTGAATTTAATGATCGCACATAAAAAGAAACTTGACCCACATATATAACCAATCTACAGCAGACAACTTTGAAAATATCTTCGCAATTTTTTTGAAAATCTCTATAATCAAGTATAGGGAATAGATTTGAAAACTTCATGGCAAAGGTAGAAATTTCATTATGAGCAATGTTTATTTTGCTCCAATGCTTTTTAAAGAGTTTTGCTGCAGATGGGTTTGGTTTTTTGGAACGCATTAAACAGTATGAATCTGAATAATATAAAGAAAAATGCTGACAAAATATAACTAGTATTTTGACAGAAATCAAAGTATTTTTGGATAAGGAGAATTGGCTCACATTGAGCAATTACTGTTTTCTAACTATTGTTTCAGTAGTTTAATAATGCTGCAGAGTTTTCAATGTAATTTATACCAGGGCTTTTTATACGTCTTGAATAACATTTAAGACATATATCTATGGATATTTAGAGTAATACTTATATACATGTATTCTTTTATTATTTCATGGCAGGGCACATGATCCCACTTTCAATCTTTGTCCACTATATGTATATAAAAGTTCACTTTGGTACAGCATGTTTCCTATTTTATTACTGGTTAGTCATTCAGGGATAATGGCAGGATGAAAAGGTGTCTCTTCGTAAAATTATATTTCCAGGCTAGTATTTAAGTTAAACATACTTATGTGTCAAAATATATAATATATGAGCCGTTCCACCAGAAAACCCATATTATGGACTCGTAATATATCGACCCAGATCAGCCTGAGCATTCCGCGCTTGCTAATCCGAGCCGACACATACCGTCTCAGGGGGATAGAGGTATATAGCAATGTTTTATGAAACATAAACAAACACAGGAGGCGAAAAGTGTCTGTCCAGGTTAGCCTACGCGGCATGCTCAGGCTTATCCGGGTCGATACTTTACGCAGAGTCCCCGCTTTTGTTTTTTTCACGGAACGGCTCAAATATTACAGGACCTGATCATAGGCAAGGATGCTGGTAGAACAGGCTGCCTAAGACCAGATAAGGAGGAGTGAACTGATACTTTTTCCAAAATATCTCTCTTATTACCCAATCAAACCCTATGATGCGGGTACTCAAAAGCATCGTCTCACTGAGACGATTCTTTAGAGTACCCACAACATAGGGTTTGAGTGACAAATAAGGATTTCATAACATGAAAATTGACCCTTATCTGGAGCTATTCTGAGGCTTTAAGCAGTCAAACCGTTAGGCTACACTGGCTATACTTACCGTCAGCCATCTTTATCGATCTATATCTGAAACGAAAATGAGAATTTAACAGCACTCATATTAAAATTTCAGGGCGTAGCTCCCTTTAGGCAAAATAGGCACGTGCCTACACATTTTTTCTATAAATGCCCCCAAATTACAGCTGCGGCGATACACATCTGCGTAATGTATCGACCAGATCAGCCTGCGCTGTCCACGCAGACTGATCCGGCCTACACATTCCGTCTAAGGGGGGATAGATAGAGTAGTGATTCCTGAAACAGAAAATTCACAGGAGGCGAAACGTGTCTATCCGGGTACGCCTGTGTGGCATGCTTAGGCTGATCAGGGGTCGATACTTTACGCAGAGTCCACAATGTTGATTTTCTCAAGAGACGGCCTACACTCTAATAATTGATTATTGCAAAGCTACGCCCCTGAATTGCAGGGCATAATTATTGAATTGATACCAGGGCTGCCTTTCGAATTACGCAACACAGAAGTCGCTAGAGCGAGTGTTAGTGGGTTCTAACATTTATTTGATCGATCCGTAAGCCTAGTAGGGCAAACGTTATGCAAATGAATATGCTCCAACACCTGCGCAATCCTTTTTTTTAAACATACAATCTGCTGTCATTTAATCGATATACTAGATATTTTTACTCTTGAAAGTAATCCGGTATGAATTTAGAAAATGTAAGGGAAACGCTCTCACCATGTACTTTGGTTTCTTTATCTGAATACGCTCTGGTAATAAATAGGTTATAACAGATGACCTCGTTATTGTATTTTCTCCTAAATTGACCCGCACTTTCGGGGAAAACGAATGAGTCGACGGTTGGAAACACTAACTGCTGAAGTCCTGAACTTGTATTCCTTTAATGTATATGTTCGAATCTTGTAATATGCACTTAAACTCGGCATGCCCTGAACTGAGGTGATGCAAATATGAAGTTGTAAGATGTTATAATATTTAGACTGCGAAGAGTTAAATAAATATCTGGGGATAAGCATAATGCATAGTTCTTTTTAGTGAGAAATAGTTCAAATACGATGTTATCAGTCGTCCTGGTGACATTTTAAAGACATCAAGGATATTACGTAACTTGATGCCATCGACGCCACGATAGATATTCGCAACACGATATATATTTGCCTCACGAAAGATATTCGCGACGCGATAGATATTTGAGACACAATAGATATTTGCATCACGAAAGATATTCGCATCACCATCAATATTTGCCTCACGAAAGATATTCGCATCACGATCGATATTTGCCTCACGAAAGATATTCGCGACACGATAGATATTCGCGACACGAAAGATATTCGCGACACGATAGATATTTGCCACACAATAGATATTCGCATCACGAAAGATATTCGCATCAAAATCGATATTTGCCTCTTGAAAGATATTCGCGACACGAAAGATATTCGCAACACGATAGATATTTGCGACACGATAGATATTCGCATCACGAAAGATATTTGCATCACGAAATATATTCGCATCACGAAAGATATTCGCATCACGATAAATATTTGCCTCACGAAAGATATTCGCGACACGAAAGATATTCGCGACACGAAAAATATTCTTGACACGAAAGATATTCGCGACACGAAAGATATTCGCAACCCGAAAGATATTCGCGACACGAAAGATATTCGCATCACGAGAGATATATTCATCACGACAGATATTTGCGACACGAAATATATTCGCGACTCGAAAGATATTCGCATCACGATCGATATTTTCTTCCGAAAGATATTCACATCACGAAAGATATTCGCGACGCGAAAGATATTCGCGACACGAAAGATATTCGCGACACGAAAGATATTCGCATCACGATAGATATTTTCTTCACGAAAGATATTCGCATCACGAAATATATTCGCATCACGAAAGATATTCGCGACACTAAAGATATTCGCAACACGATAGATAATTGCGACACGATAGATATTCGCATCACGAAAGATATTCGCATCTCGATAAATATTTGACTCACGAAAGATATTCGCATCACGATAAATATTCGTGACACGAAATATATTCGCGTCACGAAAGCGCTATGCACACAGCTACTTTGATCACAATATGCCGTCAGTTATGTGAAATTTTAACATGATTTTGATTTTTATCGATAGTATATGATTAATTAAGTTATCATTGGAAATTTGATATCACAATTTCTATCACTCGCGATATTACCCTACAATAACAAACTCGTTCATGCGCGCTCGTTTATTACACGCGCGAAAAATATCACTCAGCATAGAGTTCCCGTATTAATATTGTATAGTAACTCATATCTATGTTTCACAATGGAAGAACAAATATACGTTTCAACTACCTAAAATTCACCAATTTAAGGATGAAGGTTACAGGTAATGTTCGGGGAATGTCATAATACACATGGCATGTACACAAGAAATGCTGAAACCGTTTTCCACATACAGCAAATCTTTTGCAGACGACTTTAAAAACCTATATATATACATAATCGTGAACAATCTAAATAAATGACAGCTTAATAATTAACAAGAGTTGAAAACATTGCGGCTAAAGGAGAAATTGCTCGTTTTGAGCAATTTCTTCTTTTGTCACAATGTTTTCAAAAGTCAAAAAGCGTCTATAAGAGGGCAATGTTTAATATTTCAAGGCAACACTTGAGAAGGAAACAAGTATTGACCGATTTAAAAGTTTAAAATCTAAAAGCGATAACATCTTACCTCGATGGTTAGCCGTTTTAAACATGATGATAATATTGACTGTATATATACGTGTATTTTGGTACGCATACTAATGAGCCTTAACCCTTTCCTACATGTAGATGCTTTCCGACGCATCTGTATCGTCTTCAAAACATTGTGACAAAAGGACAATTTGCTCAAAACGAGCAATTTCTCCATTTGTCATAATGTTTTCAACTGTTTTCAGTAATTTAACCTTCATTTAAAGAGATTTTCCCACGTTTTTGCCATGATATTTTCGAAGTCGTTTGCTGCCTATTTATTGATTGCGGAAAAGGGTTAAACAGCACAAAGCGCAATCTTTCATACCTTTAATTCTTTCAGCGAAAATGGCAATATTGGGGTTTTAACAAACAATACAGATTCAGTTGGGTCAGCTCATAACGAGCTGTCTGAGCTGAATTTGGCATTGTATGCCATTTAGCTATAAACACATATTCAAAATACTCATATAACATAAGGACTGGCATCGCCCGATTTTTACCATGGACGATTCTATTTTAAGAAATTCGCCACTGAACGAGTTATCGCTGCAGGTTCAGACAGACCAGTCTCGTCGTTATTTTAATGATAACTGAACCAAATAAATACGTCACGGCAGGTGATTTAATAAAAATTGCCGGGATATCGCAGTTGGTCAGGTCAGAGCACGCTATACATTGTCAATGTCAAAGGGAGGCAATTCAGATCACGCACCGGGCAGACAATTTTGTCGAGGGATGAATACATCAGACTAAAATTAACTCAATAAGGATTATATTGAAAGTTAAAAGTGTTTTTAAAACAGTTGAATTCTCCCTGACTGATTTCTAACTTAAGCATTGTTTGCGTTTAGCTATATTGACAGCTTAAGAGGTATTTTCTGCATACCTGAATGAGAATGTTCTCCTTTTGCAAAAACGTTTTTAAATGTATTAAACTGCAGATGCGTCAAAATAATGTTATATGTTGTAAAGGGTTTAGAATACAATTAAATCACCAGACCACCAGATACATCCTTATTCACTACAGCTCTGCTTATTACCCAGCTTGTGTTCCAGCTTGTGTTGAATTTTTTCATGTATAACGAGGGCTTGGCGTGAAACGATTGTAACTAAAATTTGTATTTTTTTAACACGGTTAATCACCTCGCCAGAAGTCTTTATAAGCGTTTAATCATTTTTCTTGGTAAACAAGGGAAATTTAGGTGCCATTGCTCGTTCTGAGAAATGGCACCTAAATTTGCATTGTTCACAAAGGGGTCAAAATTGCCCCTAAATAAGGGTTTTTGAAATAGGTTTTAAGTTACAACCGTTTCACGCCAAGCCCTTGATAATCTCTGTGAATTTAATAGAGAGTTTCTTACATCGTTGGATATTTCGAATGTACCCTTTAGTACAATACCATCGACTGTTGGACTTCAGTGAAAATCTGGAATAATTCCCGGGTTTTTGTTTGCACTACTGATCTCTTCTGGTACAGGAACTGAGCCTCAATGTTCTCAATTACCATAGGAAGAAGTATTACTGGAGAAAATGATACGAATGGGGTTAAAAATTGAACAGATGATAGTAGAGGAAAAAGTAGTAGTAGAAGTAGTAGTAGTAGTAGTTTGGAGTTCTGATGCGCAGGAATTAACCACGAAGGCCTACGGCATGAGTGGTTAATTACAACGCATCAGAACGACAAACCATTGGTTATTCGCCAATAACCCACGGTTGTTGATAGTTTCATTTCGATTCTAACATGACCCAACACACTAACAAAGGGAAACAAATGCACTATTTAGCAAACCAGTTTACCCACCAGTTTTACTTCCCTTAGAATGCGAGGACACATGTGTGCTGTTCCATCAATTGTGACTACCCACTGGATTATACGCATAACTGCAGAAAAAAAACGACAAAGAGCAACAAAACAATGTTATTTTAATTATCTAATTTATTATTTAGTTTTCATTTGTACTACACAAGTTATCAATATGTATTGACATTGACAAAAACATATCAACAACAAAAAGTCTGTGCTAAACTGTTCTATAAATAGAACTTGAATACACTTCAGTTCCGTCAATACACAGCGACATACAACAAATGTTGTATTCAACTGCGGATTTTGTGATTATTTTGCATTGTAAACATTAAGAGTGACGTTACTGTTGGATATAGCACTAGCAGGGCACTATGTCTATTCACTGTCACAAACGAAAACACGCATAAAACACCATCTCAGTGTCTCTCTGGCGTTGCATCAGCTACCAACAAACACGAGGCTGTAATTACCCCACCCATTGTCACATCACCCTCAAGTTGTCCTACGGAATCTAATCTAGACATAAGTCTACACGAAAGCAGGGCTATGCACATGTTTACTAAGATTCTCTCGATCATCCTCGCTGGGTTTAATGTACGAGGCTAGACTAGCTACATTCCTGTGGCCTGTTACAGACATGATGGCCCTGCTAGAGAACCCCTGTGAATAAAGAGTGCTGGTGACATGGGCTCTGATGTAATGGTTAGTATACATGTTACTTAACCCTGCCTCATTAGACATTCTTGCCATGAATGAAGATAACTTATTGACTCCAACAGCCTTATTATAATACCAAATGTCCTTGTTTTCTTGTACATTTTTAAGTGGCCTTTAAAAAAATCAGACAGACCAGGGTGAAGTTTTGAAACATATTTCTGAAAGGATTTGACAGGGCAGAACGGGCCTTCATTTACATACATTCGTGCTTGCTTTATATTTTCTCTACCATCCAAGCCAGGATGATTTTTGTCAGCTTCATTATAAGCCATGCAAATAAATTGGCGACCCTTTGCATCAACACAAGTTTTGAATGAATCTTTTCTTAAATTTCGCAAACCTTCCTGACCTCTCCGACCAAACTGACTTATGATATCATACATAACTTTATTTAGAAGTGTTTTAGCAGATTGGTCAGAAAATACACCAGAGTTGTACAGCTTCACCAAGTCTTCTTCACATATTGGCTCCTTGTGCTGACTAATATCTTTTCCTTCTCTTTTCAAGGATTTTATCAGTCCAGTTAAAACTTGATTAGATGCCATGAAGTCACGGTCATTCATCAGATTGATGTTCCTAGTAAATGGAGGGGAATTCAGATGGCGATTAATAGCAGCTCGCATTCCAACAAGAACAGCCTTGGAATATTCCTTTCCATCCTTAGTGCGAACAGAGGCATAGAAGTGTCTGAGTAGTGAGTCGAGTTCTTGGACATTCAATAGTTCAAATTCTTTGTTCAGATAGTGTGCCTCATTCATCCAGTCTAAAAGCACAGAAGAAGACAGTATAAACATTACAACAAACAATGCTACAATGTTGTTTATTTTATAAATTACATTTGGTATATATAAATGGGTTACTTCTTGATTTGGATAGCAAATAAGTGACACAAAGTGACAGTTTATTTTCAAACATTAAGTGTTTTCCGGATTTGTTTAATATTGACTTTAACCTAAATATTTCTAACAAATTGCATTAAATTTTCAAAATGCAAACAAGTTATTTAAACTATATTCTAACATGACGTTGTTTGTCTTGCCTATAAAGTGCAAAAAAAAATAACCGTTGTTTATTTGCCGCTAAACAACGATAAATAATATGATGTCATGTACCCAGTTAAACGTCATCAAAATGACGCCATGGATGCCACAAAAAGAAATAACGTTTTTGTGTCAAAATACACATGAATGTCATGTTAGATTTATAAAAAAAAAGTCGTAGCATAGTTGGCTGTAGAATTAACAACTATCGCCGTTTTCATGCGTGTAATTCTGACCACTCGGGCTGACGCCCTTGTGGCCAAATTACTGCGCATCTAAACTCCAACCGTTAAAATTCAACGATAAACAATGCTACGTCGTTTATTTTATAATTTTGCTATTAAATCTTAAAAATTGTTGTGCTAAAGAAAGGCTACAGGAATATATTGTGTTTGTTCAACACTGAGCCTTTGTCGTTTTTCTTTGCATCTAATTTCTAAGCATCAGAACTCCAAAATAATGTTAATTTGCAAATCTTTTTTTTTGTTTGGCCGGATTGCTCTAGCAAATCAGGTCTATAGATTGGCGATGTCCGTCTGTCTGTCTGTCCGTCAACATTTGGTTAAAGTTTCTGCTTGAGGCACAATCTCAGCAATGAGTTGTGTGCCATCAGATGGTTGATGTCGTGGTCAGATACGCTTTTGAAGCGCTTACTTGGTGGCTCTTGTCCTTTACTAGACATATTTTTATACAACGGGGCATTTTCTTGAATCAAGGTATCATCAGGGAGGTTTTCTATGTCAAATGATTCATCCAGATCTGCCAAATCCTCCTGACTTAGGCCAGAAACACTCATCAAAAAGTCATTTATTTCTGCGTAAGTGCAGCTGGATAGCTCTGTGATTTCAAAGGTAAATGGTTTGGCCACCTGTTTAGTAGGGCCCATTGACTGTAATACGCATTTTCTCACAAGTCCGTCAGAGACATGTTCAATAATTCTTCATTGCCCATCTAATCGCCTGGCTGTACAAATAGCCCCAATAGGTGGCATGTAATGGTAGATTTATCGAGTCGGCCATTGCAGACGACGTTGTATACTATACATGTATGTTTCATTACGTCACGTCACGTCACGCTGAATGACAGGCTTATACGCGGGGCAGGGGGAGGGGGGGGGGGGGGGGGGGGGTAACTGGAATAGTTAATGTGAAAAGTAGTGCTTTTCCATTGGTTATTGACGAATAATCAACGGTTATTTTCTTCGCTCTCTATAGGCAAGGAAAACATCGTCATGTTAGAATACACAATAGACTATAAATGAATGAATATATTATATCCATGTATAGTCTATTGTGTATTGATACACTTAAATGAGCAAAACGTTTCTATTATTAACGGAGAAATGGTCTGTTTATTAACATGTAGACTTTACACATCGCTAATGTTCCAATATATACAGTAACTTGAAGACTGTGTTTCTTTATTGTTCAACCTTGGTCACAGGAAAATGCTGCCTGTCGTCCTGCTTTGCAATTGTATTAACAAACTCCTTGCCACTGAAATCCGTGTAGTTTTGGCATTCTTTGATTGCTGAATCCGGTACCATTTTCATATATTCTTTGGTACGTATCGACTGCGGTTCGAACTCGGGTATCCCGTTACCAATTCGAACACTCTAACCAGGAAAGGTTTAGCGTATATACCATGAATCGAGGGAGTTTCATTCCGTTGCCGTTTCCGTTTGAAATTTGGCCTATATTTCAAATAATTGTGGTGTACCTTATAAATAAGTGTGCTGTAGTACGTGTATACCTTATAAATTGAGCTATTAAGATAATTTGAACCGTCCGTCCGCCGTCGTTTGTCTGTCCGTTCACATTTTCCTTTAAACAGCACTCCTCTCATATCAATGAACCAAATTCAAATTAATTTCAAATGAATGTTACTTATGTGGTTCTCTCTCAAAGATGTTCAAATAATGTTATTCCATGTTCCTGCGGCATTAGAAGAAGGGAAAATGGCATGATTTAAAATAAAAATGCACAAAGTTTCATTAGGTGAACCTCTATCAATGTCGTTCATCAGTATATGGAAAGCCATCTAACCTACTGGCGGCAATGCATTTATTCGAATCATTACGGTTTGGACAAACTTAGAAGAAGTCCACATAAGAAAGATTTAAGTGGAATTATTTTTAAATCGGGCCAGTATTTGATGATAAGAAGAGTTATAATGTGTTTAATTTCCCTTGCAATAGCAACCAATTATGCTATACAGCAAATGAAATTATGTGTCCAAACTAAAAGGAGAGCATGCAATGCACAACAATGCCAGATTCCACCAACTTCCAGCCTGTCGTTTCGAAGGAGATAAGGTGTAGCCCTTCACTGCAGGAACCGATTATGAAACACCTGGGCAACCAGTATAGAGCCAGGCCTATCTGTGCATCTGCGCCGTCTAACCAGGCGTTAAGAGGTAAGCTGCTGAACTTAACATTTTATCTTGATGTTTCTAGAATTAGCTGTGGACTCTCGTTCAAATGCAAAGATAAACAAGTTCATTTAAAAATGTCAGCATTGAAAGGGTTAACTGTTGACCATATGATTCAATATGCTGTCCGTCATACTTTTTGCTTTAATAATCCGCTTCCTCATTTTCATTAACATTAATTTGTCGATTGACGACTGATTGAAACAAATTGTACTCAGCTTCAAAATAATACTAATGCTTTTTCTTATTCAAGTAAACACTGGAGAGATTGACTTAGTACATTAAGAAACACAACATGATTTCGATGATAGAGCAATACCACTCAAACTCTGCTTCTATTCCAGAGTTAAAACAAGTTTACGTATGAGAGTGATATTGACTAAAGAGTGTCAATGACGCATTATGTTGATACATTATGTTGATACAATATGGGCATATTTCCATCATTAAATATGATATTCACATCCAACATGCTAAGCTCTGACAATGTCGCATCTAGACTAGTAAAATGCATTGTATTGTGTTGTATTGTATTGTAACTGCATTAGCTTTGCTGTGATAGCTATATTTACAATAGCAATTTCATTGTTGTTTTTGTTGTTGTTTTGGGTGCATAGTGATATGTTGATTTATTTTTTATTTATTTGTGCCCATCCATGGGAAGAGATACAGGTTGACCTTTGTTTTTTTTAACAATGTAGATCAGTATCAGCCTGTGTATCTTAATAGTCAGATTAAGATCTACACTGTTTGCATATCACTTGCTAAAGGCATGTTTGAAGATTCTGATAAGACTTAGCAGATAGACAAAGGGGTTTGGATCTACACTGTATTAGTATACAGAAATGCCAATTTGTACCTTTTCACGGGATCAGTTTCATTTGTAAAATTACTTGAAACTATTTATGTTATGTTACAAGCTTCAATAAGAATCCTTTTATAAATTTCAACCAATATAAAGCAAGCATAAGCAAAAATATGCTGTAGGCATCCGGAAGGGAATCAAATAAAAACAACCCGACGTTTACTTTTAACGAATAGTATATTTTTCCAAAATAGTTTCTTTCTTTCTCCATAAATACTTTATAAAATGAAAATATCTAATCGTCATAATAAATGATTAGAAATATATAAGTATTTAACACAATAATCTACGATGTATTATCGTAGGTGATCGACTGTGCTAGCAAGTCGTTGCTGGTTCTTCTCCAGAAACTTGGACACATCTGAACGTCTAATTCACCGACTTTCTTCAATTCTCCAAACTTGGCGTCAAGGATATGTAAAGCGCTCTGACTGGGCTCCCTGTTTATCTGAAAATATACAATAGAGGTGGAAACCCCATCTTGAAAAGAAAAACCCAGAAAACTCGAAATAATTTGTGGGGTGTTGTACGCCGTTTTCAACAATTTCTCAGTTATATTACGGCGTTTTCTGTGTAAGTTACCGGTACTACTGGTCCATTTAACCCGACACCAGCCAGTCAGTCGTAATGATAACCACACAACCCTGAGCGTCAAGGAAGGAAAAACATTTCTACCATTTTCAAAGTTTTTGGTATGACCCGACCGGGTATCGAACCCGCGACATCTACCACTGCCATACCGATGCGGGTCAAACAATGCAAAATGAATCAGAAGTGAGATGATAAAAAGTCAGGCCAGACACAACAACAAAAGCACGTCTTCTTTCCGGAAATTGTACTTTTCGCATGGTCTTGCTCAATGTAATGTATAGTAAGCAATGCTATATAAAGCGGTGACTTGTTGCTTAGGTCTTTGTTATTCTTGGTTTTCGTGATGAAACACATTACATGTAGTGGAATCGCAATACCTCGAACTCAATGGGACCAATAAATTACTTCAAGTTATCAAAATGTTCGAGAGATCGTTGTTATTATGCTTAATTCATTTAAGTATTTTCAGTTTAGTATTTCCATTCTTCTACATATTACGAAAAGCAAGCCACTGATACAATCATATCAAGAAAACAATACAGCAGAAGTTCTGATTGCTCTTATGTTTAAGAAAAACAGATTCGTTTCAGGAAATGGTTCGAGTAAAACGATATAATCTGTTATCTCCATGTTCGAGTATTCACGAGTCCACTGTATTGAATCGATCATAGCACAATCCTTACGGAATTGAGATTCAAGTATTTAAAATTATATTTTCCCTAATGTTACCTCTTGTTGTTATAATTTTTGAACAAATTACAACATAAAACACATCTGCAGCAGACGACTTTGTAAATATTTATCCCACAAAAATGAAAAACTTTGTAAATTAAAGTATTGTTATTGAATTGGAGTTGAAACCATTTCGGACAAAGAAACAATTGCAGATTACGAGCCATTTCTCATTTTGCCACAATGTTTGCTGCATACGCGTTAATATGCGTATGCTTGAGGAAAAGCGTTAAAACCCGTACCTTGAGTGGAGAACTAAACTGATGAAGACATACATCAATGCATTGAAACAATGGTGGGTCGATGGTGTCTTGACTCTGTTCTGATGTGTAAGTCCTAGCCAGATGGGGTATATAATTATGTGGCATTGGTCTAAAAGCTCTAACTGTCGTTGGTCCACCACCTTCCATAACATGGCTAATTCTGCGTCTAAGTCGTCGTCTTTGTCTTCTTGTTGGTCAACTGATGGCTGGAATTTGGATTTTGTTGTAACCGTGTCGTTGGAAAAACATATGTTTTCAGGTTTTCTCTTTTTGTTTGGAATGTCTATAAAAACACCAGGATATATTCAAAAAGAACAATCAAACGAATTTATAAGTCTTTATGCTAAAAAATGACATCTACGATTAATGTAGACAAAGATCAGTCTGAAAATGCATATGTGTCTATGTATACACTTTTCGCGATTCATTGATGAGTTTGACCTCCTCAGTGATGTAGTTGTAGACCGTCATCGTCGACTGCATGTGTCCCGCATGTGGAACGGTTAACGGACCATGCAATCATAGTGTATTTAGAAATCGGTTATGTAGCTTGGTCATAACGCTTTGCTCCGATGTGTCTGGGACCCCTGTCTACGTACATGTATTCCCAGTAGTACATAAATGATGTACCATGGAGACAAGGGAACCAGACAATACTCAGATATATTTTGATTAACAGTACACTAAGTGTTGATGAAACATGACGTCTTACCTTTGTATCTATTTTTACCATAGGGAATGCTCTGATCGTTACAGTGCCAGATTAGTGGAAGAGAATTTTTACTGTAACGGGTTACTAGGCTGATCCACTTGGCTTGACGGTCTATTGTTGTGTCATCCTTAATAGTGGGTTTTTTATAGTTATCTTGAAGGGTATGTTTATTTTCCCATCTCACAGTTTGTCGATTCTGTAATGAAAACAAATCGTGATAAATAAGGGTACGATAACCTGACTGCCGCATTGGAAAGCGGAACGCCTAGTCTCAAATATATAAGCTAACCGCTCGGATACGGGAACAACCACAGACTGATAGAAATTAATGAATAAAATATTATATATGAGCCCCGTCTTGCGATTTATGGTCTCATTATGTCTGCGAACAGTAAATACTCAGATGAGTATATGCATATGCACAGTCTCAACAGAGTCTTCAATGTTCGCTTGTATGTAATATAGAACCAAATTAACACACACACACACACACACACACACACACACACACACACACATACGCGCTCACACACGCACGCAATACGATAATTGGTATACAATGGCTTACATATTTTATATATTTGAGCATAACGCCATTAATATAATATGTATATACTATATTGGCGACCAGTTCACCTAACCACGTGTGTCCTAGCTATCTCCGTACAGTCGTTCATAAAATATTCTTCGCTGGCAACCGGATACCGTATCCCAAATACGTAAAGCCCATTGTTGTAAGACATATGACGCTAGCGACAATGCATTTCCTTTTGAATAATCGGAGAAAAGGAATTGCTGAGCTCGGAATAGGGATCGACTGGGTTATTGCGGCTAAGAGGTAAAGTGCCGGAATCCAAATCGCGGTCCAAAATGGTGACGGGTTCGATTGATTGATTGATTGATTGATTGATTGATTGATCGGTTGGGGTTTAACGCCGATTTCAACAACCTTTCAGTTATATCACGGCGACAAGTGTACATACCATTGTGAGTCCTTGCGTTCTAAGATCAGTATTCAACGCAGCATCCTTTCCAAGAAACAGTTTTACCACATAGACTTTGACCTAATTGGTGGAAGACGATTCCGTTTCATATATAGTATATCTAATAAATAGATGAATAGAGATTGAACTTATAATGGCACGTCTAAACCGTTGAAAAGACGCCTAACTCGAAACAGTTTAAATAGACGCAATAACACCCCCAAGTAAGTTCACTTTCTAACTTGCAACAAATCTGCAGACGATGACTTTGAAAACATTTGACTAAGACCGGTATTTAAAATAAATTAAATGAAAGCACCCCGGGAAAACATTAATAGTTTTAAAAAAACTAATTATTCAATATTATTATCAATCGTTTCCCGTTTTGGTGAACAAAAGCAATTGTTCGATTTAACAAGTTTTGCATTGTTTCGTTCAAAACTCGTTCACTGTTAAATTGTTATAGGTAAAGAGTATTAAAAGGGGTTTCATACCTTTTTATTTTGCGACGCAAATACATGCATAATGTCATGGCACGTAAATACAATACGATACATTGCGATCCCGTATATGACAAGAACAAATACGATACCAAATATGTTCATTGAAATTGATGGCATGTCATTTAAAATGTAGTAGTATAACGTCATTCACAAAATGTATTTCACATGTAAATTGTGTTAATGCATTAAATGAAAACATTTAAATGTGTATAAAAATATCTTGTTTTCTGTTTTAAAAGTTATGAAAGATATATATAAACGTGTACACCTTTTGCTGTAGCTTTATGTGGCATTGCATTGGGAAAATAGATATTGATATATCTCGACTCCGGTCCCGCTATCAATTATCACACGCCTCGTATACAAAGCGAGGTAACTCGTGACATTATTTCACATATATATCTAAACAGGAAGGTAAAGTTCGTAAATTGAATTGTTACACGATGAAAAAACAACAAGGTCAGCTAATCTAAAAATACGTTCAAAAACAAGGACAGTTACTTCAAAAGCCGTTACAGATCTTCACATATAAAAAGAAAATTATCATTTTGATAGGCTCTTTTCAGATATGAAAGGGGAAAGATCAAATAAAATATAATTTAACAACTACTTGTACGAACACTTTGTATACAATCAAGGAACTGACATAATCAGATAACATAAAATCTTTAACAAACTATTTGTATCACAAATGTTTCTTAATATACTCTATTCTAAAATGTTTATAAATTTTGCGTATCAAAATGACCGACAAGGGAGGTAATCAGTTTAGTTCTAGGAACTATGTGATGAACTGTCACGTGATGAATACGTACTAAGGTCAGTTTAAATAGAAATATATAGTTAACTGACTTTGTCATGTACGACAATTCAATTAACAAGGAAAACAGTTGATGATTTTAGTTTAAACATTGTATCGATTTTGAAAGAAGATTAACTCGATTTCCCGATTCCTAGAAACTGCCCAGAAGTGGTGTAAGTGTAAAAGAAGATTATTAGGTTAACCGTAAGGCCGAGACAAAGGTTGATATTGATATAGCTCTCAATCTGTAAATTTCATTTGCTTTTCATATAATGAACCACTCTAAGACATATTTTTCTTGATATATAATGTACTACCTTAAACATAATTTGTTTGTCTTTTAAAGGACTACTTTAAATTTCCGTTGCTTGTAATTTTATGCACCACTATAAATTTCATTTGCTTGTCATACAATGTCCTTGTTTTAAACTTCATTTGCTTGTCATATGAAGTCTATTTCAAAACACCATTTGTTTGTCATATAATACACTATTTTAAATTTCATTTGCTTTTCATATAATGTCCTATTTTAAAGTATCATTTGCTCGTCATGTAATACACAACTTCATACTTTATTTGCTTGCCATGTAATACACTACTCGAAACTTAATTTGCATGTAATATACTGTATTTTTTAAAAAGTTTCACTTGCTTGTCATATAAGGCACTTTCATTACATTTTTTTGTCACATAATGTCCTTTTTTTAAACTTCATTTGATCGTCATATAATACATTACTATAAAATATTGCTTGTCATATAATGCACCACCATATTAAACCTTCATTTGTTTGTCTTGTAATTCACTACTTCCAACTTAATTTCCTTGTCATACGATGTAATACGATAAACTTCATTTTTCATTTACTGTTATGCAATACACTTCTTTATAAACTTCATAAGCTTGTCATATAATGACCTTTTTAGAAATAGCAATTGCTTATCGTAAAATGTAAAACTTGAAATATCCATTTGTTTTTAACATAATGCACTACGTTTAACTTCAGTTGTTTGTCATATGATGTCCTTTATTAAAACTTCACTTGCTTGTAATGTAATGTACTTTTCAAAAATAGCATTTGCTCGTCATATAATGCATTACTATTATGTTAATTTGCTTATCATATATCGTCCATTTTTGCAAACTTCATTTGTTCGTCATATAATACACACCGTTAAACCTCAGTTGCTTGTCATTTAAAGCACTACGTTAAACATCAATTATTTGTCATAAAAATGTTTGTTTTTTAAACGAAACATCATTTGCTTGTCATAGTACGTCCTTTGTTAAAACTAAACTTCATTTGCTTGTCATATACTGTCCCTTCCTAAAGAAGCATTTGCTTGTCATATAACGACTTCTTCAAAGACGTATTGCTTGTTTTTGCTCACCAAATGGCTATATAGCCGAGTGCGAGGGTAAACAACCCCAGAGAACAAATGCATTGCTTGTCATATAATGTACAACTAAAACGTCATTTGCTTGAAAATGTCATTTACTTGTCATGTCATGCACTACTTTAACCTTCATTTGCTTGTCTTAAAATGTAATTTTTTGCAAAAAAACATTTTCTTGACATGTTATGCACTACCTCCAACATCATTTGCTTGTCATATAAAATAATACTTTAAACATACATTGCCTGCCGTGTAGCGTACTTCTTTAAGCTTGACTTGCTTTTGCATATAATGCCCTTTCTGAAAAAAACACCTTTGCTGTCATATTATGTCCTTTTTGAAAAATATTGGCTTGTAATATAGAAATGTCCTTTTTGAAAAACCAGCATTTGCTTGTAATAAAATATCCTTTTTAAATACAGCATTTGCTTGTCATAAAACGACTTATTCAAACAAGCATTGATTGTCATATCATGCACTACTGTAAAATTCATTCCTTTGTCATGTCATGCACTATTATAAACTCCATTTGCTTGTCAAGTAATGCACAACTTTAAGTGTCATTTGCTTGTCATAAACTGTCCTTATTAAAACATTAGTTGCTTGATATATAGTGCACTACTTTAAATATCATTTGCTTATGACATTAAATACTACTTTAAACATACATTGCTTGTCATAAATGCATTACGTTTAATTTTATTTGATTGGCATATAATGCACTACTTTCAAAATCATTTGCTTGTCATGTCATGTACTACTTTCAACTTCATTTGCTTGTCATTAAATGCACTCCTTTTTTAACTTCATTAGCTATTCATATAAAGCTCTACTTTAGACTTCCTTTGATTTCCATATAATTCTCTACTTTAAAACTTATTTGGTTTTCATGTAATGCACTGCTTGTCAAGTTATGAACTACTTTAACCATCATATAATGTCCTTTTTTTAAAAAAAAAAAGCAGTTGCGTGTCCTATAATGCACTATTTTAAACAGTATTAGCTTGTCATATATTGCACTACTTTATTTTGCATTTGCTTCTCATGTATTGCACTACTTTTAACTTCATTTGCTTGTCATTTTATGTCCATTTTTAAAACTTCATTTGCTACTCATATAATACCTTAGTTTAATTTTCATTTGCTAGTCATATAATACCATGCTTCATTCGATGGTCTTATAATGCACACTTTTTAACATAATTTGATTGTCATATAAAGCACAACTTTGGGCCTCAGTTGCTGGTCATGCACTTTTTTATACTTCTTTGTCTTGCCATACAATGCCTCCTTCTAAATATTCAATTGCTTGACATACAATGTTCTTTTTCAAAGCATCAATTTCTCGTCATATAATACACACCTTTGACATTCAATTGCTTGCCATTTATGCACAACTTTACACATTCTTCGCTTATCAGGTAATGCACTACTTTAAACTTCCTTTTCTTTTCATATGATGTCAATTTTTAAAACTACATCCGATTGTCATGTAGTGCACCACTTTTAACTTCATATTCTTGTCACATAATGTCCTTTTCTAAAACAGCATGTGCTTTTCATATTATGTACTGCTTTTAACATCATTTGATTGTCATTAAATACTTTACTTAAAGTAAAGCATCAACTCCTTGACATGTAGTGTACTACGTCCAACTTCGTATTGCTTGTCATTAAATACATTACTTTAAACTTCATTGGATTGCCATATAATGCACTACTTTAAACTTCATTCGTTTTTTTATGAAATGCACTATTTTAAGCTTCATTCGGTTTTTATGAAATGCACTATTTAAAACTTCATTTGCTTGTCATGTAATGCACTACTTTCACCTCATTTGCTAGTCATATAATGTCCTTTTTTAAAAAAGCATTTGTTTTTCATATAATGAACGACTTTAAACATCGTTTGCTTGCCAAATAATGCACTACTTAACTTTCATTTACTTATCATGTAAGGCACTACTTTACATTTCATGTGCTTGTCATTGTATGCACAACTTCAAATTTCATTTGCTTGTCCATAGTATACACTTCTTTTTTTCATAGTATACACTATTTCAAGCATACATGTAATTATATTGTCATAGTGTGCAATTCTTTAAGCATATGTGTAATGTGCTCGTCATAGTATGCATTACGTTAAACGTGCTTGCCATAGTATGTATTACGTTTAACGTGCGTGTAATTTTCTTGTCTTACAATGTGCTAGTTTAAACATACATACATGTAATTTCCATGTCATAGTATGCAATACTTTTCTTAACTTTAATTGTGCACACTATAGATATTATAGTCTTAACTTGCTTCACTTTTTAAACTTCACATATACTAGTTGTCCAAAATGATTGGTAGCGATACCGGTAGCAAGAACTTGCGGGATACGGGGTTTACTGCCTTTTAATCAATCGTTGCAGGTAAAAAAAAATAAGCTGCTGTGTAAATATTCAATGAAAGCTTTTGAAAAAAGTACGAAACTATTGTTGAAATCATATTGATTTGGGGTTTTTTTGTGACCAAAACCTGCGTATATATTCTTTAGTACGTCCGTGCAATGTTGCCTTTTTGTTTCCTTAAAACCAACTTAACCCTCTCCCACTCACAAAGGCATTCTGACGAAGTTGCAGTAATCAACTTTTGAAACATTGAGATAAACCGAAAAAGGTAAAACATTATTATGAGCAATATCTCCTTCTGCCACTATGTTCGCTGCTCTTTTCTTAAATTTCAATTTGATTTATAGTGATTTCCCATTTTTCGAAACAGTCTGCAGCAGATTTTATTACACGACGCGTATATGAAGGTAGATCAAAATCTTTGCCATGGAGGATCACTTGACCAGTTATTCCCGCAGGTTTCTACCATTGTTTCCACGAAAGTGAAAGCAATCTCCACGTAATTGGAACCTTTAATTTCGCATATTAAACTTTTTTCTAATATAAAAAACTGTGTAATGTCTGGATGTGTTGGTAAGACATGATTGCCCGGTAATCTCAGTTAGTTAGAGCGCCAAACTAGTGTTATGGGGGTCGTGGGTTCGAGCTGCACATCGGACGGACATTTTCTTCCTCCTATGTTAGTTTAGCTGCTAAAGTAACCTGGAATGCGCCTGGACAGTGCAGTCGGGATTTGCTGAGGTTAATGCCTGGTTTTCAAAGGTTAGGAGAGCGAGAAGTGTAGTGTCTGAATGTGATGGCAAGACATGATTGCGCGGTTAGCTGAGTTGGTTAGAGCGCCAAGCTATTTGTTATGGGGGTTCTGAGTTCAAATCTCACCTCGGGTGGACATTTTTACCCTCTTATGTTATTTTAGCTGCTAAACAAATGTTTTTTTCTTCGTTTAAGAGTATAACTGCTTGCTAAAAAATTTGCACGGCGAGGGTAAACAAAATCAAATAATGAATTTGAGAGTATCTAATTAGATGAAAATTGATTTCCCTTGTTAAGTCTAGCTCCGATAGGTGGCACTGTATGAGTGCATGATAATTTGTATGCGCACGCTGTGCTAGTATATCATTCAGCGTTGGAGAGTTGACCGACTCAGACGTGTTTTGTTTTATTTTTTTCGGACATTGCATTGAGTTCCCCGTGGTTGGTAAACATGTACTCACAAGAGGACAGTGCTAGCCAAGATATAAGCAGCGATATACAGACTTACGTATCCAAAATTCGAGGACAAAGGCAAGAAATTAACTCCTTAAAGGCGGAGTTAAATGGCATTCGGGCCCATTAAAAACGCCGGACCTTGTTTCGGGTGCGGGGAGAACACGCATTTTAGACAAAACTGTCCCTATAACAGACCCGGGCTTCAACAAGACCATCACTCCGGGAAAAGAACGTAATGATGAGAGTAAGATGGAAGAGTGTCCAACACTATATATAGAAGATGAGTCTTTAATTCTAGTTGTCTTTATGGATATGAATAGGTTTACAAACGAATATTTCGATTATGAGCAAGGTCAGAAGGAATTTATTGTGACAAAATGGTTAAGGGAACATATTGAACTCTGGAAAAGGATTGGCATGAATGAATGTATTCTAGATACATGTGCATGAAGTTAGCCGGAGTAGCTGGAACACCCGGAACTCCGGCTACTCCGACTGTATTAACCAGTCAGAACAGCCGGAGTTCCGGCTACTCAGGCTGTATCAACCGACCGGAACAGCTGTATTTTCTATTTCTACAACTGTACTAACCAGCCGGAAAAACATCATTCCGGCCATTCTGGTCATCCTAAAGCTTAGACGACATGCATTATATGGAAATACATTGTCATTACATTTTAATATTGGCTGGGTTTTGATGCTAAAACGGCAACTAATGAATCTCGTAGGCCTAGCACGAAAGCACATTCGAATATGGTGAGATAAATTTTGTCGGCGCTACACATGTTAAACTTCTTTCTAACTCAAACAGGGTGCAAATTCGGGGAATCGAATCAGTATCATCCAGCCTGAACAGCCGGAACTCTGCAAACTCAAGCTGTATGTATCAGCCGTAAAAGTCATCGTTTCGGTAATTCTGGCTTGCATGAACTGTCTTTACGGACAAGCTTGAATTATGTGTGAACAATTTGTCTTAAAATGTTATTCTTGGCTTGATTTGTCACTTAGTGCGACTCGAAGGCAGATCGGGACAACGGTTGCAGCAGGCTTAACTCTCTAACTCGAACAGGTGCAAAGTCGGGACTTTGTTTGGAAAATCAGAACTCAGATTGTCGGTGCAGAACATGTCAGTATGTCGGCTAAACTCTTAACTCAAACACGTCGGGTGCAAATCCAGGAAATCATAACGAGTATCAATCCGCTGAAATAGTCGGAGTTCCGACAAATCCGGCTGTATTAATTCGGGCGAGCCTGAACTGTCTATATAGACAAGCTTGAACCATCTGGTATCTGGAAATTATCTGGAAATTTTCATCGTGTCTTGATCTTGTACTAAGTGTGATTCAGAGCCAGAATCGGCCCAACTCCGGCTGGGTTTTGCAGTTAAAATCTCTAATTCGAACAGGCCGGGTGCAAAGTCGTGTCTTAGTAAGTGTGGGTCGCTTTCACGTGGCATTCATCAATGGGCCGCTTAATCCATACATCTCAAAAAAGTGGCACGCACAATGGATAATGGGAGCCACTCTGTCATAAATCCGGCTGAACGGATGCCAGTTAAACTCTCTAATTAAAACAGGACGGGTGCAAAGGCGGGACTTTGTCGGGAAATCCCGACTCAGGCTGGGCATGGCAGCCGGCTGACGCAATTTTGCGAAACAGTCATCATGCAACACGAAGTCAGTTTCAGGCGTATCTATCTCGAACAATAAGCACGCCAAAACGAGGGTGGGAGCCACTCTGTCGGCCGAACTCCGGTTGGGTTTTGCAGCCGGCTGCAATAAGTTCGGGTGAAATCCGGCTTGCGTGACTCGGAGCCAGAGTGTGTCACTTTCACATGACACATGTCAGGATGCCAGTTAAACTCTCTAGTTCGAGCAATATACAGCCGGAGTTGGGCTATAGCGAATAAAGAGAAGTCTTGGAACTCTTGTATTATCTGTGGAAAGTAGGAAATCAGCTAGCATTTTGGGAAACCTTGGGATGAAACCGGAATAGCTGATTATTTATCCAAGATAATATAGACATTTTGGGGGCATATCTCAATATATCATTAGCATTTCAAATCGGATATGGTGCTAGTTAAAAATGGATTACTTTGCGTCAGAGTACAATGCTAAATTGCCTCGTTTCTACTCTAGATTATGGTGAAATGGTACGTTAGGAGTGGATGCATTTGCTTATGACTAGAGAAGAGGGTGTGGACTTATTGTCCCACCTATCACTTAGATACCCAGAGTGCTAGGCAAAATGGAAGATTGCTATGCGCGGGAAGTGCTAGTTGTCCGGAAAGAAATTCTTTCGATGGGTAATTATCGTCATTTATTCAAAATGTTATAGCATTGAATGTTATACAAGGATGTAAAAATGGAGTAGGCATTTTTGGTGCTGAAAATTTGAAATTCAGAATGTTAGCTTTATATAATGACTATAGTGGAAAAGGGAGAAAAATGCAAGGTAAGGGACAGTAATGCGTTATAAAAATGCAAATGTTGAAGACTGGTTATCTCCCTTGTATTCATAGTATATGAGCATTAATATTTTGATTTTCTGGTTTGACTTATCGCTAGAAGAACTGTTTTTTTATGTTCATTAATAGGGAAATTCTTAAATCACTTGACATGATATGTTAACGCTATTTATGTTTTATACATATATTCTTTTAGACATATAGTAAAGAACTGCAGGAATTGGAGTAATCTGTTACAGGCGTGACTGCCTTTAAAATTGCTGGTGATATATGGTTATCGTCATGGCGATTGCCTTTCCGATCTATGGTTCATATATTGATAATAAGGGTTGTAGTTTTGTGTTTCTTTGTTGTTGGTTTATTGGTGAACATGTGTCGTTTTTTGGTGAACATGTGTCGTTTTTTGCGAGGTGTAAAGAACAATCGAGAAGGCCAGGTAAGTGGGATTAAAACGGTTCAGACACAAAGTTCGTATGATAGATATCAGTGGCTGCCTTTAGAATTGCTGGCGATATATGGTTATCGTAAAGGCGATTGCCTTTCCGATTGATCGTACACAGAAGGTTGAAGTTGTTGTTGTAGTTTTAGTCTGTTTTAATAAAGACGTGTCTGTATTATAATAAGGTGTAATAAACGATACAGTCGGTCAACAAGTCCAACCGCTTTGCCAAAAACATACATGTATTTTGTATTTTTGTGCTGGTCATCCGAATCGTATCGTTTACATGTATAACTGATGCTGTCAGGTGAACATGTAAATACTGCGATACAATTGTTATCAGTTGTTAATTGTGATCACGTGGTCGAATTATCACCATATGACAGAGTGGGCGTTATATATTGTTACCTTGCAGGTCTAAATATGTAAATTTTTAAAAAATGTGTCCATAACTGTAGTCTTTTTAGAAAGATAAATCTTAAAAATAGAAAATAATTTTTTAGGCAATCACGAGGTTTATTTCTTAATAAATTAATTAAAAGTAAAAAAGTTGAGACTTAATCACGTACTCAAAGTGTTTTATCATCTATGATTAATGTCCATCTTATTTCAGAGGTAACTTTCTCTATTGTAGTTATAAAAGACAACACAATACTAGATCTAGTGAATTAACTTTCGTCCCCCCCTCAGAGTACATTTGTAATTTATAACAATGGTATTAAAGAT
>JASEVX010000006.1:14455932-14567087 GCA_031761405.1 Serripes groenlandicus | reverse complement strand
AAAGTTACCTCTGAAATAAGATGGACATTAATCATAGATGATAAAACACTTTGAGTACGTGATTAAGTCTCAACTTTTTTACTTTTAATTAATTTATTAAGAAATAAACCTCGTGATTGCCTAAACAATTATTTTCTATTTTTAAGATTTATCTTTCTAAAAAGACTACAGTTATGGACACATTTTTTTAAATTTACATATTTAGACCTGCAAGGTAACAATATATAACGCCCACTCTGTCATATGGTGATAATTCGATCACGTGATCACAATTAACAACTGATAACAATTGTATCGCAGTATTTACATTTTCACCTGACAGCATCAGTTAGTTATACATGTAAACGATACGATTCGGATGACCAGCACAAAATACAAAATACATGTATGTTTTTGGCAAAGCGGTTGGACTTATTGACCGACTGTATCGTTTATTACACCTTATTATATTACGTCTTTATTAAAACAAACTAAAACTACAACAACAACTTCAACCTTCTGTGTACGATCAATCGGAAAGGCAATCGCCTTTACGATAACCATATATCGCCAGCAATTCTAAAGGCAGCCACTGATATCTATCATACGAACTTTGTGTTTGAACCGTTTTAATCCCACTTACCTGGCCTTCTCGTTTGTTCTTTACACCTCGCAAAAAACGACACATGTTCACCAAAAAATGACACATGTTCACCAATAAACCAACAACAAAGAAACACAGAACTACAACCCTTATTATCAATATATGAACTATAGATCGGAAAAGGCAATCGCCATGACGATAACCATATATCACCAGCAATTTTAAAGGCAGTCACGCCTGTAACAGATTACTCCAATTCCTGCAGTTCTTTACTATATGTCTAAAAGAACATATGTATAAAACATAAATAGCGTTAACATATCATGTCAAGTGATTTAAGAATTTCCCTATTAATGAACATAAAAAAACAGTTCTTCTAGCGATAAGTCAAACCAGAAAATCAAAATATTAATGCTCATTTACTATGAATACAAGGGAGATAACCAGTCTTCAACATTTGCATTTTTATAACGTATTACTGTCCCTTACCTTGCATTTTCCTCCCTTTTCCACTATAGTCATTATATAAAGCTAACATTCTGAATTTCAAATTTTCAGCACCAAAAATGCCTACTCCATTTTTACATCCTTGTATAACATTCAATGCTATAAGATTTTGAATAAATGACGATAATTACCCATCTTTCCGGACCACTAGCACTTCCCGCGCATAGCAAACTTCCATTTTGCCTAGCACCCTGGGTATCTAAGTGATAGGTGGGACAATAAGTCCACACCCTCTTCTCTAGTCATAAGCAAATGCATCCACTCCTAACGTTCCATTTCACCATAATCTAGAGTAGAAACGAGGCAATTTAGCATTGTACTCTGACGCAAAGTAATCCATTTTTAACTAGCACCATATCCGATTTGAAATGCTAATGATATATTGAGATATGCCCCCAAAATGTCTCTATTATCTTGGATAAATAATCAGCTATTCCGGTTTCATCCCAAGGTTTCCCAAAATGCTAGCTGATTTCCTACTTTCCACAGATAATACAAGAGTTCCAAGACTTCTCTTTATTCGCTATAGCCCAACTCCGGCTGTATATTGCTCGAATTAGAGTTTAACTGGCATCCTGACATGTGTCAGGTGAAAGTGACACACTCTGGCTCCGAGTCACGCAAGCCGGATTTCACCCGAACTTATTGCAGCCGGCTGCAAAACCCAACCGGAGTTCGGCCGACAGAGTGGCTCCCACCCTCGTTTTGGCGTGCTTATTGTTCGAGATAGATACGCCTGAAACTGACTTCGTGTTGCATGATGACTGTTTCGCAAAATTGTGTCAGCCGGCTGCCATGCCCAGCCGGAGTCGGGATTTCCCGACAAAGTCCCGCCTTTGCACCCGTCCTGTTTGAATTAGAGAGTTTAACTGGCATCCGTTCAGCCGGATTTTTGAGATGTATGGATTAAGCGGCCCATTGATGAATGCCACGTGAAAGCGATCCACACTTACTAAGACACGACTTTGCACCCGGCCTGTTCGAATTAGAGATTTTAACTGCAAAACCCAGCCGGAGTTGGGCCGATTTTGGCTCTGAATCACACTTAGTACAAGATCAAGACACGATGAAAATTTCCAGATAATTTCCAG
Organism: Serripes groenlandicus; assembly: GCA_031761405.1. NCBI lineage: Eukaryota > Metazoa > Mollusca > Bivalvia > Cardiida > Cardiidae > Serripes > Serripes groenlandicus. The sequence goes on along the minus strand of JASEVX010000006.1, from coordinate 14,564,906 downwards.
ATACTTCAGATGGTTCAAGCTTGTCTATATAGACAGTTCAGGCTCGCCAGAATTAATACAGCCGGATTTGTCGGAACTCCGACTATTTCAGCGGATTGATACTCGTTATGATTTCCTGGATTTGCACCCGACGTGTTTGAGTTAAGAGTTTAGCCGACATCCTGACATGTTCTGCACCGACAATCTGAGTTCTGATTTTCCAAACAAAGTCCCGACTTTGCACCTGTTCGAGTTAGAGAGTTAAGCCTGCTGCAACCGTTGTCCCGATCTGCCTTTGAGTCGCACTAAGTGACAAATCAAGCCAAGAATAACATTTTAAGACAAATTGTTCACACATAATTCAAGCTTGTCCGTAAAGACAGTTCACGCAAGCCAGAATTACCGAAACGATGACTTTTACGGCTGATACATACAGCTTGAGTTTGCAGAGTTCCAGCTGTTCAGGCTGGATGACACTGATTCGATTCCCCGAATTTGCACCCTGTTTGAGTTAAAAAGAAGTTTAACATGTGTAGCGCCGACACAATTTATCTCACCATGTTCGAATCTGCTTTTGTGCTAGGCCTACGAGATTCACTAGTTGGCGTTTTAGCATCAAAATCCAGCCAATATTAAAATGTACAGACAATGTATTTCCATATAATGCATGTCGTCTAAGCTTTAGGATGACCAGAATGGCCGGAATGATGTTTTTTTCGTATGGTTAGTACAGTTGTAGAAATAGAAAATACAGCTGTTCCGGTCGGTTGATACAGCCTGAGTAGCCGGAACTCCGGCTGTTCTGACTGGTTAATACAGCCGGAGTAGCCGGAGTTCCTGCTATTCCGGCAAGTTAATTCAGCCCGAGTAGTCGGAGTTCCGGGTGTTCCAGCTACTCCGGCTAACTTCATGCACATGTATCTAGAATACATTCATTCATGCCAATCCTTTTCCAGAGTTCAATATGTTCCCTTAACCATTTTTCCACAATAAATTCCTTCTGACCTTGCTCATAATCGAAATATTCGTGTGTAAACCTATTCATATCCATAAAGACAACTAGAATTAAAGACTCATTTCTATATTTAGTGTTGGACACTCTTCCAACTTACTCACACCATTACGTTTTTTTCCCGGATTGATGGTCTTGTTGAAGCCCGGGTCTGTTATAGGGACAGTTTTGTCTAAATGCGTGTTCTCTCCGCACCCGAAACAAGGTCCGGCGTTTTTAATGGGCCCGTATGCCATTTAACTCCGCCTTTAAGGAGTTAATTTATTGCCTTTGTCCTCGAATTTTGGATACATAAGCCTGTATATCGCTGCTTATATATTGGCTAGCACTGTCCTCTTGTGAGTACATGTTTACCCATCCTCGGAACCCAGGCTATTCATAACATATATGATACCCTGGGCAAATTGGCTAGTGAAACTTCGTAAAGCGTGCACCTCGATTTTCTCCGTAACTACGAGGGGTTTTCGGAAAGTTTAGGGACAATTGCCGTAACATTCTTTTTTTTAAAATATGTGTACACAATTCTTTCAACATACATAGCTCTATATAACTAGCGTTTTATTTTTAATTTTGTAATTTTGCTTTTGAAAATGAATAAATGGTATATAAAGCTATGTATGTTTAAAGAATTGTGCTACAATTATTAAAAAATAAGAATGTTAAATCACTTGTCACGATACTTTCCGAACACCCCTCGTACACTGTTATTACTGTACATCGCGTAAAATTTGTAGCATGCAACCAATCAAGCGGCTCGATTTCACCTCATGAATTATTCATGACTACGAAGTTTCGCTAGCCAATTTGCCCAGGGTATCATATATGTTATGAATAGCCTGGGTACCGAGGATGATGTTTACCAACCACAGGGAACTCAATGCAATGTCCGAAAAAAGACAACAAAACACGTCTGAGTCGGTCAACTCTCCAACGCTGAATGATATACTAGCACAGCGTGCGCATACAAATTATCATGCACTCATACAGTGCCACCTATCGGAGCTAGACTTAACAAGGGAAATCAATTTTGGTCTAATTAGATACTCTCAAATTCATTATTTGATTTTGTTTACCCTCGCCGTGCAGAATCTTTAGCGAGCAGTTATACTCTTAAACAAAGAAAAAAACATTTGTATAGCAGCTAAAATAACATAAGAGGGTACAAATGTCCACCCGAGGTGAGATTTGAACTCAGAACCCCCATAACAATAGCTTGGCGCTCTAACCAACTCAGCTAACCGCGCAATCATGTCTTGCCACCACATTCAGACACTACACTTCTCGCTCTCCTAACCTTTGGAAATCAGTCATCAACCTAAGCAAATCCCGACTGCACTGTCCAGGCGCATTCCAGGTTAATTTAGCAGCTAAACTAACATAAGAGGGAGAAAATGTCCGTCCGATGTGCAGCTCGAACCCACGACCCCCATAACACTAGTTTGGCGCTCTAACCAACTGAGATTACCGGGCAATCATGTCTTACCAACACATCCAGACATTACACAGTTTTTTATATTAGAAAAAAGTTTAATATGCGAAATTAAAGGTTCCAATTACGTGGAGATTGCTTTCACTTTCGTGGAAACAATGGTAGAAACCTGCGGGAATAACTGGTCAAGTGATCCTCCATGGCAAAGATTTTGATCTACCTTCATATACGCGTCGTGTAATAAAATCTGCTGCAGACTGTTTCGAAAAATGGGAAATCACTATAAATCAAATTGAAATTTAAGAAAAGAGCAGCGAACATAGTGGCAGAAGGAGATATTGCTCATAATAATGTTTTACCTTTTTCGGTTTATTTCAATGTTTCAAAAGTTGATTACTGCAACTTCGTCAGAATGCCTTTGTGAGTGGGAGAGGGTTAAGTTGGTTTTAAGGAAACAAAAAGGCAACATTGCACGGACGTACTAAAGAATATATACGCAGGTTTTGGTCACAAAAAAAAACCAAATCAATATGATTTCAACAATAGTTTCGTACTTTTTTCAAAAGCTTTCATTGAATATGTACACAGCAGCTTATTTTTTTTTTACCTGCAACGATTGATTAAAAGGCAGTAAACCCCGTATCCCGCAAATTCTTGCTACCGGTATCGCTACCAATCATTTTGGACAACTAGTATATGTGAAGTTTAAAAAGTGAAACAAGTTAAGACTATAATATCTATAGTGTGCACAATTAAAGTTAAGAAAAGTATTGCATACTATGACATGGAAATTACATGTATGTATGTTTAAACTAGCACATTGTAAGCCAAGAAAATTACACGCACGTTAAACGTAATACATACTATGGCAAGCACGTTTAACGTAATGCATACTATGACGAGCACATTACACATATGCTTAAAGAATTGCACACTATGACAATACAATTACATGTATGCTTGAAATAGTGTATACTATGAAAAAAAGAAGTGTATACTATGGACAAGCAAATGAAATTTGAAGTTGTGCATACAATGACAAGCAAATGAAATGTAAAGTAGTGCCTTACATGATAAGTAAATGAAAGTTAAGTAGTGCATTATTTGGCAAGCAAACGATGTTTAAAGTCGTTCATTATATGAAAAACAAATGCTTTTTTAAAAAAGGACATTATATGACTAGCAAATGAGGTGAAAGTAGTGCATTACATGACAAGCAAATGAAGTTTTAAATAGTGCATTTCATAAAAACCGAATGAAGCTTAAAATAGTGCATTTCATAAAAAAACGAATGAAGTTTAAAGTAGTGCATTATATGGCAATCCAATGAAGTTTAAAGTAATGTATTTAATGACAAGCAATACGAAGTTGGACGTAGTACACTACATGTCAAGGAGTTGATGCTTTACTTTAAGTAAAGTATTTAATGACAATCAAATGATGTTAAAAGCAGTACATAATATGAAAAGCACATGCTGTTTTAGAAAAGGACATTATGTGACAAGAATATGAAGTTAAAAGTGGTGCACTACATGACAATCGGATGTAGTTTTAAAAATTGACATCATATGAAAAGAAAAGGAAGTTTAAAGTAGTGCATTACCTGATAAGCGAAGAATTTGTAAAGTTGTGCATACATGGTAAGCAATTGAATGTCAAAGGTGTGTATTATATGACGAGAAATTGATGCTTTGAAAAAGAACATTGTATGTCAAGCAAATGAATATTTAGAAGGAGGCATTGTATGGCAAGACAAAGAAGTATAAAAAAGTGCATGACCAGCAACTGAGGCCCGAAGTTGTGCTTTATATGACAATCAAATTATGTTAAAAAGTGTGCATTATAAGACCATCGAATGAAGCATGGTATTATATGACTGGCAAATGAAAATTAAACTAAGGTATTATATGAGTAGCAAATGAAGTTTTAAAAATGGACATAAAATGACAAGCAAATGAAGTTAAAAGTAGTGCAATACATGAGAAGCAAATGCAAAATAAAGTAGTGCAATATATGACAAGCTAATACTGTTTAAAATAGTGCATTATAGGACACGCAACTGCTTTTTTAAAAAAAAAAAGGACATTATATGATGGTTAAAGTAGTTCATAACTTGAAAAGCAGTGCATTACATGAAAACCAAATAAGTTTTAAAGTAGAGAATTATATGGAAATCAAAGGAAGTCTAAAGTAGAGCTTTATATGAATAGCTAATGAAGTTAAAAAAGGAGTGCATTTAATGACAAGCAAATGAAGTTGAAAGTAGTACATGACATGACAAGCAGATGATTTTGAAAGTAGTGCATTATATGCCAATCAAATAAAATTAAACGTAATGCATTTATGACAAGCAATGTATGTTTAAAGTAGTATTTAATGTCATAAGCAAATGATATTTAAAGTAGTGCACTATATATCAAGCAACTAATGTTTTAATAAGGACAGTTTATGACAAGCAAATGACACTTAAAGTTGTGCATTACTTGACAAGCAAATGGAGTTTATAATAGTGCATGACATGACAAAGGAATAAATTTTACAGTAGTGCATGATATGACAATCAATGCTTGTTTGAGTAAGTCGTTTTATGACAAGCAAATGCTGTATTTAAAAAGGATATTTTATAACAAGCAAATGCTGGTTTTTCAAGAAGGACATTTCTATATTACAAGCCAATATTTTTCAAAAAGGACATAATATGACAGCAAAGGTTTTTTTTTCAGAAAGGGCATTATATGCAAAAGCAAGTCAAGCTTAAAGAAGTACGCTACACGGCAGGCAATGTATGTTTAAAGTATTATTTTATATGACAAGCAAATGATGTTGGAGGTAGTGCATAACATGTCAAGAAAATGTTTTTTTTGCAAAAAATGACATTTTAAGACAAGCAAATGAAGGTTAAAATAGTGCATGACATGACAAGTAAATGACATTTTCAAGCAAATGACGTTTTATTTGTACATTATATGACAAGCAATGCATTTGTTCTCTGGGGTTGTTTACCCTCGCACTCGGCTATATAGCCATTTGGTGAGCAAAAACAAGCAATACGTCTTTAAAGAAGTCGTTATATGACAAACAAATGCTTCTTTAAGAAGGGACAGTATATGACAAGCAAATGAAGTTTAGTTTTAACAAAGGACGTACTATGACAAGCAAATGATGTATAGTTTTAAAAACAAACATTTTATGACAAATAATTGATGTTTTACGTAGTGCTTTAAATTTTAAGCAACTGAGGTTTAACGGTGTGTATTATATGACGAACAAATGAAGTTTGCAACAATGGATGATATATGATAAGCAAATTAACATAATAGTAATGCATTATATGATGAGCAAATGCTATTTTTGAAAAGTACATTACATTACAAGCAAGTGAAGTTTTAATAAAGGACATCATATGACAAACAACTGAAGTTAAACGTATTGCATTATGTTAAAAACAAATAGATATTTCAAGTTTTACATTTTACGATAAGCAATTGCTATTTCTAAAAAGGTCATTATATGACAAGCTTATGAAGTTTATAAAGTAGTGTATTGCATAAAAATAAATGAAAAATGAAGTTTATCGTATTACATCGTATGACAAGGAAATTAAGTTGGAAGTAGTGAATTACAAGACAAACAAATGAAGGTTTAATATGGCGGTGCATTATATGACAAGCAATATTTTATAGTAATGTATTATATGACGATCAAATGAAGTTTAAAAAAAGGACATTATGTGACAACAAAATGTAATGAAAGTGCCTTATATGACAAGCAATTGAAACTTTTTAAAAAATACAGTATATTACATGCAAATTAAGTTTCGAGTAGTGTATTACATGGCAAGCAAATAAAGTATGAAGTTGTGTATTACATGACGAGCAAATGATACTTTAAAATAGGACATTATATGAAAAGCAAATGAAATTTAAAGTAGTGTATTATATGACAAACAAATGGTGTTTTGAAATAGACTTCATACGACAAGCAAATGAAGTTTAAAACAAGGACATTGTATGACAAGCAAATGAAATTTATAGTGGTGCATAAAATTACAAGCAACGGAAATTTAAAGTAGTCCTTTAAAAGACAAACAAATTATGTTTAAGGTAGTACATTATATATCAAGAAAAATATGTCTTAGAGTGGTTCATTATATGAAAAGCAAATGAAATTTACAGATTGAGAGCTATATCAATATCAACCTTTGTCTCGGCCTTACGGTCAACCTACTAATCTTCTTTTACACTTACACCACTTCTGGGCAGTTTCTAGGAATCGGGAAATCGAGTTAATCTTCTTTCAAAATCGATACAAAGTTTAAACTAAAATCATCAACTGTTTTCCTTGTTAATTGAATTGTCGTACATGACAAAGTCAGTTAACTATATATTTCTATTTAAACTGAGCTTAGTACGTATTCATCACGTGACAGTTCATCACATAGTTCCTAGAACTAAACTGATTACCTCCCTTGTCGGTCATTTTGATACGCAAAATTTATAAACATTTTAGAATAGAGTATATTAAGAAACATTTGTGATACAAATAGTTTGTTAAAGATTTTATGTTATCTGATTATGTCAGTTCCTTGATTGTATACAAAGTGTTCGTACAAGTAGTTGTTAAATTATATTTTATTTGATCTTTCCCCTTTCATATCTGAAAAGAGCCTATCAAAATGATAATTTTCTTTTTATATGTGAAGATCTGTAACGGCTTTTGAAGTAACTGTCCTTGTTTTTTAACGTATTTCTAGATTAGCTGACCTTGTTGTTTTTTCATCGTGTAACAATTCAATTTACGAAGTTTAACTTCCTGTTTAGATATATATGTGAAATAATGTCACGAGTTACCTCGCTTTGTATACGAGGCGTGTGATAATTGATAGCGGGACCGGAGTCGAGATATATCAATATCAATTTTCCCAATGCAATGCCACATAAAGCTACAGCAAAAGGTGTACACGTTTATATATATCTTTCATAACTTTTAAAACAGAAAACAAGATATTTTTATACACATTTAAATGTTTTCATTTAATGCATTAACACAATTTACATGTGAAATACATTTTGTGAATGACGTTATACTACTACATTTTAAATGACATGCCATCAATTCAATGAACATATGTGGTATCGTATTTGTTCTTGTCATATACGGGATCGCAATGTATCGTATTGTATTTACGCGCCATGACATTATGCATGTATTTGCGTCGCAAAATAAAAAGGTACGAAACCCCTTTTAATACTCTTTACCTATAACAATTTAACAGTGAACGAGTTTTGAACGAAACAATGCAAAACTTGTTAAATCGAACAATTGCTTTTGTTCACCAAAACGGGAAACGATTGATAATGATATTGAATAATTAGTTTTTTTAAAACTATTAATGTTTTCCCGGGGTGCTTTCATTTAATTTATTTTAAATACCGGTCTTAGTCAAATGTTTTCAAAGTCATCGTCTGCAGATTTGTTGCAAGTTAGAAAGTGAACTTACTTGGGGGTGTTATTGCGTCTATTTAAACTGTTTCGAGTTAGGCGTCTTTTCAACGGTTTAGACGTGCCATTATAAGTTCAATCTCTATTCATCTATTTATTAGATATACTATATATGAAACGGAATCGTCTTCCACCAATTAGGTCAAAGTCTATGTGGTAAAACTGTTTCTTGGAAAGGATGCTGCGTTGAATACTGATCTTAGAACGCAAGGACTCACAATGGAATGTACACTTGTCGCCGTGATATAACTGAAAGATTGTTGAAATCGGCGTTAAACCCCAATCGATCAATCAATCAATCAATCAATCAATCAATCAATCGAACCCGTCACCATTTTGGACCGCGATTTGGATTCCGGCACTTTACCTCTTAGCCGCAATAACCCAGTCGATCCCTATTCCGAGCTCGGCAATTCCTTTTCTCCGATTATTCAAAAGGAAATGCATTGTCGCTAGCGTCATATGTCTTATAACAATGGGCTTTACGTATTTGGGATAAAGTATCCGGTTGCCAGCGAAGAATATTTTATGAACGACTGTACGGAGATAGCTAGGACACACGTGGTTAGGTGAAATGGTCGCCAATATAGTATATACATATTATATTAATGGCGTTATGCTCAAATATATAAAATATGTAAGCCATTGTATACCAATTATCGTATTGCGTGCGTGTGTGAGCGCGTATGTGTGTGTATATGTGTGTGTGTGTGTGTTAATTTGGTTCTATATTACATACAAGCCAACATTGAAGACTCTGTTGAGACTGTGCATATGCATATACTCATCTGAGTATTTACTGTTCGCAGACATAATGAGACAATAAATCGCAAGACGTGGCTCATATATAATATGTTATTCATTAATTTCTATCAGTCTGTGGTTGTTCCCGTATCCGAGCGGTTAGCTTATATATTTGAGACTAGGCGTTCCGCTTTCCAATGCGGCAGTCAGGTTATCGTACCCTTATTTATCACGATTTGTTTTCATTACAGAATCGACAAACTGTGAGATGGGAAAATAAACATACCCTTCAAGATAACTATAAAAAACCCACTATTAAGGATGACACAACAATAGACCGTCAAGCCAAGTGGATCAGCCTAGCAACCCGTTACAGTAAAAATTCTCTTCCACTAATCTGGCACTGTAACGATCAGAGCATTCCCTATGGTGGAAATAGATACAAAGGTAAGACGTCATGTTTCATCAACACTTAGTGTACTGTTAATCAAAATATATCTGAGTATTGTCTGGTTCCCTTGTCTCCATGGTACATCATTTTTGTACTACTGTGAATACATGTACGTAGACAGGGGTCCCAGACACATCGGAGCAAAGCGTTATGACCAAGCTACATAACCGATTTCTAAATGCACTATGATTGCATGGTCCGTTAACCGTTCCACATGCGGGACACATGCAGTCGACGATGACGGTCTACAACTACATCACTGAGGAGGTCAAACTCATCAATGAATCGCGAAAAGTGTATACATAGACACATATGCATTTTCAGACTGATCTTTGTCTACATTAATCGTAGATGTTATTTTTTAGCATAAAGACTTATAAATTCGTTTGATTGTTCTTTTTGAATATATCCTGGTGTTTTTATAGACATTCCAAACAAAAAGAGAAAACCTGAAAACATATGTTTTTCCAACGACACGGCTACAACAAACATCAGTTGACCAACAAGAAGACAAAGACGACGACTTAGACGCAGAAGTAGCCATGTTATGGAAGGTGGTGGACCAACGACGTTAGAGCTTTTAGACCAATGCCACATCATTATATACCCCATCTGGCTAGGACTTACACATCAGAACAGAGTCAAGACACCATCGACCCACCATTGTTTCAATGCATTGATGTATGTCTTCATCAGTTTAGTTCTCCACTCAAGGTACGCATATTAACGCGTATGCAGCAAACATTGTGGCAAAATGAGAAATGGCTCGTAATCTGCAATTGTTTCTTTGTCCGAAATGGTTTCAACTCCAATTCAATAACAATACTTTAATTTACAAAGTTTTTCATTTTTGTGGGATAAATATTTACAAAGTCGTCTGCTGCAGATGTGTTTTATGTTGTAATTTGTTAAAAGATTATAACAACAAGAGGTAAAATTAGTGAAAATATATTTTTAAATACTTGAATCTCAATTACGTAAGGATTGTGCTATGATCGATTCAATACAGTGGACACGTGATAACTCGAACATGGATATAACAGATTATATAGTTTTACTCGAACCATTTCCTGGAACGAATCTGTTTTGTTTAAAACATAAGAGCAAACAGAACTTCTGCTGTATTGTTTTCTTGATATGATTGTATCAGTGGCTTGCTTTTCGTAATATGCAGAAGAAAAGAAATACTAAACTGAAAATACTTAAAAGAATTACACATAATAACAACGATCTCTCGAACACTTTGATAACTTGAAGTAATTTATTGGTCCCATTGACTTAGAGGTATTGCGAGTCCACTACATGTAATGTGCTTCATAACGAAAAGCAAGAATAACAAAGACCTAGGCAACAAGTCACCGCTTTATATCGCATTGGCTACTATACATTACATTGTGCAAGTCCATGCGAAAAGTACAATTTCCAGAAAGAAGACGTGCTTTTGTTGTTGTGTCTGGCCTGACTTTTTATCATCTCACTTCTGATTCATTTTGCATTGTTTGACCCGCATGGATAGAGGAGTGGTAGATGTCGCGGCTTTGAGCCCCGGTCGGGTCATACCAAAGACTTTGAACATGGTAGAAATGTTTTTCCCTCCTTGACGCTCAGGGTTGTGTGATTATCATTACGACTGACTGGCTGGTGTCGGGTTAATGGACCAGTAGTACCGGAAACTTACACAGAAAACGCCGTAATATAACTGACAAATTGTTGAAAACGGCGTACAACACCCCACAAATTGTTTCGAGTTTTCTGGGTTTTTCTTTTCAAGATGGGGTTTCCACCTCTATTGTATATTTTCAGATAAACAGGGAGCCCAGTCAGAGTGCTATGCATATCCTTGACGCCAAGTTTGGAGAATTGAAGAAAGTCGGTGAATTAGACGTTGAGATGTGTCCAAGTTTCTGGAGAAGAACCAGCAACAACTTGCTAGCACAGTCGATCACCTACGATAATACATCGTAGATTATTGTGTTAAATACTTATATATTTCTAATCATTTATTATGACGATTAGATATTTTCATTTTATAAAGTATTTATGGAGAAAGAAAGAAACTATTTTGGAAAAATATACTATTCGTTAAAAGTAAACGTCGGGTTGTTTTTATTTGATTCCCTTCCGGATGCCTACAGCATATTTTTGCTTATGCTTGCTTCATATTGGTTGAAATTTATAAAAGGATTCTTATTGAAGCTTGTAACATAACATAACTAGTTTCAAGTAATTTTACAAATGAAACTGATCCTGTGAAAAGGTACAAATTGGCATTTATGTATACTAATACAGTGTAGATCCAGACCCCTTTGTCTATCTGCTCAGTATTATCAGAATCTTCAAACATGCCTTTAGCAAGTGATATGCAAACAGTGTAGATCTTAATCTGACTATTAAGATACACAGGCTGATACGGATCTACATTGTTAAAAAAAAACAAAGGTCAACCTGTATCTCTTCCCATGGATGGGCACAAATAAATAAAAAATAAATCAACATTTCACTATGCACCGAAAACAACAACAAAAACAACAACAAAAGAGTGAACAATGAAATTGCTATTGTAAATATGGCTATCACAGCAAAGCTAATGCAGTTAAAATACAATACAACACAATACAATGCATTTTACTAGTCTAGATGCGACATTGTCAGAGCTTAGCATGTTGGATGTGAATATCATATTTAATGATGGAAATATGCCCATATTGTATCAACATAATGCGTCATTGACACTCTTTAGTCAATATCACTCTCATACGTAAACTTGTTTTAACTCTGGAATAGAAGCAGAGTTTGAGTGGTATTGCTCTATCATCGAAAACATGTTGTGTTTCTTAATGTACTAAGTCAATCTCTCCAGTGTTTACTTGAATAAGAAAAAGCATTAGTATTATTTTGAAGTTCAGTACAATTTGTTTCAATCAGTCGTCAATCGACAAATTAATGTTAATGAAAATGAGGAGGCGGATTATTAAAGCAAAAGTATGACGGACAGCATATTGAATCATATTGCAGGTCAACAGTTAACCCTTTCAATGCTGACATTTTTAAATGAACTTGTTTATCTTTGCATTTGAACGAGAGTCCATAGCCAATTCTAGAAATATCAATATGAAATGTTGAGTTCAGCAGCTTGTCTGTTAACGCCTGGTTAGACGGCGCAGATGCACAGATAGGCCTGGCTCTATACTGGTGGCCCAGGTTTTTCATAATCGGTTCCTGCAGTCAAGGGCTACACCTTATCTCCTTCGAAACGACAGGCTGGAAGTTGATGGAATCTGGCATTGTTGTGCATTGCATGCTCTCCTTTTAGTTTGGACACATAATTTCATTCGCTGTATAGCATAATTAGTTGCTATTGCAAGGGAAATTAAACACATGATAACTCTTCTTATCATCAAATACTGGCCCGATTTAAAAATAATTCCACTTAAATCTTTCTTCTGTGGACTTCTTCTAAGTTTGTCCAAACCTTAATGATTCGAATAAAAGCATTGCCGCAAGTAGGTTAGATGGCGTTAGATGAACGACATTGATAGAGGTTCACCTAATGAAACTTTGTGCATTTTTATTTTAAATCATGCCATTGCCCCTTCTTCTGATGCCACAGGAACCATAGTTCTACATGGAATAACATTATTTAAACATCTTTGAGAGAGAACCACATAAGCAACATTCATTTGAAATTAATCTGAATTTGGTTCATTGATATGAGAGGAGTGCTGTTTAAAGGAAAATGTGAACGGACAGAAAAACGACGGCGGAAGGACGGTTCAAATTATCTTAATAGCTCATCTCCGCGGCACATCGTGCTCAGGTTACCTACTAGTATGTCTCTGTTGTCTTTGTCTCATCAATGTAGATGTAAAGGCATTAATGATGTTTATGCTCACATTTGGGAAAACCTGAGCCAACATTATAACTAAACTTTAATTTACAAAGATTTTCCATACTGTGAATTTATAAGGTATACACGTACTACAGCACATTTATTTATAAGGTACACCACAATTATTTGAAATATAGGCCAAATTTCAAACGGAAAGGGCAACGGAATGAAACTACCCCTCGATTCATGGTATATACGCTAAACTTTTCCAGTAGATCAGATGCAGTCGACGTAATATGAGCCGTCCCGTGAGAAAACCAACGCTGTGGACTCTGCGTTAAGTATCGACCAGTATCAGCCTAAGCATGCCGCGCAGGCCTACCCGGATAGACAATTTTCGCCTCTTGTGGATTTCCGTTTCAGGATCATTACTCTATACATCTATCCCCCTGAGATGGAATGTGTCGTCCGGATCAGTCTGCGCAGGCTGATCTGGTCGATACATCACGCAGAGGCCATACTGTTGGTTTTCTCGCGAGACGGCTCGTATGCTTCCGCGGTAGACGGTGCTGATAATAATGAAAGGAAAAAAGAAGAAATTGTTCAAAATTAATTTCTTGTTTCAATTTTCATACACATTTCACTTTAGTATCAATACATTAAGTTTTAAATAAAATTCGATCATTGTCTTTCTGTATAAAGCACAGACATATTGTCCTGAAAGTTTTTAAATGATGACTTCGATTGATATTTTAGCTTCTCTTCCCATTTTCCTATGACCGTCTCTATAGAGTAATGGTTAGATCGTTCGCATTGGTGACGGGATACCAGAGTTCGAACCACAGTCGATACATACCAAATAATATATGAAAATGGTAACGGGATGCCTGAACCTGTGAAATGGTACAAGTTGGAATTTCTGTATAGTGTTGATCAAGAACACATATTGCACTAACAGATTTTTGAAAATAGTTTTGAGCGGTATACTAGCTCCTCTTCCCATTGTGTTATGAATGTCTATGTAGTGTGATGGTTTAGAGCGTTGGTAAATGGCAACGAAAACATTAAATGAGTACCATGCAAAACATGTTAGCCATTACATTTTGTCCGATGTTTTGGTAGCACAGGATTTTAAAATATCATATTTAGGTTAATAGAATAAATAGCTCAAACAAAAAGTCTTGTTTTACTTTATTAATTCCTCATGTTAATATAATTAAACTAATCATACCCATACAGATACAATTGCCAATACGACCTCAAAAGATAGTATATTTCACTTTCAGTATACACAACAATTAATTCAACATATTTCAGCATCAATAATTACACGAACCGTGTCAGGTAAAATTTGGCGTTTTTCCAACCAGGACTAGTAATTTTTAATCTAACAGATTCTATTGATTTTTATCAGATTGAGTACTACAATTTTAGCCCTATTAGTTCTCCTCCCATAGCCCTTTTTTTGATGATAAAAAATGGCGTTCCACAAGACCCTATTTCCCAGATGGAGCTCCCTTGTAGCAAACGCCCTTTAAACACATTTGTGAGAAGAATGCTGGCTTTGTCCACAAAGGTTTTCAAGTCTATTTAAAATATATGTTTACATTTTACATGTATTTTATTCATTGGGATTTTCTCTTTTCCCCTAGATGTTTCAAAGTTCGTGTGCTGTAGATCTGTTGCATGTGGGAAAGGGATAGTGGGGCTAGACTTCATTTGCAAATTAAACATTTTCATATTAACATATTTTTGGAATTTAGACGACATCTATTTTTTGAAGCGAATTGCTTTTACAATAATTACGGAAAGGAGAAATTATTCACAATAAGTAATTTTATTAAACAAAAAGAAGATTTCTATTTTATCGCAAATCTGTACCGACTTAACTTTTATAATTTATTAAAGAAATATTAACAAATATCTACCTATTTATCTATTCTTTCTGATAGAAATAGACACTGTATGCCCGAACGTTCTGTGGCTAATTGAGGAAACATGCATATCACATATTTATATAGATCTGTTAAGATAACACATGCCATTTGGTTGGTTTTCATAAACCATAAACGTCATACTAATTTGTTCTACGTGCACCATGTTGCAACAAGATATCGTTAGATAATTCAAAAGTGAGCAACTTGACACGAAAAAAACCCAGACATTCAGTTGAATTTGAAGTACATGTACAATGAAACAGCATTCATCTAGACTGCATGACATTTGGTTATTATTATATCTCAGACGCGTAAAGAACGTTTAGAAGTGTGAACATGATCAATGACCCCTTATTATGAATTGGAAGAGCAGACTGTGCAATGGTGAAAAGAAAGTTCGAAGTAGTATTACCTGAAGCGGCCCATTTACAAACGTTTCTTCATCCTCATTTGGAATTCTCGGGTAAATTCGTAAACGCAATTAAAACCCTTGACGTGATTCATGAGTATTCTAAATACATTTTTAAAACTAAAATATTGGTAACTAGTAGATTTTAGTGTTCACTGGATGCAGATCTCGAAAGGTCGATTTATCTTTGAAATGATGTGGCCTGCCTGTTCTGATCAAATACAATATTTTGATACATGCGTGTCATTTTCAGTCGCGTATGCTTTAAGAAATCAGAAGAAAACACACAAATGAGTTTTGTGGTTTTATCGTTCACTGCACTGTTTCAGTGATATTTTGCTTTTATAAATGCGTAAGTACAGATCGAGACTTTAAAGTTACCTAATGTATATTCTGTTGAAGTTGTTAACCCTTTCCAGCATACAACATTTCTGTAGCAGACGACTTTCAAAACACGAAGAAAAAATATTAATTTGATTTTTTAATTTAGTTCAAACATTGTGGCGAAAGGAGAAGCTGCTCATCATGAGCATTTTCTACCTTTTGCCACCATCATTTCAATAGTCGTCTGCTGTAGAGGGGTCAACATTGGTCTATATGAAACAGATTAACATGTATTGTCATTTTGTGTGCGGTTGCCAGATCTTCTGAAACTGGGCAGTCGAGAATACAATGAGTGAAAAAGATGTAGGGAAAAGGAAACAATGCTTATTTTGACAAATTTCTACTGTTACCGCAATACTTGCAGAAGTAGTCTTATTTAGTGAGGGAAATCAAATGTCGATTGAGACTGAAAAGGAATTGTGAAAATAACTTTTCATGGAATCTGGTTTAAATAAGAGCACCTGAAAATAAGGACCCGTAACTATCCAATATATGTTGGTATTGGCCACATTTACCTACATATACCACATCCCCGACAGCCAGAGACAGGTACGCAGACACTGATACGGTTCCATATCCATATGTGGAGGAGTCGCTTGTCTGTGCGAAGGTTATGTCCAAATCATTCTTTCGAATATAACAAGCCACATGACGGTTGAAATTGGTTTCAATCGCGAAGGAGAAATAATAGACCCCAGGAATAGAACATGTAAATTTCCCCGTCATTGTGTCGTAGCCACCACCGATGTCTATGACAACGTCTCCGAAGATCAAAGTATTAGTAGTGTTAGAGTATTTGCCTTTTCTGTAGGTAAACACAACAGGTCTGCCTGTAAAACAAAAATGGATTATTGTCTGTTGATTGATGTATACAACAACACTGCAGACGACTTTGGAAACATCTTGGGAAAAAACACAGAGAAGGTCCATAATCATAGGTATAATTACTGATCATTTTTAAAAACATTGTGGTCGTTTTGAGCAATTTATACTTTTGTAACAATGTTTTCAAAAGTCGTCTGATCCAGAGGCTTCAGAAAGCGTCTATATGTGGTAAAGGGTTAACGGAAATTGAAACTATCTTTAACCCTTATCCTGCTGCATTCATGGTATACATTCCTTCCATGTTTGTTTTAAAACGGTCTCCCATGTTTATGAAGTAGTCTTTGATAATAAAAAATCCCAGACAAATGAGTATCTGACAATGTAGACTTAGTATTACAAAAAAATAGTATTATATACTGACTAATATATATATTGTTTCTTTCACGAAACAAATTTTTGGATAAAACAAATTGACAAAAATGAAATCATGTTGTTAAAATTGTAAAAACCAATGCTCAGTGTTCCATGAAAGCCCACCGTCATGGCCTTTATTACAAGTGTCGGGGCATCCATGATTATACACTATCCAAATGTATAGTGTCTGTCAGAAGCTCCTTCAGAACTTAGATCATTTGATAAATATTGACAATTTTTATTAAAAGCGCATTATGTCACAGTCAGACAAGCTGGTCTGTATTTACGATGGTCGATGATGTGCTTCTGTACCACTGATTAGACAAATCACTCACATCTTTCCTTGTCTGTCACGTCGCCAAAACAACTTCTACCAAACTCTGATGGTGTTGGGTTATCGCAATTTCTAGTTTTGGACACCATACCACCAGCACATGTGGACCAGGAAGACCACGTGGACCAACCGCCATCTGTTAAACAATGATCTATTTTATGAACAGTGAAACAATTGCAAATACAATTTTCTCCAAACGGTGATGGTAATAGATTATCCAATGTTCAGTTTCTGGCTTTCAAACAACCAGGGCAGCGAGACCACGTGGACCTGATGAGTAACATAAGCAATGTTCGATACAGACAGTTTCAAGAAGCATCTGTCAAGCATTGTCCATTTAGATAAGATTGCATGTTTGGGCAGACTGCTCTTTAAATTACACATGGCACATACACACTTAGGCTAGTCCACGGTTCTTGTGATCGTTTGTAAAGAACGTTCATGTCGTAAACCAACCGCTTATACTTTTAGAGCCAAACCATGCGAAAACCAGAACAGTTAATGCTTCTGGTCAGCATGATCAAGACGGGGCCTCGGTGTTAACAGATTGTTCTAACTGTAAGCATGATCGTCGTTATATCGGAGGTTGTTAGCAACACCATAACATACAACATCAGAAGAAGGTCTCTTTTATTTAGGTTAACCTGAGAACACATCAGTTTATTTTCGCTAAAAAAAATTCAGGCTAACATACATGTATCCAGTGTTTAGTGTGTTAGATAAATCTGAATAAACCGTCATCTAATCCACCAATTATCAGAGGACGATAAGAGTCGAACAAAGGGCAGCTGAAATGGCCGGTATGATATAATCGACATTCTGGTTGTAAAAAAGAGTGTGCTATTCCAGACGTCCGCCGCGAAATCAGACAATCACTATTCGATTTACGTTCGGGTCATACAAAAGACTTTCAAAAATGGCAGTCATAATTTCGCTGCTGAATTCTGGGTACAGCATTAAGACATTAAGACCATTCTGTATTTAAAAGTAGATTTGTAAATCAACACATTTCCTCCATCAAATAGAACAGTTTATTACTTTGTTCAGCGGCACAAAATTATCACTGCAAAAAGACATATTATCATAAAATCCAGGTCTTACCGGTTTTTAAAATTTTAGATTTTCTGAGGTATTTGACAGATCCATTTTCATACAATGTTAGAATAAAGAATTAGATATTACTCAAAGCGTGAATGGGTCGGGTCGCAAAGACGGATACAAGTAGAGTATTATCCTTGTGTGAGTATGTTAAAACTAGCTTTTATCAAGAACAGTATTTCGATTTTTTACCATTCGGTATTCGATCATTTATTTGTACAACAATGTTCGATTCTCATTTTCTTTCTTTTCAAACTGGACGATATTCTAAAAATAGAACAGAAATGAGTGAATATGCTTTGTATGTACACGTGACTGTCATGATATTGAAGATAAATACGATGTATCTTAACATGTACAAAGTATATCACAATAAATATAATTTTGATAAATATTGCTACATCAAGTATAATATGCCCAATTTTTTTTACAATGCTGTCACGTAATAACAGAAAAAAACCGTTAAAAAAGTTACTTATATTAAATAAGCACCCTAAGTCAGATTGAACACTCTTTATCATAAATTTTACTACTGATTTCTTCAATATCTATTTAAGTTTCCTTACGTTTCGTTAATTAATGTTTGCGTATCAACATTTTTATTCATAGTTCAGAACAAATAGGTATTCAAAGTCAAATACTCAAAAATATCGAACTCAAACTGTGAGTATCTGTTATTTTGTGCCATATATTAAGTAACTCTTTTACATTATTATTTGAAAAATTGGACAGCCATTACACATTATAACACCAGAATATAAATATCGAGAAGAAGATTTTCACAAAATGTTAATGTTTACTAATTTAACACGTCTTTATTATCAAAATAGGACGAACTGATCAAAGGTCTCTTAGTGTGAAAGTTCAACATTGTAACAATAATGGGTATATAGTTAAAACAGTTATTACACTAATTATCCAAAATCATTATACAGTCTAGCCTTTTAACAAGACAAGTCTTTCTTTTTTAGTATCGTATTTCGTCACGCCACAAGCAACGTTTATATCGTGACTGTCAAATGGAGATTTTGATCAACAACTGTCTCTACGGTCTGTTCATAATATGAGACGTCCCGCAAGAAAACCAACATTATGGACTCTGCATAAAGTATTGACCCGGAACAGACTAAACATGCCGCGCAGGCGAACCCGTACAGACACTGTTCGCCTCCTGTGTTTTTTTCTGTTTCAGAAATCATTACTCTATACCGCTATCGGCCTGAGACGGAATGCGGACTGCGCAGGCTGATCTGTGTCGATACGTTACGCGGGACGGCTCATATACGTTGTTCGAAATCTAGTAATACAACGTTTCTGTCGAAACCTCCAATGGTTATTATTCCCATGACGTGACTCAAACATGATATGCTTATTAGTTTTTAAATATAATAATTGTCATTCTCTAGGACCACGTTGTCCTCATTTTATTCATAACTACGCACACATTATCACTGAAGTGATATTTTTAGCAAGTGTACTATAGACAAGTCATTAAAATGCACACAGTAGTTGTTTGAAACCGAAACAAAGACACACGGAATTAAAGCGCCGAAGGCACTGTAGTTGCTATCGTGTAGAAAATCCTGCAAAGCAAAAAGAAGTATCTCGGAGTACATGTATCCATATGCAGAAATTAAAATCAACAGGACCAAGATCATCCTAATATATCACCTTCTAACACCTTATGAAAGATGTTGATTTTTACAAGCAAAGTGTCTCAACAAACCCCTAAACTGTTGACAATGTCCGGGCCGGAGAAGTCAGTCCTATCAAACAGTAATCGTTTTGATATTTGACCCCTACGAGTGTACCTTAGTGACCTTAACATTTGAGGTACATGCCTGAATTTCGTGCACGGCACACCACCTCATCATGGTGCACTTTTGTGCCAATTGTCTTAGAAATCCTTTTAAGCATTGTTAAGATGCGTGTCGGACAGACAGATTCATGGACGCACTCACCGAACCGCCATTGTGACACTTATATGTCGAGCTCACCAAACATGGACTCGATGACACGTGATTTCGGACAGTAAAATGGTTATCAACAGTCAATAAACAACAGGCTATTGAACAGCTCTTTCCAACAATCAACACATTTGCAAAGGAAGAGCTGCTCCTATTGATGAATTGATTGTAGCATTATATTCTATAATGTGTTTCCTGGCTTTCTCACACCAGTACTGACTACTCCACAAATCCTTTTTTTTTCCGAGCAACTGCCTGCATTACCACAAGGACTGTCAGCCCATTGGTGGAAGACGAATGCCGCTTGTCACAGTGACCTTTGTCAAACGTCGTAAAGAAAGTTGGCCGTACAAAGGTTCGAACTTACAACCCCTGGGTTGGGTTAGGAGTGCTCTAGCTAGAGATCAGACAAATACTATCAAACTAAATTTCACTAATTAGGGGATATAGCTCTGGCATATCTGAAGAGAGTTGACTTGAAAGTGAGTCTGTTCCTGAAATTATTCTCATATACAGTCAAACCTGTGCTAAAGTCAGGCTTTGTTTAGCAATATCCTGTCTATAGCAACCATTTTTTTATTTCCCAATTACTCATTTTCTGCACAAATGACCTTGTAATTAACCCTTTCCCACATACTGATGCTTTATGACGCCTCTGCAGCAGACAACTTTTGAAGACGAGCAATTACTTCTTTTGCCACAATGTTTTCAATTCTTTTTAATACTCACCTACATTTATAGAGCATTTCGTTGTTTTTGCCCCGACATTTCCAAAGTCATCTGCTGCAGATGTGTTGTATGTAGGAAAGGGTTAAACACCACCTGATTGTTCTGTTCCCATGGATGGTTTTTAAAAACAGGTTTTTTCAAGTAAGTAAGGAACATTTTAATTGTGATATATTCTAGTTTTGGGTAGTAACAATATAAATAATCTAGGGTATGAACGTTGTTTTAAAAGTACCTTTAAATTAATTTTCATAACATAACAAATATATCCAATTATTTATGTTTAATAACATGCGAATTGTATTGGCTATTAAAAAATCTTTGAACTTAGTTTAACTGTGATCATTATACCGTGCGTGTATAGGAATCCAAAACCACGTTTGAATAACAAACTTAGATTCTGACATAACCCCCTTTATTTCAAACTCATTCATAATTAAAAAACTAAATTTTGTCATTTCTATCACGTGAGTTCCGAACGCTACCCTGTGTTCAATAGGGTACACCAGGAAGTTAAAGTTCATATATGGATAATATGCTCGTTGTCATTCTACACATACCGAAAGACCATTATCCGTCGATATGAAAGCGATACTGAGTTTATTTAGTATTCATAGTTCGTATTTAGATGGAATAATAATCGATAGTTCAAGTACCTTATTAAGGATTATTTCGGCATCAATGTAATCATCCAATATCATTCAGTTTAGAACAAATCAGTTTTAAATAGAATCTTGTTGTTTACCTTCAAAAAAATCATACATGTAAATTCATTGCTATAATAAGTACCTTTACAACTCCGCATGAAACAAGCCTCATACTCTTTGGTGTCGCCGACGCAAAGCTTATTGCATGACCTTTCGCGAGACTGGGTACCAATACCACAACTTTTAGAACAAGCTCCCCAAGAGTTCCAGCTACTCCAACCGCTATGAACTGTAAAACACAATTGTATTTTGTCCAATCACACAATTTATCAAGTGTTCAAACAATCGGAAGCAACAAATTACTTTCATACAAACCAGAGACATATAAATTGTGTTTATTTGTCTCTGTACAAACACATTAATCATCTGTATTGTAGTTCTATTTCGAACTGCATAATAAAGTGTCAACCTAGGACATTGATTATAACTACTGGTCGATATCTAGACATCATAGTTAACTAATAATAAACTTAATAATGTATACCTTCCAAATACTCCAGCAAAATAAAAATCAAAGCTCTGAAGGCATTGCATTTGTTTTGGTTCATAAACGTATTCAAAAGTTTTTACTTGTTACCATGAGCACAGACTCCCTGTGTTAATTCTCAATTTCTTTAGCCAACGTTTCTTCTTTCGACACAACGCAATGTTTAACCTAACTTCACTGGAATGTTCCTTGTTTTGTCCTCGTTTACATTTGCCCAAACAAATATATTCGATGGAGAACAATGGTTCCATAGTATCACAAAGAACAAAAATGCCAAGAAATATATATGGCCAAATCAACAAATATGTAATGTGCACACCCATGTGTGTAATAGTTAGTCAACTCGGGAGCATGTTTGCCCAATTATATTAAAAAGCAAAAAAAAGAAACATATTTCGAGAAGAAGAATTTGAAATTGACATTTTGTTCAGATTCTTATGAATCAAAGTTATCATAACTTAGTTTAGAAAAAAGATGGCACATAAAATGATATTAGGTTCTTTGTTTAAGCTAGCCGTATTGTATCCATTTATAAGTCGAAATTATAGTTATCATGATTATGGTAATAACCTTTCAAAGAGTAGAAATGAAAATTCAAAACAGCCTAAATTCGGCATCAAAAGCAGTATATAGTCAATGTAAACATATTTACAGTGACAAACTTTAAAATCAGCTGTCCATTCTAAAATGAAGGTTATTATCATCTGACCAATTCAAAAGTTGAGTAGTCATAATTTAATAAAAGGCATTAACATAATATATTGATAACATCATGTTATAAATATATTGGTCTGCATTTTACAATAAAGTTGTCTCGGTTCTCAGCTCAACAAAAGATTAGCATTGTAAGCAAAGAAGGCTACTTTTTCTATATACAGATATCAGAGATATTTTGGTTATTTTCTTTGCAAAGATATCTTTAAATTGTTCAATTCAATGATAAAACCAATTCTGTGTTACGAAGGACAAATTGTGGGTCATACATATTCAGATCTTCTAGAATCCGAACACTTTAATTGTTTTAAGAAATATTTGAAATTAACTAGTACAACAAATAATATGCCAGCTTTAGGCGAATGTGGAAGATATCCCCTCTTTATAGATTATTATAAGTATTGTATTAAGTATTGGTGTAGACCATCGGAAATGCCAAATAGTAGATATACACGCAGCTGTTATTTAATGTTGAAATCTTTAGAAGATTTTGTTTGTTTGGAGTTTAACGCCGCTTTCAACAGCTTTGGTCATATCACGGCGGTCAGTGCACCTACCCATGTTTTCCTGGCTTTCCCACACCAGTACTTACACAACATTCTTTCGAAGCCACTGACTACTTTCTCACATAGATCAGAGGTGAGAGGCAATGGAAAACATCGCCCGAAAGAATGTCGCCGCAACCGGGTATCGAACCCGTGACCTCCAGATCACGAGTCAGATACGCTACCAATTGAGCTACCCGGCCGGGCCATCTTTAGAAGACGTAGGACGTAGAACCTGGGCAACATATGTGAAAAACTTACTTTTCTTATATGGTTTTGGAAACGTTTGGACTTCACAGGAGTGTTGGAAACGTGATCCAGTTTATTATATGTTTAAACAACGTCTAATAGATTGTTTCAATACAGATTTAAAGGGACGTATCAACGAA
Source organism: Serripes groenlandicus (assembly GCA_031761405.1). NCBI lineage: Eukaryota > Metazoa > Mollusca > Bivalvia > Cardiida > Cardiidae > Serripes > Serripes groenlandicus. The sequence continues at coordinate 14,541,024 of JASEVX010000006.1, read as the reverse complement.
TCTGGTCGATGTCTTCACTATTAACATTATAAGTCTCTTTTGAATACAGAAAAAATATCTACTTATAGACATGTCGTTTAACCATAATATTGCTTTATCAAAATTTCGTTGCTCTAATCATAAGTTAAGAAATGAGACTGGTCGCCATAGAAAAATTACTCGGGAGAAAAGGATAAGTTGTTACTGTTTTCAAAAAGTTAATCATTACATAACTGCGTGTGAATATCATGTATTTCCCCAGTGTGAAAAGTTCGACGAAATCAGACAGCATTTCCTATTAAACTGGTATAAATCTTGTACTAGCATTTCTAGTCTCTACAGCTTACTACAATCTAAATAACCCTTTGCTAATTAGAAAATTAGCACACTACGTATACATACTGTTGACAGAGTTTTAGTTTTAGGGACATTTCTCAGATTGTAATAGGTGTAAAAATATTATGTTATGTATTATGTCCAAATGGCCTAAGTACTTTTGAATAAAGAGTTGTCATTGTCATTGTCATTGATACATACTGTATTATTCCAGAGTTCGACTATAAAGCAGGACAACCATAACCTCGAGATCTGATCACAGACGGGACCACAACGAATAATTATTGTGTAACATAGATTGAACTAACAGCAGAATATGTTTCGATTGATTTCAATCGAGTCGGTGAACAATTGCCTGATGTAGGATCAGAAACTATTTATGCAAATCAGTAACATTTACTACTTTTTCTACTAATATTACTACTTATAATCATACTTGTTAAGTTATTATATAATGAATAGATTAAATATACATAAATATTAAAAGTATCATCATCATCATCATTATCATCATTGACATTATAATATTTAGTATTATCATCATCGTTTTCATCGTTTTTAGCTCGACTATTTGGAAAATATGACAGCTATGTTTCTTACTGTGGCGTCGGAGTCTGCGTTAACGTCACACCTTGGTTAAGGTTGTGCATGCAAGTACATATATTTCACCATAGATCAGTACCTACTAGATGTATTTCATTGAAACTTTCTACAATGCTCTCCAACTACCACACCTATGTAAATAATTAACATTGATAACTCTATCCTGCATTTAATGGAATTATATTTAATAAATTCGGGAAGCCCCCTCTATTATGGAACGAATGAGTTAGTTGAGTTTGCCCCTGTCTTACAAGTTAAGAGGTAGTTTGAGACGACCCCGAGAAAATCTAACACGTCATGATTCGACATCTTATAAAACAAAATCAACACGGGTTTCTTTGCTGGGACAATATTATTTCTATTTACGGTGTTTCTACCTAAAGATCGTTAAAGATAAGTACAAGACGTAGTTTAATGCAAAGCAACAAATACGTCGCGCCTGATTTTGAAGCATGACTTTAAGGAAGAAGATGCAGTTCAGTACATTTAAATATCGTGTGTAAACAGACTGGATGGACATTTTTCAATCAAGAAGGCCAAATGTCCCTTTATTTTAAACAAGAAGGCTAAGATGTGCATATATTGCTCACCTGGCTACCATAGCCTATACTAAAAGGTTACCAAGAGCGGAAAGGGTAAACTTTGACGTAGGGATTGAACGTTTGATATGCTGAGATCTATGTGATATTCAGTATTTGAAGTTAAGTCGTGAAATGACAAGTTTAGTCCTGAAACCATTTGGTTTACAGTTTGCTTAACATTGACTGTAACTATAATGTGTCATACACGCTTAAGTTTCTTAATTATTTTACCAATACACGGTTTCAAATCTGATCTTACTAGATCAATTAGATGAAAACAAAATATGTGCTTAAATATTAAAATATTTTAAGGTTTAATGCCCCTAGATATAAGTTAAGTGTGACACAAGCTTTGGAAGGAAAGCTGGAAATATGTTCTCCTTCCAGTTTAGTAGAATTATGATAACAACAACGGGAGTTTATAAAAAGAAAATACGAAGTAATTTAAAAAAGTTTATAGTTATTTATGATCAAAATTGAGCATTTATAAAACTAAAAGAAAAAGATCACATGTATAGTAAACATATATCAAGAATACAATGGTCTGAATGAACAAGCAGTATGGGGAGGAACGTTTTAAGTTTAGAAATACAACAGAATTTTATAAATAGGCAAAAACATCCACCGAAGTTTTAGGGCCGTAAACCAAACAATTAAAAAAGCATAACCTAGGAAGTTGGGAAAATGGAACTTCTTTTTTGAGCCTTGATGAACCGTTATTACAAATCTTTAGAAACATTTAGTTTGTATTTAGCATTTTGATGTTTCTTAAATCAGTTAATACAATTCAATGATTCATAAAGGTTGGGTTTTTTTTTCCAACATTTTACAGAGTTTTTCTTTACAATAATAAAGTTGTTTTCTCCCGTTTCGATGACGTCACCCCATGGTACACAATTAAAATCTATCCAATACTGACGCCGCGTCAACAATTTAAACTCTTATTACAATTGTAACTGGTTTTGTTGCACTTATATCATCCCATAGTGAAGTGTAGTCGTGAGTTCGACGTAGTTTGTGAGTACATATTTCGTGTCCCCTGTTGACCCAGCATACGGCTGCTTCCGTTATATATAAACTTTAAGATTATGTTGAGTTATATGTTGCAATGCAAATGTTTATGGCCTGGGGCTTAAGCCCCTGTTCATAGTAGTTATACCATTTTTCGGAGTTAGCAGCCTGCCAATTACTGTTAACACCCTACAACGTATTTTAGGGTGAGACTGCGCCAGAAATATATAGTTCATCAAGGATTCAACAATACTGCATTTAAAAGGTTAAGATCAGCCAAACAAGATCATTATAATGTTGTTGGAACATCAGCGAAAAACGTAAAGCGTGAGTAACAAATGCTTAGAAATGAATGCGCCGGGAGGTCAAATATGGAAGCTTACTATCATCTTTGCGAAGAGAAACGGAAAAGTACGACTATATTCGAGTTTTTACGGAGATTCAGTTTAAATAAAGTAATTTGCCATTGTAAAACAAATGATCATGCCTGATTTTACCATTATGGTTTTGCATTTTACATTTTTTTATATATTCCAAAATATATTTTCCAAACAAAAAAATAAGTTTTCGACGTAAAATAAATGGTAAACAAAGAAGTCACGAGTGGATCGTTCTAACCCTTAGCTCCATAACACCGCATTTCCCTGTACTCAATACAGCAGGCATTTGAAAACAGTGGAGGGGGAGTTCAGAATGGCCGTAAGGAGCAGGTCTGAACTCTTTCTGCAATTTTATCCACCCTGTCAGTAAATAGAACCACAATTCACTTATTACTGATAAGTGGTGAATTGCTGCTTTCAATTTGGATGATTCCAAGAAAATGCTTATGAAGCAAATGATTAGATATTTGTCATATGTGTCAAGGTCACTTTCGCAAAGCATAGTAATAGTACATCTGGTCTTCGGTCAGCCATATAGTGCATAAAGTCATATACTGCATTTTTCGCATGTCTAATATTGAACACTTTGTTCAAGAAATAAACATTTCATGCACCCAAAACAGAAGGTCATTACGAAACGGGAACGACGGAGTTCGGAATGCTCATAATGAGCCATATCATCTCTCCATGCACTGTTTTACAGACTGTAATAAATTGCCTAATTCGACCTTAACTGATAAGTGTTGAATTAATGTCACTTTATTCTTTGAATTTGTAGGGGTAGGAAAATGCTTGTGGAGCAAAGTGTCTAACCTTTAGCTCAATAACACAGCAATTCCCTGCACCCAATAAAGCAGGCATTTGTAAACAGTAAAGGGAGAGTTCCGAGCAATCTGAACTCTTCCTGCAATGTTATCCACCATGTCAGTAAATATAACCACAATTCACTTATTATTGATAAGTGGTGAATTACTGCTTTTAATTTGGATGAGTCCAAGAAAACGCTTTTAGAGCAAAGGGTTAAATGTTTGTCATATGTGTCAATGTCACGTTCACAAAGCATAGTAATGGTACATCTGGTCTTCGGTCAGCCATATAGTGCATAAAGCCATATAACTGCATTTTTCGCATGTCTAATATTGAACACTTTGTTCCAGAAATACACATTTCACGCACCCACAACAGGAAGTCATTACAAAACGGGAAAAGCACAGTTCAAGATGCTCATAATGAGCCATATCATCTCTCCATGCACTGTTTTCCAGACTGTAAATAATGGCTTAATTCGGCCATAACTGATAAGTGTTGAATTAATGTCACTTAATTCTTTGAATGTGTAGGGGTAGGAAAATGCTTGTGGAGCAAAGTGTTTAACTCTTTGCTCCACAAGCATTTTCACGGACTCTTCCAAATTGAAAGTATTTATTACCCACTTATAAGTAATGTGTAAATTACACTCACATTTACGGAAGTATTATTGCACCTTTTAATAATAACCCATTCACACTGTGCTGCAAATAGTTGTAAATGAACATGACTGTTTTGTTACATAAGCAAACAAAACATTTTTGCATGATCTAGTCTGAGATAACTTGTTGTGTGATATATTGATTTTTGTTGATTTTTGATCTCATTAAAACAGATCTGACATGGCAAAACACTGGGAAAACCTTTGAAACTGTTCTTGTCAGAAACTACTGGCCAAGCTTTGAACCATTTTCACAGTTTGCTTAATCTGTTGGGATTCATTAAAACATGGCTGTCAGGGCTGTTTACATATATCACTTTTGTTCCTTGGATAGTCCCCTTTCAAATATATTCCAAGATTTGGTGGTTTGTATTCAATGCATAACGTTGTTGCTATGGGAAACATCGCAATAAAATAATTGCAAAGTATCTTTTCGGAAACTTATGGTGCATTGTAAATTTCGCCGAAATGTTCCTTCCTTGTACATCTAACAAGTTTGCCCAAGCTGGTGTAAACCCTCCAACAATAATACTGTTGAGTTAGTTTCTGCCAGTGCTATAGTGCTATAGAAAGATTTCCTTGTCTGAAAACAGCATCTGTTTTCAATATAATTTGGCACAAACTTTATTTGTTTGACCCTCAGTCTAGTATGTTCTAGCAGTTGCTATTGGCAGGAGGTCAAAATATGGTTCCTCTTGTCTTATTTAAATGATTGTTTATGTTTCTTTGCAAGTGTATTCTTATTTGCTTCTCTTGTATTAATTCGTTCACTATGTGCTGTTAATTGTTATCAATAATTGTTTATGTTCAGTATAGTCATGATCAAACACTTTCTAGTCCATGGTTTAGAGAATTATTTCTTTCAAACCTTTTTTTTCCCAACATCATTACAAGTTCAGTTCATTGCATTGGTGCAGAGTTTTAATTTTCTATTTGATAATCATGGATCTTTGTCATACTATTTGTTTCTCATGTACTTTGGGCCTCGTTCAAAACTGTCCAATTTGTCCAACTAGGTCATTTGTCAAAGCATTATAATGGTTCATGGGGACTAGATGACCATGATTGATTTTTCACACAAATGCTACATAACCATGTGCTCTATAAATACACATGTTCCCAATCCCTTACAAGCACGCTATTAAAAATGGTCTACTAAGGGTTCAGAATGCTCTTTTTTTTCTGAACCCTTATTTCACTGTTTTCCACTTTGTCCGTAAACGTGGACCAAATCAAACCATAACTGATACATGATGAATTAATGCTTTAAATGTGTAGAAGTAACGCAAGCTTATGGAGTGCAGCATATGGCTCTTTGTGAAACTTCTTATTTTTCATTCATTCACCTTGTTCTGTAACTAATTGTAAGTATAAGTGTATATCTTTTAATATGTTCTTTATATAAGTTGCTGGATCCAATTGAATACATGTTTTCTTGTTTGCCCAATACTACGCTAAATTACACTTTTCAGTTTCGACCACATCATTAAACAAGAAATTATGTATTCAATATCTTAGGTTGTGTTTTTTGGTCCTGTAACCTAAGATTTTTTTAGATCACCTGAGCCAAAGGCTCTATATGATATATTGGACGTACTCACTGTACGTAGCTCTCCTCAAAGACCACTGGCGGCAAGTTAATAAACTTTGAATAGATTTTCCTTACATGGCCCCACTTTTACATTTGTTCACATAATTCCATTTAGTACACAACTTGTTGCCATGGCGACAAAAAGAACAACTATAACATTTTTCTTGTCAGAAACTACTGGCCGAGCCGAGTGGGTGCAATTTGTAAAACACACATAAACTACTTGATGGAAGTTGATTTAACATTGACATATTTCTCAATATAATAAGGCAGAAACTTCAAAATGTTTCTGCCTAAAGCTGCTGTCAAATTTTACTTGTTTCTTTGTGTCTTTATTTGTATACTTGTGAGCTTTTGCACTCATGTGAGCGATATAGGGTCAACAAGGTCCTCCTGTTTTACAATAACCAGTTTCATAATATTTACTATTTTTGATATGATGTTTCAACTTCTTAACAATAAATACATACTTATAAGCTGCAATTGTTATTTCCTTTCACATTTTCCCTTTTTCTCCAACCTTCCTGCAGCCCAAAGGCCGTTACAAATTGCAGTGCTTTGATTGATAACTGGTATTATCCTGCAGCATAATTTTTAAACGAAAGGAGTGAGCTAAATTAAAAATATTTATTTTATAATTTCTTTTAGAAACCAATCAAATTTACCCCGACATGTTCCTGTAACAGCTGGTGACCAATCTTGTGTTTGATTGGATGTTGCCAAGCACGTGTATGTTGTAGAGCCAGATAGAGAACCACTACTACATCCGGTAAGTGTTGCCTGGGTACCAAGCACGGTATTGTAGTTGTTCTTCCTGGATCTTGGGACATTCAGCAAGCCACATGTCCTCACTATAATAATAATAATAATAATAATAATGATAATAATAATAATAATAATAATAATGATGATAATAAAAAACATAATATAATCATCGAATAAACCTGTGACAAAAGAGAGAAATTACTTATGATGAGTCCTTTTCGCACAATTTTGTCTAATGTCACCTGCTTAAGATGCACTAAATGTACCAGCATGAGAGAATGTGATTAAAAATCCAAAGATGAACATATATGAACTAAATACAATTTATTGAAACTTAAAAGTAATGAAGTGAACTTTTATTGTGAATCCATTATGCTGCGTTCTAACTGTTCCGATTATGGCTCCCGTTTGAGTTAATATCGCGCTACGACACGAGCAGTCAAATAGTTGGTTACCTATCCTTAGTGATCTTAAATGTCCTATCATTGTCTGAACAAAATATTTATACGTTTCTTACAGTGTCCTACGGATCGGGAATGTTCCGGAGAGGTCGGCCAAGCACTCCCGACAGTTAGGTGCGTCCCGTAACATTCGGGAAACTCAGCCGATTTTGTCTAGTTGGATTGCAATCGTGACAGATTATGCTCTAGCGGATCAAAATTCGTAACAATGTCCTGTTGTCTAGACGGTGTCTGAACGTTGTCCTGTGGAACGGGCATTATATGGAGAAATTGTACATTGCCGTTTCTAGACGATTGACTCAAGATTGCGTCCAGATCTTGCCGAATGCGAACAGACTTCCTTTTCATTGGTTGTCTTGCATTTGTCTTCAATCCTTGTACAAATGAAATTATGTAATTTAAATGGAGACAATTCCCCCAATAACTGCCGTCGAAGCCCTTTGTAGAACTGCTGAAGCTGGAGTCAGAATCCGCCGTCGAACAATTCTTTTATAGGACGGGCCTATCACGTTAAACGGTTTTCATAAAGGACGGGACTATCACGTGAAACGATTTGTTAACGGATGTCTTCCGTCAGCGTCGGTTCACTATCTGGTCGTGCTCGGGAGAATTGGGACGCTGTCGGGACAGATTCGGTCGTTTTTTACCATGCGAAAGATACAAATCGGAACAGAATTGGCTGGAAACGGCTGAATCGGAACGCTTCCTTAACAACATCTGATTGTTGCCGTGATTAAATAAATGTTTTTAACAAATGTTAATAATGTTTGAATTTCCAGCCACGAATCACAGGATCTTGATCAGACTTTTGACAATTTTTAATCGGGAATGGTCCTATCAAGGACTAAATTCCTAAACGTGTGACTGACGCTTTATAACCGTTTCCCAAGCTCCCCAAACGTTAATCGCAAGTATTGTACATGTATGTGATTTTAGTGGCACAATATCATTACAAACCAGTATTGGGTTGTAAGTATATGCAGTAACATTTGGTCATCTGCTTTAGAACATAATATGTTAAATTGATCTTCTCGTAGATCGAGATTGGTTGATAACGTTGATTTATTTGGCATATTGACAATATGATCGTGTACCTCACGCTATTTGTGAATTACATATGTCTATGTGTTTTTTGGAAATGTTTCCTGATATGTAGTTGTGTCCACTGAATGCTTGGATCAGACAATACATATGTGCAGTCTGATCCTGTTATTCAGGAACACGATTTATTTAGTATATAAACCATATAACTCTTTCCTTTGCTGAACATGTATGTGATTTTAGTGTCACAATATCATTAAAAACAGTATTGGATCGTATTTATATGCAGTAAAATTCGATAATCTGCTTTTGAACATAATATGTAAAATTGATCTTCTCGAAGATCGAGATCGGGTGATACGTTGATTTAACTTGATCTTCCATAAAGATAAAGTTTTACCTGAGTGTATTAAATTGTAATCATAATGTTTGTATATTCAAAACATTAAGTCGTAAATGTATGGATTCATGTTTGATAACGAATATGATCGGACAGGATCAGTTGCTGTAGATGTGCAATGTATTTTCAAAGCTCACTGAATTATCCTTTGTAAACCTCATGTGATCGGTAAATTGAGAACATCTTGTATATTTCCATCAACATGAAGGTCGTCTGTTTTTATTTTTGAAATGATGTATGAGAAGGGAAATACAGGATATGATACCCTTTAAAAAGCATACAGACGGGGATAGCATATAAATGTGCATTACATTAACTAAGAGCTAATGCAAAATTGTATAATACCATTGAAAACATCAGTTGACACATGGGTTTAAGAAACTGCAGCCTATATATGATACCATCTTTCAAACAGTTCTTACTCTCATCACTATTTCTATTTTTCCCAGACATATTTCTCTCCCTTATCTTAACTGATATGACTTTATTTTGTTCTCACTCTTATCAATCTTTCTACTCACTATTATTGGATGTGATTTGTGCTGGTATGTACAGACTAATTCCTAGTTAAGACTATGGATAACTTTTAATGTTAAAGGTTTGCTGAATACACAAAACGATTACAGATATTTAAATGGCTTGAAAAACAAAATTTCTCCATATGCTTCCTGCAAGAAACACACATAGCATATCCATTAAATACTAAGTTTAAATTTGACTGGGATGGAGATTGTTTATTTAGTGGTCACAAAACCGATCGTGAAGGAGTGGCGATTTTAATAAATAAAAACTCTGGTATTCAGGTGAAACTTACTGAAATATTAATCAGTGTCGATATTACATTGCAAGACACAAAAATAACATTAGTAAGTAGATATGGCCCAAAATATGATCATGATAAAAGAGTTTTTGAAAAACTTCAGGAATTTCTGTCAAACAGTGTTGAAATATTATCATCGGAGGTGATTTCAATATAGTAATAAATGCAGACTTAGACAAACCAAATGAGGAAAAAGATACTAATAAAGATTTCAGACATCATATTTGGAGTTTTTTTAATCCAACAATACAACAATTTAAATGGCATCCACATACAAAACCCACTATATTCAGCAAACTTGATTATTTTCTTACATCTGACTCTATGAATACCATAGTTAAAAGTTGTAAAATTAAACCTTGGTATATATCTGACCATTCAATAGTGATTTTAACAATAAACTGCAATCAGCACAAAAGAGGCCCTGGGTATTTTATATTAAATAAGTCCTTACTCCTTAACGATGAATATAATTATTCATTTTAAAATGGTTCACTAACAACTCTACAAAAACAAAGCCTTATATCCTTTATACCCAAGTCAGGAAAAAATCTAGATGTCATTTCAAATTAGCGTCCAATAAGTTTGTTAAATATTGACTATAAAATCGCAACGATAGCGATATATAACAGAACAGAAAAAAGTGTTATCATCAGTCATGAATGCAAACAGGCTTCATTAAAGGTCGTTATATTGGAGAAAATATTAGGTTAATTTAAGAATGTATAGACTATTTAAATAATGGTAATACGCCATGATTGTTATTCTATGCATATTTTGAAAAGGCGTATGATAATATCGATCATAAATTCAAGTTGCGTTGTTTAGAAAAGTTAAATTCTGGAAGTTCATTTAAACTTTGGGTAAAATTGTTCTATAATGACTTTAGTAGTATAATTATTAATAATGGTAATCTTTCAGACAGTTTTCTGTCTTCGTCAATTTATCTATGATGTATTGAAATACTGTCAAATTATATTTTAAAAAAAAAGAATATAAAAGGCATAGAGATTGAAAAGCAAGAGCATGCTAACATGCTTTGTTTAACACAAAGCATGTTCGTAGAGGATGCAACATATCTTACAGATGGCTCTTAAAAATACCTCGTATCCTTAGTTAAAATAAATTTCGGCAAAATATCTGACCTTAAACTCAACACTTCAAAATCAACAATTTTAAGAGTAGTGAGTCTAAAAGATACCAATTTGGAATTTTGTAAGCATGATCATTTTATATGGACTTCAAAATAAGCAAAAACATTTCGTATTATCTTTTCTAATGTAAAAGATATAACATTAGAGACAAATTTATTACCAAAATTGCAAGAATTTAAAATTGTTTTAAAACAATGGCACCACAGAAAACTTACTCTACTTTGAAAAGTTATAGTTATTAAACAATTTGCTTTACCCAAACTCATATATCAACTAACAGTTTTACCAAATCCACCTGATTGTTTTGTTAATGACATAAATTAAAAAAATATTTCAATATCTGTGGGATTTAAGGCCAGATAAACTTAAAAGAAAACTCGCAATACAATCAATTGTAATTATTAATTGTAATGGAGGAATAGCGCTACCAAATATATACGTATTAATTAACTCATTAAAATCTAGTTGGATAAAACGTTTTTAGATGAAAAAAATAAAGGTGTTTGGAAACTATTTTGTGATAGGATATTAAAGAAACTCGGGGGTAATCTTATCTTTCAATGCAATTTAAAAGATGCAGACTTAAAAATAAAAATCTCCAGAAAATAGTTTAATAGATTAAAGAAAGGAATCAAACTAGAAACAGAAATTGCTGCATGCAAAGACCAATTAGATATGCATCACACAAAATGGAGAACATTTCTTGATCTTTAAATGTTTTCTTTACTTTTTTTGTATTATTTTATTATAGCACTTTTATATCTAGATAGTTAATTGTTCACACTAATATTCAGTTGAATCACAACCCACTCTCTTCCTCTGACTCTTTCCTTTTTTAACTTCTTCAAATAGTATTTTTCCTTCTTCAGAGCATAATTTGAAAAAATAAAAAAAATATTGTATGTATTGTGACATGCCTTTTGTGTAAATTGTGGGAAATAAAAAGAAAGTTTTTACTACATTCGACCACGACAGATTCCTTGATGTGCATACACTGGTCACTAATGATAATAATTTCGTCAAACATCATTTACATCTTAATAATAGCTGAACATAAAAGGTATAGCTTAAATTTATTTATATTACGCCAATTGCTTAATACGTTTTTGCAACCTGAATTTTCATTACCGATGTTTAATTAAATGAGAATGAGTCGGTACTCGCGTCATATTTGTGATAAGATCACAAAGCTTGATCCTGTTATCACGTAACCTCTGGACAACCAGACCGCTGCCTTACCTCTGAGCAACGTCTACCCATTAAGCAGGTTCATAAAGCAGTATTCTGTCTGGTTTATACTTACCCGGTTGCAGACTGTTACTTAATGCCATATATCTCTGTCGCGCTTGAAGACTGCTTCTTGCCAGAGATGGTGAACCAGTAGTGCTGTGTAAATAATTAGATAACTTTGAATCCTTTCCCACATACGACAACTCTGCAGCAGACTTTGAAAAGATATTTAAAAAAATGAACACTCTCAAAACATGAGGGTTTTGATATTCATAGAGTGAAAAACATTGTTGCAAAAGGAGAACTCACTTATCATGAGTTCTTTCTCATTTTGCCACATTGATTTCAAAACTTGGCTTTTTCAGAGGCGTAAGAAAGCGTCTGTATGACGATGGGTTAGGAGTTCGAACCCCAGCTGGGCAACCATTCTTTCTAACGTTTCACAAATGCCAATGTGACACATGCCATTTGTTTTCCATCAATTGGCTAACAATGCATTTTGGAAAAGCAGCCAGTTGCTTGGAAAGACTGTTGTATGGATGACTGTGTGTGAGAAGGCAATGAAGCACATGGTTCGGTGAACTGGCTGCCGTGATATGACTGGACAATTGTTGAAAATGGCAATATACCACAATCAATTTACCAACTCGATGACGTGATCCAATTGTCAATTAGGTTATAACTAACCGATACTATATTGAGCATTGTATGATCAGGGACGTAGATAAGATTCTACGTCTCTGGTATGATTAACCAATAGTCAATTGCGCATCGCATAAATTACAAATAGATAACTGAGCATTGTATTACCTACCGAGAGTAAACCGAGCAGTGCATAGCTTACCGATAGCCAAATGAGCAGTGTTAAACTAAACTGCAGAAAATACATTGTATAGCTTACCGATAGCCAAATGAGCAGTGTTAAACTAAACTGCAGAAAATACATTGTATAGCTTACCGATTGTCAAATGAGCATGGTATAGATTACTGATTGTCAAATGGGTAATGTATAACTTACCGATAGTCAACTTAGCATGTTTTAGCTTACCAATAGTCAATTGATCATTGCATTGCTTACCGATAGTCAAATTAGCATGTTATAGCTTACCAATAGTCAATTAAGCATTGTATAGCTTATAGCAAGTCACCTTAGCAGTGTACAACTTACCGATAGTCAAATGAGCATTGCTTTATTGTTCCACATAAATTGGCTACCATTCCTTGACTGACGGTTGTCAGGAACGCACGATCAAACCTAAGTTTCGTATTACCATAGCTGTAGTTGGCCGGTAGATGAGTGATGAATAAACTTTCGCTCTCTTGTGCTACCGCCCCTGTTTTTACCAAATAAATATATAAACCCATTACCATAATTGTATACATGCTAATACAATCATGTTAATGGCTATACATGAATACTTTATAGCTATTTGATATGCATGAATACTTTATAGCTATTTGATATGCATGAATTCATTAACTTTGTAATGATACATTCGAATACAACGATGTATTCGAGTTAACGATACATTCGAGTTAAACAATACATTCGAGTTAAACGATACATTCGAGTTAAACGAAACATTCAAGTTAAACGATACATTCGAGTTAATATTCGAGTTAAGCGATTCATTCGAGTACAACGATATATTCGAGTTAACGATACATTCGAGTTAAGCTTGCTGTTCGAGTTTAACTAGATATTCGAGTTAAAAGATTTTGTCATTGAATGTTTTCTGAAAGTAGCCATTTCACAATGTACATGTAGGTATATCTATAATCCGACACACGCCATTAGCTGATCTAAATGTCTACTTTCCCAACAAGTAAATATGTATACTTATTTGATTTTATTTATTGTGATTGTATTATGAAAAAAGAAATAATTCCAAATATCTGCGGAACAGCAGACCTGATTGCTCAAATAAGCAACTACATGTATAACTGCTGATATGCTGTTTAAAAAAGAAAAATCCATTTCAGGAATCGGTTCATTTTAAGCGGTGAATTCGAATATCATCCGTCGAGGAAGAGGGCGATTACTGTTCAAACACCGATCGGATCATAACTTATAGTCGTTATGATAGAAATGGCTTCCGTCCCGGTTTGCGGGGACAGCACTAAGACTGATGCGTCGGTGTCAGGATATATACTACCGGAAATACTGATAACTTACTCAAGAAACGCCATGATATAACTGAAATAGGATGGAAGGCGACGTATAACATAATTCAAACAACCTGATTTGTTTGTTGGGTGTTTTACGCATGTTTTGACAATTGTTCAATTATATTGCGGCGCTGCCTTGACAATTTAGCAGTTGTACTAGTCAATTTACCCTGACACGAGCGAGACAGTCGTTGTGCTAACACCAAAAACCTAAACGCCAAGGAGGCAAAGCCATTAGTACCATGTTTAAACACACGTGATTGGCCTGTTAGCTTACATTGCAGTTCATAAGTGTAGAAGAGATCTCGATCAGAAATTGTGGAATCAATAGCTGTTCCATTCGGTCTGGTCATAATCCCACCAAGTGTACCAAATAATCCAAAAACATTTACCTGAAATAAAGTGTTTATTGTCAGTGTAAATTGAAATGTCGCAGTCAGGTGAAAGTGGTTACTATTTACATGGATTTGTATGTATAGTGGCATTCGTATGTTTTTATCGAGTGATAATTCAATTTATGCTGACAATACTACATTTTATAATAATAATATTAATACTAATACCATTATAATATATTACTACAACTTCTACAACTAGTAATAATTATAATACCAATAATTTATTATAACTCTTGTATTAATTATTATAAATAGTGTTCCCGTTTTACTTAATGTTGGAAAACATGATGATTCAGTATTTCGAAAGTTTGGATTGTTATAGCTAAATTTGTTGTGAATGCTGTTTATGTTTATATTGACTATTTTTAAAAGGACTGAATGTTCAAGTGAATGTTTTATTTCTTTTTTTATTTGCAAGCATATGCCTTTCTTAAACATTTGCCTTTGAATATAATTGTGCAATTAATATCGAAACGAGGAAATTCATCAAAGACAAATTGTTCTAATTCACGCTATTACACATTGTGTAACCATTTAGAGCTAATAGGCATTCATATCTTACATGTGCTTTCTCAAAAACTTTGGAACCAGACATTCGAAGATGCTCTATCAAGGAAAACCAACGTAATGGCATTTTCGACCAATGTAGATCAAGATAATCTTACACAAACGCAGAATCTACCCTGGATCTGTACTCTTCGCGAAGATTTGTCTCAGATATAATAAATGCATAGACTGATCTTCAGCTACACGGACAACGGACAATGTCATGCAAAAACAGACCTTAGATATGTTGTGACCAGCGAACATCCCGATCAATCTGCGCCTCAGCGCAATGTTATCAGAATCTTCATTTTCTCTTCGGCCGAGCGTTCCAGAAGATCGTGTCAAACGGTCATGACCACACATTGATTACAAGAGTGAGTATTGATTGAGTATTTGGTGTTTTACACCGCTTTCAACACTTTTTCAGTTATATCACAGTGCTTCCTGGTTAAATTACAAGTACTACTGGTCCATTTATCGTGATTTCAGTCAGTCTGAATGCTAACCTGGACACCCTGAGCGCAAAGGAGGGCAGCAATTACCTTCATTTTTAAAGTCTTTGGTATGACCTGGTCTGAGATCGAACCCACCATAAGGTGAAATCCCTCCTAATGTTATGTTTTATGGTCTGGCCATTTTATCATACACAGTACTTGCTCAAAGGCTTAACTACTGGACATCGGAGTAAAGCATGATAATTATTACCTGTACAGATTTAGGTGCCATGAGGTCTAATTGTAAAGTGTTGGCGTTTTCTGCAACCTGGAACCCAATCCCGTTTGTCAACGTTACTGTAAAATTGGACTGGAGTTTTCGACCGTGGTCAGTGTTGGCAACAGCAACTCCTGTTCAAAAGACAAAGAACTTATTCAATCATTCATATTAATCCGCCGCTTGCCGATTATCTAAGACCTGTGGGTGTCAATTTAAATAGACACATACATGTACCGATATGTACCGGTGTTCATCAACCGGTGTTTATCAACCCATCATTGAGGTGGCAGAGGACATTGGTTACATAGTTCAGACTGTATACAGCCGTCAAACTTTCGATGTATTATAGCATCAACCCTATTATAGAGAAAATAAAAGTGTCTGCTGCAGAGGCGTTCGGAAGTGTCTGTATGAGGGACAAGGTTAATATAACTGCATATTATATGACAAAAAGAAAAATTGTTCATGGTGAGCAATTTCTCCTTTTGCATCAATGTCTTCAAATATCGTGTCCCATATATGCTTTAAAATACGTTTGCAAGAGGTGGTTAAATAATTTCAAACCGATCAAATGTCAATACATTAAATCATGGTAGAGTGCCCTAGGGCAAGGCACAATTCCTGGCATAGAATCGGGTCCAATTCCACCAGCCTTACTCAGAGCTAAGTAATACTTAAATACCTAAAACCTTATTTCATCATTTGTGTTTTACTAATAAAAATGCAAACAAAAATATTTTCCTAAACGGTATTGTTTCACTAAGGTTACTATTTATGTCAGCTTAGTCATTTATTTAAATACATTCCATCGTAATCCATACAAAGTTTTTAAGTATCTAAGTATTAATTATCCATAAGAAGGGTTCGTGAATTCGACCCTGTCGCCGTGATTTTCACTAAAATAATATTGAAAACGGCAAAAATATTTAAGAAAAGAAAAAAAATACCTTTAAAATCTTGCCACCTCATCGAATCTTCATTGAAAGAGATAAGTTGCCCGTTAACTCGGACGTCGATGAGTTTGACAGACCTGTCAAAAGTCGGTGTTCGTAGTTGAAGTTCTACTCTATCAGATGTCCCCACATCTTGTATGGCAACCGCAGTGAGTACGTAGGAATATGTCATCTTGGTTTTGTCTGTAATAACAATGAATCAACCACTAACGTATGAGCCGTCTCGCGAGAAAACCAACAAAATGGCTTCTGCGTAATGTATCGACCCAGATCAGCCTGCGTAGTACGCGCAGACTGATCCGGGCCGTCACATTCCGTCTCAGGGGGATAAAGGTATAGAGTAATGATTCCTGAAACAGAAAATTCACAGGATGCGAAAAGTGTCTATCCGGGTAAGCCTGCACCGCATGCTAAGGCTGATCCAGGCCCATACTTTATGCAGAGTCCACAATGTTGGTTTTCTTGCGGGATGGCTCATATACCGATTACACCATGTTCAGCTGTTTCAAATTACATAACAAAACAAGAGGGCCATGATGGTCCTAAATCGCTCACCTGATTTTATAGAATTCTCAGTTTGTAATGGTCTTGGTGGCCATATGTTTTTCAACCAATCGGAATAATTTGAGCAGTCTTGGTAGAGGGTCACCCAAAGGAACATTTGTGAACATTTTCAAATCTGGTCAGTTATTCTGGACGAGTTTTCGCTACACATATAAGAAAACCAAGCTCCACTCCCCTGACGGCCATGTTTTTCAACGGATCGGAATAATTTGAACAATCTTGGTATTATTTGTGCCAAATTATTTTCAAATTCTGTTTTCAAAGGATCTGTTTAATTTGAACAATCCAGATAGAAGGTCATCAAAGGAATATTAGTAACAACTAATTTTCAAATCGGGCCTGTTCTATTGGACGACAAGAATTTTAAAGATTTGGCATTTTCTCCCTTTTCTGAATCCGCAGCAACAAAAGTTTCAGTTGGCATTAAATTCTTTGAACATATTTTGATGAGGGCCACCAAGAGAAACTTCCTGTGAAATTAGTTGGATATCAAACCAGCAGCGTCAGAATATTTTAACGGACGACGGACGATGAGTGATCAAAATAGCCTACAACAGAAAGCTGAACAGTTTCAGGATTGGTGCAATTATTATACAGTAATATATGTATGCCATGCCAAACCGTAGCGAAACCTCAGGAGTAAGATCTTGATACAATAGTCCATTATATATCATTTTGCAATTTGATCTTGATTGTCAATAAAAAACACTCTAAGGTCTCAGTGTCGTTCAAGACGGCTCAATATACAAACCTGCTTTTGTAATGGTAGTGTTTTGAAATTTTCCCTGTATGGTTGTGTTGTCTGCTTTAAGTAGTACATAGTCCCCGTAACCTAGAATGCGTATGGATCTCCCACTAAAACTCATCACATGACCCTGTCCAAATACGCTAGCTGAGAACGAAGAATAGTATATAAAGATAACATATTGAACGTAGAACACGCCGAATGAACTCGGTGATTTCCGTACGACGTCGGTAATTATCAACAGCATATAGGCAAATCAATGTCCGTATAAAGTCATTGTTCGTTGACATTTCCGTTAAGCACACGAGTAATAGCGATCTATGACTGCATTTGGGTTACTCTACCATAACAGATATATGCTATACAATAAACATACAACATCTTTGGCAATTTCTTTACGTTTTTGTAACACATACACATGTAAAACACGCCTACCGTAGATATTTGGTTGTTTCCGCCAGATTAACGCTTACTAGTCGGATGTATGTGGTGCATAATCGCTAGAAAATTATACACGCAAGAATAAGCTTCAATATAGTTATTCTTAAACGATAAATGCCAAACTATCCGATAGAAACATTTGACAAAGGTTCGGCAACTATGATGGAACATGTGTCGCAACAAAGGTTGGAATTTAAATCAGTGTGCAATACAAAAAAGTTTACTTCATCGTCTTGAACGATGACAGCAAAACAACCAAAACGTTAAATGAATGTCCCCATTTAATGATCAATTGTCTATTAAAGGAACATGTGTTTAACTTTTTTCTTTAAGGTTCCATTTAAACCAAATTTATATAAATAGTTATCCGGTCACAAATTGTTGAATGGCTTACCAAGTACTGGGGGTGTGTATCCGACACAGTCCTTGGTGGGCCGGGCATCCATGTAATAATCACACGAGTTATACTCCGTCCAAAGGCAGCAGTAGTAGAATGATACCACATCCTTAATCCAGTGGGATATGGAGGGAACATATCCGGGTTTCCCGTACGGGGCTGCACCCCAATCATGACTTCTGTCCGGGGTGCTGCCCTGGAATGAGTCGGCAGCAAATACAAGGGCACCATCCTTGTTATAGCAACACTGGTTACCAGCGCCACGTCTGTAAGCCAAAGCGAAATTATTGTTAATCAGGCACGTCTCACGGCATTCGACCTTCGGGTCTTTGCGACCAGAGAAATTTAGATCAGATTCTTTTATATTCCATCGGGTCTATGAAGAAACATGGAAGCATTGAAAGAACGGTTATGACCACTTCACCAGTAGCAACATTTCGACATTTAAGCTATTTCAACAACAAATGTCATTTAATTTGCGGCTTAAATAGTGTGATATTATCTCATGCAAAGATCGATTTAAATCTAGTGTAAACAATTAATAGAAATATTCCATGTTTATTTTGTTACAAAAACTTTCTTAGATATAGAAATGGTCCTCGAGTTTTGCGCAAATATATTCGATTATACAGGGATTTCCCGGGAAATAGATTTATAGAAAGTCTTGCGATTGTGATTGTAAAGTTTCGTGTACTCATAGAAGTATTGAAATACAGCGAATGTGAATATGAATAGCATCTCAGCGTATTTATCGTAACATATATGTTATTTTAAAAAGAAACACAACTCACTGTGTAGGCTGCACAGCCCGCACGCAATGCACTGCACCTTTGTGGTAAAAACAATTGTTTGGGTTGGCCGTATTCATCAAGTTGCATCCATTGTCCGGCTGATATCGTCCGTAATCAGCAATGGCCTGGGACAGAGAGCACGGACAGCTGAGAAGATCGGTTGTCCACGTCGTGTCCTGCATATCCTGGTTGAACCATTTGACACACATCTGTGTCGGCCAGTTGGTACCATATTGTGACGTCATGGCGGAATTTACATACCATCCGAGTGGGATTACCTTACTTGACAAATACCTGAAATCAATTAAATTAGTTAACAATGATTCTTTTATCATATAATATTGTTTATGCTTTTTATATAATGTTATATGATGCGAGCTTTTCATAGGAATTGCAATTCTTAAAGTCAAATATCAGCTCTTTAATAGTTTCACACCTTCCCAAATGAGATGCTGGCCTTGGCATAGCTGCACACATTTGACACAATCAAAGTCGATCCCTAATACATCGTCAAAGAGTATTTATTTCAATAAAACAGATGGTCAGAAAGTACATCTGTAAAAGAGATTTTGATTGTTATGACAGTCAATGTATGTTAGCAGTTATTTTTAGTAAAATGTGAGCCATTAATTCCTTAGAGCGACAAGTCATAAGAAGTAAATTCGACGCTGAAACGATGGTTCCACCATTTTCAACATAAAACTAAATAGCAGCAGACGGCACTTGAAAACGTCTATGCACAATATAAAACCAAAGACACCGTAAACATTGTAAAAACGAAAAGTTCATTTTGATTAGTGTTGAATAATACAAATGAAGAATTTGTTCTTTGTAAACAATTACTTCTTTGCAGCAAACATTATTTCCAAAATCCCCTGCTGAAGATACGTAAACATGCGTCTGAAAGTAGAAAATGGTAAACTTAACCAGTCACCAAGTGGCATCCCATTGAATCATACACACATTTAAAACTGGACCAAGTTGCGCCCGATTGAATCATAAACACATTTAAAACTGGACCAATTTGCACCCCTATTGAATCATAAACACAATGATAATGCACTCACTTGTATGTTTGGGGCGTGGCTCCATCCTGCAATCTAACTTCAAGGAGGCCAACTTCGTAGTCAAAGCACATCTGTCCCGTGCATTGGAATTGAGATGGGTCTACTTTGTACAAACCTGATCTGCCATTGACGTTAGATGCTAATTTCGACAACACGGTGTACATTGGCTGCAGGAAAATGAAAAAACATTAGATTAATACTTTGAGAATAGCTGGGTTTTCAAGGTTCTGTCTGCTTCTAATAATTTTACTGCGGGAATGGATTAAACCGTTGTGTAAGCGGTTTCAATCGGCATGGATAGAATTAGGACTCGTGCACCAATGTAAATTATAACATAAACGATAATACTAATGAGAAACGGAAGAATTGGCAGTTATTTAAAAATGTACAAAGGAAATAGTCATTAAAGGTGCAACAAAGAAGGAAGATCAAAATGTTGTAATGTTGAAACTTCTGCAAATATTGCTAATACGGACAACAAAGTAAGTAGTAGGCAGTTTAAAACCATTTTTGCATTAAACTTTGAATACTGTCAATTGAATGAAAATGTACAACATTTGGCTTACTGCGTATATCTACCCAGTAAAAATAAGAAACATAAATGATCAATATTTAGCTGTGTATTGTACTGGAAAGTGGAAATTATTACTCTTTTTTTATTCCAGAATTTTATTCTAATCTACCAAGAAAACTTTTGATCAGTTTTATAGCTTTGACTATATTATCTTTAATCTGGAGTTCAGCACCTTTGAACACAATTGAAATAGAAAAAAACGAAGCACATCTTCCATATATTTCATACTCGTACACGTATCATAACGTTTGTTCATTGATAGGTTTTTTTAAGCGTTTCCCACATACAGAAAATCTGCAGCAGAACATTTTTGCAAAAATAGGAAATATATGTATCTCTGCAAATGAAAGTATGCTAAGTGGATAAAGCTGAAAACATTGTGATTAAAGGGGAAATTGCTTAGAATGAGCTTTTTCTCCTTTTGTCACCGTGTTTTCAAAAGTCGTCTTCTACAGAGGCGACAATATGCGTCTGTATGAGGGAAAGGGCACAACTTATTTATTTTACATCAATTGCGAAACCAATTTTCAGCTCATATCAATCAAGTATTGATTAAATGGATACTAAACCACTTCTCGTGCCGTTTGAGTAAAAACAACATCCAAAGGGCAGAACCCACTCATCACGGGACCTTGTGTTCGAAAGGTAAACGCGTTACCATTGCATCACTGGCTTTGCTAACTACCTCAGCTAAACTCGCTGACTCAGCTAAATTAGCTGACTTTTACGTTTTTTTCGGTATTAGAGACATTGAACAACGTGTTCGTTTACTGTTAAGCACGATTTTAAACTACAATTAAGAACAGCTTAGATCGAAATCAGTCGGATCATTTGTGAAGTGTAACTTTGGTTCGATACGCTTATATCTGTCTTTAGAAAAATCCACCCAATCAGTATACAATCGTTCCCCTTACATTACACCTCCGATACTACAATATAACAAAAACACAAAATATATCTTTTGGTACTATCCTCGGGAACTGCCGACCAGCTGTTTAATCTCAAATAATATGTAATCTCATATTATACATCTCTATCTACATACACCACCCTAAACATATACATACTGCACAACTCTGATACGTAAAGATATAATGAATAAACCTTATATCTGAACTACTACCACGCAACATTAAACAATGCAAACCCTGATCGAAGTATATATCCCTCCAATCTGAATATGCAGTGTTTGAAATATCTTACGAACTTAGTCACATTGACTAATCAATACGCATATAAAAAAATACGTCTGTTCGCTGGTCGTTCCAAAAGCTGAATGACTACATAATCCCGCCACTGACATAAGTGGCACGTGCAACTCGGCACGCCACCTATCGGAGGATACCATACAAGGGGAAATCATTTTTTATCTAATTCGCTTCGCTTAAACAATGAAAAATACATTTTTCGACATTATTTCAGTTATGTCAAGTTGACCGATGGTTGTTGAAACTAGATGTAGTTATTAAGTCAAATTAGGGTTTAATATCGGTTATTATAATACTTAAATGCACCTGTACTATGAGCAGTTGTCATCCTAGCAATTCAAAGGTTGATAGAAGGCGCACGAAGCACCTGCTCGCTATGTAATGAACGTCCTCCGGGTGAGAAACTACGTTAACCCCACAGTATCCCACCAGTTACACAATAGTTACCAAAACATAATTACCTGAACCCCAGCTTCGCGATAACCGTATAGTGTGACATCCACTGAATGACTGGTGTTTGACAATAAAGCTGGGTTCCAGGACAAAGTCATGGCTGTGGGATTGGTATCGAACCAGGCCATATTGGTAGGGGTGGCTTCGGCTGTCACATGCTCGCTTCCTGGCATTCTTCCGGGGAATACTGTAAGGAAAATAATCAGTTTACCATTTAATCCCGAATTGTTGAATTCGTCGAACTATGAAATAGGTTTGTGGTTGAACTCTACTTGAATAGTGACCAATGAAGATCCAGTTTAGATCGAAAGAATGTACAGGCTAACATAGGTATATATCTTAAGCATTCATCTTGTTTAAAGTCATGCATAGCATCGTCACATAATGATGTGTAAAACCACGTATAACATCGTAACCTAATGTTGTTTGAAGTCATACATAGCATGGTAACCCAATGTTGTTTAAAGTCACGTATAGCATGATAACCTAATGTTGTTTAAAGTCATCTATACCATGATAATATAATGTTGTTTAAAGTCACGAATAGCATGATAATCTTATGTTGTTTAAAGTCTTGTACAGATTAAAGCATGGTAACCTTATGTTGATTTAAGTCGCTTAAAGCATGGAACCCGAATATTGTTTAAAGTCACCTATAGCATGGTTACCTAATGTTGATTACAGTCGCTTAAAGCATGCTTACCTAATGTTTATTTAAGTCGCTTAAAGCATGGTACCCGAATATTGTTTAAACATCATGTATAGCGGGATAATGATTTGCACACGAAGACAAAATGAACTGCGAGTGTTTTGGTGAGACTGAATTATGCATAGGCTACTATCAGTCTTCTCTGTTCAACGATTTAACAATCCCTTTACAATCGTTGAGCAGGCTTTTGTATCCGTGCGATGACGGTCTGAACATTTGTATTGGGCATCTTGAACTACTTATATGCAGGTAATACAAATATTTCAAAAACCAGAAAATACCAAAATTTACGAATTTATTGATTTACGTCTTTAAATCCGAAATGGATAATATCGGTCTTGTTTTTGTGATACGGACTAATTATTGAGCTTTTCATACGAGCAGTGAGCACATTTACACATTTAAAAAGTCTGACATCGTTGACGAAGTTGTGCAATGATTTTATATATCACTGGCGTAATCCCTTAAAACTGTGACCATAGCCAGAATACAACTACCCTAAATTATACATTGTAGACTATACACGATGTGTCCCGCCACACTAAAAGCGACTATGTGAGAATGAGATTCAGACAAGTGATCGTTTCCGTACAGTCGGATCAGAGTTGTTCTCGATGGTATTTAGCGCCTTGTCAAAGGAATATCAAAACGTTGATTTCAGCTTTACGCGACACAAATTGTTTACCTATTGTGAACGGTCCTTTGTAAGGGTATGTAACTCCGTTATCCACTGACACACTGACCATTACCCGGCCACGGACGGTCATTCTTGGTACCACACAGCGTATACGATGCATGGAAACACTGATCACAGTTGCATTAAATGAGGTTTGGGATACAGTCTGAAAGAAAAAGACAAAGAGACCTTTCTCAATCAAACATACGTTGAAAATATATTGAAACCCTTGCAAGTTTAACTCAATAAAACATACCTTGAACAGTTCATGAAAACCCTTGTAAGTTTAACTCAATAAAACATAACCTGCAAAGTTTATGAAAACTCCTGCAAGTTTAACTCAATAAAAACATCTCTTCATTATCACATCAAAACTGATGTAAATTTAACTTAATATTCCATCAATACAATTGTAAGTTTCACTCAAAAAAAAAATGATTACAGTATTCCAATATACTTGATACTATGGGTATACAGGAGTGTTTTTATTCCTTAGAATGTGAAATAGTCCAGCATAAAGTTTTGCTGTATCACTATATGGGTTTATTGGAGATTTTAAAATCCTTATAACGTGTAGTTATTCCAAATTATAAGCCTAACTCAGGTATTTGCTCTACTAGTACTTCGTGTATTTCCTTTAACTGATTTATCGGTTGTACGTCTTCCCGATATTTAATGCTTCCATTTTGAAGAGCAGAATATGTTTACACATTTTTGAATTAAAAACTCTCAAAAATAGTAAGTGTCCGATTTTTAAAATGATTCATGATCTTTCCT
This sequence comes from Serripes groenlandicus, assembly GCA_031761405.1. Lineage (NCBI taxonomy): Eukaryota > Metazoa > Mollusca > Bivalvia > Cardiida > Cardiidae > Serripes > Serripes groenlandicus. The sequence continues at coordinate 14,516,022 of JASEVX010000006.1, read as the reverse complement.
TATGCAGGCATTAAATCTAGTTTTTATCTTATAACCTGGGTTAACGTTAAATAAGCATGCTTACATCAGTAAACCTACATCGTGGTGTCGCGGGAAAGCATGGGCCAGAGATGTCAATAACCTTTCCACCAAACATACCGGCATAATTCGGGAATACGCTCAGACGATCTGAAAGTTTGAGAGTGAAAATTTTAAACAAATAATTAAATAAAACTGCAGTTTAAAATGTCTAGTTTAATTGGGGCTTTAGGCCGTTTTCCAGCATTTTCTCTTATATCACGGCAACAGTTCACTTATACATGATCCCTGGGTAAAGAAATCAGTGTTAGGCTAGGGAATGTATCCAAGGGCACTCCACCATGACCGCAGAGAAATCCAGGAAACAGATGAACTGGTCGCCGTGATATGGCTAAATAATTGTTGAAAACCGCTTTTTTAAAACCCAATCAATCAATAAAAGCTAAACATATTGGTAGTGAATCAACTACCGGTTAAGTGAAAAACAATATTTCGTCGTTTGTCGCAATCTGTCCAATTCTATTCAATAATTAAACAATCATTTAGAAAGATTTTCTCATTTTTCTCTAGGTGTTTTCAAAGTCGTCTGCTGCAGCTTTGAAAAGGATTAAAGAGACAGGTGGACACGATTGAACTTACTATGTGTCCTATCATTGGTGCAGCCTCCTCTTAGCATGGTACCAGAGGAGATGTCAAATATGTAACGACCGGCCACGTCACTCCTCTGTAGGTTAATCAACTGATCCATACCCACAGATTGACCGAGGACGTTGAAAAATCCTATCCCTCTACCGCCATTGAATCCAGCCTGAAAGTGTATTAAACCATTCACATATCTGATAACAGTATTTAATATTTAAATATGAGCCGTTCCACGAGAAAATCAACATTATTGACTCTATGTAAATGATCGACTCGGATCAGCCTAAGCATGCCGCGCAGGCTAACCCGGAAGGGACACTTTTCGCTTCCTGTGGATTTTCTGTGGATTTTCTGTTTCAGGAATCATTTCCTCTTTTCCCACTGACACATAATGTGTCGGCCCGGATTTGCCTGGCTGATCTAAATCGAGACATTACGCAGAGTCCATACTGTTGGTTTTCTCGTGGAACAGCTCATTTATATACACTTGAATGTACACGTGAATGTCCAATGTACTAGAATTCGTTCAAAACACTTGGCCAATGATATTTTACTATTCACCATTATGTATATCATTGTATCATTATTTGAGTACAATGTTGAAATTGTTCATCATCCCTCATATTTACAAGCATTAAACTATTTAAATGATTTCAATGCCTCTTAATACCTCTGCAGCACACAAAGTCCTATGTTTCGGTTTTGCTTTTTAAATACTAAACATGCATACCTAACATTTTATATAGGAATAAGCAGATAACTTTGACCTTTATGTCTGTCCCTCTCTCATTTCCCCCTCCCTGTCTCTCACTCTCTTTTTCTCTCCATTTATTATCTCTCTCTCTCTCTAGTGTTCCATCTTTCTCTCCTCTTCCCTCTGTCTCTCCCTCTTGTCTCCCTATCTCACTCTCTTTCTCACTTTCTCTTTTTCTCCCTCTCTATCTGTATCTCTCTCTCTTTCTTTCTCTCTCTATCTGTCTCTTTCGCTCTCTTTCTCTATCTCTGTATAGCTCTCTCTCTGACTCTATATCTTTCTCTGACTTTCTCCTAATTTCTCTCTCTCTCTGTCTCTCTCCCTATTTATTTATCTGTCTCTCTCTGTCTCTCTCTGTCTCTCTCTTTCTGTCTATGTCGCTATGTCTGTTTGTCTGTCTCTATCTGTCTGTCTGTCTGTCTGTCTGTCCCTCTCTCTCTCTTTCTTTCTCTCTCTCTCTTTTTCTCTCTCTCTCTTTCTCTCTCTCTGTCTCTGTCTCTGTCTCTCTGTCTCTCTGTCTCTCTGTCTCTATGTCTCTCTTGCTCTCTCTCTCTATATATGTCTATCTCTATCTATCTATTTGTATCTCTCTGTATATATACAGGTCTATTTTTTGTTAAAGATTATGACAACTATTTTGAGTTCAGCTAGAGTAATGGTTTACCTGATCATACTTTTGAGCCGGTATATTCATAACATGGTAGTTTAATATGGCATAGGAAACTGAGCCATCAGAAAGCAACACCAACTGGAATGTATTGATCTGAAACAAATGTAGATTACGGTATTGAATGTTTTGATTTCGATATACATTGAGTCCTTTGATTGATAAGTATGCCTCAGAAACACAAATATAGTTCGACTAATCGAGGAATTTCGCCAACGCTCGTCTGTTTTTTAAGTCTGAGTCGAAAAAGGGGCATAATCATTTATAATCACTGAATAATTATTTAAGCCAGAGTTATGAGACTTGGTATAGACAGGCGTATTTTTCATAGGAACATGTGTTTCAAGCTTTAATTAAAAATGTTTTTTTTTATTCTACCAACTTATTTTATGATGTTAGATATAAATGAAAGGTTGAAAGGATCGACAACCCCATGAGCACAACTGAGTAGGGTTAAAAGTTAACCCTACTCAACTGATCTTGAACGACTTTATACTGACATCGCCGAAAACATTCGGGATGTCCTACTTTAATTTAAAAGCCTCCGAATGTCGGTTTTAGTCCCATGCTAGTCACAAATACGTTTGAAGGTCGGTTCTATGCAACGGATACAAACGTACCTGGCATAGGGCTGCTGAAGTACCATTACAGTTTCCTTGCTCAATAAGATATTGTGACGTCACATTTTCCCAAGAAATAACCATTCCCCAACTTGGACTGATTTTTGTTCCACCAATCAGCATCGAGGTAACATACTGCCCGATGTTCTGTAAATCTTGTGCATTGCCAGTATTGTTCGTCAATTCCTGATAGTAGACCTTTCCAACGTAACCTTTGGTGACATCAAGAGCGTGTCCATCGTAGTAATATGGCGCGATAAATGGTATATCTATGAATATTGTGACGCCTGGACTTGACCAGTTCTGTGCAATGTACCGAACATCCGCTTTGTCTGGAGTGAACATCACATATCCGTCGTGACTGATCTGCAATGAGAAAAAGAAGTGTTTGGACGAAACTTTAGAATTCAATTGCTTTATTCAGAACAGAATGCTTCTTTTGTGCACGAGCCGCGTTTTGTTATGTAGAGTTTTTGGTATATTCTTACTTCAAATGTAAACAAAGAACCCGCAACGCCGGTCACGGTTAATATATATTCATTTATGTATCTATGTAAGCTGCCTTTTCATTCTACATAATTCCCAATATATGCGATAGCCTGATATCAGGGGAGGTAACCAATATATTATATCTGTAGATTAGTCATTCAAAATGCGGTAGTGGGGCGTGATCTACACACCATTCACAATTTTAAGTAATTTTAAAACTGAGATATTTCGTAATTGAAAATATGGAATAATGTATCTATATTCTGTCTCGACAGTTATATGTTGCATATAATACAAGGAAAATATACGTTGCAGTGGCGTTACATTTCTTCGTATTTATTGTCTACTCGGGAGCATGGGAAAATTGACATCTCTCTCAACGGTCGGTCTCGCGATGTTTCAATTTTGAACACGTCTCGTAGTACAATACAAAGCCAGATATCGTCACTGCAACATAATATACAATATGTATCATTGACATTAATGTATAAATCATCAATGGAATGCGACGTCATGGTTTTGCAATATGATTTGCTCGATTATTTTCCTCCAAGAAAGAAACAACTTACGTGAAAGTTTTTGTAATTATGCCCTTCATAGACCAAGTTTACGGTAGCACTGATTCTGTGAGCGTTGCGTTCGTTCAACATCACGTGATTCTTCGTTCCATTAAATGTAAACAATGGAGCTCCATCTGTGAAATATAATTGAGTTCAGCAAGTACAATATCCATCGAATGTAGGCAAACACATGAAGATTACTCCAGGAGAAAAAGTCAAATATATATATATCTTTCTTTATTTTTAGAAGGGTAAATAGAAATCATAATGCGCGCGCTATCTCATTCACATACAAACTGCTCGTTAGAAAATATTTAAATCCCTTATTGGCATCAATATTTTGATCCAAATCAGGGAGGAACAAATTTATCTTGATCTAGACTGAAAACCCAATCCCTATGGTTGGTGTGTCTGGTCTGCCGCTAATAGCAGCCCCTTCTGGTGTATACCCTGCTATAGCATTACTTAAATGGGAGCGTAACCCCCTTATAAGATACCAAAAATATAGTGTAAAGGATTAGGAATTAAATTTTTCATTTTTTGAATTCGAAGTACTCCCGTGAGTAGGTGAGTGTGCAAGGCTACGCGCCTGTAGGTGTACTTGTCATAGTCGAAATTGCAACGTTTTCAACAGTATTGCAGTTATATCACGGTAACAGAACACGTATTCATGATTCATATGTGACACACCAGTATCAAGCGACAACGTTTGCCTTGACCAATGATATTCCGCCATGACTACAGCCAGCCGGAGTCGAATTCAGAACGACCAATAGTGTGGTTAAATGGACAACTTTTGAGATTATAAGCACAAGTTTTCTATGAATATTCATTGTTTCCATACACTTCAATGTATAACTGTGTCCGACAAGGACTTATCTGCATTCAGATACGGCATACCAAATGTAATAACAACAGGAGTATTATGAAATATTTTTTTGAATGAGTCAGACAAAAGTCTAACATCGAACCTATGTCTTCAATGTTATGTGATTGCTTGCAAACACTCACTCGATATGTATATGGATACTACACATTCAGTGCATCTTAGCCTAATCATACATACAAGGTAGCAATTGCTTTCCCTCCTAAGAACTCAGGGTTGTGTGTTACCTTTTCGTCACTGGTGTAAGGATTAATGTAACAGTAGTACTGTACTGTAAACGATACAAACGCCGTGAAATAACTGGAAATGTGTTGGAAACAGCGTCAAATACAACACAAAAAAACAAACAAACTAAACAAAGCTCTTCACTATTCGTCACTTCATCGCGCAACCACCGAAGACGCATCTTGAGAACGTATTCGACAACTATCTTACTACGCTAATAATTTGTCTTTATTATGATGTCTCAACATATAGTAATGTATACAATAAAAAGGAAACTTACATTGCAGTAGCGATACATGGCTTGGTATTGAACTACTCAGAGCGCGGGTAGATAGACATCTCTCTCGGCTTTCGATCACGCGAGATGACAATTTGACAATGCGCTTCGCAGTTCAATACAAAGCCAGTTATCGTTAATGCAAAATAATAATTCATATGTAATAATCAAATAAATATGTTTGTGCTACATGTACATGGTACATCATGCATGCACAAACAACTAACGTAAATATGTTTGATATTATGCCCTTTATAGATAACAGATACGACAACTATCTGATTACACAAGCTTATGCTAAGATGATAATTCTTTTGTTATGAACTTCCTGAGTCTCAATTATCCGCACCTTATATCTGAATACTTACCATAATAATTTGAGCCGTTCCACGAGAAAACCAATATTATGGACTCTGCGTAAAGTATCGACCCGAATCAGCCGAAGCATGCCGCGAAGGATAACCCGGACATACACTTTTTGCCTCCTGTAGATTTTCTGTTTAAGGAATCATTACTTCATACTCCTATCCCCCCTCCCGAGACGGAAAATGTCGATCTGGGTTAGCCTGCGCGAACTGCGCAGGCTGATCTCGGTCGATACATTACGCAGAGTCCATAATGTTGGTTTTCTCGTTGAACGGTCTACATTGTACAAGGCTAATTGAGAAGGTCACATGATAAACATTGCGATTAAATTAATCAAGTGCTTACACATAAGACAAACAAACCGTGTATAAATAAATCCAGATAACGGTTACATTTGCAACAGAATTATCCGCTAATGATAACGTAGACAATCCACTCTTGATTGGCCCCAGCTGTAAACCTTCATATTTTGACAATTCAAAGAAGGCCTTATATTGTACTTATTTATATATTATGTGAGTGAGTGGTGTACGCCATTTTCAACATTATTTTACTTATATCAAAGCGTAAGTGAATTTTCAGCAATAGGGAGTGATTGATTGTCATTGTGACTAGCGTCTTACGGCTCCCACCAATCGGCTTTATAGTGTATGTGGAAAGATTGCCAGTTACCTTGTGACTCTGTTGTTTGCGGGAAAGTAAAAAAACACACCATAAGATGCCGTAAATTAAATGCAATACCGTTGAAAGTGACGTTAAACTCAAATCGATCAACCACTCAATCAATAAATCAAATCAAAAACGTTTTCTATAGAAGACGACGGAACTTTAAACAATCGCATACTGTAGATGCGCTGACAGTCGTAAAGTAGACGCTTAAATTATCAAAAACGGGCGACTCTATTTTTGACGTATTAAGACTTTTGGAAAAGTAAATGCTGATTTCAGGTGAGCCAGCTCGTTACTAGATGACTCACCTGAGTCTGTATTGTTTGCAAACACCTCGTAATTGGAACTGGTGCTGAACAATTAAGACGTGTTCAATAGATTTATACAAAACATAATAAAGCCCTTTGTACGTACAGCTGACAGAGGTAAAAAAATGTAAATTTGCAATGAAATAATATAATTCACTGATGACCAAATTAATCTCGTAATAATGACAGTTCAATGTGGAGGAGGAATACCACTCATGGATGTTCTTTAACAATTCAATATAACTCGATAGCATTGGCCAGATCGTGACCTTTTTCTGCAAATATATGCGAGACGATTATTTTGAGTACCCACACTATAGGTTTTAATTGAATCATAACAGAGATATTGACTGGAAAAGTCCAGTGTTCTCCTCCATATATAGTCCTCTCAACTATGTGGACGGAACAGTGAAGGCAACATACTCTTATAACATCCCCAACTCCTGATATGACCGTCAGATCATATGCTGTGTGTACAAAAAAGAATCATCTTAGCGAGACGATTCTTTTGAATACCTAAAACATAGGACTTAATTGAATATTGGGAGATAAATTGACTGGAAAAGATTAATTTACATCATATTGTCTCGTCCTGAACTGTGTAGACGGACAGTGAAGGAAACACAGTCTTCTCTGTTCGCAGATGCAATAAGACCCCGTAAGAGCCGGACGCGCCTCGATTCAATGTACAAAGCTTGTATTTACTCGACGATTAGATACAAACAATGATTGTCTATCTAATTACCCATGATTCTTTCCCACATACATAGCATTTGCAGCTGGACGACTTTGCAAACATCTAAGTACAATATTGAAAATCTTAAAAACGTTTTGTAGCAAAAGAAGAAATTGCTCGTGTCGATCAATTTCCCTCATTTGTCACTATGTTGTCAAAGTCGTCTGCTGCAGACGCGTTAAATAGTGTCCGTATGTGGGATGGTTAATCGTCTAATGTTTTATTAGAATCGTCCAAATTGTAACATTCTGCAGATACAATGATAGTTATAATATCAAAAGCACTCATTATTTAAATATTTGATAAGGTAGTATTGAGAAGAACACATAATAGAGTTGACATTCAAAGCATCGTCAGCCCTCGCTGTTCATTTTCATGTTTTGATAAACATGCGAACATTATCTATAACTTGGATTAATACACTTACAATGTATACACAAATCATACAAAGTTAAGGCAAAGTGAAATTCACTGTTAAGGAAAAAAGGGGGAATTACTTATCATGAACATTTTATCATCGTCTACAACGTCTTTAAAGGTGTTGAACTCCGGATGAAGCTCAACAGTTTCAAATATTGAAACTTCAGCAAATACTGCTATTAGAGATAACAAAGTAAGTAATAAACAGTACACAACTGTTTTGAAAGTACATGTTGAAAACAGGCAATTGAAAGTACATGTTGAAAACAGGCAATTGAACGTCCATGTTGAAAACAGGCAATTGAAATTCATGAAAATGTATCAAATGTGGCTTACTGAGAATGTTTACCCACTTGAAAGTTAAATTATTACTTTAACTTTAACCAAGAATTATGATTCTCATAGTTCAAGACAACTTTTGAACAGTTTTAAAACTTTGACTATACTTTCTATAATTTGTAGTTCAGCACCTTTAATTGTTATATGCTGTAGATGCGTTAAAAGTTCCATCTATTAGGAAGGAGACTAACTGAATCTAGCGATATATCTGGTTGAATCGACGTGCTTTAAATTTGGATATGCTCATTTATATACATACTCATCTAATGCCATAGTATTTTTTTTTTTTTTTGCTATACGTTTTGGACCATATAAGAGCTATGATACTCACACTTGCGTCGGTTTAACACCTTGGTTAAAATTGTGCATGCAAGTACATATATTACAACAAAGCCCAGTTATTACCAGATGTATTGCACTGAAACTTTATTATACCATTGCAAACCATCACACATATGTAAATACTCAAGTTAGATAACTATAACCGGCATACAATATTTTGCCTATAACTAAATTAAGAGTCCATATCTCAGTACCTACTTGGTGCTTTTAATACCTTTGCCAATCATCACACCTACGTAAAAAATTAAGTCAAATAACTTTTTCATACTTATAATGTAAGTTATGGCCCGTTATAAACTTAGAAATTATTGTAAAAGTTTTGCTTGCAACTACAATTTCATACGGCCCTTCCCAACAATCACACTATAAATAATCAAGTAAGATTACTCTATTTTGCATAAAGTGAAAATTATGGCCTTTTTTTGTTAGACATTCTGGTTAAGCGATGGAGACATCAAGCACGATGGTTTACAGACAGCTCTTGTTTAGTTATGAGTGTGTGTTATTGGGGTTGCTTAACTTTTTCAACCACATATTTTTCCTTTATACATATATTACAACATAGCCCAGCTATTACCAGATGTATTGCACTGAAACTTTATTATACCATTGCAAACCATCACATATATTTAAATACTCAAGTTAGATAACTATAACCGGCATACAATGTTTTGCCTACAACTAACTTAAGAGTCCATATCTCAGTACCTACTTGGTGCTTTTAATACCTTTGCCAATCATCACACCTATGTAAACAATTAATTCAAATAACTCTTTCATACTTATAATGTAAGTTATGGCCCGTTATAAACTTAGAAATTATTGTAAAAGTTTTGCTTGCTACTACAATTTCATACGGCCCTTCCCAACACTCACACTATAAATAATCAAGTAAGATTACTCTATTTAGCATAAAGTGAAAATTATGGCCTTCTTTTTGTTAGACATTCTGGTTAAGCGATGTAGACATCAAGTACGATGGATTACAGACAGCTCTTGTTTAGTTATGAGTGTGTGTTATTGGGGTTGCTTAACTTTTTCAACCACATATTTTTCCTTTATGCACTCGAAAATTCTCATCATAGTTATACCAGACAGACAAACAAATAAACCATATCAGATTTAATAATGTAACATGTCATACAAGATTACAAACATGTACACTGTTAAACCAAAACCACGTCATGCACATAAATGAAACCTTTCTCCAATGTAGATGATGTTTAAAAACTGCACGATACAAAGACGAATGAGACACACCACCCTTTTTTTACAGTGGTTTCTTCTAATTTGAACATATTATTTAAATTGCATATTTCTCAAAATATGTTTTAACCCTTACCTCATAAAAACACATCTTGACACCTATGACCAGACGAATATTGAAAGCAATGTGATAACAATGTGATAAAAGTTGAAATTGCTCATATGTTTCTAGCTATGTTCAATTATTATACTTTATTAACAGAGATGATTCGTATTTTTGTCAATAAGCGTCCAAAGTCACATACCGCAGTTTGTATTGTATGTTGGAAAGGGTAGCTTTGTTAAGATGTATTTATTTTCCTATAATTATTGCTATTGGCAGTGTCATTAAGGCTGTTTAACACGCTCTTGAATATCTATAGAATGATCTTTACTTAGAGTTGATAATTAGCAAGGGTACAAAGAAGACCAAAAATAAACTACACGGATAATATATGCATCTTTATTTTCCTCCTAATTGACGTTTAAAGTCCTGTTTAGAGAAATGAAACAATGATACTTGGAGTCAGCTAGGTTATATGTTCTTAGATATAGCAACCCTTCCTTCGCACTATATAACGTGTGACAGTTCTGTGTGCATTCATGAGGTATAATTCAGTACGCACTTTAAGGTTTCGTGCATTAACTCTCTCTCTCTCTCTCTCTCTCTCTCTCTCTCTCTCTCTCTCTCTCTCTCTCTCTCTCTCTCTCTCTCTCTCTCTCTCTCTCTCTCTCTCTCTCTCTCTATCTCTCTCTATATATATATCTCTCTCTCTTTCCTTCTCTTCTCTTTCTCTTTCTCACCCTCTCTGTCTCTATCTATTTCTCCCTCTCTTTCTCACTCTCTCTCTCCATATCTCTTTCTCTCTCTCTCTCTATCACTCTCCTATATGTTTATGTCCCGTTCTTCCTCTTGCTGTCAAGTATAATATGTAGTTGTATAAAAGTTGTTTATTTGTATTATTTGAATCATATAATGAAATCTTCAGAATAGGAGGAAATAAAGATTGGTGATGATGATGACGTTTAACTTGACAAGGGAAAGTTTAATACATTACATCCTGCATTCACAATGTCATACATAATTATCATGACATACACAATTAACCTTCACGCCTGTCATAAACGAAACACTAGAAGCGAGTGGGTGCACGTCGATTATGTGTACATGCTTAGGTTAGCTTGTGCAAGTATATGTTGTCCTTTGTGTTTTGGTCCGTTCCCTTTGGTCAGTTACTGTGGCCCAGAAAACGCTGGTACCAAGTTTTGGAAAAGCAGTTAACGTATGAAGAATACATGTGCTTTAACTCGGCCGAGGTGGCGAAGCAATACAGATGTGTGTTTACTTTTTCTGATGACTGAGAACAGACAGATTCTTTAAGACCAAGGAAATGATAAGATAATGCAGGTTTTACAGATAGCTGCGTTCGAGTGAAACAACACCATGTATTTAAATCAAGCCGACTCTTCAATATCTGGCCACCGAAGCCCTTACGCTTAAACGCTTCAATGCGTTGTGGACAAGTACAGTTGACTCTGTTCTGAATACCACATTTGGATAGCAATTCCCTGTCTTTAGCGACCACATCTTTAGTTTCCCAAAATACTCGTTTTCTGTATCAATGACAAGACAACCTGTAAACAAAGACCAGCTTGTCCACTTCATATTGGTGGTCTTTAAACAGGTTTGACTATATACATAACCGTTAGTTAAGCTTAGTCTGGCTGAAACAACATGTGTATTTATATAAATCATATACGGTCACCGGTCGAGTTAGCATTTGATCGATGTTTCACAGACGAATCGAATCCAAGTCCATCGATGAGTCATGTCCTCAGATTTTAATTGAAAAAAACTTTCTGGTTATGTGCATTCCACTTATAATCTAAAATGTGAAGGACTCGCTCGCAGTCATGCCAAAGCAGAAACATCGGAATCTGAGACGAAACCCTTACCAATAGTTATTCTTGTAATTCCAATTCACTTTCCACTATCGAAACAACCATGTAGCAACATTTGATGATTTATTTGGTTCTATAGATAACCAAGTACTAAAAACACAATATGTATGCACCAAACGAATTATGCCATTTAATTTGAATCATTATAATTTGTGAATAACCATGAAAGGAAGCATTGTTGATACCTGATACGTGTGTTTGTGCGATTTTCCTGACGAATCAAATGTGCAATAAACGCAAAATTGTAATGAGCGGGTAGGGTAAACCCAGCAAATATTTCCGGTCCTTTATTGTAACGACAACTCTTAAAGGTGGTGACGTTACTACGAGGAAAACCGTATATTTGCTGATATTTACACTTAGAATTGAATACATACTTAAGTTTGTAATATGCATAATAAAACAATTAAGCCATACCTGTTGAAATAAAATGTGATACCATAGAACACGCGAAAATAATCCATGATATATAGCCTAGACGTTTTGGAGACATTTTCAATTTGAAATACCTGTCATGAATGGAGGGAGAGATAACATGAAGCGCCGTTTGTTTAACACATTTTACCCTTTTCGTTGCACTTCGGATCATAGCTTAAAAGGCATTAGGTGTCTTTATTTTTTTTAAATATGTTTGGAAAACAAGTTACTGATCCTTCGGGATAAAGTATACTCTTTCCTCGAATATTTCAACGGTAACATCGTAGACATTATGTCTTTACCGCTTAGCTTCAATTATAACAGAGATATGATTTTAAATATAAACGCGTATATCAGACCTTATTAGGAAAAGATTGAAACTCTTCTTCTTGATAAGCGCTGAAAACCTTGTCCTGTATAATTTATGCAATCGATTAATTCGTCCTAAATGTTCTGTCAAGAACGTGAGCTTTATTGGCGTACATTTGTCAATTCTACAATAGGACGAACATTGAGAGAACGACGATGCCTAAGATTGAACTGGACTGAGTACCATGTCATTTATGTGTAAAGACTTATTTTCATAAAGATCTTCTGTAGATATGTTGTATGTGGGACAGGGGTCAAGGTTGTAAATATGAATAACATTCTATAAGAGCTGTATTCTACGATAACAACAGTAGTATAGCGGTCCTTTTGGTGTCATGGACTGCGCATTCGCGGGCGTCATTTTGTTGACCTCATTTGCATAAAGAACATGTGCGACGGCCAGTTTAAACATCACGATGCGGCGGCCCTATTAAATCCCGTCATCGATGTATAAAAAATATATAGACGATGGCCGTCTATTTAAAAAAACAAACATTTTTTATATGTTGCACAATGTACGGAAATTCTTCATTTAGAATGAAATTACGAAAAGGGTCATTTCCTTTCAATCTCAGAAAGACTTGACTCAAATAAGATACTAAATCGTTAAACTATTACCTTGATGTTGACTCTTCAAAGTCCAAAGACGAACTGGCAGATTCTACACTGCGCACGTCCTGTCACGTGATGTTTTTAACGGGATCGTTTCATTAAAGACTTTCAATGTTAATGAAGCTGACACTATAGCAAGGATAAATTTTTTAATTTACCATCTAGTCTGTTCAATCGAAATAGTTATTTTCACTTTACTTGCTTATTTTAAAATTTTCAATTCAATACCTAAATTTTCAATCTAAATGCTAATTTTCTCTTTAAATGTTAATTATTTTCTTTTTAATTTAAATACTAATTTTTCAATTTATAGCTCTTTTGAAATGATGGGATATATATAATTTATGATAATGGATTTTCAATGCATATGTCATATAGAAATATGTCACTATATCAATGTGTTCTTTTGAATTATACACCTAGACTCTATATCTTTAAAAAGTTTCATAAAATACTTTCAATATATATGTGAATAAAGCCGACACAAAGCAGGTTGAATGCATGACAATCTGCAGCTCGTCTTTCAATATAAATGCTAATGTTTTCATTTAGATGTTATCTTTTCAATTTATAACTCCTTTGCAATAATGGGATATATAAAAGTATTGATAATTGATTTTCAACTGCGAAAACCTTAAATTTGCTGATATTTACACTTATAATTTAATACATACGATGCCTAAGATTGAACTGGACTGAGTACCATGTCATTTATGTGTAAAGACTAATTTTCATAGTGATCTTCTGTAGATATGTTGTATGTGGGACAGGGATCAAGGTCGTGAATATGGATAACATTCTATAAGAGCTGTATTCTACGATAACAACAGTAGTATAGTGGCCTTTTGGTGTCATGGACTGCTCATTCGCGGGCGTCATTTTGTTGACCTCATTTGCATAAAGAACATGTGCGACGGCCATTTTAAACATCACGATGCGGCGGCCCCATTGAATCCCGTCATCGATGTATGAAAAGATATAGTCGATGGAGGTCTATTTAAAAAAACAAAAACATGTTTTATGTGTTGCATAATGTACGGAAATTCTTCATTTAGAATGAAATTACGAAAAGAGTAATTTCCGTTCAATCTCAGAAAGACTTGACTCAAATAAGATACTAAATCGTTAAACTATTACCTTGATGTTGACTCTTCAAAGTCCAAAGACGAACTGGCACATACTACACTACGTATGTCCTTTCAAGTGATGTTTTTAACTGGATCGTTTCATAAAAGACTTTCAATTTATATGTTAATGAAGCTATAGCAAGGATATTATTCTAAATTTACCATCTAGTCTTTTTTAATCAAAATGCTTATTTTCACTTTACATGCTAATTTACAATCTAAATGCTAATTTTATCTTTAAATGTTAATTATTTTCTTTTTTATTTAAATGCTATTTTTTTAAATTTATAGCTCTTTTGAAATTATGGGATAAATTTAATTTATGATAATGGATTTTCAATTCATATGTCAGATAGGAATATGTCACTATATCAATTTGTTCTTTTGAATTATATACCTAGACTGTATTTCTTTAAAAAGTTTCATAAAATACTTTCAATATATATATGTGAATGAAGCTGACACAAAGCAGGTTGAATTTATGACAATGTGCAGCTCGTCTTTCAATATAAATGCTAATGTTTTCATTTAGATGTTATCTTTTCAATTTATAACTTCTTTGCAATAATGGGCTATATAAAAGTATTGATAATTGATTTTCACCGTTTATTCAGAAATTCACCTTTAACATGAACGCTATGTTCACACGTTCTTCTCACTCTGTAGAAAAGCATTTACGACGCTTCTTTGTTTTTTTAACAAAGACAGTATGGTGTATAGCATTCAGCAATGTTTAACTGCCCCTGACGAAGCGTGCGTTAAACTAAATAAGATGATGATTGACAAGAAGATGAGTGAAGACATCGGTGTGTTAGGCTTTGCCCAAACTTATACACGGAATTGAGAATCGTATGCAATCTAAACAAAGACTTTGTTAATTCGGCCTATCCCATTAAGTGAGCAGTCTTCAGGGAAACCGTTCCTCTTAAGGGACAACTCAAACGATATATCTCCGTACAGCCGGACAAAAGAAATATTGCTTACGTTCGAACCTGCCTTTCTATAAATAGAACATGTGTCATTTACTTAAAATAGGCATTTCTAAAAATAACTAACCAAACAGAATTTAAAGAAGAAAAAAAAGAAAGAACTCAAATGTATAAAAGACGGTGCAACAGCTATAATTATCACACGAGATTTGAAATTCTACGTAACGATACGACTTATTTTAGATGTAAACTTGATTTGGGGAATAATCGCTGTATTCAAGTTAGCGACTGGAAAGAAGAGTTACGGGTTGACTTAAGAGAATCGTTCGGTGATGTGCCTACGGAAAAGGTAATAAGTCTGACATTAATGCGATACTAAAACTGTATAGATGGGACAGAGCACGTCGACAAAGCTATTCAAGACAAATAGCCCTACCAAAGTAATCTCTGGGAAAACGTGTACTGTACAGTCAACGGGTCATGCGTCGACATTAGAAAATATTGGAAGCCTGAGGAAGAAGTTGTACCTACCAAGAAAGGGCTCTGTCTAAGACCACTTGAGTACTAACGCTTAAAGGAGCTGATAACGGAAGTTGGACGGACATTACCTGAACTGGACGTTGTAATACCTAGTCACCTACAAAGTGAGCATATAAACCAGAAGGGATGTTAAGCTGTACCGAATGTAATCCGTGTGATTTTCACAACTAGTAACCGCATGTTACTGATAAAAGGACATATGGGAACCCGTCATTTTAAAAACAGAATGCACACCACTAAAAATGAAGTCACGAGACTTAAAACTCTGTATATAGGAACTCTGATTTACTGATAGTGACATTCTGGGACCAACTATCGAACACATGTACCGTACTGACTGCGGGAGTGACAAAGGAAATGAGTATTATAATAGAAGACTCGAGGCCTTTGACACCTTTCCAAAACACTTTGTTACCTCCAAATATGAATTGGTCAAGGCGGTTTGTATTATACTGAAAACTCAAATAGAGTGATTTTTTCCGATGCGACGTTAACTTAAAACACTAGGTAAGGGGCGATAACGCAATGAACGAACATCAGAAATGGTCACCTCACTGCGAGTATATATATATATAGTAGGAATTAGCTTTTCAAATAGTGGTATGGATGTGATTGTTTAAATATTAATGTTGGATATGATCCCTCAGAGGATATATAAAGACAGATGTAAACGTTCACACGATCATTATAATAGGATTCCTGGTCGTGGAATGTTGGTTAACAGATGAGTTTGGATGGTGGCTGTTATTACGAAAGCTCAGAAGAAAGCCAGGTAAGCGGCAGATCAATATATGCTAATATTATACCTAAATTTTGGACTCCTGAGAGGTGGATAATGATTAATAATATAGTCCTGTTTACGGATCTACAGTGTGATATAAACCTAAGACAACTAACATTACAATGCTCCGATATCATTTATAACCCTAAAACATTTGTGTTTGATGGTGTTGATGACACGTTCAGAGTAGTTGTCTTTTGTTTCGTTTTGTGCCAACCTATGATGAATATTGAAATCTTTTAAAAACATGGATACGTCTTTGTTTCTAAACTCCCTTCTTTTATCGGATCATATGGTCTTTGGTGTTCGAGCTTAGGGCGTTCACCAATTCGACCGCCGTTTTGAGTTGGAGCGGATGACACCAGGATTATCTGGAAAAAACGTCAATGACTACTAGTATGTACTTGAAACCATATCCATTAAATACATATCCCACATACTTTATACGCCATTGACACTAACCCGTGATCTTTGAAAATGTCTCCTGGCTCCCCGAGTGAGAGAATAACCATCCTGGTCTTGGAGCCATTTTCGAATTCTGTATCTACCAATTTTGAATTTGTCCTCCGATTTCACTACATCGTAAAGTTTGTCTGGGCTCGCAAAATTAGCAGGATGTTTCGGATTGAAATAACTCAATTGGAAGTCCCGGGGGTCGTTACTTAACTCCAAGCTTGACAATAAGCGTAGTCGGAAGATATATCTCCTCTTGATCATTGTAAAATGACCGCCGACGCGAGATTTTGGGCCTTCGGAAGTCAAACGGAAACACCGTTTAAAACTCCGCGAAAGATGCCGTCGTTTTAACACTAGTTTTAACGCTTGTGTTTACAAACAAATCGATGTGTCTATCAGCTTACAAAAACAATAACATGTAGATACCCAGGCTTGTTAATGGACCAGTTTAATGTAAGTAATCATTTTTAAACACGTTTTTATTTTCTGTCATTCTAATAAGTAAGATAAAAGATGGTAAGTATACTTTTAAAATAACATTTAAAATTGTTCGTGTGTGCAACTACTTTCACTATACTATTTTAACCTATTTTAGTACCATTAAGGTGATTAATTCATTGTTTATGTTAGTTGGTATATATTTAATCAATATTTTCTGCAAAAACGTCTTTAACTACGAAGATATTTATTTGGTAATTATTTGACACTGATTTGTTTACAATATCATAGCAACAACAAGTTATCTTTCATGTGAAGTTACTTCCCTTTCTCATATAAAAAAATCAATAGTTATATAGACTTAATATTTGGAAGTAAAACTGTCATGTGTCGGTAGTCTAGTGGATGCCAACGGGGTTTGACAATTAGAAGGTCTGTCGTTCGAATCCCGAGAGAGTTGAGAGTTAAGGTCTTTTTTTTTTTTTTTTTTTTTTTTCTCTTTATTTTAATATTTGTATACCTCTCATTCAAATTAAAACGAAAGTATATATTATATGAGAACCTTTATAAACTAAATATTACATATTTACAGGAACTAAATACACTTTTTGAAGCATTTGGTTTGCCAGATGAGGATAATGTCCAAGTATGTCTCACGGCTACAGAGTCGGCTGATCAAGATGAATGGGGGGATGAATCAGAATTAGAGAATTACGGTGAAATAGGAACATCTGGTGTGATAGACAGGATTCAAAATTTTGTAGAATTTAATGCCGAAGACGAACAACACAGTGTAGACTCGGACCCTGAAAATGAAGCTAATTTGACAGGAACTGTTTGTTCTTGCAGAGAAAATTGAAAAAAAGAAAAAGAAATGTACATCATGAGCAGTTTACTTAGATACAATCGTGAAGAGACAAGAAATGGAAAAAGAAAAATAATTCGATATAGATTTACCCATAATGGTAGAACTGTGTGTAAAGGGGCATTCTGTAAAATTAACGATATTGTAATTAAAACTGTAAAGGCTCTCTAAACCCACCTTTCTTTAAATGGAGCAGTTCCAAGGGTACATGGTAATACCGGAAAAAAGCCTCATCATGCACTTCGTTTTGTTGATGTTAAATTTTGTGTATATTTCGTCATCTCTTATGCTGAGCTTAACGGTCTCCCAATGCCCGCGGCCCCAAGAGGCAGGAATGAAACGTCACCAATACTTCTTCCTTCTGATGTTACAAAGACCCAGTTACACACAGATTACAGTAAAGCGTGTGGTTGTATAATTGTTCGAACACTAGGGCTTTCATCATTTAAAGATGTATGGAAACACTGTTTGCCCCACATAAAAAATATGTCACCAAGAGAAGATGTGTGTCACAAATGTGAAACCACAAGAAAGAGAATAGCTGCAGCTACAACAGAATGTGACAAACTCGATGCTGCAACAGCACTTAGGAATCATATACAGGTAACACACAGAATAAAAGCTGTTTACTTTACCCCGTTATTTGGACAAAATATAGCGAACAGTACCTTTATCAAAATGCATGCAAAGTATATAGTGCTTGCTGCATATCGTCAAAATAACGTCTACGAATAACAACTAAGTACATCCCATATTGAATACAAACAAGATGTTTTGTCTTATCCGAAAACATTATTTTTTCAAATGGAGAATCATTCATTTCTTAGGTCCGACTTGTAGTAATGTTCACAGTTTTAGTCAACATTTCTCTTTGTTAGGATAACAATTCGAGTCGTGCTATAAGTTAACCAACATAATCATATTTGCAAAAGGTATATTCTTATAATTTTGCCTTCAATATGTAGTAATAAGAGCTTTCATAAAGAGTTGTGCTAAAAGTATTGATTCTGATACGACTGCGCGGACAAGAAACACTCATGATAAATCTAGGACTTTCGAAGGTTGCGAATATCAGATTGATGATTTTCGTATAGCATGGCTCATAAATGGTATATTATGTTTGTCTCCAAAGATTGATTTGCGAGCTTGTTCTTTTCTCTCTATTCTTAGGATGCACAGAAGGAGCGTCAGCAGTACAGAGAGAGTGTTTTGCAGGCAGTGGAAGAAATTCGTGGTTATGAGCGCCCAGCAGGTCCCGTCCCTCCCCTTAGCACTGACTTTACGAGAGTACATTACACTTTTGACTATAGCCAAAATGTTGCGCTTCCGAATCACAGCCAACAAATGGGACCTCTTTTCTTTGTTACCAGACGTAAAGTTCAGATATTCGGTGTGCGTATAGACTCAGTTCCACAAAAATACAACTACTTGATTGATGAGGATCAAGGTATGTACGAATTATGTGAGCGGATGATTTGTATCGCTAATGTTGATATCATACCAATACAATTGCTTTCGAAAACACTTTCAGTTCGTAAGTTTCTCGGTGTGTATGAATCAAGTAAAAGGATTACACCTTCAGTGTTTTTTCTTAATTTAAATTGGGCCCCATTCACAATCAAAATACTACTCCTCTTTTCACAAAAGTAGGTCTAAATTTCACAAAGTCTGCCTGTCATCATACTTTACATTTCGCTATTTTCACAACTGAAAGGGCCCTCGTACTGCTCACAAAACAGCGAGAAAAAACACTCACATTGGTCGAGTTATTAGCGTTTGGATTTGCTATTTAAACCAGTTAAGTTAGATGTTGTCCAGATCTTTTTAAATTATTTTCAACTTGTCTGTTTGCAGGATCAGATGGTACGGGAACACATGGACCAAACTCAGTATTGAGTATGCTACACCATTCGTTATTCAGATATGGGTTGGGTGAAAGGGCATGCGTCATGCACGCTGATAACTGTGGAGGTACATGTACATATTACTCTATATCCATCAAACATATCCATGAATAACTGGCTACCATGTGTTCATATCATTTTGCCAATCAGTACTTATGTAGAAAATATATATATAATTATATATACAATAGAAACTAAATGAACTTCGCCAATGGTTGCATTATCAAAAGCATTAACTTCAGCCTGCTTGTAGCAAGATGTTTTACATGAGTGTTTCGAAATTTACTCGTGCTCCTCTTCTCATTGTGTTATGATAATGTTGACATTTCAAATCCGATTGAAGCGAACTGTTTATTTTCATATAAAGGTTAAAAAGCTATACAAGCTTTAACAAATTTTCTGCTCAGTCTATAGCAATCGTACACAGCTAAAGCTCAACAACACAAGCACTGGATTCTTATATCTAAGTGGAGTGTCAGGTATTGCCACTTTCCAAGCTGGGCAATATTGCTAAGATGAAACATGTTCACTGTTCGTCGAACCACATAACTCTTCTTATATAACAACTCACAAACCAGTTCACGTCGATATAGCCATTTGGCAAGCAGAGCAATCCGTAAAAAAACGCAGTATTTATACTAACCGAGGATTATTACCGGCATAGGATGGTACCCCGTGAATAATGAGCGCAAACAAAGTTCCAGTCATGTACGTTCGTACCACTGAGGTTCGCCACAATTTCTGATAATTTCTGTATTGTTACTTTATGATAATCTTTAAATTTTGTGGAAATAATGATCTATATACAATATGACCATATCCTTGCAAGTGGGCCATCGCCAACAAAGCAAAACTTTTTTTTTTTTTAAATTTTGAATTAAATGTCTCAAGTATTATATTTCTTTTCAAGCGAAAAGAAAATCGTCAGGGTGATGTATAAACATCCCGAACATGACGTCAGTGGTATTTTGTCTCGATCCAAAAAAGTTGTGGACAGTTGTGAAAAGGTAAATAGTGTTTACATAAATTGACCTTGCGTATTTGAATAATGCAAAAAGAACGAATGCATCTATAGGGTCAAAATAAATTAATCTGATTCGATAATAAGTACTGTTCATAGTGCTGTTATTACATATTTGATAATTCTAACAATTTCCCACATACATGTACACGCTTTATGACACTTTTGAAAACATTGTTGCAAAAAGAGAAATCGTTTTCAATTGTCTGCATTATATTTGCTGTATGTGGTGAAGGATTAGTGCAACCGTAATCAGGATAATGTAAACAAGAAATTGAGTCCCAAGTTAGTGAATTATAATAGTTATGATCTAAACTATATCATAGTAATCACTCTGGTGTGTGCTTCCTAGATACTTAACACATCAGCGTTTCCAATAGGGGTGTACTACCTTAAGCCATTATCACTAATTGCAGTGATAAAAGTGTATACTGACGTGTATGACTTCAAACATAATCTGATTTCATTTGTTCAGCTCTTAGAAGGCGAGGTTTATCATTACCACGGCAACTTTATTTTGAAGAATCCGAAAGAAGGCGGTGCCTATGTGTGGCATCAGGATTATGGGTATACTCACATTTAAAACTTTCCCACATATAGACGTTTTCTGACGCCTCTACAGCAGACGGATTTTGAAAACATTATGACAAAAGAAGAAATTGCTAAAATTTCTCCTTTTACCACAATGCTTTCAACTATTTTCAGTAATTTTACCTTTATTTATAGAGCTCTACCATGTGTTTACCGAAATGTTTCCAAAGTCGTCTGCAGTATGTCGGAAAGGATTAATTAGTTAAACATTCTCATACATACAGGTGCCGCATTGTGACGCACCTGATGCAGACCACTTTTGAAAACATGGTGGCGGCCAAAAATAGAAAAAAGGATCAAAATGCCAACTCCATTCAATAGTTACATTTTATTCAACCATTCTGCGTAGATGCCTTTCAAAGTCGTCTGCTGCAGATTTATTAATCGTCGCGAAGAGTTAATTGTTTTGTCTCCGTATCAATCTACCTGTTCACAGTCACGTGTCATACAGGTACATTCTGACTTCTTATATGAATCACTCTCGACATAATGAGTGTATAAGTTTTTACTAGATTTAAAAACATGTCGGCAACATGAGAAACTACTCATTATGAGCAATTATCTCTTTGTCGCAATGTGTTGCAAATGCCTAAAATCCGTCTAAATGTTTAAAGCAGTAAGATATTGTTTCAGGTACTGGTACAAACACAATCTGTTCCCTGATTTGATAACGGTTTGGCTGCCGATGGACAAGGCAACACTGACAAACAGCTGTATTCAGGTAATTAACTATACAAATGTTAGGTCAAATTACGCCGAAAGGGCGATTGGTTCGTCCAGAAGTCAAAGTTTTCGTAAAATTTGACTTATTGGGTTTTTTATACCGCATTTATTCAGTTATATCATTGCCACGATTGTTTTGAATACCAACAACAAATGGTTTTGTTGAGAAATAAGAGATATATTGTGGGGTGAAATACCTTTTTACTCTCAATTAGCTAGTACTCTGTATATATTTAATAATTATATTACTTGTACGTTCCTTCTAGGTTTTGTCATTTCAAAAAAAAAAAGCTCCTTTTGATTATTTTTACATTTCGATACAGACATTTCAAAAGTAATGCTACAGCTAGTCTTTTCATTATGTTGAAGATAATGCTTCTGGTAATGCAATGGTTATCGAATTTTAATAAATATAATATTATGCGGTCTTAACGACGTCATCAATATTTAAGAGATGCTCAAGGGCAATTAACTCAACTCTTTTCAGCGACAATGGTAATATTTAGGTTTCTGCAAATAATTCAGAATTTAGCAAGTTAGCTCGTAATGATCTGTCTCATCTAAAATCAGTATCATCTGCCGTTTAGTTTTAGAAAAATACAAAAACACCTCTTTTTATATGAATATTGATTTCCCCGATGTTGAACATGGAAGGGTCTACTTTAGGAAATTCGTCAGTGAAAGAGTTAAAACATATTGATGTAACAATAGTTGAGATCTAGTTACTCATCAACGCTTCGGTGGTGAAATGGTGTGGAAGGTTGCGGGTTCGATCCCCCGCCGGGTCATACCAAATACATTAAAAATGGTAGTAACGGCTTTTCTTCCTTGGTGCCAAGGGTTTTAGGATTAGTATTACGACTGGTCTCATACTAAATAGGCCAGTAGTACTAGAAATGAACACAGAAAACGCTGTGGTGTAAGAAAACAATTGTAGGTTTAAATCATCATAGAAACACATTACTCATATATGTGACCCAATCGTCATGTAGAAGGAGAATTTTACGTAAGAAGTTTATTGAAACTCTTTGTCTACCTGATGTACAGCGCACTGCTAGATCAAACTGGTTAAATGCTGCGGCTCATTTAAGAACAGATTGATTGATTTATTGATTAATTGATTGTTGTTTTACGCCGCTTTAAACAATTGTTCCGTTATATCACGGTGTTTCCTGGGTAAGTTACCAGTATTACTGGTCCATTTATCTAGAGACCAGCCAGTTTGTCGTAATTCTAACCCCGCAATTACGTATGGTGACGAAGTGCAACAGAGTAAGAACAAACACATCAAACTAGATTAGTCAATCCATTACAGAGTTGAACTCAAAGAACATAAACCATATTAACAATGGAAAAGGTACAGTTTAAAAGAATATATGGTTTTAAATTTATCATTAAACTTATAAGTCTCCATTACGTCTGATGGAAGTCAAATTTATTGCAACTCAATTATCTTCACAGGTACCGAATTCAACAATCAAAGAATGCCAAAACTACACGGATTTCAGTAGCAAGGAGTTTATTGATCCAATTGCAAAGCAGGAGGACAGGCAATATTTTCCTGTAACTAAGGTTGTACAATAACGTATTCAAGTTACTGTATAGATTGGAACATTAGCGAAGTGGAAAGTCTACATGTTAATAAACAGCCCATTCCAACGTCAATAACAGAAACGTTTTGCTCATTTTAGTGTACATGAGACTCTACATGGATATATTCATTCATTTATAGTCTAATGTGTATCTTTGAATAATCTTTGTATTTTATAATTTTGTTTTAATTTATCAATTTTGAAAACATTTGTTTTCTTCTTATTTTGACATTAATTTATGCATGACTGTTTAAAGATTGTAACCAAAATGTGTTAGACAGTGCGTTTAATAAACACTAGTATTTGTGTTTTTACTTTCATCCGGTACTCTGTTACCAGCTTCCAGCTTCGTAGAAAATTGTTTGACCAACAGGGACTGGCAAGAGTACCATGGAATCCCGCAGGCTGTGACGCTACTCCGTCAATCATGAAGGCTAATACGAACCAATCGCCCTTTCGGCGTAATTTGACCTAACATCTGTATAGTAAATATGAGCCATCCCTCGAAAAAACCAACAGTGTGGACTCTGCGTAAAGTATCGTCCCGGAACAGCCTAAGAATGCCGCGCAGGCTAATCCGGACATACGATTTTCGCCTCCTGTGGATTATCTGATTCAGGAATCATTACCCTTTTCCATTTTCCCCCTGAAACGAAATGTGTCGGCCCGGATTAGAATGCATCATGTTGGTTTTCTCGTGGAACGGCTCATATGACATACCCATCCACTGGAACAGAGCAGATACCTGTCGCAGCGCTGTAATGGTCTCCGTCATTTTCGAGCACACGTTTAAACTCAATACGTTGGTATCGCTAGTAATCCAGTGTGGCTGTACTTGCAGAAAATTAAATTATTTCGATGATGGTTATTTTTTAAGAGGTGTATAAAGTGTTGCGGAGAGTTAATACATAGGTGTATTTTACAGGAATCATTCACTCTTTACTGTACTGTTTTAAACGAAGACAAAACCAATCATCTTACAAGAATTATTTACGTTATAAAGTGTCCTACTTGTTTAAACGAAGCCAAAACCAGTTATATTACAGGAATTATTCACGTTATAATGTGTCCTGGTTTAAACGAAGACAAAATTACTAGGAGTTATCTCGTATCTATGTACTGTTATGGTATATTATCATTGTTGTAAAATTCTAATAAACGATCAGTTTCTATGTGAATGACTTCAACAATTTTAATATCGGAAAGATAAACATGACTTTAGATGTTTTTAGAACGTTCATGGAAGGATAATTAATGCCTATGCTTAAATATACTATATCCAGGTCATATTTTCATATCATGGACTGCGAAATTGGCTCAGTTCTTCAAAAATGGATATATATTTTGCCAGTTCCTTACCTTCTTCAAATATTTTGCCTAAAAAAATCACAATTTAAATCTTTGTGAAAAATGTTGTATTTGCGTAAAGTAAAGACTCAGGTATACATTTTACCAGTTTTGACTGTACGACCAAAATTATCTAGTACTGATTCCCCATTCTTATTTCTCCATTATGAATTTATATAATCTTGTCAAAAAGAACAAGATTGTAAGTTGCTGCTCGTATGAAATAGCATAATACGTTTACTGCATATTGGGTAGTGAGTTTTTATTCATGCGTTTATGTCAGTTTATAATCACTGGTACAATTTCTCAAACAGCTTAAGTATATGACCACTGGTACAGTACCGTCTCTGACCACACTAAATCTTTTATCTTATTTGGTACATTTCGTCTATGCAGTTCCAGTTGTTTACTGTTTCGAGATAACGCTTTATTTACCAAGGGATCATGAATTATTGAACTATTGCCGAGATATGACTTGAACAATGTTGAAAACGTAAGCTAAAAGGTTGTGAATGCAGAAATCTCGTAATTTGAATGGTGGATTCGGAAATATTAGCTAACAAATTATTTACGTCATACAAAGTCAATGATTCATTACATGTAAGACGTTAAACGAATTAAAACGTTGGTATACATATATTTGTAAATATAATTCTTTAAAAAAAGATAAAAAACATCAAAGATACAATGATTATCCTGTATAACACAATTTGACCCCTTTATATATTGGTCTGAGAGCGTAGCGTGTTTTCATAACTTGGTGGCATGGTGACGCTCCGCTGTTCATAAGGATGCTCGGAGGTAAATGCTTCACGATCAGGCATCTCATATGGGTTGACTTCTTCGGGGGATCTCTTATTCGCTTGTCCTAATCGCCTGTAATTTGGAAAACAAGCAATGATAAACATGTACAACCTTCCGTAAAGAACATATTACAGACGAAATCCTACGTCCTTATATTATACTTTTGTAGATACTATTTGAGACATGTTATGTTTTCGAAAATGTCGATTGCGATAAAAGGGCACATTTGTAAATCGTTGTTTAGTTAATACCCATCTTTAAAAGCACACTTGATGTTTGCACGTCTAGATGCCTAACATGAAATAACCTGAGCAGACTGCACGGAAGCGTAAGCTGATCTGTTTATTATCTGGTAGTCAAGTCCTGAAGATGGATTTATTTTCGTATGACACATGTATGAGTTTGTATCTTCTCCTAAAATGGTCGTCAGCATAAAATAAACTTTGATTAAAATAACACGCCAACGAAGCTTTAACACCTCAAATAAACATAGCTTTTATTATGAACAAATCATTATTGAAATGACTTATTGGTGGTCAATTATGTACGATTATCAGGCACTGTTTTCCTTCCATCAAAGTATTCTCCGTTATCAATATTGAATATATTGTATTTGTGGCGCTCAACCAAGTTATAATCAAAGCACTAAACCTGCTAACGGCCTGGGGGCTGCAGGAAGAAGTTCGGGAAGTAGGGGAAATGTGAAAGGAAATAACAATTGCAGCGTATGTTTATTTATTTATTGTTAAGAAGTTGAAAGATCATATCAAAAATAGCAAATATTATGAAACTGCCAATCTGGAAACAGGAGGACATTGTTGGCACTATATCGCTCACCTGAGTGCAAGAGCAACCTCAAGAGTGTTATCAAAAGTTTCCTTCATTTGGCGTAGTGATCTAATTTTATTTTTACATAATATGACCCATTTCCGAAAATGGACTAGATATTATCAACACAAACATTCTGACAAAGTTTCAAAGTTTCAAGCTGCTGGAGCAAAGAATGCGGCCTCCAGAGCATTAACAAGATTTTCCTTCAAGTTTGACTAGTGACCTAGTTTTTAACAAGGCATGAACCATATTAGAAAATGGTCTAGATACCATTAAAATAAACATTATGACCAAATTAAAAAAAAAAGTGGCTTCTACAGTGTTGACAAAATTTTCCTTTAATTAGGCCTAGTGACCTAGTTTTTGAACAGAAATGACCTATATTCAAACTTGGCCTAAACATAATCAAGACAATCATTCTGAAACAGTTTCAACATGATCAAGTTAAAAATGCAGCATCCAGAGTGTTAACAAGACTACCCTTCAATTTGGCGTAGTGACCTAGTTTCTGACCAAATATGACCACTAGTCTAACTTGACCTAAATTCAGACAATTAACAAGATTTTACTTCAATTTGGCCTAGTGACCTATCTTTTGACCCATAATCGAACTTGGCCTAGATATCATCTAGATCAACATTCTGACCTAATTTTAAACTTTTGAAACAGAAAATGCGGCTTGTACAGTGTTAACGATATTTGTTTTCAATTTGGTATATTGACCTAGTTTTTGAACAGATGTGACCAATATTCGAACTTGGCCTACATATCATCAAGCAAATATTCTTATACAGTTTAAACATGTTCAAATTAAAAATGTAGTCTCCAGAGCCCCCTTTAATTTAGCCTAGTGACCTAGTTGCGGACTTAATATGACCAATATTCAAACTTGACTTAAATATCATTAAGACAAACATTCTTACGAGAATGCCGTTGATACCTCCACAGCGCTTGCGGGCACCTGCACAGCGCCATCGGGTCGCCCGGTTGATGGATAGGTTGGCGTCTGTTACAGCTACAACTTAGTTCTTGGTGCAGTGTTGGCTGAAGTGGAGAAACATGGTCTCAATCACTTCACTGCCCCTCTCTTTCTCATGTGGGATTTTGCACTCTCCTTCTCCTTCAGTTCTCCCATCTTTTCTAAGGCATCTTGTAGTACTGTTACTTTGACACTTTTGTGATAAACTTTGTGTTAACTTGTTACCTTTTGTGAAGAGCGCGACTGGATGATCTGATTATTGATGGGATGAGCCGGCTTTCTTAACCTGCAAGCCACAGTGGGTGATCGGCCAGACGCCGGCCTGTCCCCGGTCAATGTCTGCCCAATTTCCGACCGGGCTCTGAGCGGCGTCTGGATAGTCTGGAAAATCCAAAATGTAGCCCGGCGCTGGCCGGATATGTGTGATGCCCGTCCAGACATCGTCTAAACATCAACCGATTAACTTGCGATCAGTTTGCGATGAGGTTTTAAGCCCGAGTTAAAAATAACTCGATGCCCGATGGAGTCCCAAAGGGTTCTGGCCGAAAATGTCGAGAAATCCGCCGCCGACTACTCGCAAATATATCGCAAGGTAACTGTGACTTGGGTTTAAGTGATACTAGGTAGGCTATATTTTTAATTCCTAAATGTGCCTTTATAAACAATATAAATCTGCAGCAGAAGACTTCTGAAAACATAAAGGTTGATGTCATATCTCTAAGTGCAGATATAAGGCACTTTCCTGAAAGCATTTTCTTCTCCATTGATGATCTTCAGTCGGACTTCACGAGGCCAATAGTTGAAATTCTTTTTTCGAACTCGCAACTTTTCACTAACAATGTTATCGCTATCCGACGAATTGGGTGGATATTCGGGATCACATTCCTTAATCAAGTCATCAATGGTTGAATGGTTGGTAAGATAAGAGTAATACACTACCCAATTCATTCTCCTAGCACTCGATTTACACCTGGAGTGTGTCGTCCGATTGCACAGGTCTTCCCTGATAAAGATTACCAACTCGTCGTTAAGTGCTATATCAACTGGAGTAAGAATGTCGTAAAAGCTCGCTGCTGAAGTGAGGTAAATCGTTTGAGGAATTCTTGAAGCACATGATCCAATAATGGGATAGTTATAACAGGCTTATAATACATTGATTGCTTAGCGTTTGTCAAACTTATATTGGAGTACTCAAGTCTTAAGTTTTTCACTGATGTTCCAACAGCATTATAATGATCTGGTTTGGGTGTTAACAGCAATTGGCATGCTGACAACTTGGAACAAATGGTTTTACTAATAAAGCCCCAGGCCAAAAATAGTCTCTGTATAACTACTTGTCGTAGCTGCGTACGGCTATCTGACGGCAAATTTCAAATCCTCTTAAGACCATTTAGTCTATAGGGGCAAGGTCAATATTATTGATAAATATTAAGTTCTCAACGTTTATTTCTTAAGGGGAATAATGTCTTGTACACACTCACATCACAGTATCCCTCTTCGTTTCTGGTTCATAAAGATTAATCAAAGTTTCATCCGTAGTGATGATACGGTATAGAAACTAATCACTTTCCTTTATCCACCTACCGACTCTGAAGTGTAGTGGTAGAGCGTGCTCAACATTAAATCACTTAAAATGATATATAATTATACATGATACCTTTCATTATGATTGGACGTCATTTTCTGATGAAAAATGGTCCGTTCGTGAACATTTAGACTGTACCTTGTACATTCCAAATATTCTCTTGAAATGTTATTAGGTTTGTAAAGACGACGTAATATAGGGGTTGGGGAGGGTGGAGTGTGTGTGTGGGGGGGGGGGGGGGGGGGTATTTCGTTTGTTAAACTGATAAGTGATGACGACATATGCAACTTTACTATACCTCTTCCATATAAGATATACAACTGCTCCGACAATGGCTTCAATAAGCAGGATTGTACAAGTAGTTCCCCCAATCGCTACGCCTACTAGAACAGAGCAAGATGCCATCTCGGAAGGCAATTCTTCTACAATAAACAATGTGTTTGTATATGCGTGTATAGAAATGAAGAAAGGTTATTGTGGAAAAAGTTTTACTTGCTTGACTATGAATCTAGCATCATTATATTATACCTGAAATGATAACGGTTATATAAACGTTATCTGTTAGGTAAAATAACACAGAAATCATTCAGAAATCGGGGTAAAAAGTGACACAATTGCTCAATGAAATGTATATCATAATTGTAACATTAATTTCATCTTAAAGATATATGTGAACCATAACGTATTTGAATACTTAATAAGGATCCTTGCAAGAAAGAATTCGTTAGGCGAAAATGGTTACCGTCACCTTCGACCAAATCGTGGCCCGGACAAAACCGGTGTTTAGTATTCTCTACTTTTACTTTTAAACATGGTCAAAATACTTAAAATGATCAAATCAATCATTTACAATTAATTTAAACTCAATGTTAATATACGCAATGCATTCTGGTGATGGTATACACTCATTTCGTCGTAAACAAAGTTTTTTTAGGAGTTATTTGGCTGTAGACCAGCATGACCGCAAATGTATTTGGCGTAATTTGACCTTAAATGCGAAGACATGTTTCAACCAACGCAGCATTTCTAATCTGAATTACGGCACGGCATCATATGAGAAATATATGAATCAGTTCAACATATAAATCATGCACATGCATACCATGTATTACAAAGCGGTCATGGATGCCTCACAAAACCGTTTCATAACAAATCAAACATATTTCGCTGTGTTTAAATTTCTAAACAGCAAATTGTAATACTAGAGAATGCAGGCTTCTTTAAATATCACAAGCGTGAAAACCAATAAAACAAATCGTATTGCTAAACCTAGCTTAACAATATAACGCATTCAGTAATGTGCTCAAGCATATTGCTCTCTGATTGAGTAATACAAAATGTATATATACTCACAAAACATGGATTAGTGTTTGATCTTTAAATAGGATGTATGATGCATGCCGTGCAATGATGATAGAGAGCTCCTTTCATTTAGTTTACACATTTACCTTCAATGCAAAGTTGTCTCGTGTAGCCTGTTACACAACCAGTTTCACAAAATCCATTTATTTTGTTACAGGTAGTACCGCCCTTACAGTTACCACAAAGACGTTCACACTTGTCACCATAGAAACCGTCTAAACATGCTACAATATTAACACAACATGTATTACATACAGTTTTATTTAAGGCAATTTGAAGTGCTCACTGCTTTGCTGGTGCCCTTTTAAGATTATTTAAAGAAATACATTCCATGCAGAATAACTACGGTTGCAATCGGAAACGAAAAGGAAAACTTAAAAAAGCTTTTGGACACAAATTGTTAGGCCTAGAGCTAAGATAATTAGTGTATTGTATAGCCTAGTGGTTCTCTAACAATATTGTTCAAATATGCCCCTGGGGTAACTTGTTTTACATAGATATCTATAATTAAAAGCTTCTTTTCTGAAACCGAAAGTGTTACCGAAAGTGTTGTGGTTAGATATTTGGTGTGTAGCATTGTCGTATGGTCCTCTACCAGGATTTATCAAAGTATGCTCCAGTTTTCAAAATTGGCCCCGCTACGAGGTCACCTATTTTACATAGAGATTGTTTCAAATGACATCCTCTCCTAACCCGCCTAGCCAATTGTGATGAAACTTCACTGGGATGTTCCTTGTGTGATACCTTTTCAACGAAGTTAGTTCCATGCATAATTCTGGTTGTTTTGGTGTGTAGCAAATTATTCGAGCTACCGCACATAACCATAGCTTCAAAATTTCAAACAGATTGGAATTAACGAGTTTGAGATAAATGGCAGTATATCTTTCGTGCGCCCTCCAAGCACTGTTCAGACGCCATGTTTGGTTATATAATATAGCTGGGTAAAAAGACCATAAACAAACATCAATGAATATACATTTTAATCTAGAACTTTTATAGTATCATATGCGTTTGATACTCAGAAGGAAATATTTAACTTTTTTTTAGACAAGGTAGGTCATTCAGACAAGAAAAACTCAAATTCTGCTCAGGGACATATACTTTTCTCTTCAAATACTGATGAATGATTGTTATCTTAATAATCTGAAGAAGTTTTAGAAATAGTTTAATATTATAAATTAGTTTGTTCCTTATTTCAAAGTTTTGAACCTGTCTGTTCTTACAGCTGACAGATATAGGTTCTCACAAGGGAAAAAATGCGTCTATTTTTGAGTTGTAATTACAACATATCATGTGAACCTCCAAAGCTATAGATAAAATAACTTCAGAATGAGATTTAAACCACAAGAAGACTACAAATTAGCATGTTATTTGTCAAATATTGGTAAATTGCATGAAAACGTTTTTTATATGTATTGAAATAGAAAAAAAATGCATATTATAAGGACTTCATAAATGATCCTAGCATAACATTGAGCACAGCAACGTACCATTTTATTGTGTTATTTTTGTATTATCCATACATCCAACTTTCAAAAAAACAATGTTACTAAAAAAGTTAAATATTATAAAAAACATTCCTAGACGGGAAATACAGTTTTTCCGAAATGATATTCTACTTCACTGTGTCCATCGTCCGATAAATCTTAAGTTATCATCTATATCTTCAAATAACCGAGCGTTATGAAAATTCAATAATGGGATTAAAACTTGTACTGTTTTAGAGTGCTAGAAAAAAAAGAAATAACAAAGTTATACAAATAGCTAAGAACCATGTGATATCGTCAATGAAAGTTGATTTGTTAATTTTGGGTAGGTATATATAGCGATATATATTTTCAATTTCTAATAAATATGTATATCTATGAATCGGTCCGTGTGTGCATTCAGTTCTCTACACATTATATGCGACCGTTTAACAATTCAAAGAACAAACCACGGAAAGGCATTCGTTACTGCATGTTAATCAGCCACGACAAACGAAATTCGATATCGGATATTTTTAATTTGAAAACAGTTTTCATAATCGTTCTGCTTGTGCTTCTATGATTCTTATATAACAACACTGAGAATAGGCAGGATTCTGATGAGTCTGATCTAGAACTGCAATGTTTACAAAGTTCCGAATGACAGGTTTTGTGTATCGTTGCTCCAATATGCAATTTACGTATTTATATAGTACGGTGGCATATAACTGCCACCACTTAACTGATACTTGTCATGAACACTTGAATTTCCCGTTTATTAAGTGTAGTGTTAAATTTTAATTCATCATGAAGTCAAGATAAATAAAGTAACGCGAAAATGTCGTGATCTAAACCGCCGCCGCTTATTACCAGGATCAATGAACAATTTTTGGTTTCATGAAGATATTTAACCTCAGTTTTTATGAAAATGTCCACGTTAATAAGGCCTCGCATGGAATCTTTAAGTTTTGTCGAAATTTGCTGTCGCCTTCGACATCTGGTACCTGTGGTTCACATTTTATAACATATCTCTGAATGGTTAAAGACGGATGTGAACACCTCGACATAAACCACTCCGTTTATTTAACATAGAAATCGTCAAAAACGAGGACGGGGTTATGTATCTACATGTAATAATGTCTATAATCACATAATTTTCGAATAAG
Source organism: Serripes groenlandicus (assembly GCA_031761405.1). Taxonomy (NCBI): domain Eukaryota; kingdom Metazoa; phylum Mollusca; class Bivalvia; order Cardiida; family Cardiidae; genus Serripes; species Serripes groenlandicus. The sequence goes on along the minus strand of JASEVX010000006.1, from coordinate 14,482,592 downwards.
AGTGATCTTTGCATATACTCAAAGGGCTTCGCGATCTATTTAAAATGTTCCTGTAAATTAAATATTTAAAGTCAATTTTGTGTCAGCTGCAAATATTGATGCATTCTATGGTACTTTACGGTGGTGGGATACAGTCGAATTGCTTGGGTGCCTGGAGTGGAATTTAGACTCATGGGGGTGTACAGCTATTAGGTTATAGCCACCTTGACATTTCTTTCATAAGAAATGATTATTTTCAAGATATTTAATCTTTTCTTTGATTGGTTAATGATCTAAAACAGGCAGAAACATGAAGTGTTGTCATTTCTTTAAACATGTGACACAGTTAAACCTAAAAATGTTATGTGTTTCTGTTTTGTTTCGTCTTGGAGACCTGTATAATGCGCGAACGCAGAAAATTTGCCGGACTCAAGTCGCAAAACCTTGGTTTGGGTGGCATAGGACATTTGAAATTTCTTTGAAAATAATTGCCTAATTGTCCGTATATTTGCTATTTTGCTTTCATTTATATCATACTCTGTAAATGTATACACACCAGACCTCTGAGGGCACAGTAAGTGTCTAAAAGAGCATCAGGGTCCAAGCATATGACAGGTCAACTTTGTGTTGTCTGCAAACATGTTTGGATACAGAAACACTGGTTGAAAATGATGATACTGGTTGCCTAAAAAGTCTGAGAATAGTGCATAAATATTAAGTTTGATAATTTCTATGAATATGTGACACAGTAAAACCTAAATATGTGATATTTTGTCTAATTTTCCCTTTGCGAAGACCTATGTATTGCGTGAAAGCATAAAACCTGGCCGATTAAACTGAAAAACCTAGGTTTGGGTGGTATAGAACAATTTAATTTTCTTTGATAATCATTGCTTAATTGACATAATATCTGCTTCTGTGTTTTCATTTGATATCATTCTTTGTAAATAATAAGAATAAACATATCCATAATAACATTTTTTTTGTCTTAAAGGTCAAATTATGCCAAGTACATCCGCTGTCATGCTGATCTACACCCAAATAGTCCCTAAAACACCTTTGTTTGCCTAGAAATGAGTGTATATCACCACCAGATTTGATTGATTTGATCACTTTTAGTATTTTAATCTTGTTTGAAAGTGATGGTAGAGAATGCTAAACATCGGTTTTGTCCGGGCCCGATTCGGTCCAAAATGACGGTAACCATTTTCGCCTGGTGAGTTCTTTCTTGCATAATGTATGACCCCCCAATTTTCATTGGATTGTCTTAAAGCTGAAAGGAAATTCTCTTCAATCACATTGGTGTTCTGCATGAGAAACGCTTAGAAAGTGTGGCAATAGAGGACTGAAACTCGTCAATTTACAAGGAAACAAAGAAGGAGTTTATTTGTAGTTTTGTATCTTGGATCCAGGGGGTTGTGAGTCTCAAACCAAGTTCGGCCAATATTCGTTTCAAGGTTTGATGAAAACCAATGCGACAAGCGTCCTTCCTTTTCCATCAATTGGCTAACAATATATGTGGAAAAGCAGCCAGATGATTGGAAAGACTTGTGTGGAGTACTAGTGTGAGAATATTAGGAAAGATATGGGTAGGTGAACTGGCCGTAGTTATATGACTGACACATTGTTGAAAACGGCGTAAAACTCCAACCAATCAATTAACGTATTGCTATGTGAAATATGTCCTTAACCATTTATCCTTTCCCTCACACAACAAATCTGCAGCAGAAAACATATATGCAAAAATATTTAGATCTCTAAATATTGAACTAATTTGAAAGTATTGCGGCAAGAGTAAAAATTGCTCAGCATTTTTTACGTTTCCAACAATGATTTCAAATGTCGTCAAAATGTGTCAGCGAGTGGAAAAGGATTCAACAATTTGCAGTTTTAGATCGTTTCTGATTCGATACATCTGTAAAAAAAGAAAGAAAAAAGAGTAGAGGTATGTTTAAGTTTGTTTTACAGCTGAGTAAAACTTTGTCAAAAAAAAAAAAAATTGGTCATCATGAATTTCTTTCACAATGTTGTTCAGATGCTGAAAGCTATAATGACGCGGATAACAAAATAAATCAAAATCAGACATGACTGCTACTTCTTTTCACTATGAAAAACATATACATGTATTTCCAAATTATGCATATTTGTCCAGCTCTTTTAGAAGAAGGCGGCACATAAAATGATATCAGGTTCTTGGTTAAAGCTAGCCGTATTGTATCCATTTATAAGTTGAAATTATAATGAGTTATCATGATTATACTAATAACCTTTCAAAGAGTAGAACTAAACATTCAAAACAGCTTAAATTCGACATCAAAAGCATTATATAGTCAATGTAAAACTATTTACAGTGAACAACTTTAAAATCAGTTGTCCATTCCAAAAGGTAGGTTATTATCACCTTATCACCTGACCAATTCAAAAGTTGAGTAGTCAAAATTGAATCAAAGGCCTCAACATACTATATCGATAACATCGTGTTATAAATATAAGGGTCTGCATTTTACACCAAAGTTGTCTTGGTTCCCAAGAAAAAAAGGCTACTTTTTCTATATACATATATCAAATTCAAATTGTTTATTGTATAATCAGGCCACCGGCCCATACACAAGTAATTAACATATACACAAATAAACATTACGTAATTGCATAAGGAGGTATAAATGTTATCATTTTATCACGAAGTTACATATATGGTTTAGCTCTGTAACAACACGACCTGTTCTGATTGTATTGTAGATAAATGTATATACACAGTAGCACAACAACTAAAACTTTTACAAGTGACAGATGAATGTATATAATTGATAGAAAGGTAGTACATCACACCTCTTGTACGTTCATGTATTCTCCTCTTTTTTGGAATGCATAATACAAGAACATTGCCAAATTACGAACTACTGTTTCATTTGTACATGACATTATATTTAAAAAGGACCTTTCATTAGGAATATTTAAAAATCATTTATTTATGTAAGAGTCGCGTAGAGCTGTATATAATGGACAGAACAATAAGAAATGCAACTCATCTTCTATAAAATCTTCACAAAAAACACAAAATCGATATTCCCGCGGTATACCTTTATGTCTACCTTTTACGACCATTAATGAATGAGAAGCGTTCCTGAAACTTGCTAGATTTCTAAATGTATTAACATCAATAATATATAAATATGATTCTTGACAATAAAATTGTTTAATATCAGAGATGTTTTTGTTATTTTCCTTGCAAAGATATCTTTAAATTGTTCGATTCAATAATCAAACTAATTCTTTGTTACGGAGGACATATTTGGGGTCATACATATTCAGATGCTCTAGAATCCGTACACCTTCATTGTTGTAAGAAATATTTGAAATTAAATAGTACAACAACTAATATAATAGCTTTAGGCGATTGTAGAAGATATCACCTCTTTATGCAACAGTTACTTAATGTTAAAATCTTTAGATGACACTTATGTGGAAACGTGAATCAGTTTATAAGATGTTTAAACAACGTGTAACAGATTGTTTCAAACAAGATTTGCATGGACGTATCAACACATCTGGTCGACGTCTTCACTATAAACATTATAAGTCTCTTTTGAATACAAAAAAATATCTACTTATAGACATGTCGTTTAACCATAAAATTGCTTTATCAAAATTTCGTTGCTGTAATCATAAGTTTAGAATTAGAATTGAGACTGGTCGCCATAGCAAAATTACTCGGGAAACATGATATGTTTGTACTGTTTTCAAAAATTTGATCATAACATTACTGAGTGTGAATATCATTAATTTTTCCAGTGTGAAAAGTTCCGCGAAATCAGACAGCATTTCCTTCACACCTGGTATAAATATTGTACTCACATTACTAGTTGCTACTGCTTACTACAATCTAATAACCATTTGTTAATTTGAAAATTAGCACACTACGTATACATGCTGTTGAAAGAGTTTTAGAGTTAGGGACATTTCTCAGAATGTAATAGATTTATAAATATTATGTTATGTAGTATGGGCCGGTGGCCTAAGTACTTTTGAATAACGATTTGTCATTGTCATTGTCATTGATACATACTGTATTATTCTAGAGTTCGACCATAACGCAGGACAACCATAACCTCGTGTATGCAGAACTAGATCTGAACACAGACAAAGTGTAACTCTTTGCTCAACAAGCATTTTCATGGACTTTTCCAAATTGAAAGAATTCATTTCCCACTTATATAATTACGCTCACATTAAAAGAAGATTTCAGATTGCTCATTACGAGCAATCTAAAATCCTCATACACGGTTTTCAAATGCTTGCTTTCATTGGTTGCAGGGACATACAGTAATATGAAGCAAAGGGTTATTTTCACTTTCTCCTAGTAATGCACCTTATAATATTCACCCATACACACTGTGCTGTAAATAGTTGTAAATGAAAGTGTCTGTTTTGTTACATAAGCAAACAAAACATTTCTGGATGATCTATTCTGAGGGATTTGTGCAGAGATAATTTGTTCTGTGATATGTTGATTTCTGATCTCATTAATAATTACGCAGGGGTATTGCTTTATGTTTAGATAATGGTCACAGTTGCATGATATTTCCATGAATCTATTATAAACGGTACCCATGGTGCATTGATTGTATATTTGTTATGTATGCACCTTTTCAGATAACATGGACATGACGGCTCAAGGTGATATATTGGGAACACGAAATGTCATTGTCCAATGTTAACTTTTGGCTTCAAACAACAATTATGTTCCTTGCATGGTCCCCACATAGGTTTTCCAAAATATGTCTATTCAATACAGATCTGCCATGGCAACAAACAGGGAAACCTTTGAAACTGATCTTGTCAGAAACTACTGGCCACGTTTTGAAATATTTTCACAGTTTGCTTAATCTGTTGGAATTCATTAAATCATGCCTGTCAGGGCTGTTTCTATGAATCACTATTGTAAATGTATGCCAAGAGTTGGATTGTATTCAATGCATAACTTTGTTGCTATGGAACATATAACAACAAAAGAAATGCAAAGTGTCTTTTTGAAAACTACTGGTGCATTGAAATTTTCGCCGAAGTGTTCCTTCTTTGTTCATCTAACTTGCTCAAGCTGGTGTAAATCCTCCAAAAACCAATACTGTGGAGATTGGGCTTGTTTCTTCCAGTGCTATAGTGCTACAGAAAAATCTCCTTGACCTAAAACAGTAACTGCTTTCAATATAATTCGGCACTAATGTTCCTTTGTTTGACCCTCAGTCAAGTATGTTGTAGCAGTTGCTATTGGCAGGGTTCCAAGTATAGTTCCTTTTGTCTTATTTAAATGATTGATTTTGTTTCTTTACAAGTGTATGCTTATGTGCTCTCATCTGATTCTCTTGTATTACTGTGTTCACTATGTGCTGTTAATTGTTATCATTAATTGTTTATGTTCAGTATAGCTATGATCAAACACTTTTTCCTAGTCTAGTCCATGGTTTAGAAAATTGTTTTCTTTCAAACCGTTTTTTCACAACATCATTACCAGTTCAGTTTATCGCATTGGTGCAGAATTTTAATTTTATATTTAATCATCATGGAACTTTGTCATGTTTCTCATGTACTTTGGGCCTCGTTCGAAACTGTCCAATTTGCATCAACTAGGTCATTTGTCAAAGCATTATAATGATTCATGGGGACTAGATGACCATGGTGCATTGTTCACACAAATGCTACATAACCATGTGCTCCATAAATACACATTTTCCAAATCTCTTACCAACACGCTATTAAAAATAGTCTACTAAGGGTTCAGAATTCTGTTATCTTTCTGAACTCTTACTCCAATCCATTCATAACTGATACATGATGAATTATTGCTTTCAATGTATAGGAGTAACACATGTATAGGAGTGCTTAATGCTCTTTGTGAAACTTCTTGTCTTTCATTATTTCACCTTGTTCTGTAACTAGTTGTAAGTATTAGTGTATGTCTTTTTATGTGTTCATTATGTTAGTTGCTAGATCCAATTGCATATATATGTTCTTGTTTACCAAATACTACGCTAAATAACACTAATCAGTTTCGACCACATCCTTAAACAAAAAATATGTATATAAACTAAGATTTATTTTAGATCACCTCAGCCAAAGGCTCTAGATGATATATTGGACGCACCCACTGTCCGTAGCTCTCCTCAAAGACCACTGGCTGCAAGTTAATGAAACTTGGCATGGATTTTTCTTACATGACCCCACTTTAACAGTTGTTCACATAATTCCATTGAGTGAACAAGTTGTTGCCATGGCGACAAAACGCAGATGAAAGGAGTGAGCTAAATTAAAAACATTTTTTTTTTTTAGAAACCAATCAAATTTACCCCGACATGTTCCTGTGACAGCTGGTGACCAAGCTTGTGTTTGACTGGATGTTGCCAAGCACGTGTATGTTGTAGAGCCAGATAGAGAACCATTCCTACATCCGGTAAGTGTTGTCCGGGTACCAAGCACGGTATTGTAGTTGCTCTTCTTGGATCTTGGGACATTCAGCAAGCCACATGTCCTCACTGAAATAATAATTATAATAATAATAATAATAATGATAATAATGCAAATAATATAATCATCGAATAAACCTGTGACAAAGAGAGAAATTACTTATGATGAGTCCTTTTGTCACAATTTTGTCTAATGTCACCGGCTTTAGATGCGCTAAATGTGCCAGCATGAGGGAATGGGATTAAAAATCCAAAGATGAACATATATAAACTAAATACAATTTATTGAAATTAAAAGTAAAGAAGTGAACTTTTATTGTGCATCCATTATGCGGCGTTCGCACTGTCCCGATTAAGGCTCCCTTTTAAGTTAATACAGCGCTACAACACGAACAGTGAAAACGTCAGATACCTATCCTCAGTGATCTTGAATGTCCCATCATTGTCTGAACGCAATCGTATACGTTCGTTACACGTGTCCTACGGATCGGGAATGTTCCGGAGAGGTCGGCCAAGCTCTCCCGACAGTTGTGTGCGTCCCGTAACATTCGGGAAACTCAGCCGATTTTGTCTAGTCGGATTGGTGTATCGGATCAAAATTCGTAACAATGTACTGTGTTGTCTGGAAGGTGTCTGGACGTTGTCCTGTGGAACTTGCATGATCTGGAGAAATTGTACATTGCCGTTTCTAGCCAATTGAGTTAAGATTGCGTCCAGATCTTTTCGAATGCAAACCGGCTTTGTCGAATCCGTTTATGAGTACGCTGCAGAGGTAATCGCCTACCCCACTACCCCATCACCACCACTCACTTCGGCAGATGAATGCATAGGACAAATTGAAATAGACTTTCTTTTCATTGGTTGTCTCGCACCTGTCTTCATGGCAGGCCCAGTCTTCTTCCTAGCAGGCATAGTGAATAAATTCAACCCTTATACAAATACAATTATATAATTTAAATGGAGACAATCGCTGAACTGCTGAACCTGGAGTGAGAATTCGCCGTCGAACGATTCTTTTATAGGACGGGCCTATCACGTGAAACGGTTTTCTTATAGGACGGGCCTATCACGTTAAACCGTTTTTTAACGGATGTCTTCTGTTAGCGTCGGTTCACTGTCTGGTCGCATTCGGTAGAATCGGGATGCTGTCGGTACAGATTCGGTCGTCTTTTACAATGCGAAAGATACAAATCGGATCAGAATCGGATTGAGAACGGGATAATCGGGACAAATCCGGCTGGAAACGGCTGAATCGGAACGCTTCCTGAACAAAATCTGATTGTTGTCGTGATTAAATAAATGTTTCTTACAAATGTTCACAAAGTTGATTTTCCAGCCACGAATCACAGGACCTTGATCAGACTTTTGACAATTTTTAATAAAGAATGGTCCTATCAAGGACGAAAATCCTGAACGTGTGACTGACGCTTTATAACCGTTTTCAAACACAAGTTCCCCAAACGTTAATCGAAAGTATCTCTGACAACATGATCGTTCCAGAGTTATTCCAGATTAGAATGTGTGGATATACGGATTGATATGTACATTGTGTTATTTGGGTTTTATGCCGTTTTCAACATTATTCATTTTCATTACGACGACAGTTCACTTATACATTGTACCTGGGTAAACAAACCAGTACAGTTGCCTTGCAAAAGGGTTCTTAACCATGAACTGGGGAGCGAACACGGGACGTCAAGTTCTTGGTATATAAACCAAATAAGCCTGTCCTTCGCTGTACATGTATGTGAATTTAATGGCACAATATCATTCAAATCCAGTATTGGGTTATAAGTATATGCAGTAACATTTGATCATCTGCTTTTGAACATAATATGTTAAATTGATCTTCTCGTAGATCGAGATCGGTTGATAACGTTGATTTATTTGGCATATTGACAATATAATTTTTTTTTTTAAATGTTTCCTGATATGTAGTTATGTTCACTGAATGCTGGGATCAGATACTACATATGTGCAGTCTGATCCTGATATTCAGGAACACGATTTATTTAGTATATAAGCCATATAACCCTCTCCTTTGCTGTACATGTATATGATTTTAGTGGCACAATATCATTAATCAAAGCACTGCAGTGCTGACGGCCTGGGGGCTGCTGGAAGGTTGGAGAAGTAGGGGAAAAGTGAAAGGAAATAACAATTGCAGCTTATATTTATGTTTTTATTGTCAAGAAGCTGAAAGAGCATGTCAAAAATAGTAAATGTAATTAAACTGCCAATTTAAAAACAGAAGGACCTTGTTGGCACTATATTGCTCACTTGAGTGCAAGAGCTCACAAGTATACACATTTAAGACATGAAGAATCAAATTTGACAGCAGGTTTAGGCAGAATATTTTGCAAGTTTCTGCATTATTATATTGAGAAATATGTCAATGTTAAATCGCATTCCTTCAAGTTGAAATAGTTCTCTAAACCATGTACTAGACTGGGAGAAAGTGTTTGAAATATGCAAAACTCATCAAGACAATTATTCTGACAAAGATTCAAAATGCAACATCCAGTGTGTTATCAAAATTTTCCTTCATTTGGCCTAGTGACCTATATTTGTTTACCCGATATGATCCTTATTCGAACACTTATCATTAAGATAAGCATTCAATATGTATGATGCCCAACCGGGTCGGGGAGTTGTGGGTTTGGGGGAGTCGGGCACGGGCAAACGGGCCCTCGCTAAATCGGCCACTACATTTGCCACGCTTTTTCTTTGTTTACCATTAATTTGTTCGACGCTAAATCCGCAACTACATTTGCCACGCTTTTTCTTCGTGGTTAATCCGCAATTGTATATTTCACGTGACTTCTTTCTTTTGTTCCGTTCCTCTTCGCGAATGTTAATAATGTTAACAAGCATCCATATTTGACCTCTCGGCGCATTAATTTCTAAAATCAATCGTGAAGGAGTGGCAATTTTAATAAATAAAAACTCTGGTATTCAGGTGAATAAATTTACTGAAATATTAATAGGCAGATTAATCAGTGTCGATATTACATTGCAAGACAAAGAAATAACATTAGTAAATACATATGGCCCCAACTATGATCATGATAAAAGAGTTTTTAAGAAACAGTGCTGACATAAATATTATCATCGGAGGTGATTTCAATACAGTTATAAATGCAGACTTAGACAAACGAAATAGGAAAAAAGATACTAATACAAATTACAGACACAGAATTAACGATTTAATACATGAATATGATTTTATTGATATTTGGAGATTTTTGAATCCAACAATACAACAATTTACATGGCATTTAAATACAAAACCTACTATTTTTAGCAGACTTGATTATTTTCTTATATCTGAATCTATCAATAACATAGTTAAACGTTGGAAAATTAAACCTGGGTATAAGTCTGACCATTCAATAGTGAATGAATGTATATTAGTTTATGGCGCATCGACAGCTAAGGTCATTTAGCGCGCAATTAAATTTAATGATTCATGATCCCTGGGTAAACAAACCAGTACTAGGCTAGAAAATGTGCCTTGCCCAAGGGCACTCCACCATGACCGTAGTGCCGCGACTGGGGATCGAACCCGGGACACCCAGTTTCAAAATCCCCGACGCTAACCACTCGACCACAGCGGATTCCCCATTCAATAGTGATTTTAACAATAAACTGCAATCAGCAAAAAAGAGGCCCTGGGAATTTTAAATTAAATAATTACTTACTCGTTGACGATGAATATGTTAGAAATATTACAGAAAGCATTAATGATGCAGTGAAAAATAAAATATGTAATACAAATACTATGTGGGAATTAAAATGAAGCATTAGAAATTTAACAATTAAGCATTCAACTTATAAAAAAAGAGAAAAGTATGACAGAGAAAAATTACTCAACGATATAACAATTAATGGCTGTATTCTAAGAGCAAAAGCAGTTCATATTGAAATGAATGAGAAAATCTCAACAAATATTTTGCGAATTTGGAAAAAAGTCATTCTGAAGAAAGACACCTATTCATAGACAAATAATTGATAACAAGGAAATAACTGATACTGACGATATTTTACACCTTCAAAAAGTTTTTACGAATAAACGTAATATATTGGATGATGAAAGTGGTAATGATTTTTTGATTTGCCCCTTCCAATACCCACATTAAGGAGAAACACAGTTGTGAGGGTCAATTATCTGACTATGAATGTAAAAAAGCATTATTCGATATGAAAAATGAAAAAAACGGATTAACGTAGAATTTTATAAAACATTTTTGAATGTGTTAAAAACATACTCTGTCGATTCTATCAATGATTCCTTTAAAAATGGTTCACTAACAACTCTACAAAAACAAGCTTATATGATTCCCACTCTCTTCCTCTATCTCTCTTCATTTTCTAAATTCTTTAATAGTATTTTCCTTCTTTAGAGCATTATTTGAAAAACAAAAAGACGTGTAATTATATTTTTTTTATATATTGTGACATGCTTTTTGTGTAAATGATGCGAAATAAAAAAAGAAGAAAAACAATTTCTTAATATATTCGACCACGACGGATTCTTTGATGTGCATACACTGGTCGCTAATGACAATAGTTTCGTCAAATATTTACATCTCAGTAATAGCTGAACATAAAAGGTATAGCTTAAATTAATTTATTTTACACAAATTGCTTAATGCGTTTTTGCAGCCTGGATTATTCATTACCGATGTTTAATTAATTGAGAATGAGTCGGTACTCGCGTTATATTTGTGATAAGATCACAAAGCTTGATCCTGTTATCACAGAACATATGGACCACCAGGCCGCTGCTTTACACCTGAACAACGTCTACCCATTAAACAGGTTCATAAAGCAGTAGTCTGTCTCGTTTGTACTTACCCGGTTGAAGACTGTTACTTAATGCCATATATCTCTGTCTCGCTTGAAGACTGCTTCTTGCTAGAGATAGTGAACCAGTAGTGCTGTGTAAAGAGTAAGATAACCTTTAACCATTCCCTTTCACATACAACAACTCTGTGGCAGCCTACTTTGAAAACATATTTCAAAAATAGAGTTAATACAATATAGTGAAAAACAATGTGGCACAAGGAGATATCGCTCATCATGAAATCTTTCTCATTTTGCCACAATATTTTTCAAAAATCGTCCACTGCAGAGGCGTAAGAAAGCGTCTGTATGTAAGAAAGGGTTAATATTTCAAACAAACAAGGATCACATTTCTAATATCTTTGAGTGTATTTCAGAATTGTGACTACAAAAGCAAGAATAGCATTTAGCAAAGCCTAACGAGCAATATATATCTCATCTATAGTCAAATACACATCGAATAAATTACCGATAGCCAAATGAGCATTGTATAACTAAACGGCAGTTAATGTACTGAATAGCTTACCGTTGGTCAAATGAGCGATGTATAGGTTACTGATAGTCAAATGAGCATTGTATAACTTACCAATAATCACATTAACTTGTTATAGCTTACTAGTAGCCAATTGAGCATTGTATTGCTTACCGATAGTCAAATTATGATGTTATAGCTTACCAATAGTCATTTGAGCATTGCATAACTTGATTGTCAAATGAGCATTGTATAGCTTACCGATAGTCAAATGAGCATTGCATAGATCACCGATTGTCAAATTCGCATTATTAGCTTACTGATAGTCAAATAAGTATTGTATAACTTACTGATAGTCAAATGAACATTGCATATATCACCGAATTGTCAAATGAGCATTGTACAGCTTACTGATAGTCAATGAACATTGTACAGATCACCGATTGTCAAATGAGCATTATAAAGCTTACTGATAGTCAAACGAGCATTACATAGACTACTACTAGTCAAATGAGCATTGTATAGATTATTGATAGTAAAACGAGCATTGTATAACTTACCGATTGTCAAATTAGCATGATTTAGCTTGCAACTAGTCAATTCAGCATTGGAGTACCTACCGATAGTCAGATTAGCATGTTTTAGCTTACCAATAGTCAATGGATCATTTTATTGCTTACCGATAGTCAAAGTATTATGTTATAGCTTACCAATAGTCACTTGAGCATTGTATACCTTATAGAAAGTCAACCTAGCAGTGTACAACTTACCGATAGTCAAATGAGCATTGCTTTATTGTTCCGCAGATATAGGATACCATTCCTTGACTGACGGTTGTCAGGTACGCATGATCAAACCTAAGTTTCGTATTACCATAGCTGTAATGGACCGGTAGATGACGGATGAATAAGCTTTCGCTCTCTTGTGCTACCGCCCCTGTTTTAGCAAAGAAATATATCAACCCATTACCATAATTGTAAACATGATAATACGTTCATGTTAAAGATTATAAATGAATACGGTACAAATATTTTATATGCATGAATTCATTAACTTTTTCAATTTGCAACGGTTTAGTAAATATTTCAAGGACAGTTTTAGTATTAGTATATTTAAACAGCAATTCAGAAGTAATTTATAATTTATTGGTAGCCTCCAGTGGAGTTATCAACGTGTTATCAACTTTTATATATCGTCATCTTTCGTTATTCAGTTTTCCAAACACTTGTCCGTTTCGTGAAATAGTTCGAGTAGTTTAAACTTATTTATTTTACATCGATAACGAAACAGGCTTTCAGCTTATATTAGTCAAGCTCGATATCAATTTACCCTGACACGAGCTAGTCAGTCGTTGTGCTTACACCAAAAGCCTAAATACCAAGGAGGGAAAGCCATTAGTATCATTTTTAAAGTCGTTCGAACACATTTAACACACGTGATTGTCCGGTTAACGTACATAGTAGTTCATAAGTGTAGAAGAGATCTCTATCAGAAATTGTGGAATTAATAGCTGTTCCATTCGGTCTTGTCATATTCCCACCAAGTGTTCCAAATAATCCAGAAACGCTTACCTGAAATCAAGTGTTTATTGTCAGTGTAAATTGAATTGTTACTATTTCATGGATTTGTATGTATACTGGCATTCGTATGTTTTTATTGAGTGACAGTTCAATGTACGCTGACAATACCACATTTTATAATACTAATATCATTAATAATAACAAGTGTAATATATTACTAAAACTACTACTACTACTACTAATTATAATACCAATACTTTATTTTAACTCTTGCCCACATCTGTAGCAGATGGCTTTGCAATGACTTTGCCACAAGCACATCATGAACAACTTCTCTTTTCGCCATAATGTTTTTAAATGTCGTTTTTTGCAGAGGCATCAGAAATCGTCTGCATGAGGGGAAGGGTCAAGAAGGTTTCCCATGTAGTGAATTAACACTAATCTCTAATCAGGCCTTCCAAACCGAATTACACGTACATACACTTACAAGTACAATCATAATATTACATCAGTTTAGGATAAAGCACAAAGGATATAATACAATTAAACATTCAGGGTTGTGTATATATATTATAAATAGTGTTCCCTTTTATTCTTAATGTTTGAAAACATAATCATTCAGCATTTAGAAAGTGTGGATTGTTACAGCTGAAATTGTTGTAAATGCTGTTTATGTTTATATTGACCATTTTTAAAAGTACTGAATGTTCAAGTAAACGTTTTATTTCCATTTTTATTTGCAAGCATATACGTTTCTTAAACGTTTGCCTTTTCAATATGATTAGTGCAATTTAAATCTATACCGAGAAATCCCTAAAAGACAAATTGTTCTAATTCACGTTATTACACATTGCGTATTCATTTATAACTAATATAAAGGCATTCATATTTTTACATGTACTTTCTCAAAAGCCTTGGAGCCAGGCATTCAAAGAATCTCTAGGAAAACCAATGTTAAGGTATTTTCGACCAGTGCAGATCCAGAAGATCTTACACGAACGCAAAATCTTCCCTGGATCTGCACTCTTCGTGAAGTTTTGTCTTAGATATAATAAATGTATATACCAATCTTAATGTCAACATGCGAGCTATGCAATACCTCTTTTTAACTAGAGCCCGGATCAATATAAAACGGAGAACGTCTTTACAAAACAGACCTTAGGGAGGTTTTTTTATCAGCGACGATCCCGATCAATCTGCGCATACATGCAATCTGATCGTGACCTTCGCTTTCTCGTCGGTCGAGCATTCCAGATGCTGATTGGACACACGATCACGACCAAACATTGATATACGAGTGAGAATTGGTTGATAAGTAGGATTTTACACCGCTTTCAACACTTTTTAGGGTATATCACAGCGTTTCCTGGCTAAATTACCATTATCCTGACACCAGTCAGTCAGTCAGTTGTAGTGCTAAAACATGAGCTAATAGAATGGCAGCAATTACTTTAAAGTCTTTGGTATGGTCTGGTCGGAGATCGAACCCGCAAACTCACACACAAGAGGCGGACGCTATACCACTACACCATCGTAACACACAAGAGGCGGACGCTCTACTACTACACCATCGTAAGCATCGTTATCGCCATAAGGTGAAATCCCTCATAATGACAGTTTCTCTTATGGTCTGGCCATTTTATCATACACAGTACTTGCACAAAGGCTTAAATACTTGACATCGGAGGAAAGCGTGATAATTATTACCTGTACAAAGTTAGGTGACATGAGGTCTAATTGTAAAGTGTTGTCGTTTTCTGCAACCTGGAACCCAATCCCGTTAGTCAACATTACTGTAAAATTGGACTGGAGTTCTCGACCGTGATCAGTGTTGGCCACAGCAACACCTGTTCAAAAGACAAGGAAACGTATTCAATCATGCCCCATTCATATTCATCCGCCGCTTGCCGATTAACAATTTGCATAGACACATACATGTACCGGTATGTTCCGGTGTTCATCAACCTATCATTGAGGTGGCAGAGGACATTGATTACATGGTTCATACTGTATACAGCCGTCAACCAGTCCCCCAATAGCATCTTGAATTTGTTTTTAAAGTGAAACGTTCGGTGTATTATAGCATCAACCTTATTATAGAGAAAGTAAAAGTGCAGAGGCGTCCGGAAGTGTCTGTATGTCGGACACGGTTAATATAACTGCATATAATGTGATACAAGGAGAAATTGTTCATGGTGAGCAAGTTCACCTTTTGCACCAATATTTTCAAAAATCGTGTCCCATAAATGCTTTAAAATACTTCTGCAAGTGGTAGAGGTGGTTAAATAATTTTAAACCGATCAAATGTCAATAAATTAATTCCACCAACCTTACTCAGAGCTAACTAATACTTAAATACTTAAAACCTTATTTCATTATGTAAATGATTAAGTTGGCACAAAAAGTAACCTTGCTGAAAAAACAATACTTGTTAAGAAATGAAGTATGAAGTTTCAATATAAAAAATAAAAATAAAAAAATCCTAACGGGTATTGTATTGTTGTTAGTATTTATGTCAACATAGTCATTTATTTCAATACAATCCAACGTAATACATACAAAGTTTTTACAAAATATTAGGGAATTCAAACTGATGCATTATGCTTTTAAGTATCTCAGTATTACTTTTCTCTAAGTAGGCTTGGTAAAATTCGACCCTGTCGCCGTGGTATTTACTAAATAAAGTTTAAAACGACGTAAATTCTTAAGAAAAAAATACCTTTAAAATCTTGCCACCTCATCGAATCTTCATTGAAAGTGATTAGTTGCCCGTTAACTCTGACGTCGATGAGTTTGACAGACCTGTCAAAGTTCGGTTTTCGTAGTTGAAGTTCTACTCTATCAGATGTCCCCACATCTTGTATGGCAACCGCAGTGAGTACGTAGGAATATGTCATCTTGGTTTTGTCTGTAATAACGATGAATCAATCACTAACGTATGAGCCGTCTCGCGAGAAAACCAACAAAATGGCTTCTGCGTAATGTATCGACCCAGATCAGGCTGCACAATACGCACAGACTGATCCGGGCCGTCACATTCGGTCTCATGGGGATAGAGGTATAGAGTAATGATTCCTGAAACAGAAAATCCACAGGAGGCGAAAAGTGTCTATCCGGGTAAGCCTGCATCGCATGCTAAGGCTGATCCGGGCCAATACTTTATGCAGAGTCCACAATGTTGGTTTTCTCGCGGGATGGCTCATAAAACCGATTACACCTTGTAAAGCTGTTTCAATGTACATACAAAATCAAGAGGACCATGATGGTCCTAAATCGCTCACCTGATTTTATAGAATTCTCAGTTTTTAATGGTCTTGGCGGCCATATGTTTTTCAACCAATCGGAATAATTTGAGCAATCTTGGTAGCAGGTCACCCAAAGGAACATTTGTGAACAATCATTTTCAAATCTGGCCAGTTATTCTGAACGAGTTTTCGCTTTACACATATAAGGAAACCAAACTCCACCCCTGACGGCCACGTTTTCCAACGGATCGTAATAATTTGAACAATCTTGGTATTATTTGTGCCAAATTATTTTCAAATCGTGTTTTCAAAGGATCTGTTTAATTTGAACAATCTTGATAGAAGGTCATCCAAGGAATATTAGTACAAACTCATTTTCCAATCGGGCCTGTTCTATTGGACAACAAGAATTTTAAAGATTTGGCATTTTCTCCCTTTTCTGGATCCGCAGCAACCAAAGTTTCAGTTGGCATTAAATTTTTTGAATATATTTTGTTGAGGGCAACCAAGAGAAATTTCCTGTGAAATTAGTTGGATATCAAACCAGCAGCGTCAGAATATTGTAACGGACGACGGACGATGAGTGATCACAATAGCCCACTACAGAAAGCTGACAAGTTTCAGGATTGGTGCCATTATTATAGAGTAATATAATTTCTAAATTATGCCATGCCAAACCATAGCAAAACCTCAGGAGAAAGCTCTTGATCCAATAGTCCATTCTATATCAGTTTGCAATTTGATCTTGATTGTCAATAAATAAACACCCTAAGATGGTGTCAGTGTCGTTCAAGACAGCTCAATATACAAACCTGCTTTTGTAATGGTAGTATTTTGAAATCTTCCCTGTATTATTGTGTTGCCTGCTTTAAGTAGTACATATTCCCCGGGACCTAGAATGCGTATGGATCTCCCACCAAAACTCATCACATGACCTTGTCCAAATACGCTAGCTGAAAACGAAGAATAGTATATAAAGATAACATATTGAACGTAGAACACGCCGAATGAACTCGGTGATTTCCGTACGACGTCGGTATTTATCAACAGCATATAGGCAAATCAATGTCCGTATGAAGTCGTTGTTCGTTGACATTTCCGTTAAGCACACGAGTAATAGCGATCTATGACTGCATTTGGGTTACTCTACCATAACAGATATAAGCTATACAATAAACATACAAAGTCATTGGCAATTTCTTTACGTTTTTGTAACACATACATATGTAAAACACGCCTACCGTAGATAATTGGTTGTTTCCGCCAGATTGAAGCTTACTAATCGAATGTATGTTGTGCACAATCGCCAGAAAATGATACACGCAAGAATAAGCTTCAATATAGTTATTCTTAAACGATAAATGCCAAATTATCCGATTGAAATATTTGACAAAGGTTCGGCAGCTATGATGGAACATGTGTTGCAACAAACGTTGGAATTTAAAGCAGTGTGCAATACAAAACAGTTTACTTCATCGTCTTGAACGATGACGGCAAAACAACCAAAACGTTAAATGAATGTCCCCATTTAATGATCAATTGTCCATTAAAGGAACATGTGTTTAACATTTTTCTTTAAGGTTCCATTTAAACCAAATTTATATAAATAGTTATCCGGTCACAAATTGTTGAATGGCTTACCAAGTACTGGGGGTGTGTATCCGACACAGTCCTTGGTGGGCCGGGCATCCATGTAATAATCACACGAGTTATATTCCGTCCAAAGGCAGCAGTAGTAGAATGATACCACATCCTTAATCCAGTGGGATATGGAGGGAACATATCCAGGTTTCCCGTACGGGGCTGCACCCCAATCATGACTTCTGTCCGGGGTGCTGCCCTGGAATGAGTCGGCAGCAAATACAAGGGCACCATCCTTGTTATAGCAACACTGGTTAGCAGCGCCACCTCTGTAAGCCAAAGCGAAATTATTGTTAATCAGGCACGTCTCACGGCATTCATCCTTCGGGTCTTTGCGACCAGAGAAATTTAGATCAGATTCTTTTATATTCCATCGGGTCTATGAAGAAACATGGAAGCATTGAAAGAACCAGTAACAACATTTCAAAATTTAAGCTATTTCTACAACAAATGTCATTTAATTTGCGGCTTAAATAGTGTGATATATTCTCATGCAAAGATCGATTTAAATCTAGTGTAAACAATTAATTAAAATATTCCATGTTTATTTTTAAAAAAAAAAAAAAATATTATTGAAATTGTCCTCGAGTTTTGCGCAAATATATTCAATTATGCATGGATTTTCCGGGAAATAGATTTATAGAAAGTCTTGCGATTGTGATTGTAAAGTTTCGTGTACTCATAGAAGTATTGAAATACAGCGTGTGTGAATACAAATAGCATCTCAGCGTATTTATCGTAACATATATGTTATTTAAAAAGAAACACAACTCACGGTGTAGGCTGCACAGCCCGCACGCAATGCACTGCGCCTTTGTGGTAAAAACAATTGTTTGGGTTGGCCGTATTCATCAAGTTGCATCCATTGTCCGGCTGATATCGTCCGTAATCAGCAATGGCCTGGGACAGAGAGCACGGACAGCTAAGTAGATCGGTTGTCCACGTCGTGTCCTGCATATCCTGGTTGAACCATTTGACACACATCTGTGTCGGCCAGTTGGTACCATATTGTGACGTCATGGCGGAATTTACATACCATCCGAGTGGGATTACCTTACTTGACAAATACCTGAAATCAATTAAATAAGTTAACAATGATTCTTTTATCATATAATATTGTTTATGCTTTTTATGTAATGTTATATGACGCGAGCTTTTCATAGGAATTGCAATTCTTAACTTCAAATATCAGCTTTTTAATAGTTTCACACCTTCCCAAATAAGGTGCTGCCCTTGGCATAGTTGCACACATTTGACACAATCAAAGTCGATCCCTAATACATCGTCAAAAAGTATGTATTTCAAGAAAAAACAGATGGTCAGATAGTACATCTGTAAAAGGGATTTTATTTGTTATGACAGTCAATGTATGTTAGCAGTTATTTTTAGTAAAATGTGAGCCATTAATTCCTTAGAGCGACGAGTCATAAGAAGTAAATTCGACGCTGAAACGATGGTTCCACCATTTCCAACATGATACTAAATAGCAGCAGACGGCATTTGAAAACGTCTATGCACAATCTGAAATCAAAGACACCGTAAACATTGTAAAAACGAAAAGTTCATTTTGATAAGAGTTGAAAAACAACAAATGTTACAAATGAAGAATTTGTTCTTTGTAAACAATTACTTCTTTGCAGCCAACATTATTTCCAAAATCCCCTGCTGAAGATACGTAAAAATGCCTCTGAAAGTAGAAAATGGTAAACTTAACCAGTCACCAAGTGGCATCTCATTGAATCATACACACATTTAAAACTAGACCAAGTTGCACCCCATTGAATAATAAACACAATGATAATGCACTCACTTGTATGTTTGGGGCGTGGCTCCATCCTGCAATCTAACTTCAAGGAGGCCAACTTCGTAGTCAAAGCACATCTGTCCCGTACATTGGAATTGAGATGGGTCAACTGTGTAAGAACCTGATCTGCCATTGACGTTAGATGCTAATTTCGACAACACGGTGTACATTGGCTGCAGGAAAATGAAGATACATTAGGTAAATACTTCTTTGAGAATAGCGTGGCTTTCAAGGTTTTGTCTGCTCCTAATAATTTTACTGCGGGAATGGATTAAACCATTGATTAAGCGGTTTCAATTATCATGGTTTCATGGACTCGTGCAACAATGTAAATTATAACATAAACGATGAGAAATAAAAAGAATTACAGTAATTTAAAAATGTATAAAGGAAAGAGTAATTTAAGGTGCTGAACTCCCGATGGAGACAACTTTTTCAAAAATAGGAAATACATGTATCTCTGTAAATAAAAGTGTTCTAAGTGAATAGAGCTGAACACATTGTGGTTAAAGAAGAAATTGCTTAGAATGTTTTTAAAAGTCTTCTTCTACAGAGGGATGACACGCATATTTTCGACATTATTTCAGTTATATCAAGTCGACCGATGGTTGTTGAAACCGGGTGTAGTTATTAAGTGGAATTAGGGTTAAATATCGATTATTATAATACTTAAATGCGCCTTTACTATGGGCAGTTGTCATCTTCGAAATTCAAAGGTTGATAGAAGGCACACGACGTACCTGCTCGCTATGCAATGAAAGTCCTCCTGGTGAGAAACGACGTTAACCCCACAGTATCCCACCAGTCACCCAAAGGTAACCAAAACATAATTACCTGACGCCCAGCTTCGCGATAACCGTATAGCGTGACATCCACTAAATGACTGGTGTTTGACAATAAAGCTGGGTTCCAGGACAAAGTCATGGCTGTGGGATTGGTATCGAACCAGGCCATATGGGTAGAGGTTGCTTCGGCTGTCACATGCTCGCTTCTTGGCATTCTTCCGGGGAATACTGAAAGGAAAAAGTTCAGTTTAACATTTAATCCAAAATTGTTGAATTCCTGGTTGAACTCTACTTGAATAGGGACCAATGAAGATTCAGTTTAGATCGAAAGAATGTACAGGCATAGGTATATTTATTAAGCATTAATCTTGTTTAAAGTCACGCATAGCATGGCAACATAATGTCGTGTAAACTCCGGTATAACATGGTAACCTAGTGTTGTTTAAAGTCAAATGTAGCATGGTAACCCAATATTGTTTAAAGTCACTTATAGTATGATAACCCAATGTTGTTAAAAGTCATATACAGCATGGTAACCCAATCTTGTTCACAGTCACTTATAGTATGATAACCCAATGTTGTTTAAAGTCACTTATAGCATGATAACCTAATGTTGTTTAAAGTCAAGAATAGTATGGTGACCCACTGTTGTTAAAAGTCACGTATACCATGGTAACATATTGCTGTTTAAATTCACGTAAAGCATAATAACCTAGTGTTGTTTAAAGTCATATACAGCATGGTAACCCTATGTTGTTTAAAGTCCCTTATAGCATGATAACCCAATGTTGTTAAAAGTCATATATAGCTTGGTAACCTAATGCTGTTTAAAGTTACTTATAGTATGGTAACCCAATATTGTTTAAAGTCAAGAATAGCATGGTAACCCAAATGCTGCTTAAAGTCATATATAACATGCTAACGTAATGTTGTTTAAAGTCACTTATGGCATGATAACCGAATGTTGTTTAAAGTCATTTATAGCATGATATTTCAATGCTGTTTAAAGTCAAGTTCATGATGGTATCCTAATGTTGTTAATTTTATATATAACATGATAGCCTAATATTTTATAAAGTCATAGTTAGCATGCTAACCAAATGTTTAAAGTCACTTATAGTATGATAACCCAATGTTGTTAAAAGTCATATATAGCGTGGTAACCTAATGTTGTTAAAAGTCAAGAATAGCATGGTGACCCAATGTTGTTTAAAGTTACGTATAGCATGATAACTTAATGTTGTTTAAAGTCACGTATTGTATGAAATCCTAATGTTTTTGAAGTCACTTATAGCATGATAACCTAATGTTGTTTAAAGTCACGTATAGCATGATAACTTAATATGTTTAAAGTCGAGGATAGTATGATAACCTAATGTTTTTTAAAGTCACTTATAGAATGATAACCTGATGTTGTTTGAAGTCACTTATAGCATGATAACCTAATGTTGTTTAAAGTCACGTATAGCATGATAACGTAATGTTCTTTAAAGTCACGTATAGCAAGATAACCTAATGTTTTTTTAAAGTCAGTTATAGCATGATAACCTAATGTTGTTTAAAGTCACGATTAGAATGGTAACCAAATGTTGTTTAAAGTCACTTATAGAATGATAACCCAATGTTGTTTAAAGTCACTTATAGCATGATAACCTAATGATGTTTAAAGTTACGAATAGCATAGTAGCTTAATGTTGTTTAAAAGTCACGGAGAGCTTGGTAAAGTTATGTTTTTTAAAGTCACGTATACCATGGTAACCTATACTGATGTTTAAAGTCATATATAGCATGGTAACCTAATGTCGTTTAAAGTCATATATAGCATGGTAATCCAATGCTGTTTAAAGTTGCGTAAAACATGGTAACCTAATGTTTTTTAAAGTCACGAATAGCACGATAACCTAATGTTTTTAAAGTCATATATCATGGTAATCTAATGTTGTTTAAAGTCACGTTTATCATGGTATCCTAGTGTTGTTAAAGTCATATTTAACATGATAACCTAATGTTGTTTAAGTAATATACAGCATGGTAAACACATGTTGTTTAAAGTCACTTATAGCATGAAAACCCAATGGTGTTAAAAGTCATATATAGCGTGGTAACCTAATGTTGTTTAAAGTCACTTATAGCATGATAACCTAATGTTGTTTAAAGTCACAAATAGCATGGTAACTTAATGTTGTTTAAAGTAACTTATAGCATGGTAACCAACTGTTGTTTAAGGTCACTTATAGCATGATAACCTAATGTTGTTTAAAGTCACGAATAGCATTGTAACTTAATGTGGTTTAAAGTCACTTATAGCATGGTAACCAAATGTTGTTTAAAGTTACTTATAGCGTGGAAACCTAATGTTGTTTAAAGTCACGAATAGCATGGAAACCCAATGCTGTTTAAAGTAGCTTATAGCATGGTAACCTAATGTTGTTTAAAGTCTCTTATAGCATGATAACCTAATCTTATCTTGTTTATTGTCACGTAAAGCATGATAACTAAATGTTGTTTAAAGTCACGTATAGCATGATAACCCAATGTTGTTTAAAGTCACTTATAGCATGATAACCGAATGTTGATTAAAGTCACGTAAAGCATGATAACCCAATATTGTTTAAAGTCAGTTATAGCATGATAACCTAATGTTGTTTAAAGTCACGATTAGAATGGTAACCAAATGTTGTTTAAAGTCACTTATAGCATGATAACCCAATGTTGTTAAAAGTCATATATAGCGTGGTTACCTATTGTTGATTTAAGTCGCTTAAAGCATGGTACCCGAATATTGCAGGTAATACAAATACTTCAAAAAACAGAAAATACCAAAATTTAATTTTGTTAATTTACGTCTTTAAATCCAAATGGACAATATCGGTCTTGTTTTTGTGATGTCAAATAATGCGAACTAGTTATTTAGCTTTTCATACGAGCAATGCACACATTTACATATTTGAAAAGTCTGACCTCGTTGACGACGTTGTGTAATGGTTGTATATATCACTGGCGAACTGTGACCATAGACAAAATACAACTACCCTAAATTATATATTTAAGAAATAAACTATCAACAACCGTGGGTTATTGGCGAATAACCAATGGTTTGTCGTTCTGATGCGCAGGAATTAACCACGAAGGCCTACGGCCTGAGTGGTTAATTACAACGCATCAGAACGACAAACCATTGGTTATTCGCCAATAAACCAAGGTTTTTGATAGTTTCATTTCGATTCTAACATGACCCGACACCTTAACAAAGGGAAATAAATGCACTATTTAGCAAACCAGTTTACCCACCAGTTTGCTGTTCCATCAATTGTGACTACCCACTGCATTATACGCATAACTGCAGAAAAAACGACACAGAGGGGTAGACTCAGCAACAAGACAATGTAATTTTATTTAATTAATTATTTAGTTTTCATTGTACATGTACTACACAAGTTAACAATATGTATAGAATGAGTGTAGTGGAGCAGAATTATTCTATTCTGTTCTACGGAACGAATGTCTACAGGGCTATTGTGTCACAATGTGTCCGAAAATTCAGCGATTTGAGGACAAAGAAATTTCGATGAAATTCCACACACTTATAGAACTCAATGTGATCTAGGTCTGGGCGTGTTCGTTATATCTGGGAAAAATCTAGTTTCAGAGATTTTTTAGGTTAAAACCTGAAAAATCGACATTTTCACAACATATTTCTGTAGATCTCGCACCAGCAAATAACGGAATCAGCTAGAAACCTGAAATTCAACCTAAAACTTGTCCGAGATCCAGTGCAAACAACGGTGTGTTTAGATTTCTCATACATTTAGTTTGGATTCTTGGAGAAAGCTTTTAATAGGGGTTCTTAACTTAAATTTTTCTGTGGGCGTGACTAGGAAAGTGACGTCACGTGAGCGGTTTGACGTCATAACGTTACAGTGGTGCAGAGGTAGAGCGTCGGCCTCTCGTATCAAAGGTCCCTGGTTCGCGTCCCGTGATGAGCGGGTCCTGTCTTTGAGATTTTTCCACACAAAACGCCACGAGTACTGGTTAAGTCTCCAGGAAGCAGACATCGAGCATGATTAATCCAAGCTGAAAGCTTGTTTCGCAATCGATGTAAAATAAATAAAAATTAAATAAATAAAATATCGAGTCAGCCATTGCAGACGACGTAGTATACACATGTATGTTTCTTTACATCACGTGACGCTGAATAACAGGCTTATACGCGGGGGGATAACTGGAATAGCCAATGTGAAAAGTAGTGCATTTCCATTGGTTATTGACGAATAATCAACGGTTATTTTCTTCGCTCTCTATAGGCAAGGAAAACAACGTCATGTCAGAATGTAGAGTATACACGATATGCCCCGCCTCACTAAAATCGACTATGTGAAAATGAGATTCAGACAAATGATCGTTTCCGAACAGTCTGATCAGAACTGTTCTTTGTGGTATTTAGCGCCTTGTCAAATGAACAACTAAACATTGATTCCAGTTTGACGCGACACAAATTGTTTACCTATTGTGAACGGTTCTTTGTAAGGGTAGGCAACTCCGTTATCCACTGACACACTGACCATTACCCGGCCACGGACGGTCATTCTTGGTACCACACAGCGTATACGATGCATGGAAACACTGATCACAGTTGCATTAAAAGAGGTTTGGGATACAGCCTGAAAAAAAAGACAAAGCGGCCTTTCTCAATTAAACATACGTTGAAAAGTTTATGAAAACCCTTGTAAGTTTAACTCAATAAAACATACTTTGAAAAATTCATGCAAACCCTTGTAAGTTTAACTCAATAACACATACCTTGAAAAGTTCATGAAAACCCTTGTAATTTAAACTCAATAAAACATACCTTGAACAGTTCATGAAAACCCTTGTAAGTTTAACTCAATAAAACATAACCTGCAAAGTTCATGAAAACCATTGTAAGTTTAATTCGATAGAAACATCTCTTCAAAACCGATGTAAATTTCACTCAATATTCCATCAATACAATTGTAAGTTTCACTCAAAAGAAACATTATAACAGTATTCCATTATAATTAAAACTATGGGTATAAAGGAGAATTTTAATTCCTTAGAATGTGAAATAGTCCACCATAAAGTTTTGCTATATCGCTTTATAGGTTTTTTGGAGATTTTAAAAACCTTACAACGAGTAGTAATCCCAAATTATAAGCCTAACTCTAACGTTATCTGGCAATGGTTCATGTGTAGCTCTGTCATCATTACTTAAAACTGTCAGGTATATTATCTACTAGTACTTCGTGTATTTCCTTTTACTGATTTATCGGATGTACGTCTTCCCGATATGTATTGCTTCCATTTTGAAGAGCAGTATATGTTTACACATTTTTGAATTAAAAACAACTCTCGAAAATAGTACGTGTCAGGTTTTTTGAAATTAGTCGTGATCTTTCCTTAATGCAGAGGCATTAAATCTAGTTTGTATCTTATACAGCGGATATGTGTTAAATAAGCATGCTTACATCAGTAAATCTACATCTTGGTGCCGCAGAAAAGCATGGGCCGGAGATGTCAATGACCTTTCCACCAAACATACCGGCATAATTTGGGAATACGCTAAGACGATCTGAAAGTTTGAGTGAAAATTTGAAATGAATAATTCAATTAAACTGTAGTTTAAAATGTCTAGTTTAACTGGGGCTTTCGGCCGTTTTCCAACGTGTTCTCTTATATCACGGCAACAGTTCACTTATTAATGGAACCGCTTCCTCCTAGTATATAATGTAAAGTATTCTTTTTGAATTGATGATAATAATAATGATAAAAAAATAGTAATAATGATGATATTGATAATGATAATAATAAAACATATACAAATGATGATAATTATTATAATAAATACTGCTATTAATAATGATAATAATTATAATAAGTTAAATAAGTC
>JASEVX010000006.1:14167594-14450732 GCA_031761405.1 Serripes groenlandicus | reverse complement strand
TCTTGTGTGCTTGTGTATATGCACAGTCTCACTTTTGTTTCCAATGTGAACGTCAGGGTCGTAGCTAGGGCCAAATTCCAAGTACTCTTAACTATGGGGGGGGGGGGGTCAGGGGTTCGTAGCCCCCTTATAAGATGCCAAATATAGTGTAAAGGATTAGGAATTAATTTTTTCATTTTTTGAATTCGAAGTACTCCCGTGAGTAGGTGAGTGTGCAAGGCTACGGGCCTGCAGGTGCACTTGTCATAGTCGGAATTGTAACGTTTTCAACAGTATTGCAGTTACATCACGGTAAAAGAACACGTATTCATGATTCATATGTGACATACCAATATCAAGCGACAACGTGTGCCTTGACCAATGATATTCCGCCATGACTACAGCCAGCCGAGTCGAATTCAGAACGACAAACTCGCAAATCCTAACACAATTGCCCTGACATCGACATAGTGACAAGACAAATAGTGTGGTTAAATGGACAACTTTTGAGATTACAAGCACAATTTGTCTATGAATATTCATTGTTTCCATACACTTCAATGTATTACTGTGTCCGACAAGGACTTATCTGCATTCAGATACGGCATACCAAATGTAATAACAACAGGAGTATTATGAAATATTTTGCTGAATGAGTGAGACAAAATTCTAACATCGAACCTATGTCTTCAATGTTATGTGATCGCTTGCAAACACTCACTCGATATGTATATGGCTACTACACATTCAGTGCATCTTAGCCTAATCATACATAAAAAGTAGCAATTGCTTTCCCTCCTAGGAACTCAGGGTTGTGTGTTACCTTTTCGTCACTGATGTAAGGATGCATTTAACAGTAGTACTGTACTGTAAACGATAAAAACGCCGTGAAATAACTGAAAATGTGTTGGAAACAGCGTCAAATACAACAAAAACAAACAAACAAACTAAACAAAGCTCTTCCCTATTCGTCACCAAAAACGCATCTGGAAAACGTATTCGAGAACTATCCGACTACGTTAATAATTTGTCTTTATTATGTCTCAACATATAGTAATGTATACAATACAAAGGAAACTTACGTTGCAGTAGCGATACATGGCTTAGTATTGAACTACTCAGAGCGCGGGAAGATAGACATCTCTCTCGGCTTTCGGTCACGCGAGATGACAATTTGACAATGCGCTTCGCAGTTCAATACAAAGCTAGTTATCGTTAATGCAAAATAATAGTTCATATGTAGTAATTAAATAAATATGTTTGTGCTACATGTACATGATACATCAATCATGCACAAACGACTGACGTAAATATGTTTGATATTATGCCCTGTATAGATAACAGATACGACAACTATCTGATTACACAAGCTTATGCTTAGATGATAATTCTTTTTTTATGAACTTCCTGAGTCTCAATTATCCGCACCTTATATCTGAATATTTACCATAATAATTTGAGCCGTTCCACGAGAAAACCAATAGTATGGACTCTGCGTAAAGTATCGACCAGGATCAGCCGAAGCATGCCGCGATTGCCATAATGTTGGTTTTCTCGTTGAACGGTCTACATTGTACAAGGCTAAGTGAGAAGGTCACATGATAAACATTGCGATTACATTAATCAAGTGCTTACACATAAGACAAACAAACCGTTTATACATAAATCTAGATAACGGTTACATTTTCAACATAATTATCCGCTAATGATAACGTTGACAATCCACTCTTGATTGGCCCCAGCTGTAAACCTTCATATTTTGATAATTCGAAGAAGGGCTTACATTGTACTTATTTATATATAAATATTATGTGAGTGAGTGGTGTTCGCCATTTTCAACATTATTTTACTTATATCAAAGCGTAAGTGAGTTTTCAGCAATAGGGAGGGATTGATTGTCATTGTGTCTAGCGTCTTACGGCTCCCACCAATCGGCTATATAGTGTTTGTGGAAAGATCGCCAGTTACCTTGTGACTCTGTTGTTTGCGGGAAAGTCAAGAGAAACCCATTAGGTAAAATGATTGCCGTAAATTAAATACAATACCGTTGAAAGTGACGTTAAACTCCAATCGACCAACCACTCAATCAATAAATCAAATCAAAAACGTTTTCTATAGAAGACGACGGAACTTTAAACAATCGCATACTGTAGATGCGCTGACAGTCGTAAAGTAGACGCTTAAATGATCAAAAACGGGCGACTCTATTTTTGACGTATTAAGACTTTTGGAAAAGTTTAATAACTAAAAGGTAAACAATGCTGATTTCAGGTGAGTCAGCTCGTTACTAGATGACTCACCTGAGTCTGTATTGTTTGCAAACACCTCGTAATTGGAATTGGTGCTGAACAATTAAGACGTGTTCAATAGATTTATACAAAACATAATAAAGCCCTTTGCACGTACAGCTGACAGAGGTAAAAAAATGTAAATTTGCAATGAAATAATATTATCCACTGATGACCAAATTAATCTCGTGATAATGACAGTTCAATGTGGAGAAGGAATACCACTCATGGATGTTCTTTAACAATTCAATATAACTCGATAGCATTGGCCAGATCGTGACCTTTTTCTGCAAATATATGCGAGACGATTATTTTGAGTACCCCCACTATAGGTTTTAATTGAATCATAACAGAGATATTGACTGGAAAAGTCCAGTGTTCTCCTCCATATATAGTCCTCTCAACTATGTGGACGGAACAGTGAAGGCAACACACTCTTATAACATCCCCAACTCCTGATATGACCGTCAGATCATATGCTGTGTGTACAAAAAAGAATCATCTTAGCGAGACGATTTTTTTGAATACCTAAAACATAGGACTTAATTGAATATTGGGAGATAAATTGACTGGAAAAGATTAATTTACATCATATTATCTCGTCCTGAACTGAGTTAGTCTTCTCTGTTTGCAGATGCAATAAGACCCCGTAAGAGCCGGACGCGTCTCGATTCAATGTACAAAGCTTGTATTTACTCGACGATTAGATACAGAGAATGATTGTCTATATAATTACCCATGATTCTTTCCCACACACATAGCATGTGCAGCTGGATGACTTTGCAGACATCTAAGTACAATATTGAAAATCTTAAAAACGTTTTGTAGCAAAAGGAGAAATTGCTCGTGTCGATCAAGTTCCCCCATTTGTCACTATGTTTTCAAAGTCGTCTGCTGCAGACGCGTTAAATAGTGTCCGTATGTGGGATGGTTAATCGTCTAATGTTTTATTAGAATCGTCCAAATTGGAACATTCTGCAGATACAATAATAGTTATAATATCAAAAGCACTGATTATTTAGATATTTGATAAGGTAGTATTGAGAAGAACCAATAATAGAGTTGACATTCAAAACATCGTCAGCCCTCGCTGTTCATTTTTATGTTTTGATAAACTTGCGAACATTATCTATAACTTGGACTAATACACTTACAATGTATACACAAATCATACAAAGTTAAGGCAAAGTGAAATTCACTGTTAAGGAAAAAGGGGGGAATTACTTATCATGAACATTTTATCATCTTCTACAACGTCTTTAAAGGTGTTGAACTCCGGATGGAGCTCAACAGTTTCAAATATTGAAACTTCAGCAAATACTGCTATTAGAGATAACAAAGTAAGTAATAAATAGTACACAACTGTTTTGAAAGTACATGTTGAAAACAGGCAATTGAAAGTCCATGTTGAAAACAGGCAATTGAAAGTCATGAAAATGTATCAAATGTGGCTTACTGAGAATGTTTACCCACTTGAAAGTTAAATTATTACTTTAACTTTAACCAAGAATTATGATTCTCATAGTTCAAGACAACTTTTGAACAGTTTTAAAACTTTGACTATACTTTCTATAATTTGGAGTTCAGCACCTTTAATTGTTATATGCTGTAGATGCGTTAAAAGTTCCATCTATTAGGAAGGAGACTAACTGAATCTAGCGATATATCTGGTTGAAATCGTCGAACTTTAAATTTGGATATGCTCATTTATATACAGACTCATCTAATGCCATAATACATTCTTTTTTGCTATACTTTTTGGTAAGTTATGATACTCACACTTGCGTCGGTTTAACACCTTGGTTAACATTATGCATGCAAGTACATATATTACAACATAGTTTACCTTACCTTACCAGATGTATTGCACTGAAACTGTATTATACCAGTGCAAACCATCACACATATGTAAATACTCAAGTTAGATAACTATAACCGGCATACAATGTTTTGCCTACAACTAAATTAAGAGTCCATATCTCAGTACCTACTTGGTGCTTTTAATACCTTTGCCAATCATCACACCTATGTAAACAATTAAGTCAAATAACTCTTTCATACTTATAATATAAGTTATGGCCCGTTATAAACTTAGAAATTATTGTAAAAGTTTTACTTGCAACTACAATTTCATACGGCCCTTTTTAACAATCACACTATAAATAATCAAGTAAGATTACTCTATTTTGCATCAAGTGAAAATTATGGCCTTTTTTTGTTAGACATTCTGGTTAAGCGATGGAGACATCAAGCACGATGGTTTACAGACAGCTCTTGTTTAGTTATGAGTGTGTGTTATGGGGGTTGCTTAACTTTTTCAACCACATATTTTTCCTTTATGCACTCGAAAATTCTCATCATAGTTAAACCAGAGAGACAAACAAACAAACCATATCAAAATGAAAAATGTAACATGTGATACAAGTTTACATACATGTACATTGTTAAACCACAAATACGTCATGCACTTAAATGAAACCTTTCTCCAATGTAGATGATGTTTGAAAACTGCACGATACAAAGACGAATAAGACACACCACCCTTTTTTTACAGTGGTTTCTTCTAATTTGAACATTTTTTTTAAATTGCATATTTCTCAAAATATGTTTTAACCCTTACCTCATAAAGACACATTTTGACCCCTATGACCAGACGAATATTGAAAGCAATGTGATAACAATGTGATAAAAGGTGAAATTGCTCATATGTTTCTAGCTATGTTCAATTATTATACTTTATTAACAGAGATGATTCGTATTTTTGTCAATAAGCGTCCAAAGTCATATACCGCAGTTTGTATTGTATGTTGGAAAGGGTAGCTTTGTTCAGATGTATTTATTTTCCTATAATTATTACTATTGGCAGTGTCATTAAGGCTGTTTAACACGCCCTTGCATATCTATAGAATGATCTTTACTTAGAGTTGATAATTAGCAAGGGTACAAAGAAGACCAAAAATAAACTACACGGATTTAATATGCATCTTTATTTTCATCCTTATTGACGTTTAAAGTCCTGTTTAGAGAAATGAAACAATGATACTTGGAGTCAGCTAGGATATATGTTCTTAGATATAGCAACACTTCCTTCGCATTATATAACGTGTAACAGTTCTGTGTGCATTCATGAGGTATAATTCAGTACGCACTTTAAGGTTTCGTGCATTAACTCTCTCTCTCTCTCTCTCTCTCTCTCTCTCTCTCTCTCTCTCTCTCTCTCTCTCTCTCTCTCTCTCTCTCTCTCTCTCTCTCTCTCTCTCTCTCTCTCTCTCTCCCCGCTCTTTTTTTCTCTCTCTCTCTCTCTCTCTCTTTCTCTTATCTCTCTCTCTCTCTCTCTTTCTCTCTCTCTCCCTCTCTCTATATATATATCTCTCTCTATTTCTCTCTCTATCCCTCTCTCTATCTCTCTCTCTATCTCTCACTCTCTCTCTTCTCTCTCCCTTTCTCTCTCTTCTCTTTCTCTCTCTCACGCTCTCTCTCTCCATATCTCTTTCTCTCTCTCTATCACTCTCCTATATGTTTATGTCTCGTTCTCCTCTTGCTGTCAAGTATATGTAGTTGTATAAAAGTTTGTTTATTTGTATTATTTGTATCATATAATGAAATCTTCAGAATAGGAGGATATAAAGATTGGTGATGATGATGAAGTTTACCTTGAAAAGGGAAAGTTTAATACATTACATCCTGCATTCACAATGTCATACATAATTATCATGACATACACAATTAGCCTTCACGCCTGTCATAAACGAAACACTAGAAGCGAGTGGGTGTACGTCGATTATGTGTACATGCTTAGGTTAGCTTGTGCAAGTATATGTTGTCCTTTGTGTTTTGGTCCGTTCCCTTTGGTCAGTTACTGTGGCCCAGAAAACGCTGGTACCCAGTTTTGGAAAAGCAGTTCACGTATGAAGAATACATGTGCTTTAACTCGGCCGAGG
This sequence comes from Serripes groenlandicus, assembly GCA_031761405.1. Lineage (NCBI taxonomy): Eukaryota > Metazoa > Mollusca > Bivalvia > Cardiida > Cardiidae > Serripes > Serripes groenlandicus. The sequence continues at coordinate 14,444,524 of JASEVX010000006.1, read as the reverse complement.
TGGCGAAGCAATACAGATGTGTGTTGACTTTTTCTGATGACTGAGAACAGACAGATTCTTTAAGACCAAGGAAATGATAATATAATGCAGGTTTTACAGATATCTGCGTTCGAGTGAAACAACATCATGTATTTAAAACAAGCCGAATCTTCAATATCTGGCTACCGAAGCCCTTACGCTTAAACTCTTCAATGCGTTGTGGACAAGTACAGTTACCTCTGTTCTAAAGACCACATTGGAATAGCAAGTCCCTGTCTATAGCTACCACACCTTTAGTCTCCCAAAATACTCGTTTTCTGTATCAATGACCCTTCAATTAAAGACAACCTGTAAACAAAGACCAGCTTGTCCACTTCATATGGGTGGTCTTTAAACACAGGTTTGACTATATACATCACCGTTAGTTAAGCTTAGTCTGGCTGAAACAACATGTGTATTTATAGAATTCATATACGGTCACCGGTCGAGTTAGCATTTGATCGAATCCAATTCCATCGATGAGTCATGTCATCAGATTTCCATTAAATAAAAGTTTCTGTCACTTATAATCTAAAATGTGAAGGACTCGCTCGCAGTCATGACAAAAGCAGAAACATCGGAATTTGAGACGTAACCCTTACCAATAGTTATTCTTGTAATTCCAATTCACTTTCCACTATCGACACAACCATGTAGCAACATTTGATGATTGATTTGATTCTATAGATAACCAAGTACTAAGAACACAATATGTATGCACCTAACGAATTATGCCGTTTCATTTGAATCATTTTAATTTGAGAATAACCAGGAAAGGAAGCATTGTTGATACCTGATGCGTGTGTTTGTGCGATTTTCCTGACGAATCAAATGTGCAATAAACGCAAAATTATAATAAGCGGATAGGGTAAACCCAGCAAATATTCCCGGTCCTTTATTGTAACGACAACTCTTAAAGGTGGTGACGTTACTACGAGAAAAACCGTGAATTTGCTGATATTTACACTTATAATGGAATACATACTTAAGTTTGTAATATGCATAATAAAACAATAAAGCCATACCTGTTGAAATAAATTGTGATACCATAGAACACGCGAAAATAATCCATGATATATAGCCTAGACGTTTTGGAGACATTTTCAATTTGAAATACCTGTCATGAATGAAGGGAGAGATAACATAAAGCGCCGTTTGTTTAACCTTTTTTACCCTTTTCGTTGCACTTCGGATCATATTTTCAAAGGCATTACGTGTCTTTTTTTAAAAGATATTTTTTGAAAACTTGTTACTGATCCTTCGGGATGAAGTATACTCTTTCCTCGAATATTTCAACGGTATCATCGTAGACATTATTTCTTTACCGCTTAGCTTCAATTATAACAGAGATATGATTTTAAATATAAACGCATATATCAGACCTTATTAGGAAAAGATTGAAACTCTTCTTTTTGATAAGCGCCTAAACCCTTTTCCTGTATAATTTATGCACCCGATTAATTCGTCCTATATGTTCTGTCAAGAATGTGAGCTTTATTGGAGTACATTTGTCATTTTTAAAATAGGACGAACATTGTGGAGAACGACGATGCCTAAGATTGAACTGGACTGATTACCATATCATTTATGTGTAAAGACCAAGTAATCTTCTGTAGACATTTTGTATGCGGGACAGGGGTCAAGGTCGTGCATATGGATAACATTCTATAGGAGCTGTATTTTACGATAACAACAGTAGTATAGTGGTCTTTTTAGTGTCATGGACTGCGCATTCGCGGGCGTCATTTTGTTGACCTAATTTGCATAAAGAACATGTGCGACGGCCATTTTAAACATCACGATGCGGCGGCCCTATTGAATCCCGTCATCGATGTATAAATAGATATAGACGATGGCCGTCTATTTAAATAAACAAACATGTTTTATGTGTTGCATAATGTACGGAAATTCTATATTGAATCCCGTCATCGATGTATAAATAGATATAGACGATGGCCGTCTATTTAAATAAACAAACATGTTTTATGTGTTGCATAATGTACGGAAATTCTATATTTAGAATGAAATTACAAAAAGGGTCGTTTTCTTTCAATCTCAGAAAGACTTGACTCAAATAAGGTACTAAATCATTAAACTATTACCTTGATGTTGATTCTTCAACGTCCAAAGACGAACTGGCAGATTCTACATTGCACATGTCCTTTCACGTGATGTTTTTAACGGAATCGATTCATAAAAGACTTTCAATTTATATGTTAATGAAGCTGACACTATAGCAAGGCTAATTTTCTCTTTAAATTTTAATTATTTTCTATTTAATTTAAATGCTAATTTTTCAATTTATAGCTCTTTTAAAATGATGGGATATATTTAATTTATGATAATGGATTTTCAATTCATATGTCATATTTGAATTATACACCTAGATTGTATTTCTTTAAAAAGTTTTATTAAATACTTACAATATATATGTGAATGAAGCTGACACAAAGCAGGTTTGATTTATGACAATGTGCAGCTTGTCTTTCAATATAAATGCTAATGTTTTCATTTAGATGTTATTTTTTCAATTTATAACTTCTTTGCAATAATGGGATATATAAAAGTATCAATAATTGATTTTCATCACCGTTTATTCAGAAATTCACCTTTAACATGAACGCTATGTTCACACTGTCTACCCAGTATGTAGAAAAGCATTTACGACGCTTCTTTGTTTTTTAACAAAGAGAGTATGATGTATAGCATTCAGCAATGTTTAACTGCCCCTGACGAAGCGTGTGTTAAACTAAATAAGATGATCATCGAAAAGAAGATGAGTGAAGACATCGGTGTGTTAGGCTTTGCCCAAACTTATACACGGAATTGAGAGTCGTATGCAATCTAAACAAAGACTTTGTTAATTCGGCCTATCCCATTAAGTGAGCAGTCTTCAGGGAAACCGTTCCTCTTAAGGGACAACTCCAACGATATATCTCCGTACAGCCGGACACAACAAATATTGCGTACGTTCGAGCCTGCCTTTCTATAAATAGAACATGTGTTATTTACTTAAAATAGGCATTTCTAAAAATAACTAACCAATCAGAATTTAAAGAAGAAAAACAAATCAAATGTATAAAAGACGGTGCAACAGCTATAATTATCACACGAGATTTGAAATTCTACGTAACAATACGACTATTTTTTTATGTAAACTTGATTTGGGGAATAATCACTATATTCAAGTTAGCGAATGGAAAGAAGAGTCACGGGTTGACTTAAGAGAATGGAACGGTGATATGCCTACGGAAAAGGGAATTAGTCTGACATTGATGCGATAATAAAACTGTATAGATGGGACAGAGCACGTCGACAAAGCTCTTCAAGACCAATAGCCCTACCAAACTCATCTCGGAGGAAACGTGTACGGGTCATGCCTGTCTAAGACCACTTGAGTACTAACCCTTAAAGGCGCTGATAACGGAAGATGGACGAACATTACCTGAATTGGACCTTGTCACCTACATATTGACCATATGAATCAGCTAGAGACGTTAAGCTGTACCGAATGTAATCCGTGTGATTTTCACAACTGGTAACCGCAGGTTATTAATAAAGGACATGTTTTAACCCGTCATTTTAAAAATAGAATGCACACCATTAAAAATGAAATCACGATACTCTGTATATAAGAACTCTGAGTTACTGATAGTGACATTCTGGGACCAACTATCGAACACATGTACCGTACTGACTGCGGGAGTGACAAAGGAAATTAATATTATAATAGAAGACAAGAGACCTTTGACACCTTTCAAAATCACTTGGTTCCGTCCAAATATGAATTGGTCAAGGCCGATTTGTATTATACTGAAAAATCAGATAGAGTGATTTGTTTCCGGTGCGACGTTAACTTAAAACACTGAGTAAGGGGCGATAACGCCAAGAACGAAAATTAGAAATGGTTACCTTATTGCGATTATATAAATATGGTAGGAGGTAGCTTTTCAAATAGTGGTACGGACGTGATTGTTTATATATGAATGTTGGATATGATCTCTCAGAGGATATATAAAGACAGATGTAAAAGTTCCTACGATCATTATGATAGGGTTCGGTTTGGTGGTATGTTGGTTAACATATGAGTTTGGCTAGTGGCTGTTAACTCAGAAGAAAAACAGGGAAGCGGCAGATCAATTTATGCTAATATTATATCTACATTTTGGAGTCCTGAGAGGTTGATAATGATTAATAATATAGTCGTGTTTACGGATCTACAGTGTGATATAAACCTAAGACAACTAACATTACAATGCTCCGGTATCATTTATAACCTAAAACATTTGTGTTTGATGGTTTTGATGACACGTTCAGAGTAGTTGGCTTTTGTTTCATGTTGTGCCAACCTATGATGAATATTGAGACCTTTCAAAAACCTGGATACGTTTTTGTTTTTAAACTCTCTTCCTTTATGGCCTAAAATCGAGCCTAGGGCGTTCACCACCTCGACACCCGTTTTGAGTTTGAGCGGTTGACGTTTGGAATATCTTGGAAAAACGTAAATGAATTTACTTGAAACCCTATTCATTAAATGTATGTCCCACATACTTTCTACGCCATTGGCAATAACCCTTGATCTTTGAAAATGTCTTCTGGCTCCCCGAGTGAGAGAATAAGCGTCCTGGCTTTGGAGTCATTTTTGAATTCTGTATCGACCAATTTTGAATTTGTCCTCCGATTTCACTACATCGTAAAATTTGTCTGGGCTCGCAAAATTAGCAGGATGTTTCGGAATGAAATAACTTGACGCAAAGTAATCCTTCCAGTGCATTATGAGAGGATCCAATTTTTCCATTGTTGTCTTCTTTTCAATGGGAAGTCCCGGGGCTCGTAACGTAACGCCACGCTTGACAATAAGCGTAGTCAGGAGATACATCTCCTCTTGACCTTTGTAAAATGTATAAGGTCCAAGAGGCGTGTAGTTCTTATGATGATATTGTGTGACCTTCAATAAATCCACGATATGGGATCCTTAATTGTTGTCCCTTTATAAATTAGTTTTCCTCGTTCGTTCCAAGACTTCGTACCTTTTGGGTCACACAATATAAAGGTCAGGAACGCTTCAATCCTAGATCAATATCTCTTAGATAGTACATGTACTATCACAATTTCTGGGTTAGTCAATTCAGTCGTCTGCAACTGTTCAGGGGATTCTACTACTCAATCCTTGTTTGGTGTCGTGTTTGAACGGTCCAGTAAACGATGATATGTATCGTAAGATAAAAGTATCGATTTCTGAACAATTTTCCCTGTATATAGTCTCTGAGAGCGGGTTCCATAGACTTCAGTAGTTTGGCAAATACCGAACCTATGTAGTTCAAAACGAGATATTGTCTTTTATATCACGTCGTAGAGAAGTTGATATACCCCATAACACCACACAATTTTCCTTGGTGGTCCTCTGGCATACATCGTATCGAGGTGGCGTTATAAACGATATACACACAATGTTTTACTACTACTGTCATACTCGAACATAGCTCCAATGGAAGTAAAACAATTTCATTGATACGCTTCAGTGAACACGCTTAGCAGCGTCGGCGGATTTGCTTTACTGAACACGTTCAGCGGAGGCGGTGCGTTGGCGGCGGCGGCGGTGTCGGTGGTGGCGGCGTCGGTGGCGGCCGCGGCGGTGGCGGCAGTGGCGGCGGCGGCGACGGCGTAGGATACGCTTTAATGAGCAAGTTAAGCGCCGGCGACGGCGGTGGTAGTTGTCGTGGTGGGGCAGATGAAGTTGTAGCCGGTTGCTGCAGCGATATGTATGTGTTGTTGTTGTTGAACGTTTTATTGATTTTTTTCATGTATATTCCTTTTATGACGCAGCATGACGTCTCTCCTAGAGAAATGACGTTGACACTCTGGACGTTGATTCATGGTTACTTATATTTCTTCATTTACTCCTTTATAAACTTTTTTCATGATTCCGGATTTAGCTGAGCTCGTCCTATTTCATCCATGAGGGTCTGTAATAAATAAGCTGATCGTAGAAATGCGGGTTAAAGTGTATGCTGTCATTTCAGGGCTTCATTTCTTCTAGTTACACTGACATGCTCTGAAGCTAACATTCTTAGTACCATCATAGTCGGTTGATTCTTTCCAGTGATATACTTCGTATATTTTCTGCAGCCGATAACCTAGTCTTAGAACCATTTCTATTTCGGGAGTGCACCACGTACATGTCAATTCTCTTTGATCATCGATAAAATCACATGGGTTGGGATTCTCATTATCCGAGCTGGTCTGAAACAAAGGGAATGTGAGTTTACCATTCGATCTATATGGAAGAACTGGGTGATACAACTCCCTAGGGGTTGTATCTTGGGATATGATCACGAGGTGACCTACGGGATACAGACAATACTTGTTAACGCATGAATACAAGCTCGTGAAATCCTCGTACTTGAATTCGTCGATAGCCTGAACTTTATAGTAGAGTTGACTAGCGTGAATCGGTTGTAACTAAAATTTGAATTTTTTACCAAGGTTAATCAACTCGCCATAAAGTCTTTGGAAGCGTTTAATATTTTGTTCTTGGTTTTACAATGGTCATTTAGGTGCCACTGCTCGTTCTGCGAAATTTTTTGTCTGCTTTTACACGTGAAGACAGCCTAATACATTAAAAAAACAAAAAAATGCATGAACAGATTCAACACTGAAATGATATGTGCCGCGTCCCGCGATTTTGGGTCTCATTCCATCTGTTTACATTGAATAAAGGTCAGGAACGAACAATAATCAGCTGAGCCTTTGTGTGAACAAAGTCTCACTAAAGTCTTCATCTTGAGTTTATATGTGTTATGGAATTTAATAAAGCTGACAAATAAGCATACATGTGAAACGCCGTTAATCTAACGTCAATACAACTTTTAAAAAGAAACGATGCGCTATCTTTTCTCACAAACGACAAAATTGGATACCGACGAGTTAAAACTCACGAAAGCATATACATTTAAAACTATGATAATTCGACATTGTTTAAAACATTGTGACATAAGGACAAATCGTTCTTCATGTGCAACTTCTCCTTTTTTCCCAATGTTACTATGTTTTTTTCAAAACTTGGCTGCTACATATATACGTCAAATTGCATCAAATAGCCTGAACGGATTGAACGGATGAACAATAAGGCCTGAAATCACCTGACACGGCTCAGATAACCAACGCTGACTGGAACGTTATCAACTTTGATCTACTTGAAACAGCAATAGGTAGGCGGATTTGAGTCACGACCAGAGAGAGACTCTTTGGATAACGTCATGGAAAAATCGACTTTCGAATGTTATATTGTTTGTTCTAGTGGAATTCTACGTTCGCTACGTTGTTTTCAACAGTATTTAAGTAATATCACGGCGTCATGATATGTATTCGTGATCCCTGGGTGACGAACCATATATATGTATTCGTAACTTAAAGTCTCATCTTTGTACATGTTACACAATGTAAAATAAGGTACATTGATACAGTTTATAAATAATTATACAAAGCCATTCTAAAAAGCATAAATATAGGAAACTAAAAAATCTTTACATATATGTTCATACATTCATAGGTTTATTAAAATGTTAAAATGATAAAGAGAAATGCTTCCCCCGTTGGAGAATAATACTTTAAGGAAACTAATTTAATTGAGAAATGTGCCTCGTCTTAGGGCTCCCCGTGATGACAGTCGCGAGTGGGTATTGAACTCGGAACACCCCGTCCCAAATATCCTACGCTAAGCTACTTGGCAGTGACGGAATAGTTAAAGTTTTCATATCAGTTTTAAAGACAAGCATTGTCAATTTAATGCTTTTGCTTGCATATTCATTCCCTTTCCCTTTCATACAACACATTTGAAAGCAGACGACTTTGGAGAAATCATGGCAAATATGTGGATAAAACTTTATAAATAAGGGCTAAAGAATAACAAATAGTTAAAATAGTTGAAAACAGTGTGGCAAATGGAGAAATTGCTCATAATGAGTATTTTCCCGTTTGCCACAATGTTTTGAAATGTCGTCTGTTGCAGAGGTTTCTGATATCATCCATATGGGGCAAATGGTTAAAATGTAACAGGACCAGGTTGCGAAATAAGAATAGTCTGACCAGATTGAGCTGCGATGGCTCCAAATGGACAAACGCCGGTTTTCCTACGACGTTGCTGTTATGAATTAGAATGATATATTTCTTAAATTAGACAAAACTATGTACGTACTTTTCATATGCTTCTTAAAATTGCATGTACCAATATATTTACGAAACTCCACGAATAAAATTGTACTGAAAGTACAAATTCCAATTTTACCTATTATTGAGTTGAAATGATGTTTACATGTACATGTACCATTGCCTTGCTGTATGACATTTAAGGTCAAATGACGCCACATACATCCACTTACGTGCTGATATACAACCCAAATAGTCCCTAAAAAGACCTTTATTTGCGTAGAAATGAGTGTATAACAACACTAGAATGCATTGAATATATGACATTGAGTTTAAATCTTTGTAAATGTGTATAGGATGCACATGAAATGGTTGATTTGATCACGTTAAATAATTTGACCTTGTTTGAAAGTGAAAGTAGGGAATGCTCAACACTAATTTTGCCCGGGCCCGATTTGGTCAAAAATGAAGGTATCCATTTTCGCCTGGTGAATTCTTCTTGCATAATATTGAATGTCAATATATATAGTCAAATGCTATTTTGAGATGTTAACTGAGACTAGCACCTGTGGCTCCGATAGCATAGCTGCGCAGACAGATATCTGTTTAAATGCGTGATAGTTACGCTAAGATTTGTTTTCTGTACGATTAACCCTTTCTTACCAACAAGCCTGCAGCAGACGATTGTCAAAACACCAAAATGCCAAAATAAATAGAAACACTCAATAAATGAAAGTTTCGAAAATATTGTAGCCAAAGAATAAATTGCTCATTATGAGAAGTTTCTTCTTTGACCACGTTTTTTTTTTCAAAAGTGATCTCTTGTAAAGGCTTGAGAAAGTGTCTAACATCCGTGGGTCAGTCATACTACAACGTCTTCATTCTCTGGTCGAGGGTTGGCTCTTTCACGGTTCTATTTCTTTTAATTATTGTTTGCATGTCCCTACCGGTAATAGAATATTATCGCTCGTTCCAAATACGCCATTGACAAGTTATTAGAGTGACAGTTTTCGATTTGGCGCCTCACGTTCGATCCTCACAAATGGTTATTAAAAGAATGTGATTTAACCAGTCTGTGTTTGTAACGAGGACGATGGTCTATCTATTATACTGTATAGTTTGTTGTAAGAGTAAAAGAAAGGGGTGCTTAAGTAAATCAGACTACAAACCATAGATACATGCATCTTGAAGTTAACGATTGAAGTGACTGTTCACTGATTGGTCGTAGTTATCTCTTTTGACATGTTAGCCACTTCAGAAGAAAATGTGACCATCTTTAAAAAGTTGCATAGCGGATCAGTTAATACAGCATCATATATTTTATTAAATTCTATACTAATTGTTTCAATTTACAGTCGGATAGAAGTATGTTACCATAGAAAAAGGGTTTTTGAACAATCCAAATAAAACCATGTAAACGTGCAGGCCGATTTAAATCTACAAGAGTTGCTAATATTTCGGATCGGTCCGGATCTGACGACACCACATTCGAAAATCCGGAGATTTGAGAAATTATCAGCAAAACGATTTAATAAATGACTCTCTGTTCGGAGTTTTGTTTATACTAACAGTAAAACACCATTCAGTCAAGAAAACCCTTTATGTGGTAAATAAAATTGAAATATAGCCATCCCAAAACGAATGGAAGCTCAGATTGGAAAATATTCCACATGTTTCGTACCAATACAAATTCGTAACATACCTTTGATAAAGTTACAGATACCATACGTTTAACACAACCTGCTTCATAGTGAAAGTTCATGCGCGTACACACCAGTGCTGCGTATAATATACTTTCTGTGACATTCAAATCGGTCAACATAAACGACCAATTATAACCTTGTGCAATGTTAATTAACCAATTTCAGCCAACTCATTGAATCGATCAGATCGCAAACATACGTCACTGATAAAACGTAGTACCTGTCAGCTTTAAAATAAAATCCTGAGGTAAACGGGAACAAGGTTCTTTTGTAAAGGCTGGTACCATGCTTAGCAACCCGTTATAATTGGACCCAGTTTCACTTTTACGGCAATGGTCTGTTTATCAACAGTCTATTTAAACACAATCACCCTTATGACATACATACATGCATTTAACAGTCAGTTTTAAATATATGAACTTCGTAAGATGTTTGTTATATGGCAAAAACCCTCGAAGATCGTGTTAATCGTTAGACGAAATTGAAGCTGCAGCCATGGTCGGTATGTGTTCACATACATTCAGCAGCCGACTATGAAACTATATCGACACAAAATGAAAAATGTCTCTATAAATGAAAGTATATTCTTTTAATAGTGTTCAAAACATTTTGGAAAAATGGGACAATCCTCGTACTAGGCATATTTCTTTTTGTCGCAATGTCTCCTTATGATACAGAGGCATCAGTAAAGGTCTGAAGATGGAAACGGGTTACCTAGGTACATGGTTGTTTGATATGACAGGATCCCGTCAATTGTTATGTACGTCAGGTTAGATTTTGTAATTCATTGGGTTCTCATCATCTGCTATGTCTAGGTTGATAAAACGTGAATAGACTATTCTTTCACAGATTGGATTTAGAAAAGGATGTTTGAAAGTTCAGCGTGTTTTTTTAAATGTTTGTTTGAAGGGTGTTATACGCCGTATTCAACAGTGTGTGAGCTACATAACCGTGTTTTCTTTAACATTTTCGAGTTCTTCCGATATTATCAATCGTATAAACGATGCATCAGTTGAAATGCTTTCCCCTCAACCTTGAGTGCAAAGAAGGGAAGCATCTTCTTACATTTTAAAAGTCCCTCATTTGACCTGAATGTAGACCAAACCCTGTTCTCCATCTTCAAATGGCGATCTAAACACTACAAATATATGGTATACTTTTTTATTGAAAGTAATACATATAATTTCAGTTGAAAGGCTTATTCGCCAAAGAGGCCATTGAAGGAGCTATGTCCTTCATAACAACAGAACAGCAGAGTACCTTCGCGATTTGGTTCACTAAATATCTTTAATCAAGAAAAATCGACATATTGCTACTTTGTTTAGAGTACGTGTGTTTTACCATGTTAACTGTTTCAAGTCGTCCAACTGAAAACATGGACTTTGGTTCTTCTGAGTGGTTAAATGTGTAAGACTTCATAATGAATCTAGACTCGCATGTGTGGATGATTTGGAATCATGTTCCGCCGTTGTCAAAAGTAATGTTACGATGTGTGGTAGACTGATTGATTTACTGTCCTGCCTGGATGCACTCACATAGTCCTTCTTTTTTACCTACATATTTATTTTAACCCATCAGCAGCATACGACATTTAAAAACATTGTTTCAGAAGATGAAATGGCACAATTTTGACTTTTGTAACACTGTTTCTCATCCAAATTAAAGATAAAACATTCTATTAAAAGTGATTTTCCATCATTGTTCAATGTTGTCTGTTGCAAATGTATTGTATGTAGGGAAAGGGTTTTAAAACTAATCCAGCGCCAATTGCAATATTGCGGATTTTGCAAAGAATACAGATTCAGGTTAGTCAGTTGGTTTGATTTTTAGTTATCAAAAAACTTTATATGTTATTCTCCTGTTACCTTATACGATGGAGGCACCGAATTTTGAACATAGAAATGTCTACCATCGGCGCAGAAAGTGTTAAACCGTATACACAGGGGATCAAACAAGTCTAGACAGATTGACATTTTCGTTACTATTTGAACTTTTTCGTTGTGTGGTGAATTGCTACACTATAAATGCAAACACATAATGGGAACCATACAGAATATGAATTCCTTTATGACAAACACTGTACATATATTAATTATTCACTGATAGATGAAGGGAGATAACACATAATTCACCATTGAAACTATTCTTATGTACACAACGAGTTGTTTTCCTTCGTGATAACCGATCGCAGTCGATTTTACAAACCTGTCCAATTTCTCTTGTCCGTGAATGTATAACAAATGAAGTACACTATGGTAATGCTGGTCGTAATTTCCATGTTAAGGTTTTACATTTAAACAACATATATTGAAAATCCTGATCGAATGTTTTCAAGACGACTGGTAATAATATTGTAGTGTAACAATCACAGTAGCAGGTGAGTTAATAGTTTATAATTAAACGGATACACTTTTAACAGTGTATATGTTTGCGATAAATGATCCATTTCCACTGGATAAAAGAAAAAGACGAGGACATCGCGGGCGCCTTTTCAATGCCGGACTTTCAAAATTAACTTTTCAAGCTTTGCATTAAAACAAAGTTCATGGATTAAGATGTTCAGTTGAGGAGCAGATGGTATATATACTGTTCCGACGGTTTGGACGCACCGACTGTCTTGTCTCTATTCAATTGACACAGCTTTCACAGAATCGGTTTCAGCAGTCAAAGGCTTAAATACCGTTCTGGAACAAACGGTTTGATATCAAATGTGTTGACTTCTGTTAGGTAAATGGGGTCTCATAATATATAGGCTATGGTATATTTAACCCTTTTCCATATGTAGACAAAGGTTGATGTATTCGCTTCAGGCGATATGTTAGCTTAAATAATTTCGATAAATGGTTAACGATAAATGGTCTTAATTCTAATAGGAACACAGTTGTAGATCTAAGTTACGCGATATATATTGAGTTTAACTTTATGTTGTCAGACAGTTAAGGCTCTTGTGGTACTGAGTGAGCGTGTGCACAAGCTCGTCTGAGTACGAACTGTTCGTAAAAGAAACAGGCCGATCTATTTGTGATTACAAATGATCTATGTGATGTAAAAACTCATCCGAGTACCTATTGTTCGTTAAAGCAACAGGGTGATTTATTTGTAATTTCAAAAGATCTTTCTGATGAGCAGGCTCATATGACTACATACTGTTCGCTAAAGCAACATATTGATTTTTTTGTAATTTCAATTGATCTTTGTGAAAGGTACTGTGGAGCGTATGTACAGGATCATCTGAGTACATACAGTGCGTACAAATAATATCGCGATTTTCTTAAAATCGCAAATGATAGGGAAAATAATAACACGGCGAAATTGGTTAAAACACATTTTTATACAATTAATGACATTGTCTGTCGGTCTGATTTCATAAAAAATCTTGTGTTTAATACCATAACATAATACAATACAGCTTACTTAAAAATGCTGCATAATACCCCAGATAAGGTTTGAATAAACAAGTTTGGTAGATATGAGATAGATCCATGCGGCAAACATGTTATATTGATTGTTAACGACCGTGTGTCTAATGACGCGCAAGGCCATTTCATATATATAGCCAATAATTGTTGCAGTTTAGTTGAATACGATGTCGTTCAATGATAAATTGAGCATGGGCTACGTTACTCGGTATCAGGCAAAACAATACTTTGTTTAGAAATTGATAATAGCGGGATTGGTCAAATTCTTGATAAATATTTATTTGCTTTGGGACAAAATAATTTAATCCATATCTTCAGGCATTAAATGTATGTCATTACCTAGATAATGCACACTCTAAGGAATACTGGCAGATACTGGTTGTTGTTTTGTAATGTCTTCAGAGGCTTTGGGTACCTGTTGCAGAGTAAAACAACGTTTGGCCAACAACAATATTAGTATATCTAGACATTGAGTTAAATTATATCATCATGCAAGTCCGTATTCCAGATGAAAACCATTCTTACCTCATGCAATATATCGACGGTGTTTCGGCACACACAAAAACGGTTATACTGAACGAAATGGAATGCTAATTAGGATCCATATATGTCATCTATCGATCAGTAACACGTGGAAGACATTTTTTTGTTATCAATTTCACATTCGTGATATCTAAATCGTTTCATCACATCAGAATCAAGACTGACATGAGGCAAGCTCTCCTGATGTGGCTAACATTCCTCAAGTCATTTAATGGAATGTCTTTGTTTCGTGACTCATTTTGGACATTTAATAGTGATGTTTGTTTATATGCAGATAACTATGCAGCAGTTGGTCACGGCTTTGGTGCTACAAGTTGGAAACCAATGTTCAATAGGTATCTGGCAAATACATTGGCATGAATCTGATCTCACCAGGGACATAACTATATTTGAGTTGTTTCCCCCGCTTGTTGCATTTCATAGTTTGGGTACTGATTTGAGAAATAAAAAAGGTCCATTTCCGATGTGATAATCAAGCTGTTGTTGACATTGTAAATAGACAGACCAACAAGTCAGACAAGGTCATTGTCTTCGTTAGAGCATTGACACTACGCTGTCTAAGATTGAATATTATTTTCAAAGCAGAATATTTACCAGGTAATAATAATTGCGTAATAGATAGTTAGTTTCGTTTACAGTAGGACATATTTCGTCGTCTGGTTCCACATACAGAACAGATGCCAAAGGCTGTCCTGCCAAAGCTTTGGGAAATCTTTGTAGAGGAGCTACTAAATCGCAAAGGGCCAGCTTCTCCAATAATACTGAGCATTAACAAAATGAATAGCATACGTATTATTCCAAGTCTGCATCAACCTTATTTTTAGCCATAAGCTATGCACATCAAACTAATAACTTGACAAATCAAGCTAACCAATATCGTTGTCAGAAGATTTTGGAAGGTTAACGGCGATCCATCCCATCTACTGACCACCGTCTACCAATTGTATATGGTACTTTAGTAAGCATATGGCATTAGCTGTCAAACGTTTGTTTCTCTGAATTCGAGGCCCATGGGTTTAGGGCAGCATACAAATTAACGTTTTTCGGGCTATTTAAGGTTAGTGAAATTGTATGGACATCTGCCATGGAACCCACCAGACAGTTTCAAATTTCTAATATTTTCTTTGGGTCAAGCCCTATAAAAGTAATGCGCCTCCAATTGCAGAAATCGAAAACGAATCAAGCTGGCGCAGTAGAAATGGTCAAGCTTAACCCAATTAAATCAGTGGTATGCCCGGTTAAGGCTATGTCCCATTATTTAAATGTTAGACCATCTATCTCTGCACAATAGTTATTTCATGTGTATAGGATTCCACAGACAAGGTATCAATCTGGCACTGTCTTCATCAAAACACTTCTCGATTTACATATTACCACCTAATATAAAACACACTCTCTTTAAAAAGGCGCAGCAACTTGGCTTGCTAAACAGGGCATATCCCATGCCACAATAAAGAAATTAGGTAGATATTCGTGTTTAACTTTAACACATTTTTGTCATGTTTTGAAAATGAACACATGAAGCAATTTATGAAGTGTGATTCATAAAGTGTTAGACCTGGATATGTGGTTTTTTAGCGAGTCCTACATCCACTGGATGGAAAAATAGGTGACAACCTAGGCTGCAGAATCGTTAGAAAGGTCAAGATGATAGGGAAGACAAATGCATTGATATCAGTTTAACACAACAATGTAGTACACCTGGATGGAAAAAACTTCCCCTGACAAAAATCTATATATTTTCTGAATTATTAACAAGAATTAATTGGGGGCACTCCAATTTCCTATTACAAATATTCGAATGGAAACGAAAACACTTTAACAATTGCCTCCGTCGCTTTATGACTCATTATGGAAAACAGTAAATTAAAAATGAGGAAATTGCAAAGAAACAACTGGTCTTTATTTTCGCGATGGAATTCACCTGTCAGATATTGGCTACGACATAATGTTGCATGGATTTAAGGACAATTCTTAGAAATCTTAGACGGAGTTTTCAGGCAAATGTGTGGAGGACATCTCTACATGCACAGTTTCGGTCTGCTACCTTATGAACTGGTAACTGTGCGGTCTTGAAACAGATACATGGGCTTTGGTAAACTGTTCTGTAAAATATGTATGTACTGATTGGTGGGTAAGTTGCCCTCTGCTAATCTCTCTCATATGTTTGTACGATGGGAGGGGTGGTGTAGTTTGTAGTATCATGTGCTTCACTCCCTCAATGGTGTTTTTGAAGTTGAGATGAGGTTTGTGTTGGATGCAACATACGTTTTGTTCCTACAATAAATTCTGTTACTGAGTTAGTTGCAGCAAGCATAGTAAACAGTTGTTTTCCATGAGGTTTCCCGCCGGCGAACTCGACCAAACCGCCACACATTCTTTACAACGGAATATGTTCATTTAGTTTTAATAAAAAGAAACAATTGTATTCTTTGAAACTGTCTTAAGTTGCTTTATTTCATCCTTTTGCAATAAGGGAAAATATTGAACATAGGAAGAATAGAAATCTATTTTTGTAAAGTAAATTAACAGTTTCAGTCTTATAACGTTTTCGAAGACATTGTCGAAACCTTCATTTGTGTAATCAATGATTTACTACTTATATAACAAAGCAAAAGACTATTGGATTAAGTGAATTAAAACATAATTGTTTAGTGTAGTTTTGAACGTTTCACGCACCCAATTGTTGTACCATGATAGTTGAACTATTTGCAACATCTGCTTTGTTTGTTGCAAGGCATTGTTACGTGATTTCTCTGAATATATCCTCTTAATATATACACTCACATAAAGATATATATTAATAATTAGTTGAGAATGGTAACGTTGAAAATGTTCATAGAAAGTCTCTTCATCACAATTTGATCTCTGCGACACAAGAATGGACTGCACTTAAATTCCCGTTGTATTTTTTTTTAAATAGTGTTGAAGACCAAGTAGTCGAACATTTGATGATTAAAGAATGTTATCATATAAAGTGTTTTTCTTCCCGTTGGAACCGTAATATACAAAGTTAGTACCTTCTTTTGATTAAGTTTGAATAACCATTAAGATACAACTATTAAGATGTACAATACCGGCAATTGTGACAAGGCATTTGCAACCTCTTGATAATACACTTATCTCAATCCGGGGTTTTTCGAGGCTAGTCAACACGTGTATTGGCGTATCAAGCAGCAAATGTCACCTATAAAGTAAATAACCGAATTCAAATTTCATTTCTCATAGAAATCAAACACATTTGATTTCACCAATGTATGAATCTCATTCCAATTCGGAAAATGGCATATTACTTCACTTACCACTTCGACTTTTACTACCAAGTTACGGAGTCAATGCTACACGGTGAGAATATTCGTTATCGGTGAGATATCGAGCGACCCGGGTTAGAATGCATTGCATCGACCGATAACAGTTTGTAATATGACCGACGTTTTCAAGTGTATTGAAGGTCTCATATCAATAGATGATATTTACACAAACATGTACACAGTTTATATTTAATAAGATCAGATCAGTCCATAATTTTTTTTATTTAAGATACACTTCGAGTTCAATTTAAATGAGTAGCTTCTCTTTCTAAGCATATTTGCTGTTTGAGGTAAAGGATTTTGTTTTAATAAATGTATACCGAGTTTAGTCACAACATATTTAAACACTTATGTACTGGTATGGTTATAACGATTCATTTAAATATAGCATACATTATAAGGTATTGTGTCACACACATATCAACAAGTACTTATGTACCAATTGTGTAAATACACAAACAAGCCCGTAGTAGACTAAATTCATGTCAATATAACAGTAAATGTAAGGTGTTCTGTTACAATATGAACGAGTACTAATGTACTAATGGTAGTCCATACATAAATATGTACCATACTTAACCAGATTCATTTCAATATATCATACACCATATGGTGTTCTGTAACACACAATATGAACGAATACTAGTATACCAAAGGTATCTAATGCATAGCTATTCACTATAATGAATTGCATAGAGGTTGAAATACGAATATTGTCGCATACACTGATGTATTCATCTTGAATAATGGGACATTGGAGTAAATATCGTGCTAAAAAGAGACGGGATTATAAAATGTTCATACTACTAGTTGTTTGATGTATAAGTATTGTTTCATGTGTGTGAAATAAAATATTTAATATTTAATACTTACACTTAGTGAACCTATTTACTGTTACATAGTGCAGTTCGAAGGTTTAAATACACACGGAAACGGGCCAGACATACCTCGCACCGATAAGCTTTTTACAAATATCTGTAAGATAAAAGTAACTCTTATGCTTTGGCCATTATATAACATTTACAAGGTGTATTGATACAACGAAATGTGTGTACACTGTTTCGTGAGGTTTCCGATGAATATCTTTATATTTCTATTGATCAATATAACCTCAAAAGACAGATAAGTCCGAAGATATAAACGTTTTAATTATTATGTAAAAAATGAATATATGAGCCTTGTTAACAGTCATTCGCTAACAAAGAATAAAACATGAAAAAGATTTATTATCTTCTAGTGACGTTCGTGTATGGACGTGCATGGAGTATTGCGACTTAATGTTGTACACACACTTGAAGATAGGAGCGGGTTCCTCCTTATGCAATCTTAATTGCAGAGAATACACTCTGAGTGTTAAATATATCAGTTTAAACATAATGATATAAAACAAACATGTAGGATGATGACGAACATTTAAGATAACTTTGATTTGAATAGTAAAGATGCCTTCTAGTTTCATAGTGTATGTTTTATTAATACAGATACAGTGTCAATAATTTATGCTTTTAACTGTTCACATAAAGGAGACGGTGTTCTTATCAGCAAATATTCTAATTCGTCAGTATAAGTTAATTGATTTTATCAATGTATGATGGACATGTCTTGGTTAACTACCAACTGTAGCTTAATGTATTCTTTTAACAGATAAATCTCAGATATTCTGACTTTTGCAATTTACACGAGTGCCGTAAGGTTTACCTTTTCATTCTTTCACGTCAGTTATAATCACATTTACCTTTAGAGTGTCAACCATCAGCATAGCCCTCAATATATTATGATGTATTTGGGTTGATTAAGCAGTATGTGGTATATATTTGTAAGATATTTAAATGACTATAATGCCAATATTTCAATATGTGTTAACATTATATTTTAAATTCCTAAGGTATGTTTTCTTGTTGTTGAGGCAAACCATGTTACAATTGTTATTTTTATTGATTTTGGCTATGATAGCAACACCACTTAGCACAGGTTTAGACATTAAGGGATACGTCTGTTAGATAACAATCTAAAGGGATAGTTGAGCATAGCAACAATACAATTTCCAAGTATAGATAAAACGTGTCAATGGCGTAGCTATATCTTTTTCCTCATTTACTACTCTTCGGACAGATTTATCTTTGTTGCTGCCAATTTTCAACAGATGGCGTCTATTGGACATGTAATTAGTTAGGAAACAAACCTGTGCTTAAGACCGCCTTTGTTTAACAATTCCTTGTCTATAGCGATCAAATTTTAGTTTTTCAATTTCTCATTTTCTGCATAAATGACACTAATATTAAAGACAATCTGTGACTATAACACAGACTAAATTGGTGGTATTTAAACGAAGGTTGGACTGACATTTGTGTCTTAATCTACTTTGATACGTGAGCCTTTGTGGTTTTATTTGACTAAATGGTTTTAAACAAAAGCTAGTTGTCTAAGGGATACGTTTTTATAGGATATAATTATTATTTGAATGGTGTTTGGCGTCGCTTTCGAGATTATTTCATTTATATCACGGTATGTCATCTACTAGTATAACAGGGATAATTTCTCCTGTCACAATACGTGTCAATTTGAGAAGCCATTGTTGATGTTTTTAAAGTATGTGGTTTGACCTGAACAGGGCTCTAACCGTGGTATCCGCTCCCATGGTGGATGCAGTAATCACTGCACCATGGTTATTCAATTTCGTTCATCTCAACATGTTACAGAAACGTAATGATGTCACAGGGGCGAAACTGGGAAGTTTACGTTCGTAGCGTCAGTATAGAGGCCCACTGTATTACATAACTATGTGGCCGACTTAACGGCGAAAACCTGTTAATTTGCACTCAAATAGCTGGAATTCCTTTACATGTCTACCTATTAGACATAATTTAAACAATATAGCTTGGGATACGTTAAATAGTTTAACTGATTTACTTACAGTAAATAATATAGCTGTAGTCATATTTTCAATACTATACAAATGATGAAGCATGTGTACACTCTAGGCAATAATAATAAATGATTGTGGCCTGAAAGAAAACTAGTCCCCAATGTAACCCACAGTTTAAACACGAATTGCTACGCACTTTCCATTCATGTCTCATGTTCATATCATGTGACTTTTCACTTAGATAACGTGCATTTCACCGTCAAACCGCATCACATTGTTTGATAACACTTACTATAGGGTTTATTAGAATTTATAGTTGTGCTAACAAGTGATTCAGAGTCAAAAAATAAACATCGAATTACTTTTGGTAAGTTTGTTCATATTATTGTAGAAACATGATGTTTGTTTCAAGATTTAGCGCTTATCTTTATCAATATTAACCTCTTATTTTTATTCACGAATTTCTCGTCTCGTCATTAATTATACTATAATTCAACCCATTTGTTTTATTTGTGGTGGAATTGTTATGTTCATTCGTTGTGTCACATCGTATTTATTTTGTTATTTCCAACATATCATTGATAAATCTTATATTTAAAGTGTCTTAACTGTCTTTAGTAGACATATTTAACGTTTTTGCTTAGATGTCTTCGAAGTACTCTGGTGCAGATTTTATTCATAGAATGCAAAGAATCTCTCTATGAATGAAAGTATGATTATTGAAAAGAATTTAAAACATTGTCATTGTGGCAAAATGAAACAATGCTCATGATGAGCAATTTCTTCTTTTGCCACAATGTTTTCAAAAGTCGTCTGCTACACTCCTGCAGAGGTGTCACAGAAAGCGTATGTAGGAAGGGTCAATATCTGTTACTATATGATGTTCTAACTTTGAATAAAAAAACGTACTGTATAATTTGTGTTTGTTTCCTCCAGATAAGGTCAGGTCTAGTACATTCTAAAACTTACTAGACAGCTGGTCCCTTATCTAAAAAAAATTATGTTGAACCCTTCATTGTTTCCTCTACTGTCTAGCAAAAGTAATATTCCCTCTGAAACAATTGATTTGTTTGTCATATTTGAGTAGCAGCTTTTTCCACTTGCAGATGCATTTGCTGCAGTCAACTTTTCAAAGCATTGTGTCATAATGAATGACATAAACAGCAATATCTCCTTTTGTCACAAAGTTTTCTATGCTATTCTCAACTATTCAGAAAAATAAACCAGAGATATCAACCCTTATCGACATACAGACCCTTTGTGAGGCCTCTACAGCAGACGACTTTGTCGAAATATTGTGGCAAATAAAGAAATTGCGCAGTATATTTATATTCTACGAGGAATTTGCTGCGGAATCAGAAAGGGTGAAATTTGCCTACTATTTAAAAATATCCCCTTCTGCATTAGCTTATCTGATACCAATAAAATGTGTATGTTATCATTGGATAACTCTTTAGAAATATAATCATATTGATTGGTTGTTAAACACGTCAATCAGACGGTATAAGAAAAGGGGGAAAAACTACAATTTTTTACAACTACATTTTTATGAAAGTGATTGTCTGATTTCAAGATTATTTAGCAGAACTGTTCATTCATTGACCTTTTACATGTTTAAAGTCTTATTGATTGGTTGAAATCGTAGAACAATCAATTAATGTTCTTTTGACGGTCCCTTTCTTCATTATGTTCAAAGATATGTGTAAACTCTTGTTTGTTCGGCATCTGCGAAAGGGTGTAGAATGCCAAATATGAAAACATTCTTGTCCGATTCCAGTTGTTTAGTAGAAATATTCCTTCAAAAACTCTCTATGAAAACATTCTAAAACTCTATTCTTATGAAAGTGCTTGTCTTATTTGTTCCCTCGGTGACCCTCTTCATGGATATTTAAACCAAATTGACTCGTTTGAAGACATAGTTACAAAGCGGCAACAGAAAAGGATTAAATTGAACTTAAGCATAAAATGATAGCGGATCCTTATCCACTGAGAAATTTGAACAACACGTCACAGAAAGTTTCTTGTTTAAATTTCGACAAGGTTTGCATTAACTGTATAAATTGGGTGAAAAACATGGCAGCCAGACGGCATCAGAAAATGTGCAATTTGACAAATTCCCTTTCTTTTCAAATTGTGTTTGATTCCAGGAAACATTTGTAATTTGTTCAAGCCATTTTAATAGGTTTGAATAGATAGCTGCCATGCTACATCAGAATATGGACGATATGAACTTTTAGCTTTAAATAAAATCTCCTCCTAAACCATTGGACTGATATCAACCTAACTGCAAGGGAATGAAACGTTGGTGGTCCGCTTACAAACTGTTCAAAGATTTAATATCAAAAATGTAATATCATAACAAATATCCTTTATTGATAAATTTCAATTCCAGTATCCACTCCTAGCAGTTTCATTCACGTTTTTGATTAAATTTTCTCCGATATTAGTAGTTACATATATGCTACATAACTTTTGCTCGGGTGATCTATTCAGGGCCACGCTTTCCCTCTGTTCTGGAGATGCAAACATTAATAGATTATATTAATAGAGAGCATACTCTGAATGCATCAGTTGGTTCAGTATAGTCAATAAATAGGAAGAACAATGAACTGTCAAAAAATGTACCTGGGTGGATTTCCATAGAGCTATTTGGTAAAATGATAAATAAAAAAGTATTATGTGGACCGAAATATATATTTGGAGTTCGGTTCAATTAATTTTCACAAGACCAACAAGAATTTATTATCTTGAAAATATTTTATTCTGGCCTGATGCATCATTACTTGTTTGCCATGATGGGGCTTTATTTTAGATAACTATTTATATATGCACTTCTGCATCTCCTCTTTACCAATCACAACTCTACTTTCAGTACTTTGATTGTTCATGATGTTTGTGCTATTTTTTAAACGCCCGACCAAAGGGCTACTGTAAAATGCGGACATACCTTTTTACATCTTTGAGATGAAAGTGTTTTATCTATGTTTTAAGTACAGCAGATCTTTGCTATTCCAATATCATAACAAATATGTGCCTATTTATTGTTACGACTTATAGTTAACTGCAGAAATTGATCTGATTCGGTATTAACAGATTGGTATATGTTTTTTTACTCTCAATGATTCGGTCTGTTAATGAGTATATTTTAATTGATCTGTGATATCAAGTTGTTGTGCTTGGCTCCCTCTATATAATCATCGTTGCAACGATATCAAATTATGTCTACATAAACTACTAAAGCTACATTTACAACTGTCTGTTATTTACTTAAATACCCTTAACACAAGCACACAAGGGCAATAATCTAAGCCTAATAAACCGGAAAACAGCCACAAGTTTTATCGAAATGGTTCCCTGTCAGAACTTTTATTTGTAACGAAAACGTTTCGATCACCGTTTCGAAGTGATGGAGTTTAGGGTTAGATATATAAGACAAGTGGACCCCTTCAAGGTTGAGTATACTTTTCGCTGAAGGGATCTTCTGCGTCTTTAGTGCGGCACGTTACATTGGTGGCAGCGGTGGGATGAAGACAACTGCCATACCGGAGTTGCCTTACCCATGGGTTTCCCAGGCCAATACTTGGGACGAGTCCTCTCGGAGTGGGAAGTACGTTTCGATCACCGTTTCGAAGTGATGGAGATTAGGGTTAGATATATAAGACAAGTGGACCCCTTCAGGGTTGAGTATACTTTTCGCTGAAGGAATCTTCTGCGTCTTTAGTGCGGCACGTTACATATTTATATCAGAGAAGATATAGTATTCATGTCTGGTCAGATGAGGGTTGTATGTTGAATGTTAGATGATCTTCCATCACGTCCGAGATAAATATTAAATTGTTAGAATGTCAGTTATCCGGGTTTTTTCGAGTAAGAATAGCAGCACATTCTTTCACCGAAGCTTTGCTTTTCGCTAAGGTTTTTCGACAATGTTTGTCATAAAGTCTCTGTATTGTGTTTTGCAATGACTCTACGATCTCTCTGTATAATTCTATTCACTTTAACATTTCAAGAAGAAATTGTTTCATATTGATGCTGCATTTCTTTAATAGTAGAGGCAAAATCGAATTAGATACTTAATCAATAATATATCATGTTTAATATAAGCCCGCACATCAATGATATTTTTTAATGTAAATTTTAAGATCTGCCAGCACACCAATGATCTTTTAGAAAGGGTATGGTTGGCGTGCAGACCGATATTATTTTTGAAATATGAAGATCGGCCAGCACACCAACGATATTTTTGAAATGTAAAGATCGGGCCGCATTTCATCGATATTTTTGAAATGTAGACATCAAACGGCACACTAATGATATTTTTAAAATGGTACCCTTTCTAAAATATCATTAGTGGACAAAGTTTACGTTTCAAAAACATCATTAAAGTGCGGGCCGATCTCCACATTTAAAAACTATCTATGAAGTTCGGGCCGATCATAAAATTTTCATTTGAAAGAGTCATTGTTATGCCAGCCAATATTAACATTTCAAATATGTCATTGATATGCGGGCAGATGTTAAACTATTAACAAAATATCATTGATGTGCATGCCGACCTTAACATTTAAAGTTAAATAATACTATTTGTGTGCATACCGATATTTATCCATACATTCCAAGATCACCAATAGTGTGCACCCGATCTCATCATTTACTAGTATACCTAAAAATACTTTTTGTGTGCATACCTAAAAAATACTTTTGGTTTGCATGCCGTTATTAATCATAATATTTAAAAGATACATATTGATATGCAGACCGATTTTTTACTTAAAAGATACTATTGATGTGCATACCGGACTATAGAGCGGTTAAATAGGCAAATAAAAATAATTGAAAGAAAAAAGAGAAGGTGAGAAACAGTAGGATTAATGACCCGGTGATTGTTGAAAATATCTTTAAATGATATTAATGAATTTACAAAGATTATTTAGGATATTTTCTTCATTCTCATTCATGAATGAATCGAACGATTATTTGTTCGACTATACACCGATCTATGTATTTATATTAACAAGTATAATATGTATGTATGACAATCTCACCTCTTTACACCTCAAAAAGGATCATTGGTCTTTGCAGGGAGATCATATAATTTATACTTCCAAAACAGCATGTATGAGTATGCCTATCTTAATCATTACATTTAAAAATATCATTGGTGTATGGGCCAGTATTTACATTTTCACAAATATCATAGCTGTGGCAGCCAATCTTTTCGTTAAAAAATAACACTGATGTATGGACTGATCTTTACATTTCAAAAATATCATTCATGTGCAGCTGAATTTTACATTTCAAATTATCATTCATGTGCAGGCTTATCTTTACATTTCAAAATATCACACCTGTGCAGGCTGATCTTTATATTTCAAAAATGTCATTAATGTACATGCCGATCTTTGCGTTTTTAGATCAATAATATTTTCGAGCTTATCTTTATCTTTTATATACTCTTAAGTATACCTTTTCTGCGCGGGCTGATCTTTATATTTACATTTTCAAAATAACATTAAATACAAATTAATAAAGAATACATACTGTATCAACCATGTATGTTTTACATGAAAGTAAACTGTTTATTGAAAACAAGTTACCTACACCTAGTTTGACAGGCTTTAAGTTACGCATATTCCAACGGATCTAACTTAATGCATTACATTCTATAGGATGATGTGGACTTTTACTTGAGAATAAAAATGATGAAGAAATAATTATTCTTGAATCACAGAAAATGACGTTTTGAAACCCAGTGCTGCATAATTGCACATTTAAATTGTGTGAGCATTGAAATGGACCTTATGTTTGAAGTACATGCATTCCATATTATGTTCTCTAAAACAGTTAATGCTCTGAATAGTTCTGTCGATGAATTAGGGCAAGAAAGGGTATTATTTGAAACCAAACGTAAATGGTAAAAATTGAGTGACTGTGAAGAAAATATGTCGGTAATATATCCAGGTCTATTTGTCCATTTATAACTTTGTATATAATTATTAATTTGATATAGTCTAGTCTGTCATACATGTCGAACCATTCCAATTCCTCAAAGAATGGTTTCGATGGGGATTTAAAAGTTGTATCCAGAAAAATGTGTGTAGCAGACTCTTTAAGTTTTAGGATTCTATATAGCTGTATTTTTGGTGCATTAGCCAAACTAGTTAAACAATATTCAATGACAGGTAAATTGTATGCTTTATAATACATTTTCCGATATAGTGCTGACAGGTAAGGTTTAACCCGTGTAAGAAGAGCGATTTCTAGTGGAATGTAGTGACATACTCTGTCCCTAGGTTTGACATAGGAAAGATTGTTAACTATATTATTCTCTCTTCACATAAAAAATATTGAACGGCCCTTTCTTCTCATCTCAAATCAAAAATACAAATGATGTATAGCAATCTAAATATTTTTATTTGAAAAGTACCTGATGTGCATCTAAAAATTGCCATTTAATTGTGGACCAACTTGGTATTGACCTATCAAAAATAAATCGAAACAGAACAGAAAGAGTTTATAGACTGTCCGCCTTAAACCAATGAAAATGAAAAGAAAACCATTAACACCAACTTCCCTCTCCAAACACTAAAATACTACATTTTCTGCCACGGGTCTCAACAAATAAGCATACTCAATGTTTAAG
Organism: Serripes groenlandicus; assembly: GCA_031761405.1. Taxonomy (NCBI): domain Eukaryota; kingdom Metazoa; phylum Mollusca; class Bivalvia; order Cardiida; family Cardiidae; genus Serripes; species Serripes groenlandicus. The sequence goes on along the minus strand of JASEVX010000006.1, from coordinate 14,417,873 downwards.
CATAGGTCTGAGACAGCCCTAAAACTATGTGTATGCAGTAGGAGAGAGGATTGGAAGCTAGATGCTGAGAAATAGCCCGGACATTTTTTCCAATGTCATATTATATAGGAATTAAAAGGGCAATAACTATGTTAAAAATCATCGGACCGGAACATGGTGATACTATGCACATATCCTCCTGTTAGCAAAGCTTCCCTTTCATTGAATTCAAGTCAACAGTTGCTAAGGAATAGTCCTGACGAGGCATTTAATAAAGTGGGGAACCAAGTATACAACATTATAAATTGCATTTCTATTTTCTAGTTTAAGTTGTGAATGTTCTTCAATAATAGACGGATAGACAGACACAACGTTATTCGAATATATCACCCTAGTAATTTAAAACATAATCCCACACTATGTCTATGTAGTGAATTTGTAATCATTGAAATAAAATCAAAATATTGTGAAAAAATAAGAAATTGCTTACCATGGGTCATTTCTTACCACGGGACATTTCTTCTTTTGCCTCAATGTTTTCAACAGTTATCTGCTGCATATGCAACTGTTGGGACGATAGGTTAAATAATTATTTATCGTAAAATTACAACAAATAAAGCATAGAATAACATTTAAATAGAATGGAAAGATCAATTAAACGGATATGATATAATATAAGTGTCCAGCAGCTATATATAATATCTTCGCAATTAGGGGTATTAATAAAACCAATACTTACAACATTGGAAGTATACGTTCATATTAAATGATTTGATAGGTAACCCCACACTGTAGAATATGAAAATATTATTGACATTGTCTATGTAGTGAATGTGTAATTATTGAATAAACTTCAAAACATTGTAAAAAGGGAGAAATTGCTTATAATGAGTCTTCATTTCCCTCAATGTTTCAACAGTTATCTGCTGCAGATGTACATGTTGGAAACATGATATTACAAACAATAAACCATAGAATAACATTTAAATGGATTGGAAAGATCAATTAATCGGATATGATATACTATAAGGGACCAGCAGGTATTTATAATATCATCGCAAGTAGGGTTATTAATTAGACAACTACTTAAAACATTGAAATATACATTTCGTATTTAATGAAGTATAATTCAGTCTTTTTACAATCAATTGTAACTATAGTTTGACCAAAGTATTTATTTACATTTAGTTTATTGCGATAAAAACTTCTCCTTTTATGGTCAGTTTAAGGATAGGTCAAAAGTTAATTAACATCATATAGCCATGTGCGTGATCGCACCGCGAAATAACGGCATACCGTGCGCTAACCTTATCGTCAAATTAATAAAATAGAACAAATCGTAAAAACAAGAGTGTCTTTGCGGGATAACCACTCTAAGAAATAGTTTTGTTTATACTTTTCGCCGTGGAAAATCGCCTACTTTCAAAGACAGTCCAGTGTAGTATTTTTCTTATAATGGATGGCCTCTCCAAATATTGACTTGTGTTTGTTTTGTTTTATCCTCCCTTGATCATGAGAACTAGAATTGTTTGCTAAAAGCATCACTATCACCCATTGTTGCAATGACAACCAGGGAAACACTACAACTTTTATTCTTTGGACGGTTGATTGATGCATGCCAGGTGAAAGCGCCTCAAACTGACTTCATGTTGCATTAGTACCTGTTTCATCAAGTTGCATCAGCCAGCTGCTATGCCCAGCCGGATAAAGTGGCTCCCACCCTTGATTTGGCGTGCCTATTGTTCGAGATAGATGGATAGACAGGTGAAAGCGCCTCAAACTGACTTCATGTTGCATTAGTTCCTGTTTCGTCAAGTTGCATCAGCCAGTTGCTATGCCCAGCCGGAGTTGGGATTTCCCGACAAAGTCCCAACTTTGCACCCGTTCTGTTCGAATTAGAGAAATTAACTGGCAACCTGACATGTGTCAGGTGAAAGTGCCACACCCTGGCTCAAAGTCGCACTAGCCGGATTCCACCCGTAGTTATAGCAGCTGGCTACAATGTTCCAATGAAGTTGGCATTTTACCAAGTCTACAGCCCAACTCCGACTGTATATTGCTCGAAATAGAGAGTTTAACTAGCATCCTGACATTCGCCAGGTGAAAGTGATACTCTCTGGCTCCCAGTCACACTACTCGGATTCTACCCAGATTTATGGCAGCCGGCCGCAAAACCCAGCCGGAGTTGGGCCGACAGAGTGGCTCCCACTCTTGCTTTGGCGTGACTATTGTTCGAGATAGATGGATAGACAGGTGAAAGCGCCTCAAACGGACTTCGTATTGCATGACGTCCTTTTTGCTAAGTTTTGTCAGCCGCCTGCCATGCCCTAGCAGAGTAGCCGGCGTTCCGCCTGTTACGGCCGGTTAATACAGTGGGAGTAGCCGAAGTTCCGCTTGTTTCGGTTGGTTAATACAGCCGGTGTAACCGGAATTCCCGCTGTTCCGGCATATTAATACAGCCGACGTAGCTAGAGTTCCAGCTGTTCCGGCTGGTTAATACAGTCGGTGTAGGCAGAGTTCCAGCTGGTTAATACATTTAGAGTAGCCGGAGTTCCGCCTGTTCCGGAAGGTTATCACAGCCAGAGTTGTTCCGGATGTTTCGGCTACTGCGGCTAATTTAATGCACATCATTTACTCATTTCAAAATAAAGTATGGTAATACCTGTTAAAGCAAGTAAGCATAATAAGACTTCAAAGTCGAGTTAGTCAATCGATTAGTGTTAGCTGAATTATCATTAAAAAACATAAAACCGATATTCTATTCACCAATTAGTGAGTCAATCTAGTAGTGTTAGCTGTATTACCATTAATAAACACAAAACTAATCGTCTCTTCACCAATTAGTGATTCAATCGAGTAGTGATAGCGTATTACCATTAACACAAATAATACCGATATTGTATTCACCAATTAGTGAGTTAATCGATTAATGTTAGATGTATTACCATTAACAAACACACAACCGATCTTCCATTCACCAATAAACATAACCCTTTCTCACAATCAAACATAATGCGTCGCAGACGACATTTGAAAACATTGTGGCAAAGTAATATGGGTTTTCTCCATTTACAACAATGTTGTCAGCTCTATCGGATAGTTATACACAGTATGTTTGTTTTAAAAGTATTTACAAGTCGTCTTCTGCAGATTTGTTGTTTTTAGGAAAGCGTTAATTATATTTTATTCAGAAGATATGATGACGTCTGTATATAACTTTGTCAACAATGATGATAGATGCGTTTTACCAATAGTTGCCTGTATTTCTATACTGATTAACCAATTCCAACATAAAACGAATCTCCAACAGACGACTTTGAAAAACATCGAAGTTATACAATGGAAAATCGCGCTAAATAGTAGTGTAATTATTAAATAGATATGAAAACTGTGTGACAAAGAGAACATTGCTCATTATGAGCAATTTCTCTTTAAGTTGCCACATATTCGACGATATGGCTTAACCATGACATGATTTATAAACAGAATACATCAGAGAATGAACTGGAAAGTCGTTGAATCATCTTTAGTTTGTAACAGTCGTCATCCGAACGTCTTCGGCAGGTGTCTGAAATATTCACGAGTTGTAATCGGGAATAATGCACATTCTTAGGTTCCAGCTGGACTGTTATCAGATGCAGCTGCTACTTCATCACTACAATGGGGTCGGTATGGAGGCATTTCAGGAACTTGCTTCAAGTATTTTTTTTAAGTGGTTGCTGACGTCATCACCGAATCATACGCTGACGTCAGCAGCAAAAACAGTCCTACTTTATTTAGTGAAAATTAAAACGCGAGCAATATCATCAAAGCTTCTTATACAATAAAATGTAACAATGCTACGAAAAAATTACTAAGCATCATCCAGTCATCCAGAATGACGTAACGACATACCCAAATCACATAGAACAACTATACGGCAGTTGACTTTGAACTTAACTAGGTAAACATATTTATCCTTCGATTTAACGAAAGTATTGACTAGTGTTGAAAACACTGTAGAAAACGGCGAAGTTGCTTATGAAGTAGAAATAACATTTGTTTAACAATTGTTCGATTTCTCACAATATTTCAAAATCTTTCGTTACTATCAAGTAAATGATTTACACGTTTGAAGACGTATTTTGACGTATATGCCACAGACTGCATCGAACAAATCGGATCAACGATTTCAATACTTATAGATATTTCCGTGTATGCGGGAAAATGTATTCAGTTTTCCCACATACATTCTGACCCTTATTATGCACAGACGGCGATGTATGCGTCTTGATTTGACTAGAAAGTATAGGTTAAATGCGGGTTTTTTAACGAGAAGTATTGAACGATATAAAATTCGTAAATCAGAAAGTTGGCGTCACAGTTTTGTTTTATAAAACCGTTTTAATATTCAGTTTTTATCGCGTACTTAAACATTAAATGCTGAGACGGAATGAAGGTAAGGATAAGCACTTGATAAGCAACTCAAAGCTCCCGAGCAATCTTACTAACGACCCTTTTTTAAATCATTCTACGTTATTAGAATTTAGTTGTTTTATGCCGCTTTTTACATTTATTCAGTTATATCAATGCGTTTCCTGGGTAAGTTACTAATGTTCCTTGTTTGGTTTTCATTAATGCCAAAACATATTTTTTTGTGTGTGTCCTCCGCAAGTTCATCTTTTTAAAAATGTCTTAACTTCTCCCGAATAACCTCGCGGGGCTCCTAAATCAGCTCCCGGGGCTCTAAAATGAGATCCCAGAGATACTGAATGCGCGCGCGGAGCTCTTAAAATGAGCTCAATGAGCTCTTAAATGCGCGCGTGATGCTCTTAAATGAGGTCTAGGAGCTCCTATATGAGCTCTTAAATGAGCTCCCAGATATCCAATATGCTCGCGCCGCGTTTCTGAATAAGCTATCGGATTTCTACATAAGCTCCCGGAGGTCTTACATGCTTGTTCGGAGCTCCTCAATGGATTCCCCGGAGCTCCTCATGTACTAGCGGCTCTTGTTATTGAGTTCCCGGACATCACGAAATGTACCGATAGTAAATTATTAACAAACAATACAGTATAGATAGAAATACAAACCAACAATTTTATTTTACTTTTTATTGACCACAATATACATACGCGTAAGAAATAATAAAACGGTTTAAATATGCAACGTACATGTCAAATACACATTATGCGCACTATTTTCAAGACGAACTGCGTCGACCTCACTTATAACCCGGAATACCGGGTGGTCCCGTCAAAAAGTCCTTTCGGTTTTTATACGCTCGTCGTCTTTTCGTCATGTTCGTCAACGTTTTCTTAGTATTGCTTTTGAGTTACGATTTAGCCATTTCGATATCTTGAGCCAACGGTTTTCGATATTACCCACCGACTTGTACATTTTCCACGATATAGTGACCATTGTGATTGGGTCGTAATGTGCCTGCCGCCATCAGGGCGAAATGTCTTTTCCACTTTTCGACCTCGAGATTAACTACCTCTGTATCGCCGCTAGCTTCGTCATTGGATACTTCTTCCGTACCTTTGTCTTCCGAAGATTCGTCCATGTCATCGTCCTCTGATACTACTTCTATGTCATCGTCTTTCATCCACGGTCTGCCCTCTACCCGTCTCTCTGGTTCATCGTCGCTCCCCTCCGTGCTTCGTTTCATCGGGCACCACGCATTGACGTGTTTTTGTAAGTGATGACTGTCTAATGAAACGAACCCGCAGTCGTCGCTAGACATTGGAATGGCTTCTGAATGTTGGTTGGTATGTTCAGGCAAAAGCGTAAAAGCTGGTGCGGGGATGGGATCTCTTATACAATCGAGTACATTCGTGCTCATTCGCCATGATTCTGGAGTCGTCGGTTTCAAATCGACTAGCAGGTACCCTTCCGTCGTTGAATGGCATCCTCGAAACGACGTAGAAGCTGTTGGGTGTTATTCGGGTACATTTGTCTGGCTAGAGTCATAACCGGTTGTTTGTCCACGGTATTATCAAATAATGCTATATAATGACAGTTTCTGCAGCGCGATCAACAACAGATTGCTATGGTGACTACCGGCCGTAACTAATCTGTTACTCTCGAATCCTTGGCAGCTTCGGTAGCCATATCATCGAGCACTATAACGTTTCTTAATGGAGTGTCCAGAAATTCGTCTCCCTCGAGGTTCCTAGACACGCCCTGAATAAACGTCGTAAAGCGGTTGCTATCATTTGTATAACTAGATAATGCGTCGCGGTGACGGTTATATCTTGTCGTGGTCTCTCTGTAACAGTCGAGTTATAAAGTAGGTTTTGCCTCATAAAGTTAGTCCGCTTATGATACAGGTAAGCGGATGTCGGAAAACAAACATATTATCATTGGGAATGCATTCTGGGACTGTTGTCGCATTTAGAGATACCTCGGTTTCTGCGCATCAGGGGTTTCTCGAATGTTCTCTGATGTCTGAGTTTTACAGTATATTGAAAGACTCAGATCATCCCTGTTTATTTTCTTTTTGTGACTCGTAAAGTTGTAGTCGTTGCTAAACCTTTTACCGCAGACTTGACACTGCATGATTAGCCTTGTCCTAACTTCTGTTCGTTTCATCGGTACAGTTTATAAACTTTATTTCGCAGAGTGAGCAAATTAATATCGATCGTTCTCGGTCGTCGTAGAAGTCTTCGTCATTATTGGAACACCCGTGTTTCTGACCGATATAGTTCAAAAGCATTTTCCGCATTCTATGTAGATTGACTTTGCACAAAGTTGGCAAGACTCTTTCCTTGCAGGATATCTAGAACAAAAGATAACATGTTAAATTAATGAATAGAAATATCATTGATCAGATGAGTATTATAAAGGAGTTATCCCCTCCTCCCTTTCTTTCTACTCATGCTCCTCCTGTTCCTCCTCCTCCTCATCTCATTCTCCTCCTCCTCCTCCTCCTCGTCTACTTCCTCCTGCTCTTCTTCCTGCTCTTCCTACTCCCGCTCTTCCTCCGCCTACGCTTCCTCTTCCTGCTACTCATTATCATCATCCTGTTCGTCATCCTAATATCATATGCCCACAGCATTAAGCACCAAATTCCGGATATTAAAAGACACATATTCAAAGTTTTAAGCCGTATTTTTAAGAAAGGAGCTTCACGCGCGCATTTAAGAGCTCCGGGAGCTCATTTAAGAGTTCCGCGCACGCAAAGAAGATTTTCGGGAGCTCATGTCAGAGCTCCGGGAGCTCATTTAGGAGCCCGACGAGGTTATTTGGGAGAAGTAATCTTTCTTAAATAAATGACCTTGTTGGGGACACACACAAAGAAATTTGTTTTGGCCTTAATAAAAACCCAACAAGGAACATTAGTAACCTACCCAGGAAACACCTTGATATAACTGAATAAATGTAGAAAGTGGCGAAAAACACCATGCAAACTAAATATCTAATAACGTTGAATGATTTAAAAAAGGGTCGTTGGGTAAGATTACTCGAGAGCTTTTAGGTGATAATCAATTGATTATCCTTACCTTCATTCCGTCTCAGCGTTTAATGTATTAGTATGCGATAACAACCGGATATTAAAACAGTGTTATAAACCAAAACTGTGACGAAAATTGTTCTGATTTAAGAATTTTAAATCGTTCAATACTTTTCGTTAAAGAAACCTCCTTTACCCTATACGTTTTAGTGAAATCAAGACGCGTACATCGCCTTCTGTTCATAAAAAGGGTCAGAATATATGTGGGAAAACTGTATAACCCTTTCCCGCATACACGGAAATATCTATAAGTATTGAAATCATTGCACCAATAAGCATTGCATGCGTTTGTCTCGATGTTTTTAGATGCAGCATATGCGTCGATATGCGTCTTCAAACGAGTAGATCATTTACTTGATAGTAACGAAAGATTTTGAAATATTGTGAGAAATCGAGCATTTGTTAAACAAATGTAACTTCTACTTCATAAGCAATTTCGACTTGTCCTACAATGTTTTCAACACTAGTCAATACTTTCGTTAAATCGAAAGATAAATATGTTTACTTAGTTATTTTCAAAGTAAACTGCCGTATAGTTGTTCTATGTGATTTGGGTATGTCGTCACGTCATTTATGGATGATGCTTAGTAATTTTTTCGTAACGTCGTTACCTTATAATGTGTGGATGTTTCCGGTAAAGCTTAGTGAATTTCACTTAATAAGTTAAGATTGTTTCCGTTGCTGACATCAGCGTATGATTCGGTGAAGACGTCAACAACCACTTAAAAAACCCACCTAAGCCATTTCCTGAATTGCCTCCAAACCGACCCCTTTGTAACTTCATTCCTCTTCTGCTGGCGCGCATATTACAGTCGGGTCATTCAGATAACGAAGATAAATAAGCGGGCGTCATCCTTTACAGGAAGTAGACTTATGTTCCTGCTTTATCTTTATGCTCATCATTATACACACATATATTAGTTTCAAAGTACAAAGAGGTAAGTTTATGTATATCTTATTTATTTTAATTGAGCTACGCTTTCTTCAGATGGTAAACATATGTCTCTTCTAAGTGTACGCGCCCATAAACCCTTTACCAAATCTGCAGCAGACGACATTTAAAACATGTTTACAAAACGAAAAATATCTCCATAAAATGAGAGCTTAGTTACTAAAAAAGGTTGAAGACATTATGGCAAAATGAGAAATTGCTTATTATGATAATGTTCCCCATTTGCCAAAAGGTGTTCATGTGGGAAAGGGTTAATTTCTCTGACTGAACATTTAAGGCTCTTCACCATTGTCCGACACCAACGCCATTCCAGTAAACATTAATTGGATCAAATACTCATCGGTTATATGTGTTATATTTAGATAAAATGTGGGCGTCATCGATTACATGAAGTAGATTTGGTATTCTTATTTAAATTTGGGCTCCTACGAATTTTAAACAAAAATATTAGATTTATCTCTCAATGTGTATATATCATATTTAAGATTAATAAAGGATACGGATATCACTATTTGCAGCAGAAACTATTGTGGTAACTGGACACATTGTTCAAAAAAGCAATTAATGTATCTCCTTTTGAATTATGCAGAAAGATAAACCCGAGATATCAACCCTTACTCATAAACAGCCCCTTTGCAACGCCTCTGCAGCAGACGACCTTTGGAAATATTGTAGCAAATGAAGACAATTTGTTTTCTATGGAGAACTTGCTGCTACATCCGAAAGTGTGGGAGGGGGGGGGGGTGAGGGAATGGTGAAATTATCCCAATTTAAAAAAAAAATCTGCTCTGTTTTACCTTGTCTGATACCAATATAATGTTGTATTATGTTTTTATCATCGGATAAATCTCTACAAACGTAATCATGTTGATTGGTAGTTCAACACGGCAATCAGGCAGCATAAGAAAAGGGGCAAAATGACAACATTTAAAAAAAACATTCCTATGAAATAGCATGTCAAATTTCAAGATAATTCAGCGGAACTGTTCATTCAGTGTTTAATGTTTAATGTTTTAAGTCTTATTGATTGATTGAAAGTCGTAGAAACCAGGTGGTATCTAAAAAGGTGAAAATCTAACGTTTAACTTCAAATCACATCTTATCCTTCTCAACTGGTCAAAACAACAAGGAATGTCCTTTTGGCGATTCTTTTCTTAATTATGTTCAAAGATATGTATGGAAATCTTGTTTGTGAGAAAGAGAAAAAAATGAACAATATTTAAAATTCTTGTTCCGATTCCAAGGTTATTTAGTAGAAATATTCCTGAAGAGACTCTTTACGAAAATCCATATTTAATTAGTTGAAAAGAGAGGAGCGAGGCGGCATCATAAAAGGGCAAAGTACAGGACGAGTACAAAGTCGGTTCGGTTTAGAAGCCGGCTATCGCAACTCGGCGAAACGGGACCTATTGCAACATTGAGTCAGTTAAGGGAGCTAGAACATGGCATGTAGCAAAGAGCCGTTCATTCAATCTATCTCGAACATAAGGTACGTCAAATTGAGGGTTGAAGCCAATCTGTCGGCTTGACTCCGGCTTGGATTTGCAGCCTGCTGCAGAAACAAGAGAGTAGGACACCTAGTACATCTTGAAGCCATTGGTTGGCGCCTTACGGTTACATGTTCCTGGTTACCGGCTTAAACATGAATTTTAGCAATCTAAAGCCTGAAATGGGGTTGTGACATGCCCAAAATCCCGACTTTTGCTGAACCTGGCAGTCGGTTCACACACATCGGGGGAACGAAACCTAGTGCGACAAGAAGCCATGCTGCACTCTACCACCTGCTGACACAAGTCAAGTTGCCGGCTTCATTCTCGATCTCGAACAGGACAGTTGCAAACTCGGGACTTTGTTGGGATATGCCAACTCCGGCTGGATTAAGCAGCCGCCTGCCGCCACTCTGAGAAACGGAGCTAACTGCAACATGAAGTCTTTTTGGGGCGCTTGCATCTGGCATGCCTCTATGGACCGCCCAGTTCATCTTTCTAAAATAATAGGCAAATTCGGCTAGGGTTTTCAGCTGGCTGCCGAGACCCGGAAGAATGTACAACTTGAAGACATTGTTTTGCGCCTTCCCATTTTAAGTGCCATTTCAACGGCTAAAGTATGTAACTGGAGCAATTTACGGTCGGAGTTGGGTTGATGACTGGCCAAAAAATTCCAACTTCCGCAAGACACCTAGTGTCACTTGAATCCAGCGTTGAACATAACCAGCTAACGTCCGGATAAACTATCGAACTGGAAAAGTCTCGAATTTTTCTTGTTCTAATTAGAGAGTATATCTGGCATCCTGACATGTGTAAGGTGAACGTGCCAAAATCTGGATCCAAGTAGCACTAGCTTGGTTTATGGCAGCTGGCTGCAATGTTCCGATGAAGTTGGCATTTTGGTTAAGTCTACAGCCTAACTCCGGCTGTATATTGCTCGAATTAGAGTTTAACAGTTACTATCATCCTGACATACGCCAGGTGAAAGTGACACTCTATGGCTCCCAGTCACTCTTGCCGGATTCCACCCAGATGTATGGCAGCCGGCTGCAAAACACAGCCGGAGTGGCTCCGACCCTAGTTTTGCCGTGCCTATTGTTCGAGATAGATGGATTGGACGGTTGATTGATGCATGCCAGGTGAAAGCGCCTCAAACTGACTTCTTGTTGTATGAGGTCTTGCTTCACCAAGTTGTATCAGCCGATAGCCATGCCCAGCCGAAGTAGCTGGATTTCCGCGCTATCCGGCTGGATAATACAGTCGGAGTAGCGGGAGTTCCGCTCGTTTCGGCATGTTAATACAGCTGGTGTAATCCGAATTCCGGCTGTTCCGGCTGGATGATACAGCCGGAGTAGCCGGAGTTGCGGCTGTTCCGGTTACTGCGGCTAATTTCACGAACATTAGTAATTGGTGTTTGACACACCACGCGATCTAGTTTTGAGCTTTATCAAAACATGTTCTGATTACATTGCATCCAGATTAAATGAAAAAATGTGTCATCTGAAGTGTTAATACGGTGTTACTGCAATGTATTCTAGGACATAAAATGTAAACCCAACGCAGGGAAAATATATACAATATATGGTCCCTGCCCAACGTGACACAGTTTCAATTCAACTCGAAATACCATTCAGATAGTTTGATATATTATACTACTAAATAATTAGCGGCAATTTACCAAAAACAATGGAAATTAATGTTCCTTTGAACTATCATTACCAATCGATGAAAAGTGTGTTTTCCGTCTACCATTGCATATTCAGTACAGCTTGACTTTATTGACGTTGTTTACCGTCGCACTCGGCATTAATACCATTTGGAGGGTGAGTCTGAATCAAATGGATACCCACCGCTTGACAAGATAATTTCGGAGTTCACCGATCCTCCATGACACGCTACAGTTATATCTAAAATAACGTGATAACGCATGCATACACACGCTTACGTGTACATGTACGACGATAGAATACATATCAATCAATTGAAATCTGGTCAGTAAAGACCCTTTGAAGTTGTATTTGGTTTTTATTGCTCTTTTGTACATCTTTAAATGATACGGTATCAAAACAAATGAGGAAAACATAAGTTAAAATTATTGCCCGAGCTTTTCTTTTGTAAACGATGTGAAAATGTATTCGAACTTTTAGCCTGTATTTATATAACATTAATGTCTTCCGCTTAAAAGTCGCTTGAGTGTTTACATTTTCTTTTAAATGTCATTACCAATGTTCTTGAAACACATGTTTCAACTCATTTATTAATACTTGATTCGAAGGCAACACTATCCAAGATACTTAACCAGGCAACGAGTATTGTACGCGAATACCGTGTATGCTACGAACGCTGAACTTCAATCAAGAAGTTTGTTCTGTCACATCGACCTATGAAGGGTGAGAATTTCAAATTTCGCACAGTTATACACAGTTAAAATCTTGAACTCAATCTAGTGTATAAAGTCAGTACAAGTCGACTTATTTACTGGACAAGGTTGAGTATATATAATAAAAAGAACAGCGCGATCCGATTTAATTACTTCGACTAAGAAATACGTGATCAAAAGCATTTTGAGGGAGTACAAACAAATCATTTTGGGTGACCATAGAACCAGGATTTAGACAAGTGTAAATTCATTGACTATTTTACAATACGTTTCTATATACATTCTGGAAAAGGCAATTATGTCTTTTTCAAAAACGTTTGTAACAACAGAACAAATACAATGTTATTATATAAGACTCTTATCAGATTAGTTGTACACATTTGCCCAGCCGAGCTCCGGTAGCCCAATTGCATAGCGACGCGGGATGTTAACGCACGGGTTGTGAGATCGAACCCCAGCTCGGCCATTATGCTTAAGTACATGTCATATGTGGAAACCGATTTACCGCCCACATTGCCTGAGCAGCGTAATTGAAATAACAAATATTTATAATCGGTGTGATCTGATTAAAAAGTAAATTGTATTGTGAACTGGCTAAGTCATCAGTAAGAATAATACCGTGTGTTTGCAATGCTGGGCAGGTTTTTATTTTGCCACCGATTCGGTGGTGAAGTAGTAGAGCCTCGGTTGTTGGAGGTCGCGGGTTCAATCACGGATCAGGTTATACTTAATACTTCAAAACTGGTAGTAATGGATTTACCTTCTTCGCCTTCTTGATTGTGGGATAATCATCACTATTGACTATACGATCTCAGGATAAATGAACTAGTACTACTGGTAAAATCCCCATGAAATACCGAGAAATAGGTTGGTCCTTATATATGCGTAAAAGCTCATACCAGAAATAGGTTGGTCGTAATTTAAGAGTAAAACCTCATTCGAGAAATAGGTTAGGCGTTAAATATGAGTAAAACCTCATTCGCGTAAAAATTCGGTCGTTATATATGAGTAAAACCTCATTCGAGAAATAAGTCGATCGTTATTTAGGAGTGAAACCTCATTCGAGAAATAGGTTTGTCCTTATATATGAGTAAAATCACATTCGAGAGATGTGTTGTTACTTATATATGAGTAAAACCTCATTCGAGAAATAAGTCGGTCGTTATATATGAGTAAAACCTTATTCGAGAAATAAATTGGTCGTTATTTATGAGTAAAACCTCATACAAGAAATAGGTTGATCGATATAACTGAGTGAAACCTCATTCGAGAAAAAGGTTGGTCGTTATATATGAGCCGCACCATACGAAAATGGAGCGTTTTCCTTGGCTTTGTCGGATTTATATAAATGCATATGAGAATCATCACGAGCAGGTTTACCACTTCCGGTTTCTTGTGAAACGCATTGTATAGATTAAAATTAATTATTTCGATTCTTTGCTCTGATATAAAACATATATTTGTTCTAGGCTGGGTCATTCTAAAGCTCCTATGTTGCTGATCAGTTGTCATACCAGTGAGAACAAATGTATGAATACTCAATGTCCATGCATTAATTTCTGTCCCCAGCGGCATACAATAATTGAATATTAATTCACTAAATTATAATTGTTTTCGCTCATATAAGTAGATTGAGAGTATTTTCAATTTTTAGTTGAATTATTCAGTACACTATGGTGTGACATTCGAATGTGCTGGGAGAGCAATCTGCGGATTTATCTCTCAATTCTGCAATATGAACAGTTTTAGAGTAAAATCCTATGACAGCATATTTTTGAACTGTTTCGTCGTCGGTTCGACCACACGTTTGTAATTCATGTACATGTATATAAGTGTATATCCATACGTAGCAGCATGAGGTAGTATCTACATGATCATAGATTCGCACGTATAACATAATTAACTGGATGACACCGGTTGACAATCCTGCTTATTTAGACAATGGCTACACAATTAGGTTTTCGAATTGTCAAATGATGAAAGAGGAAAACAGACTAAACAAACTTTATCATGAATATAGTATTTGCGAAACCACTTATGTGGTAATTTTAACGAAGATTGACTAATTGGGATTTTTTTCAAATTAACTTTTTACTAGTATATATTTAAATAGAGCATACTAATTTATTAGTGTTCTACGAGTGTATACCGAGCTCAAAACGTTGGAAACTACACTTAACATCCAACTAAATCGTTATTTTGAGAAAAAGTAATTTAATGCATTGTGTTGGTTCCATTGCTATATTTCATAACTGATGTTTTTGTTTGGTAGGTGCATTGGTGCTTTTTTTATAGGAATGACTTCAATCACTGTTGTGTATGAAACTTTGTTTTGAACATACGGATCCTATTAGCATTGAACACCTCTCATACTGGAATGAGTAGGATCGTGTAATTGTAATTGCGATTTTTGATCGTTTCTTGCTCTCTTTGTCCTAAATAAAAAAGCGCCTACATTGAACTTTATTATAACACCTATTCTAAAACTTGATTTCCTTCATATACACAGTTAAAAAATGAAATTATGTTTAGGAAATACGGAAACTTATATAATATACAATGAATTATAAACATATTTGAAACCCTCGATTTAATGCCTCTCTAAAAAAAAAAAAAACATCAATCGAATTAGTTTATTTCCTTTTTCCCTCTGAATAATCTGAAATTGCACTATTTGTACATCGTTTCGATAGGAACAAACATTAGGTCAACAGCAATATTAAAAGAGTTAAACCTTTAAACTATTTCAATTTTCTTAATACAGCTTAAAAGACGTATCAGCGAATAACAAGAAACCGGGACTCGGTGAGCAACTCTATGATGTCGGAACCAAATTCGAAATCGAATTTAGAACGTCAGGTGTCGTTGACAGGGTACACGAATATTGCTCTCGATGTTTCAGATACTAGTGAGGAAGATCAAAACAAACTCAGGTTAGGTTTTTAATTTTATTGTATAATTAGGGAACGTACTATTGGCTGATCACATTTTCTATGTAAACATTCGACATACAATTTGGACTTTCTATTTACTACTATATGTATATCACTATATAGAACTTTATAATCAGGACCAGGCTTTTATCAAACAAATGTCTATATATCTTTTGACATATAATTTGTAATTCTTTATTGTCATAACATAAACTTCTCACATATACAAGTTCGTGTACATTGAATATAGACCAGTTTACAAACATGCTATTCGAGACTTAGAATACAATATAAAATACTTTAATTGCGATCATGTACATACAGTACAAATATTAAAATACAAATCACAGTATATTAACGTACATATGAATCAAAAAGAAAATGAGCAGTGTTTAACAGAATATGTCAATTCTTTCTGTAATCAAAGATTACTAGATATTTAACTCGTTAATCATGTTTTCAGGGTCCGATTTGCCACGATGTCCTCCATGGAATTAGACCAACCAGTAAAGAGGAAATATGCGGTGGCACTAAAAATACTGAAACCGTTTAGGCCATCCTCAAAGTAAGTCATACTAAAAAATGACATTTCTGAGGTCTTAGAATTACTAATGCTTAAAATAATGTTTATTCCATGTACAGTGTTGTTGTGGCTACTGACAGCCCGGTTTATTATATTAAACGATTGATTTGTTTGTGTTTTACGCCGCATTCAACAATTGTTTAGTTATATTGCGGCATTTTCTCGATAAGTTACCAATAATGTCAAAAGGTGTGTTATTTCGAACTACACCTAATGCTGACTTGTGAATTATTTAGAACCGGAAACCAGATAAGTGCCTCATTCTGAACGGAGATTACGGAACCAACTCTGAGTGTCGCTAAGGCGGTTAAAAAATGATCACCATTGTATTTATTGTATTATAATGTTGTAATTATTTTCGTTGTTTACAGAGATGGTAAACTGCCGGTGAACAAGGTTGGATTTTTTTCTTACATCTTTATGTCATGGTTTTCGCCTTTGATATGGAGAATGTTTAAAAATAGACTCGAGCCAATTAAAGAGAGTGACATATGGGAGTGTTCTGATGAGGAAGGAGTCAGACGAAATTCAGAAAGGTAATTAAAACAAACATTAAAATCTAAAATGACAAACAAAACATTACTTCTTGTTAGATATAGTAAGAGATCATTAATGATGCTTGCAACGGCGCCTGTAAAATAAACATTATCATGCTGTATAAAATATATCACATTGACGCTTAGTCTAATAGATTCATTCGTCAGTGAATCGAAAAAAACGAACGTCATCGCTGAATCTGAGCATCGAACTTTGATTACCAGATCTTAATCGAACAAAGCGAGAACATCATAAAGAACAATTATACGAAACATGTGTTATTTCAGACAAATCAATAGACCAGTGTACTCAATTCGATATAACATGATTGCAAATAATGAATCAATCAGGCTTTAGCTTGGATGTGGTATACATAGGTCAGATGAAAGCAATTCATATTCCATAGGCGACCGTTATAGCGTTTTTGACTATGCCTCTTTCCCAACAATCCAATTAACCCAGAATCCTTATTCAATTAAAGTTCATTATTAAAACTACCAAAAAAAGCATGAAAAACTCACATATTAGCCTTCCCCTTTTTAGCAGAGAATTTTACTTTCAAATTCAGAAATACATCTTGTTTTGAAGATGGATCTTAAGTTCAACTTTCAAAGAAATCATTATTGTCAAATGGGAGACCACTTCAGTCTTATGAATTCATCTGAAATTCCCTGAACAAAAATGCCAAACTCCTGTAACAAGCTAGATTCACCTCCACTTTTTGTCATCAATTACATTCAGGGAGTTATGGTTCTTCACTGTTCGCAAATCTATAAGAAGGTGCTGTAATATACCTTTTCAGTAACAAGATATGATCCGTCCCGCGAGAGAACCAGTAGTGTGGACTCTGCGTAAAGTATCAACCCAGATCAGCATAAGCAAGCAAGCCGCGCAGGCTAACCCGGACAGACACGTTTTGCCTCCTGTTGATTTTCTGTTTCAGGAATCATTACTCTTTACCTCTTTCCCCGTGAAACATAATGAATCGTCCCGGATTAGCCTCGATACATTACGCAGATTTCATAATGTTGGGTTTCTCGTGGAACGGCTCGTATATCTATACATCAAAACAGAATACTTGTGGTATTTAGATTAGTTGGAAACCTAATATACACCCTGAAGAATATGTTAACTAATGTGTTTTGTTTAACCAAACAGATTGATTCGATTGTGGCAAAATGAACTTAAATCGAAGGGACCGGAGAAGGCATCATTCAGAACAGTTTGGATGAAGTTTATACAGACCAGGCTGGTCGTCGTGCTGATTATTATCGTCTTCTTTGCCCTAGGATCATTCTTTTCGGCAGTATGTTATTTCGTTTAAAAAACAACCTATCATATTCGTGCATATAATCACTAAATGCACTGATTATAATCATTTCATTTATTCATGCTTTTCACTCATACTTTATCTCACATTGCCAACCCTATGTACTTTATATCTGTATTTAATTATTCTTCTCGATGTTGTTAATGGTGGGCACAATCACATTTAAACCAGACATAAACTTCGCTGGCTCGAATTACCCCATACAGGTAGTCTCAGATTGATCTTTGCGTCAAACATTCGAAGTGTCGCTTACCACATCGTTCGGTGTGAAACAGGTAAGACACCAATATACATAGACGATGTAGAGCAGCGGTAATTGTCGAGTTCTCCGATTATATGATTAATGTAGCACGGGCGTTTGTAAATTGGTTTCCTCCCCTGATATCACGCTTTTGCATATATAGGGATCGGTACAGGCTAATCAAAACGGTCTGGGGTCCCTTCCCCGTATTACTTCTACCATAGGAATTCGGGAACCAGGCTAGATCAAGGCGGGCAGATAGATCTCTGTCCGTTGGTATTTCCGAAACTTCAGACCAGATGTTAACAACGATTTCGACACATCGCTAGCTTATCTCCATTTAAAGCGCTCCTGGTACTCAAAAACAGAGCAGGTTTCATCCAATTATTGTTTGTTTTTCTGAATATTTTAATTTTAACTTTGATTGCATTGAAAAATCCGAATCATCGGTTAAGTTTCACACTTTTGAAAGTTTAAAATAACGCCAAATGTTATCTGTTATGTTAAATTTGATTGGCTGGCACACGTACTTTTAATAATAAAAAGATGGACGGTATGTAGTGTTGATGACATTATCAATCGACGGTATATACTGTTTATGAAATGACCAATCGATAGTATATACTGTTGATGACATTATCAATCGACAGTATATACTGTTGGTAACATGAGCGATTGATGGTATATACTGTTGATGACATGATTAATTGACGGTATGTGATGTTTATTACATGACCAATTGACGGTATGTATCATTGATGACATGACCAATCGACGGTATGTACTGTTGATAAAATGAACAATCGACATTATGTACTGTTGATGAAATGACCAATCGACGGCATGTACTATTGATGACATAATCCATCGATGGTATGTACTGTTGATGACATAACCAATTGAGGGTATGTACTGTTGTTGACATAATCAATTGAAGTTATATACTGTTGATTACATAACCAATCGTCCGTATGTACTGTAGATGACATAACCAATCGACGACATATACCGTTGATGACAAAAACAATTGATGGTAAGTACTGTTGATGACATGATCAATCGATAGAATGTACTGTTGATAACATTAAAAATTGACAGTGTGTACTGTTGATTACATTATAAATCGACAATATGTACTGTTTATGACATTATCAATGAACGGTATGTACTATTTATGACATTATCAATCGATAGTATGTTCTGTTAATTACATATCCAATTCATGGTCTGTACTGTTTATGACATAATCAATCGATGGTATGTTCTTTTAATGACATAGCCAATTGACGGTCTGTACTGTTAATGACATAATCAATCGACGTTATGTACTGTTGATACAATGGCCAATCGACGGTATGTACCGTTGAATACATAACAAATCGATAGTATGTACTGTTGAAGACATAATCAATCGATGGGATGTATTATAAGGACATGACTTATCGAAGGTTTGTCCTGTTGATGACATTATCAATTGACAGTATATACAGTTGATAACATGACCAATTGACGGTATGTACTGTTTATGAAATGACTAATCGACGGTATGTAATCAATCAATGGAATGTACTGTTGATGAAAATAACAAATCGACTGTATGTTTTGTTGTTATGGACAAGAATAATCGACGGTATGTAACTGTTGATTACATGACCGATCGACGCTATGTACTGATGTTCTGTTGATGAAATGACTAATCGACTGTATGTACCGTTGATGACATTATCAATCGACGGTATGTACCGTTGATGATATTATCAGTCGAGGCTATGTACTGTTGATGAATTCGACGATATGTTGTATTGATTGAATAACCAATCGACGCTATGTTCTAGTAATGATATGACCAATCGACGGTATGTACTGTTGATGAAATCACAAATCGATGGTGTGATGTGTTGATTGAAAAAACAATCGACGTAATGTACTAGTATTGATATGACCAATCGACGATGACATTATCAATCGATGGTATGAATTATTGATGACATGACCAATCAGCCGACAGTATGTACTCTTGATGACATGACCAATATACGTTATGTACTATTGATGAAAAGATCAATCGACGGTATGTACTGTAAATGACATGACCAATTGACGTTACGTACTGTTCACGATATGATGCATCGACAGTTTGCACTGTAAATGATTCGTCAGATTGACGGTATGTACATATAAGGTTCAACACGGTGCATATTTGTCTTGAAAAAAATACACTACAGTAACAGCAGGATGAATTAAGGTCTGGCTAGGGATACCAATGTTTAAAGCGTATTGTTGCATAACCGTTACTTAATCACAAATATGGCAGTCGTATTACCAGTAAGATTACAAGTCTAGGGTCTTGACATATTTGGTACCTTCGTCTTTACCAAATGCATGCGGACAGTGCAGATTTTTATCTGGCTGCATACTATAAAAAACATTTATCACAAGGCGGCTGTTATATAAACGTTCAGATAAATATTCAAGTGACATGTATTTAATATGTTCATCTTCAACAGGCCTTCATGGTAAACTATATCTTGGCTTATCTGGAATCCCCGGAAGATAATATTCTATACGGCATAAGTTTGGCAGGCGCCGTACTTGTCAGCGAAGTCATCCGAGCGTCCTCATTCTCCACTCTTTTCAATTTTGGATCTCAAACGGGTATGTTATAATGTTAATTTTTAACTCACCTGATTACAAAGTGCTCAATGTGAATGATTGTGAACGCTCTCTGTTCGGCGTCCGTTGTCCGTCGTCCGTCCACCAACATCCTCTCTTCTGTAACCAGTTCAATTTGGAAGGAATTTAATGGAGAATGGATACTCCCAATGTCCTCTGTAGAATTCATTACGATCCTTATATAAGTATGTTTTCCATGGTAACCTAAAGGCATTTGGAGACAGTTCTGCATTGATACAACGTTGGCCTCTCGTACCAAAGGTCCCTGGTTCGAATCCCGTGATGAGCGGGTTCTGCCTTTGGGTTTTTTCCCACACAAACGGCGCGAATACTGGTTATGTCTCTAGGAAGCAGACATCGAGCGTGATTAATCACGTGCATTCAGACGGCTTAACATTTAGAGATAAGAACATCACATGTCAGAACTTAAGCCGGACAATAGTTTTAAATGTCTTTCAGGTACACGGTTCCGTTCTGGCTACATGGGTATCCTTTATGACAAACTTCTGAGGATGAAAAACATAAAAGGAAGGACAAATTCAGAGGTAACACTATTGTATCTCATTCAAACAATTTGTTTAGAATAAAACGCTTCACAGGACGTTGATGTCATTGTCTTTCAAACGTGTTCATTTATCAAATCGAATGGGCAACACCACAGAAAATACAGACCCTCTGGAAAATGCGCATTCTGGTCAGTATATCCCCCCTGTTCGCTTTCTAATCGAATAAGTAACACAGAAGCATTAATAGAGCGTTTATCACAAAAGGTCGACTCTTCAAGTATGTTAAGCATACAGTAGCATCGAGCGTGATTAATCTAAGATAAAGGCTTGTTTCGCAATCGATGTAAAATAAATAAGTTTAAACTAACAATTAAGAACAATATTAGACAGCTCGATTGTGCAGTATGAGTTTGACCAACATTTGTTCGCTCTTGGAGTTCGTATTCGTGTATTACGACAGGTGCAAATGTTGTGTAAGGTCGCGTACTGCAGGACAGGCGTTAACACTTTCCAACGTACATACGCTTTATTACGTCTCTGCAGTATATAACGTTTAAAACATTGTTGCAAACGAAGACATTTCTCATAATGAGCAATGATTCCTTGCGCCACAATATTGTCAATTCTAGCCAACGATTAAAGAATTATTCATAGAAGTTTACCATATATTATACTGACTTTTTTCTTAAAGTCATTTGCTGCATTATCGTTGTATGTGGGAAAGAATTAAGCATGTCTTCAAGTTGACATGGGAAATAAAATCTATGTTTGTTTCTACAGATCATAAGCACATTTAGCGTGGACTCCTACAGGGTGTACCTTGTGACGCTCATGGTCTCATTTATCTTGTCCGTGCCCGTATTCATCATCATAGCAACCGTCTACTGTTATTTTCTCATCGGAATGTGGTGTTTCCTTCCAATTGGTACTTTCATTATCTGTTACATCGTACAGGTGCGTATGTAATTTGTTTTAATTTGGTACAATAAATGCGTGTAGTTTTCCCTGTGATTTTTTACTTTGCAGTAAGGAGGTTAATACAGATTATTGCAAAACACGTTTTGAAATCAAAAAAAATATTTAAACTCAATGTGTATTGTAATAAACAAAAATCGAAGTTAAAATGAATTGGTATATGTTTACTTTAACTTACAAGGAGCAAATGTACGCATTTTAAATTAATATTGTTTCAGAAGGTTGCGACTCGCTTGATACAGACATAACTATCGAGAACCCATTTTGCATTGCCATTCTTTTTAGAATAAGCCCGTTTTGTTATGAAACATAAGACAAACAAACTTAACGAATTCACACTAAACAACAAAGGAACTAATCAATGTACAGTGGACAAAAGTAAAAAACGTCAGTTAGTTAGAGTAGCACACATACAATGTATTCAATTGATAATAATTCGTTTTGTAAAAAAAATATTTGAGACATAACCCGTTTTGTAATAAAAAAACAAACCAATCGAGATAAAAAAAACTATTTGTTTCCACACTTAAATTTACATGGAACCAATGTACACATGATACATATCATTTTAGTACGTTGAGAAGTAAGTTTCGTGTGATTCAGACATGGATATCAAGAACCCGTTTTGCAACGGCATTTATTGAGACTTAACAATAAATGATATGGAACCATTACATAAATGCAAGATACGCGATCTTTTTTAGACGATCGAAAAGAAATTCGCATGCAATGACAACATGATTGAAAAGAGTCCATTTTGAAATACAAATACTTTGTGAGACGGAATCCGTTTTGTAATAAACATTTCGAATTTGAAAACAACTGGGTGTTTTCCACACGCTTATTTACAAGGAACCAATAGACACAGGTAAAATAAGTCTTTCTTCAAAAGGTTGAGAAGTAAAACATATTTTCTAGATATCTGGTTTAATTTTGAAAGTTCGTCTTGCATTTGCATGTAATGCTGACGAGGGTTTTAACTTTTTCTAGATATCTGGTTTACTTTTGACAGATTGACTTGCTTTTGCATGTAATGCTGACGAGGGTTTTAACGTTTTCTAGATATCTGGTTTACTTTTGAAAGTTTGACTTGCTTTTGCAGGTAATGCTGACGAGGGTTTAAACATTTTCTAGATGTCTGGTTACTTTTGAAAGTTCTTTTTGCTTTTGCAGGTAATGCTGACGAGGGTTTTAACGTTTTTTAGATATCTGGTTTATTTTTGAAAGTTTGTCTTGCCTTTGCAGGTAATGCTGACGAGGTCTTTAGTGAAGTTACGACGGCATGTGTCACAGTTTTCAGACCAAAGGGTAATAATATGATTAATTCTGATTATTTCAAGCTACAAATCTTGTCCTGTATATGAGGACGTTTGAGATGAAACAAGGTTTCATGTGTACATTAGTACACTCAGTGAGCGGTAAACGTTTGTTTCTAATTGAGAAAAACTTGTAAATATTTTGGTTAAACATTGCGACACTATTTATATTTATGAAATAAATTTCACTATATTATGCCTCGGTCACATATCAATACGATGTCCGTACGATTTTAACATCGTACGATTCCACCAACTTTTAAAATCCGTACGGTCTCCGTACAATCGTATCGTTTGGTTACATGTCTGAGGGCCCCGTACGATCTTTAGGAGGTTTCAATCATAGGATATCCGTACGGGAGTACCTCGTATTATACACCCTTGAACCGTCATGGATGTCGTACGGAGCCCGAACGGCGAACTTAACGCCTTGCGATCCCCATGTTAATATCGCAAGTTCCCCGCACGGTCGCCGTACATACGAGCCGTACATAAGGTACCGTTTGACCGTGCAACTCCCATGCAAGATCTAACGGGCCTCGCGGTGTTGCGAACCCGCACATACATCGAGCGATGCCCGTACGAGCTAGTCTTGGGCAGTTCCCGTACGAAACCCTTTCGAGTTGCTCCCGACTGCGAAAATTCTTACGAATTCAACGAGAACTCGGGAGCTCGACGAGTCCCCGAGTCCTCTTCGAGTTAAAAATAGCCGTACGATGCTCGCAAGAGTCAACGATGTCCGTACGGAATCCATGCGATTTTGCAAAATTTCGGCTGAAAATCAACTCGTACGGAGCTCGTAGCTTGGATGTGACAAGGGCTTTAGTGATAAACGGCGGGTACGTATTTCCTGATTCGGAGTTAAGGTGCTTAATTCTTTCAGTGCTGAATTTCTTGAAGTAGACTATTCCTTGTTCGCAATCGGGCGACTCCCTTGTTCATGTTTGTTTGTTTTGATTTACCCTCGCCACGCATAATTAACTACTTGGCGAGCATGTTCATGTATAAAGAATTTGGGATTGTGTACATAACTAAAAAACAAACAATGTTGATTTCAGGTGAGACAGCTCGTCAACTATTCTTTGAAATATCATATTTTTTAAGTCAATTGGTACATGTGTGTTTTAAATCAATATAGGACAGTGATCAGACTGCATTTGTAAACTACAGGTAAGACGAATGGGTGAAATATTGAACAGCATGAAATTTATCAAGATGTACTCCTGGGAAGATGCGTTTACGCAGCTTATCAAAGGTAAGTACACGGATATGTGTCATCTTTTGAAATTGTACACAAGTCGCCTAATTGCATTACTAAAGCGAAGTTGACACGTTCACGATGTTTGCGCCACCGTGTGCTATGTGTCGACATGACTTACGAACAATTCACTAAATAGCGGAAACATGAAGTGATTATTTGCAAATCATGTTCCACCGAGTTGTGCCGATAACATAAAAACGCGGTGCATTATGTCAAAGTGACATACATTTTCACTAAGTTCCTAAGTATGTTGGACTAGTGTTAACCGTTGTACTTAGTTTATGAACTTGGCCCGAATATTTGAACATTTTTAAATTAATCCGCCAACGGGCACGTACTTTGTACCGTGCACCGCGACGAATACTCCTACGAGTATCTACATCATTAGTACGGTAATTGGCGTAAACTCAAATATACGGTACACTTTATTCCACATTTAGGTCTCTCTTTACAAAGCTTGGATTGGCGTATATACCGAGGGTACAGACCCCTATCCTACTCTGTCGGTTGGATTCTATATATTATAAAGCTTCTTCTAACATATCAGGGTAACGTCCCATGGTTTCATTCTTCTTTTAAATTTAACACGTTTGTTATATGTCATGTTCTTATGCGTTAACACTTATATATAACAAGTTTTATCACGTTTGAAGTGTATTAATTCGCTTGGTTAACATCAATTATCCATTTATAATTGTAAATGTCGCATAAAAGGTCAGACAATATCATGTCTACATTGCAATAAATGATGAATAGATTATTAACATGTTGTCTGAGTTGACTAAAGCAATCGTAATATTGTTTGCTATAATCCGGTCACTATGCTTTGGCACATTGTGGACATTGCGTAAAGCATCACCCGGATCAGCCTGAGCATGCCGCGCAGGCTCAATCGGACAGACAATTTTCGCCTCCTGTGGATTTTCTGTTTTTAAGAATCACTACTCTAAACATCTATCCCCTGAGACGGAATGTGTCGGCCAGGATTAGCCTGCGCGGATTGCGTTGGCTGATCTGGGTCAATACATTGCGCAGAGACCATAATGTTGGTTTTCTTTTGAAACGGCTCAAATAACATGTTTTCGTAATCAATTTCTATATTCTAAAAATTAATAAGATGATACTATAACTTAATCACAATTGAATATGTGTACCGAATTATGATAACTGCAGCTTTACTTTGCTTCACAAATTTTATATTGTCTGATGTGTTTGAGTATTTATTTAGATCAGCCGATGCAAATAACATACTGTTGCCTGAGGACATTGAAGTGTCGCCTAAAGAGTTTATAATACGGCCAGTTTACATTGGATATGTACAAAACTGACCTTGTTATTTATTCATCATTTACTTATCCTTCAACAACAGATGTTCGGGGATCTGAGCAGAAATATCTCCTGTATTCGGCAATGGTTAACGCCGTGACGTCATCTGTTATTCCAATCACTCCGACGATAGCGTCTGTGGTAACTATTTCTGTTTACACAGCCACTGGGAATACCCTTACAGCGTCCGTGGTAAATACAACATTTCATTTTAATATTTTCATTTCGGGTAATAACGTGATATTTTGCTTACTGCTCTTGTTCAATCAAGATATGTATTTCAGAATATGGAAAACCTATCGTCTGCAACGAACTGTTGAAACTCCATTAGTTCTGCTGCAATCGATGCTTTTTCATAGTTTGTAAAGACCGTGTGCATAGCCAGTAAAAATCTAAAAGCATATCACGCAAGCTTGCATTATAATTTGCATGCGTTAAAACATTCCTTTATACATCTCACTATTTAAGTTTTGGTTCAAGTAATTTATACTTCTACTATTAACGTGGAAACTTATGCCTAGAATTAATATTTTCTTTGCTTGTTATGCTATGTTTTTGAATGGTGAAACAAGCCCCCATACACATAGTATATAAGTTATAATACGGCGATTCCCGGCATCTTTACAAGTACTTCCGGTACTCTATGTGACCTGTCGCTGATGTATTTTTCAAATGCGTATCTTAGCGTCTAGAACATAGAAATTTAAAATGTAGCTAGACCAATGTATTATCATGTACAAATAGTTAATACTCCCTTCTCCCTCCGAATTCCTTTGACCGGTATTTTGTCAAGATCTGCAGCAGACAACTGTTGATACCATTGTGACAAAATGAGAAATCGCTCATAAGGAGCAATTTCACCTATTGGACTAAATGTTATCAAATATTTCAATAATAATCACATGAGATTCAGAGTGTTTCCATAGTTTTACCTAGATAGTTACACAATGGTCTGCTGTAGATGTGTTGCATGTCGGAAAGGGGGGTTAATTACGTAACACGGACTAGGTGGTTAATAAGTCGACACAATCCCTTCTTTATATGTCATACGTTTACTTTTCAGTTCCTTTTACAGATGTGTGCTTAAATAGTTGTGTGCTTTTACAGATGTGTGCTTTGACAAGTGTGTGATTCTACAGATACTTACCTTTACAGTTTTATGCTTTTACAGATGTGTGACTTTACAGTTGTGTGGGTTTACAGTTGTGTACTTTGACAGTTGTGTGCTTCAACAGTGTTCTGCTTTTATTTTACAGGCTTTTGCGATCATCGGAACCATGAACTTTCTACGTATTATCGTATCACTGCTTCCCTTGGCTTTGAGAATGTACGGTGAAGCCCAAGTTAGTTTTAAGAGAATGAAGGTAATCGTGCTATTGTTAGTGTTGTAATGCTGATATTGAATGTGAATACCATTTTATTCTTTTTTGTCCCCGATATAATAAGCGTCGTCATTAACTATAATCCGGAAAAGTGCTTCATCCTAATTTTAATAATTTCTATCTTCTAACGGTAAGTAATGACAATGTTATAATTAAAATCTATCTATGTCCATCTGTTGTGCCATGAGAAAAGGGATCTAGAATTAAACGACGTTTAATTATCATTATAAAACTACCTGCTCAGTCTGATCTGGATCTATATATACCTTTCGCCAGATAATCATATACGTGTTAAGTCTGGCAATCAAAGCAATTTTAAATTTGATAACATATATGTATATATAGAGTGCAATCAACTCTTGTCACATATATCACAATGTTAGATTTCCTGATGTTTAGTGCAATCCCTAGCCTGTTATAGACAACCCTGTGCAAGAGTTGCATATCCTGTTATGGATGCTTGAAGGCAACATCCGAGAACAATGTAGACACAAATATAGTATAATATTGGTCTGCATTGGTCGCTTCTAATTTATGAATTGCTGGCAATATTTACTCCATAAATACTTAACAATCCAGGATACCAATACAAGTTGCTGGTATTAAGTTGGAAAAGTGTTGAAACAGTAGTTCCCTTACTGAGACTTTAAATAGCATTGGCGTCAAAAGGACTTTATTGTACATTTGTGAAGGTTCAGACATATATTGGTCTATATTACCCTTCCTTGATTTATCAATTCAAGCAAAGTATACAGTTATTCTATAAATATGCAACACTTAGACAAGACAATGATAAAACATTTCTTGCAGATTGGGAAATAAACGTGAAATTAAGTTTTTATCGACATAAGTTTTATAGCAATTACATTATCTTCAAATCATTCGGAATACATGGCAACTTAATGAAATACACTATGTTTGTCAGAAATTGCTTTTAATGGAGGACCACACAGAACCATCAGACGAGTGTTTCAACAAAGAAAATACAATAGAAGTTAAAGGTGCCAATTTCGTGTGGGATCTCATTGAACAGCCGGAGACGCAGCCCAACCTTAAGAAAAAAAAGACGAAAAGTAGCAGTAAGTTTGAACGAGTTTGAAACATATATTTAAACAGAGCCAATCTAGTATAATGTCCATGACAATAAACATGTAAATGTAGCCCTACTATATTAAAATAAAGTATCACAAGTATAACGTCCATGACAATATAAATGGAATATAACACTACTACATTTAAATATAGCATTACAAGTATAACTACTATGACAATATATGCTGTATAACCCTACTACATTTAAATATAGTATTATTAAAAGTATAACGTCCATGACAATATATGTGTAATATAACCCTACTACATTCAAATATAGTCTTACAAGTATAACATCCATGACAATACATGTATTATAATCCTACTACATTTAAATATAGTCTTACACGTATAATGTTTATGACAATATACAAGTATTATAACCCTACTACATTTAAATAAAACCTTACAAGTATAGCGTCCATGACAATACATGTATTATAACCCTACTACATTTAAATAAAGTCTTACAAGTATAACGTCCATGACAATACATGTATCAAAACCTACTACATTTAAATATAGTATTTCAAGTATAACGTTCATTACAATATATGTATTATAACCAACTACATTTAAATATAATCTTACAAGTAAATCGTCAATGACAAAATACATGTATTATAACCCTACTAAATTTAAATATTGTCTTACAAGAATAACGTCCATGACAATAAATGTATTATAACCCTACTACAGTTAAATATAGACTTACAAGTATAACTTACAAAACGATATACATGTACTATAACCCTACTACATTTAAATATAGTAGTACAAGTATAACGTCCATGACAATATTCATGTATTATAACCTACTACATTTAAATATAGTCTTACAATTATAACTTCCATGACAATATTCATGTTTTATAACCTACTACATTTAAATATAACCTTACAAGTATAACGTCCATGACAATATTCATGTATTATAACCTACTACATTTAAATATAGTCTTACAATTATAACTTCCATGACAATATTCATGTATTATAACCTACTACATTTAAATATAGTCTTACAATTATAACTTCCATGACAATATTCATGTATTATAACCTACTACATTTAAATATAGTCTTACAATTATAACTTCCATGACAATATTCATGTTTTATAACCTACTACATTTAAATATAGTCTTACAAGTATAACTACTATGACAATATATGCTTTATAACCCTACTACATTTAAATATAGTATTATTAAAAGTATAACGTCCATGACAATATACGTGTAATATAACCCTACTACATTCAAATATAGTCTTACAAGTATAACATCCATGACAATACATGTATTATAATCCTACTACATTTAAATATAGTCTTACACGTATAATGTTTATGACAATATACAAGTATTATAACCCTACTACATTTAAATATAACCTTACAAGTATAACGTCCATGACAATATTCATGTATTATAACCTACTACATTTAAATAAAGTCTTACAATCAAACTTCCATGACAATATTCATGTATTATAACCTACTACATTTAAATATAGCCTAACAAGTATAACGTTCATGACAATATTCATGTATTATAACCTACTACATTTAAATATAGTCTTACACACAAACTTCCATGACAATATTCATGTATTATAACCTACTACATTTAAATATAGCCTAACAAGTATAACGTTCATGACAATATACATACATTCAGATATAACCTTACAAGTATAACGTCCATGACAATACACGTATTATAATACTACTACATTTAAATATAGCATTACAAGTATAACGTGTATGACAATATACATGTATCATAACCCTCTATATTTAAATATAACCTTACAAGTAAAACGTGTATGGCAATATACATGTATTATACCGCTACTACATTTAAATATAGTCTTACAAGTATAACTGCCATAACAATATTCATATAACATAACCCTACTACATTTAAATATAACCTTACAGGTATAATGTCGATGACAATAAACTAATATAACCCTACTACATTTAAATATAGTTCTGCAAGTAAAACGTCCATGACAATATACGTGTAATATAACCGTACTACATTTAAATATAACCTTACAAGTATAACGTCCATGACAATATACGTGTAATGTAACCCTACTACATTTAAAAATAGTTCTGCAAGTATAACGTCTATGATAATATACATGTACTATAACCCTACTTACAAGTATAACACCTATGACAATATACGTGTAATATAACCCTTCTTCATTTAAATATAGTCTTACAAGTATAACGTCCATGACAATTATTATAACCCTACTACATTTAAATTTAACCTAACACGTATAACATCAATGACAATATACATGTAATATAACCCTACTAAATTTTATTATAGTCTTACAAGTATAATGTCGATGACAATATACTAATATAACCCTACTACATTTAAATATAGTTATGCATGTAACACGTCAAAGACAATATACGTGTATTATAACCCTTCTTCATTTGCTTATAGTCTTACAAGTATAACGTCCATGACAATATACGTGTAGTATAACCCTACTACATTTAAATATAGTTCTGAAAGTAAAACGTCCATGACAATATACATGTAATATAACCCTACTTCATATAAATATAGTCTTACAAGTATAACGTCTATGACAATATACGTGTAACAATATATGACAATATACGTGTAACAATATATGACAATATACGTGTAACAATATATGACAATATACGTGTAACAATATATGACAATATACGTGTAACAATATATGACAATATACGTGTAACAATATATGACAATATACGTGTAACAATATATGACAATATACGTGTAACAATATATGACAATATACGTGTAACAATATATGACAATATACGTGTAACAATATATGACAATATACGTGTAACAATATATGACAATATACGGATAACAACATGGCTACATGACTGGTGTAAAAGATGGTGCGTTCTAATTAATACGGCCAAATTAAAATCAGTATATTTTATAACACAGCGACAACGACAAGGTGAGTTTATCTTTAAAGTAGGCGAAAACCATATAGAGACTATTGAATCCTAAACATATTATGGTGTCATATTTCACGAAAAGAAAAACTTTAAAATTGTATTTAAATGTATTTATTTATATGTTTTTGTATATATGTATTGAATTCATTTGTACACATGTCACTGAAGTAAATGGTTTACTTACTTACTTACTTACTTACTTATAACCCTACTTATTTTAAAGAAAGTCTTACAAGTATAACGTCTATGACAATATACATGTATCATAACCCTACTACATTTAAATACAGCCTTGCACGTATACCTTCAACGACACTATACATGTATAATAACCCTATTACATTTAAATATAGCCTTACACGTATAAGATCGATGACAAAATACATGTATTATAACCCTACTACGTGTACATGTTAATATAGCCTTACACGTATAACATCAATGACAATATACATTTATTATAACCCTACGCCATTTAAATATAGCCTTCCAAGTATCACGTTAATGATTATATACGTGAAAACAAAGCCCTTTTAGCATCATGTTTATGATTATATTCATGTAAATAAAGCCCTACTAGTATCATGTTCATGATTATATTCATGTAAATGTAGCCCTTATAGTATCATGTTCATGATTATATTCATGTAAATGTAGCCCTACTAATATTATGTTTTTGACTATATTCATGTAGATGTAGCCTTACTGTATCATGTGCATAACAATATACATGTTAATATTGACGTACTAGTTACGTGTACGTCCATGGGAACATACATGTTAATATATATCTACCAGTAAAACGTCCATGACAAACTACATGTTAATGTAGACCTACCGGTTTAACGTCCACAACAAACTACATGTTAATATAGACCTACCAGTAAAACGTCCATGACAAACAAAATGTTAATGTAGACCTACAAGTTTAACGTCCGTAACAATATACATGTTAATGTAGACCTACCAGTAAAACGTCCATGACAATATACATGTTAATGTAGACCTACCAGTAAAACGTCCATGACAAACTGCATGTTAATGTAGACCTACCAGCTTAACGTCCATAACAATATACTTCTTAATATAGACCTACCAGTAAAACGTCCATGACAATATACATGTTAATGTAGACCTACCAGTAAAACGTCCATGACAAACTACATGTTAATGTAGATCTTCCAGTTTAACGTCCATTACAATATACATGTTAATATAGACCTACCAGTAAAACGTCCATAACAATATACATGTTAATGTAGACCTACCAGTAAAACGTCCATGACAATACACATGTTAATGTAGACCTACCAGTAAAACGTCCATGACAAACTACATGTTAATGTAGATCTTCCAATTTAACGTCCATTACAATATACATGTTAATGTAGACCTACCAGTAAATCGTCAATGGCAGTATACATGTTAATATAGATATACTTGTATAATGTCCAAGACCACATACATGTTAATATAGAGACCTACAAGTATAATGTCCATGACAATATACATGTAAATGTAGCCCTACTAATATCATGTCCATGACTATATTCATGTAAATATCGCCCTACTAATATCATGTTCATGACTATATTCATGTAAATGTAGCCCTACTAGTATCTTGTTTATGACAATATACATGTACATATAGACTTACTTGTTATATGTGCGACCACGGAAACATACATGTTAATATACATCTTCCAGTAAAACGTCCATGACAAACTACATGTTAATGTAGACCTACCAGTTTAACGTCCATAACAATATACTTGTTAATGTAGACCTACCAGTAAAATTTACCATGCCAAACTACATGTTAATATAGATAATCCAAAATAAGGGTGAAATCATCCAACTGGTAAAGTGCTCAAACAGTGAAGGAGCTAAACACAATTTGAAATTTGGAATTGGTTATATTTACATAGTTTTACAAATTTGTTTCATAAGGACAATGTATGTCCTCACTCATCAGAAACTAAGTACATAGTGATATATCAATTAT
This sequence comes from Serripes groenlandicus, assembly GCA_031761405.1. Classification (NCBI taxonomy): domain Eukaryota; kingdom Metazoa; phylum Mollusca; class Bivalvia; order Cardiida; family Cardiidae; genus Serripes; species Serripes groenlandicus. The sequence continues at coordinate 14,384,424 of JASEVX010000006.1, read as the reverse complement.
TTTACCAATGTCATCATTTTAGCGCATGATTTGTTTTATACACAAAGGATTACCCGGGATTTTATATAATGAAAATTGCTCACAAAATGTCACTCAGAGATTATAACTGTTTATATTGTATGTTTAAAGTTGCGCAATAGGTGTTTTTTCCTATGGCGACATGCACTTGTGAGTTCATTTCTTTTGTTCAAAGAAGACATGTCTGGTCTGTGGATAATGAAGTATTTTTCTTCTAGGCAAAGGTTGCATATTTTGTTAGATGGTGAATAAGGCTTTGCTCTGCTTAGGATTTTCCACGTTATTGTGTACATTACATTGTTCTCTTTTAGACCCCAAATATGTTCACTTAATGTTGTGGCATTCCTCTTTTCTTTATTTTTGAAGCTGGAGCTATGACCAGAGTAGCGTGATTTGAAACTATTACATGTAAGGCCTATATACGTATCCAGGTTCATGTTATCGTAACATGCCAAAAAATCCATGTTATACAACAAAGGAACCCCGTGGTGTAAACGTCAAAATTCTGACTTCGATGTAACTATGGGAAGCTTCGACGGCGCCGAGACATGTGAATTAATCGGACTATATATTCTATCGCAGTTGCAGCACCTTGGTATACATGTGGGATTATACAGAGACGACGGCCTGGCAATATGCCACAAAACACCTAGGCAAACTGATCGTATAAAAAAAGAAATATGTACAATATTTGCGAAAAACAATCTACAAATCACAATCGAGGCCAACAAAAAAACAGTGGACTTCCTTGACATCACACTTAACTTGGCAACCAGCACATATAAACCATATATGAAGCCGAATAGCATACCATTGTATGTCCACAAAAACAGTAACCATCCGCCGTCAATTTTAAACAACATACCTGACAACATCAATAAGAGACTTTCCAACATCTCGTCAAACGAAACTATTTTCAACGAAGCATCACCACCTTACCAAGAAGCATTACAAAAGAGCGGATACGAATACCAACTCAAATACGCCCCACATAAAAAACTGGCCAATGATAGTAAGCGAAAACGTAGCAGAAACATAACGTGGTTCAATCCCCCCTACAGTGACAGTGTCTCTTCTAACATAGGAAAACAGTTCTTTATCCTCTTGGACACATGCTTCCCACAGGGTCACCAACTCCATAAACTACTGAACAGAAACACCGTAAAACTCAGCTACGGTTGTATGCCTAACATTCAAAGGATCATAACTACCCACAACAAATCTGCGCTATCAAAACTCGAGCCCAAGCTAGTAGATAACCAAGACAACTGTAACTGCAGATCTAACCGAAAGTGCCCCTTAGACGGAAAATGCCTCACTACTAGCGTGATATACCAGGCCACAGTTACCCGTCACGATAACATGAACCTGGATACGTATATAGGCCTTACATGTAATAGTTTCAAATCACGCTACTCTGGTCATAGCTCCAGCTTCAAAAATAAAGAAAAGAGGAATGCCACAACATTAAGTGAACATATTTGGGGTCTAAAAGAGAACAATGTAATGTACACAATAACGTGGAAAATCCTAAGCAGAGCAAAGCCTTATTCACCATCTAACAAAATATGCAACCTTTGCCTAGAAGAAAAATACTTCATTATCCACAGACCAGACATGTCTTCTTTGAACAAAAGAAATGAACTCACAAGTGCATGTCGCCATAGGAAAAAACACCTATTGCGCAACTTTAAACATACAATATAAACAGTTATAATCTCTGAGTGACATTTTGTGAGCAATTTTCATTATATAAAATCCCGGGTAATCCTTTGTGTATAAAACAAATCATGCGCTAAAATGATGACATTGGTAAAATAATTGATATATCACTATGTACTTAGTTTCTGATGAGTGAGGACATACATTGTCCTTATGAAACAAATTTGTAAAACTATGTAAATATAACCAATTCCAAATTTCAAATTGTGTTAATATAGATATACTTGTATAATGTCAAGGACCATATACATGTTAATATAGACGTATTATTATTATGTCCATGAATATATACATGTAAATGTTGTCCATGGTTACATCTGTATAATAAAGATATATGTATTTGTGTAGAATGTAGAACTCCTTACTCATTTACGTTGATGGCTCTTATTATATGGCCGTCTGAGCAAACTTGTTTACAAATACGGTTAAACAAGACATATTAACACCATAAAAAATATTTATCATACACAGTGGGAAGTTCATCTGGTTCAAGAGGAGAAAGTATAAATCCATTTGCGTTGACAGATATTGATTTTGAAGTCAAGCAAGTAAGTATTGACATCGATTTGCATTTTTGTCAAAGGAGGTCTACGAAGAGACGAAATCGGCCCCATCTAAAACTAGGTATTTCTTGGTATAAAACAGCTGTGTAAACTTTTAAAATGGAGATTTATTTTGTTAACAAATGCATACATTGGATGCTATATGCTCCAATGAGGATATTAATGATTCTTTTCAGGGTAGTCTTGTGGGTGTCTGTGGCGAAGTCGGCGCCGGTAAATCATCTCTGGTGTCGGCCATTCTTGGACGGGTAATTACGTGCTTTATTGTATTCATGTACATATACAAGTATAACTTACTTTACCTGTGAATGTTCATTATGCTAATATATCAATGACGTACCAATGTTCGAGTTTGACAAAAGGAGTAAGTAGTCGTGAGGGGTTCTGTGTGTTCGCAGAAAGGAAAGGTCATACATGTATAATGTACTTGAATCTTTTTTTATATTCATTATATAACTATGTAAACATCAAGCGGAATGTTCATTATATACTTCATATAATGTATAACTACAATGTCATGTGACTGCCTGGAGATATACAGATAGAAAATAGTCAAACAGTTTACTTAACTATTAGGAGAGGTTTCGTATCATATAAATCCCTATCTGCATTCGTGCCAAAATGTATATATATATGTGTTAGAGTAAAACATGTTCCTTTCGAATGAAGCCATATTATCTCCATTAGTCATCTTACTTCATGTGAACATGGTGCATATAGTCAACTTAAACTGAACTTACATACTATTCGCTGCACATGTTAATGATAATACTAGTCATAAAACAGATTGAGAATATAGGACACGATAAAATGATCGTATTACAGATGCATCAGGTCAAAGGTCATTTGGCTGTAAATGGAAATTTTGCGTATGTAGCCCAACAAGCTTGGATAGTGAATGATACATTGAAAGAGAATATTATCTTCGGCAAGGAGTATAATGATCAAAGGTACGTTCATGTTTATATGTATGTATGTTTCATTTCTTTAAATTTATGTTTTCACTTCTGTTTTAAAGCTTGGCCATTCATTATTTCCCATTATATCATGTTTAGTAGTTTCACCTTTGTTGAAAGTAAAAGTAGAGAGACACACCAGTTTTGTCCAAGCCGGATTTGTTCCTATATGACGGTTATCATTTTCGCCGGGTGAAATCTTTCTTGCATAATGCATGACTCCATAATTTCTTTAGACTATCTTAAAGCTTAGAGTTAATTCTTTCAATGATATGAGAAACGATTAGAAAGGTTGACAATGGAGGGTTGAAACTGGTTGATTTACATGGAAACAAAGGAGGAATTTATTTGGTTGTGACCTTTAAGGGTATCTATTGTGATATATTTCCAAATATAAATATATCTAATGTCAATGTGTGTCTGTTGAGATGCGTGTCAGAATGTCAAGTTAAATGTGCTGAACCACAGATGGAAAACAACATTTTGAAATGTTGAAACTTCTGCAAATAATGCTAATAGTGAAAACAAAGTAAGTAATAAGTAGTTCAAAACTATTTTGGCAGTAAATGTTGAATAATTGTCAATTGAAAATTATGCATATGTACTCAATTTGGCTTACTGAGTATGTCTTCCCAGTAAAACTGTAGCATAAACGATCAATATTAAGATGTTTATGGTACTGAAAGTGAAATTATTACTCTTATTTATCCCAGAATTATGATTCTAATATTTCAAGACAACGTTTGAGCAGTTTGAAACCTTTGACTATAACATCGAATACCTGAAGTTCAGCACCTTCAAAGCCGACGTCTCGTCGAACATTAATATTAACCACTTCACACACACACTAAACCTTCAGGTACACACATGGAATATATTTAAGAAAGAAAGTATCATTATTGAATAGAGTTCAACTTTGGTCGAACAGTTTTTAAAACTCGTCTGCTGCAGAGGAATCAAAATGCGTGAATAAATTAGAAAGGTATAAATACCTTGACATCTAACACTTCGGGATTACAATTAACATCGAATTGTGTAACACACATAATTTCGGACATGAAATGAATACTATGTAAGGTAGCATTACCTATTATAATTCACATATTTTGCTTTTCAAGACAAAGTTCAATAAACCTAAACATGTGTATAACATTTTTACCTAGGTACAAAGAAGTGATAAGTGCATGTGGTCTGGAGCGCGATATAGAACTAATGGATGATGGCGACGGAACAGAGGTAATACTGAACATAATTAATCTGATTCTCAACTCTGTGCAAGAAATATTTTGTGTTGCCATCAAATTTGAGATCAAAACGTATGGTGAGATGACTGACACGCATTTAAAATGTTACTTGTTTTATTGCGCCTTTAGGCCGCTGTAGCAAAATTATATTTTCTTGTATCGAAGCAATATTTCACTTATCCATGGCACAAACCGGTACTAGGCTGGGAAAGGTTCCATATTCATGGGTTTTTCACAATTACCGCAAATATTGGAGATCGAACCAAGGACGCCCTGTTTCATATCTCCGCCGCTTTTTACTCGACCATGGCAGGTTTCTACTTAAGATTTAATGACAATAATTGCACATCTTGATAACTGAAATATTGTTTGCACACACACAAGGATCAAAGTCAATGTTTTGAGATAAAGAATATTAACCGTTTCCCACATACACTACATCTGCAGCAGACAACATGAAAAACATCTAGGCACAATATACAAACTCTCTATATATAAAAGACGTATTATTGAATAAAGTTGAACACATTGTGAACATTGAGAAATTGCTCATTTTGATCAATTTCTGCTATTACCATGGTGTTTTTAAAAGTTGCCTGCTGCAGTGGCGTCAGAAAGTGACTGTTATTTGGGAAACTGTTAAACTAGCATATATTGATCTTGTCCTGCTGACTTAAGCGTTTCACTGCCTCATTTCACAAAATCAACTCTTCCATGTTGAAAATGGAACCTCTCCAATTTTCGTCCAACAGGAAATTGGTAAAAATGTAATGTGTAAGTGTCAAACAATGCATATTTCAGGACAGACAGCTCGTCGCAAGCAGTCTTACATGAATCTGCACTGTTTGCTCAAAGCATGTAATCGCCTTTAGCAGCAAAATGGTTATTGCACATGCTATCATTATCTTATGTTTTAGACAAGTTTTAATATATCTATTTATAAGTATGTGCTAGGACATAATACATGAGTTGCGGACAATTTATACTATGACGAATATGCCGGCCGACCTTGGTCTACCTTTTCGCAAACGATGTGTTAAATGAATATATATGTCAATAGAGCAGATTCTGTTTATCGAACAGGTCCCTGTTTTCGAACCGTACATATTCTCGAACCTTGTGTTCAAAGACTGTCTAAATATTTCCGAAAATGCATTATACGTAATAAATGTTATGTGTATGTGTGCTTTGTTTACTCAAACATAACTTGTTGAATTTCTTTGTCAGTATTGTTGGTTTTTGACATGAATTTATAAGTATTCCCATGAGCTCTGGTAACTGTTAAGAGGTTCGAGAACCGGTGTTTCCATGCTAAGTCGCGTAAAGCAGGAAAAGGGATAAATCCATTTATATTGTTTGCATACCAGCTATATTTTCGTATACTATAGTTTTGATGAAATAAATTAGTGTGACCGGACACTGAATTATTGTATCCTTATCTTTAAGTATGACCCTCTTACCTCTAAGTCTAAGAAAGGCGACCAACGAACTCAATAGACATCTTTTGTTTCAAATAGATAGGAGAACGAGGGTCGAACCTAAGTGGAGGGCAAAAACAGCGCGTGAGTCTGGCACGAGCCGTGTACAGTGACAGCGACATTTACCTGTTAGATGACCCGATGTCGGCCCTCGACGTACGAGTTGGTAGGCAGATCTTTCACTCCTGTATCGAAGGTGTGTTAAGGAACAAAACAGTTGTGCTAGTAACTCATCAACTTCAGGTAAGGTAATAGTTCCTACAAATGCATGGATGTTATTTATGCCGCTTTTGCATGTAACATTAATTCAATCGTAAACTGACATAAGATTACACAATGCTAAAATAAATAAGTGACAAACAAGAAAGACCCTGATTGGACTGCTAGGCCGTTGGTAGCAGCATTCTGAACATTTCATTTTTGATTTTTGTGGAAACTCATATGGACGCCACACCACGTTTTATTGATCTTAGTATAGATTCATCAACAGTCGATACAGATTACGACAATTGTGTAAATACTAATTTCAACCAATCGTTATAGATGTTAGCCACTTTGCAGAGTTTAGGGTTACTGATGAAATATTGAAATTATTGGTGATAACATCGTCAACGATACTATTTGACATCGTAGACCCAAAGACGTATATAGTAAGGGTTTCAGTCATGGAAACGATGAAGCTTCCAGCAAGACAATCTCAAACCAATTTGCTCAATAGCTGTTTTTTATCTATCTGCACTCTTGTCATAAAATCGACAGTTCGGAGTCGTGCGTGGTTTATACATGTATGTGGTACATGTAGCATACATTCCAAAATAGCCTTATGTTTGTAATAGTTTTAATTCAATACAATACATTACAATATCTTTATTCGTAATATAAGGCCACTGGCCCATATATATTACATGTAACAACTAATTGATGTGAGGAACGTACAGTAAATATGACCTATATCCACCTTAATAGTTATGAAGGCAAATAGATGATTTTAGTAATTATTATGTGATTCATCAAATTAGTGTCATTTTTTAATTACTTAAGTCTGTATCATCAAATATTTCCAAATAATTATTTCTTTTCTTGAATGCAATTGTTAATAATCTAGCCAATATAAAATTAATGATTTTTTTTTGACATTTCATGATCGTGTTAAACATATGATGTGTTGATGGTTTATTATACTAGTCTTGAGGAAAATAGCATTTTCTTATACCATCATACAATGGAAAATTCAAAAAAATGTGTAATTCATCTTCAACAACATGTAAATATTTCTTTAAACAATATTGACAGCATATAAACATTCTTTCAGTCTTGTTATGGCGTTCAGTTTATATTGATAAGTTGTGTTTTCACATAGAGATTGTATACACCACGTTAATGTTGTTTAATCAATCCAATATCGTATGCTGCTACCTATTTCGGGTCATCAGATAATGAAAGTGTTCATTGTTATAAGTTTCGTCTCTTTCCAATAACCTAAACCCATTTGCACAAGAAAACCTTCTGAACTCAGACATTAAATTAAACATATGCGTCCAAACTATATATATAATAAACGTCTAAATGATATGTAACGTATAAAATATGTCATCAATTAGTAAATTTATATATTTATATTATATACGTTTTATGGAATTCGTCGTCAATCCTTAATTGAATGGCAAAATGCAGAAAGTAGTAAGTTGTGTTTTATACCAAATCGATTGGTCAATGTCTCAATTGCATTTCTCTTGACATTTATCTGCTTATAGAGTCCATGGCAAACTGTGATTTCACAGGCAAACGGCATGACCAGTTATGTTCACATCTTAAGGTTTTTTTTTTGTAATGTGACTTTGCTTCCGTTGGCTAATTTAATATAATTGTGTTATTTCATAGTATTTAAAGAGCTGTGATACAGTGGTTGTCATGAACGAAGGATCTATCATTGAAACCGGAATTCATAAAGAACTTCTAGAGAAAAATGGGCGATATTCTGAAATGTACAGATTATTTGAAGAAACAACAATTAAAGCTAAAGACCCTCCAGGTACAAAACTTAACTGAATAAGTAAACACACAACCTTGCCATCCGAGTTTAAGAAGTTAAACTCTTTCAGCCCCGATGGCAATATTGAAGTGTTTGCAAAGAATTGGTCTGCATTTTAATTAATTATCAAAATAATCCAAAACGCTTATGAAATGAAAAATATAGTCGCCCGAGTGTGTACATGAATACGTCTACTTTATGAAATTTGAAGCTGAAAGAGTAAACAGTAATTACACTCAAGGAGGGTATTTGTATTATCAGTGTTTGGTCATAACCTTTCTCCCTAAATTGCATTTGCGATGCTTGATCCCGCGCGTATGCGCAGCCTTATCTGGATTTTTGCTGGTTCTACAGATATAATTTTGCCGTTTTTATTTGTTTGGCGCGTAGCCAAACAATATATAGACGGCATTTCGAGCCCTGTTTCTTAAGTCAAAAGTTGTGATTAATACGCCCTGAATGTAGTTCCAATTACATGCGCTTATCTTTTGTTTGGCCTATTTTCTATTTATTTGTAGAAATGTTTCTTGGGATTCTCTATCAGATTCCATCAAGCCATGTTGGTTGGTCCTCTAGTTAAGCAGGAAGCTTTTGAATAAGATTTTAGAAAACCCTTGGTCAGTTGTGATTTTTTTTTGTAACAAAAATTGGTAAATACTTAGATGAGTGAGTCGGGGCCATAATGGTTATCCATTTGTTTTACATGTCTTTTGAAACTTGGTAATTAAATATAATATTCACTTGTATGTCTCATGATTTATTTTATAGACAACTAAAAAATGCATTTAATTTTAACGGTTGTGTCATTTATTCTTTTACCCGAAGTTGTAATATTTATAAACAATGCATAGTTTATAAATCACATATCTATGCAAAGGCAAATGTTTGAACAGTTTTATTTACCCAAACAAATTTAGTGCCTTCAGCGCTTTGATTTCTTACGTGGCCCTGTTGTCGAACTATCATACATAGGCTATAACGTTCATGTGTATCCCCTCTGTATGTTGTGATATGAGCCGTCGTGCGATGAAACTAACATTGTGGACTTTGCGTAAAGTATCGACCCGGATCAGCCTACGCATGCCGCGGAGGCTTATCCGGATAGACACTTTTCGCCTCCTGTGGATTTTCTGTTTCAGGAATCTTTAGTATATACCTCTATTCCCCTGAGACGGAATGTGTCGGTTCGGATCAGTCTGCACGAACTGGTAAATTGACCTCCTTGGCGTTCAGGGTTGCGGGGTTAGCATTACTACTGACTAGATGATGTCAGGATGATATGACCAGAAAATGACGTGATATAACTGAAACAATGTCGAAAGCGGCGTAAAAGACCAAACAATCAATCCATTTTAGGTTTATATACCTAGCGACGCCGTGCTAACATTTGAACAGATATGAACACATTATGAGTGCGTTAGACGAACTCTAGTTGTATCAATAATTTCCACATTACATGGAATAGCACTTAAAGAGTTTTAAATCCACTGCAGCGAAAACCTTTTGAAAACCTTGTTTAAAAAAGAGATTTTTGAAAAAGAAATAAACCCAAATAAATGTTTATTTCTGGTTTAAACCTGTCTTCATCTTTATCGTTTTAATTAGGGGATGGTTCAACAGACGTTGCTGGTCATTCATATGAAAAAAAGAAGGACGTAAAGAATAGTGGCATCGAAAAGGGACAACTAGGAAAACCATCTGCAAATGGGAAAGATAAAAAAGGTACATCCGTTCATGATTTTCAACGTAGACTTTTCACTGAATGCATACAGAGTTGAAAACCTTTGAAGTAGTTTAGACTATTTCCACATGTTTTCCAAATGTCGTTTAACGAGTCACTGACAGAGCAACGTGTATAATAACTTAGTCTATACTTTGAAATTTGTCCTTCTATTTTGGATTTGAAAAACAGTATGCAGTGTCCGTCAATATTGCACAAGTTGATATTGAACGCATTGATATTGCACTCAGATCTTGTTTACGTGCTACTAAGGACGGAACTATTTCCATACATGGTCAGTTACGTTACAGAGCGCTCCCAACAAAACCATGATTAGTTTAGAGACCAGCTAACAATGTTTGATAAATCCCCTTGTACATGACACGCTATGAAAAATCGGTAGATGTACACACAACTCAATCCAGTCTTATTTAAAGAATTATCCACGTGTGTAAACTGAAAGGTGCGTTCCCACTTTCCCAACCTTTAATTGTACCTATAGAATTTGAAGTAGGTGTCAAGGAGATGTATTGTTTGGTATAACAATAGAATTGATAGGTGATAATTGGCGAAAATTGCTATACTATACAGAAAAGTTGGGAAAGTTGATCATAAAAGACAAAAACAAACATAGAGCTGATTTTTATTTGCAATAATATACATTAGGCAAGAATTAAAATATGGATCAACGAATTTGAAATAATTAATGAACATGCATAGCACAACATATATATTAACACATATTGTACATATCCACTTTAATTAAACTAAGTGAGAAGCAGCATCAACATATGTCATGATGTCTATTTCGCCAGTTCGTAGTTGGTGCTTCAGTCTGATGAGCATTTGCTCAAGCTCACGGTATACCCGGTTCCTTGTTCGCTGCTTTCCTACGTTGCCGTGCTGGAACAGCTTCGCCTCGTTAGCAGCCTGCTCTCTCTGGACCAAGTCGATCAAAGTGTAAATATTAGGATGGCAGTGTCGTAGTTGGTTGTTTGTTTGATGGTGCAAACTCTCAACATGATTGGTAGTGCGTGGACCATCATTGTCGTAATGATTCAAGGAGCTGCGGTCTCCCTCTACCCACTGCTCAGTCACATAGTCCTTAAACTTTGATACCGGCACAGAGTCATTGTCACATTCTTCCAGAGCCTGGAACCACACATCTTCGACAGAGGCTAGGGGGACAAGTGGCAGTGCCGAAGCACGTAGCACAAGTCTATTTACTTCTTCATCGTCCATATACCAGGTATCGGCTGTAGACAGCTGTGTCAGGTTGTCAGCGGTGGCGAATATGAGCATTTGCTCCGCATCACCGTCATAGGCGATAAGGAATGGCTCCCCTGCTAGCGACTCTGTCCACTTCCAATCCAAGTTGACATCCGTCTTTGTCTTTAGCAGGACTGGTCTAGTCTTAGACAGCTGACTATATAAACTGGATTTAGATTCGTAGAATGTGGGCAGATTAGCCACAACCTCTCTGGTGCAATTGTCCCCTTTCATCGATCTTGTTTCTGCCAGCATATCGTTGAATATGGAGGGCACCGGCTGTATTGTCCATCGGACCTGCTTTCGGACACCACTCATGATGTTCGCAGCAACAATGCTGCTGTCATCTCTTGTGCGAATGTGTTCACCAGCGATTTTGGTAGGAAGATCATTCTTAGTTTTAATTTTTCGCATTGCATGTTCTGTTGACACAGTTCCAGTAGCGACACTCCCGTTTTCTGGTGTTCAGGCCGTTCATGTAGCCATTTAGTATCAGAGTCTGACTTCCTCTGCTATTCTCTTTGAACCATATATTAACTTGCGCATTTGCCATTTTGGAGGGTTATGAGTACAGAGTAAACTAGCCTTCATCTTATACATGTTAAAGAACGACTAACAATTAGTGACCTGTTTTACTTAGTTTCCAACAGTTAGTATCAGGTCTTATTATTGTTGTTCTCAGACTGAAATCAGTTAATAATTGCTAATTAACAAAAATATCAACACAATTGTTATATTCTAGAATAAGTATGTATTTTTAACAGATGGAACAAGATTTCTGAAATAAATAACATGGAAATTATTCACTGCAAGTACAAGTTTATGTGTGTATGTATTTATTTTTTGAACAGTATAGAAAATACAGGTTAGTTTGAGGTGCGAAGAGATAATTGGTATATGTGTTGAAAGGTTGGGAAAGTGGGAACAAACCAACTGAAAATACATATGTAGTTTCTGACGTAATATATGATGTGTTTCAATGACATCAGTATTTGTAGACCGTACACATTCTGCCATATATTCGCACTATTCATAGATGTTTTTGATAGTCATTGACGATCTATATAAGTTTATCTCAATAAAACATGACGAATAAAATCAAGTGGGATTTAATAACTGCTAGGATGAATGTGCAAATAATTGTTTTTAAGGTAGGTGTTCTGATTAGTTTTGTCATTCTCCGATGTTAAGTTTATGAACGCAGAATAGAATACTGAACATACTGTGTTGCCCCCATTCAAGAAAACACATAAAATGTAATATACTCGACTGTCCAGTTGTATTGACCTTAAGACTTTTATCAATATATTGCAGTAAATTTCATTTTTTCTTTACATTGTACAGTTTAGCATGGAAAGCAGCTATGTCTATTACCTATGTCAGAGGTCTGTTTTTCAACATTAAAGCTATATTTGATTTAAAAAACTTAAAGGCAGTTCACAATAAATGTCAGTAATAAGTCACCCAGGGACCTCACATTAGTGCTCTGTCCTCTTATATGATTGAAATGTATCTGTTTTCTATTGAATTCCATTTTTCTGTGTGAAATTGTTTAATTAAACATGGTAAAAACTGGTATATATACATTGTAATAGGAATATAGAAGTGTACTCCTGATTGTATCAAATAAATTCTTATACTTTGTATAACGTACTGGTAATGAAATTACACATATTTTCATGAACTGCTTCTAAAAGTTAAAACCCAAACTGTAGTTTAATGATAAAACACCTGTTTTAACAAGAGTTTTCAGTTCAAATCTCAGCAGGAACATATTTTGAAAGAAGCAACTAAACTGAACAGTTTATATATGAAACCGTTATGTTCTGGGTAATCACTAGAGTTGTATATATGAAATGCTTATCACAATATTATCCAGGCTTCTAGTAAAAACAGTTGTTTACTCCCTGTACCCTTTTCAAAAGCTCTTATAATTGAGCAATAACAATCAGAAAAATGAACTTGAAGTCGTTCAACAATGATGACTCTGAGAAGCTGATCATTTTCAAGTTCTGATCATTTCCTTCACTATCCATATTGTCAAACGACATATTTCATATACATGTATACATAATCAGTTGTTGAAACTTGTACTTATCAACAAATAAACAGATGCTGTTTCATATTTAACAGATTAAAAATTAGCTAAGGAGATAGGGGTTAAAAGTTAAGATAGTGTTGGATAGGAAGACATTGTTTATTTTGGGGCAAATGTACAACATTCCGACAATGTATTCAGATTAGTCACAGACATCAAGTCATTTACATCAGGCAAGGGGCTAAACTTAACCCATTCCAACATACATCAAACATACGTCAAACCTGCAGCAGATGACATTGACAATATTAAGGTAAACAATGGAAAGCCAAAGTTAAATTAATGAATAGAATTGGAAACATTATGGCAAATGGAGATATTGCTGATCATGAGCAAATGGTCAATTTTCTCCACAGTGTTTTCATATGTGTCAACAATTTTAACTACAAATGACTTTAACCTTTCTATGTCTTTTCTTCAGTTATTTAAAGCAGCATATCGGATGAATAGTTTAAAGAATAATATGGGAAATTTCTATTCATCCTACATAATTGAACTCATTTCCCTTATATAAACACACAATATTGAAGTATCTTATACATGGGACTTTTGAAAATATCTGTCAAGTCTTTATGTATAGTGTTTTCATCTTTGTCTAAAAATTAGACATTGAGCCAGATTATGCAAAGGTAGCCAGTTACCTTGGAAGATTGATGTGTGGAGTATTTTTTCAAGAAAGGCAGGGATTTTTTTTTATGGTGAACTGAAATTTCATTGAAAATAATCATAAGCTTAAGTCAATCAACCAACCATAGTGATGTCCTTTTCAAATTATATTTATTACTAGTTTTCAAATAACTGGCATTTATAAAAAGAAATCAGGACATTATTTAATGCCTCCTGGTGTTGTTTTCCATCAACATCCCTGGAAATATCACAGTCTGTTTCACTCCTGACCATAAAAAAAGATAAAACTAATGTACTAATTGAACTTAAATACATATTTTTTCAAGAAAGGCAGGGATTTTTTTTTAAAGTGAACTGAAATTTCATTGAAAATAATCATAAGCTTAAGTCAATCAACCAACCATAGTGATGTCCTTTTCAAATTATATTTATTACTAGTTTTCAAATAACTGGCATTTATAAAAAGAAATCAGGACATTATTTAATGCCTCCTGGTGTTGTTTTCCATCAACATCCCTGGAAATATCACAGTCTGTTTCACTCCTGACCATAAAAAAAGATAAAACTAATGTACTAATTGAACTTAAATACATATTTTTTCAAGAAAGGCAGGGATTATTTTTGTATGGTGAACTGAAATTTCATTGAAAATAATCATAAGCTTAAGTCAATCAACCAACCATAGTGATGTCCTTTTCAAATTATATTTATTACTAGTTTTCAAATAACTGGCATTTATAAAAAGAAATCAGGACATTATTTAATGCCTCCTGGTGTTGTTTTCCATCAACATCCCTGGAAATATCACAGTCTGTTTCACTCCTGACCATAAAAAAAGATAAAACTAATGTACTAATTGAACTTAAATACATGATAAGTTTAGTTGTTTTCAATAAAACATTTCCAGCTTCCTTTCTTGTTTAGGGACTGACACTGCTTAATTATTTGTTCTTACTTTCACACGACATAGGCTTTGCCTATTAACATATTAAATGTTTACTCGAAATAGGAACCGCCTATGCTCATAATACACGAGTTCTAATGACATACTGAAAAAGCATTAAACATCATTTTGTCGACGATTCAATTTCGAGTCGAGAACAACAATGGCGGTTCGTAAATTATATTCTACAAGACCATAACAACCAACGGAAAGTATGTACTGTAGTATAATTGCACGATTGATCGTTAATGTTTATTTATTTAAACAATCAAAACCTAGTGTTAATTTTCTAAAAAGTGAAGTGTTTCAAACAAACAAAACGACACATTTTAAATAGCCAATATCAAATTATACAATATAAAGGTTATTGCATGATTATGGGAAACTATTGTGTTTGGACTCGTTCCTTCGGCGGAGTTCTGCTCTCGCAAGCTCGTGCAACTTAGGCGAAGGAACTCGTCAAACTCAAGATTTTCCCTTAGTTATACAGTAACCTATAGTATTAAGTCCCGTTGTATAACGGTTATACGTGGGGCTCTGTCCATTGTCTATGTTATGCTTTTTGTTTGTTTAACTTGCTATAAAACTTATTGTATTGTATTGTATATAATAGTTTTGCATGATGCATACCATGTTACTCGTATCACCTCTGAAACTAACTTTAATTGACACAGTTTTCATTTCAATGTAAAAGAAATCCCTTTTTGCTTTCTCACAGTCCCATCTATTTAAGTATTTTGTTCCAAAAATTAAATGGCGTTTTATTTTTTTAATTTTCGAGAGCACTCTAAAACTAACAAAACGTAATATCGTACCAGGTGTGACTTTGTGCCACGACAAACAGTATATGTATGTAAGTAAGTAAGTAAGTAAGTAAATATTTTATTATAGTGACATGTGTAAAACAAAACAAACATATATAACAAAATATAATAACGGGATAACACCCGGCCCCATGGGCCTATATGTCACTGTTAAGAAAAGAAATATTTACACAGTGAGAACATTTCACTGTTCCGGTTTTAAACATATTTATATAAACAGCACTGAGTCGTTCATGTCGTTGGTATGTTTCCTAGTTTAAAAAGGACAAGACACATACCAATTACGTGCCCGAATTCAATTGCACGACTTAATCATTCTTTTACTATATACAATGATTGTTTGATCGCTATTAAATTGAAGCGTGTTTCATACAAAGATTTCGCTTCGCAACAGCGATTTACGTCCTTTCTGGGAAAGAACACAATTGCAAAGCAAAAAATAGTAATAAAAGATATTTCAAATAACTGGTTGCAAGACTATAGAGTTCTTTACAGAAACGAAAGGTAAAGAAAACCAATAGTACAGTATCTCAACTAAAAATTGAAGAATTCAAACCAAACAAAATCTACTGAATTCATGAGTGAATGAATGAATGAATGAAATAATTAATTAATTAATTAATTTATTAATTTATTAATCAATCAACGGACGGACGGACTTATGAATGAACGAACGTATGAATGAATATATACATTACTGAATAAATGAGTGGATGCATGCATGCATGCATGAATGAATGAATGAATGAATGAATGAATGAGTGAAAGAATGAATTGTACTGTGAATGTATTGATATATTTACAACAAAAAATGTCAATTTTAACAATAAGCATGTTGATTTCTCATTAGCTAGTATAAATGGATCTCCGTCTGAATCAATACGCTTTTACAATAAATTTTGACAGTTTTCTGACATGATTCATCATTAAATAACACAGCCTGTGTTCTGGTGATAATTGTTTAAAATCGTCTTTGTTGATAATATCCCCAAATATGTCGGATCGTAGTCCCCTGTAAAAAGCACATTCAATCACAAAATGTGTTTCTGTCTCTATTTCTGAACAGTTACAAAATAAACAGATACGAGAGTGTACTGGTTCCCCAATATATCGACCTGTCTCTATCCTTTATGGTAAGATTCCACATCTAAGTTGGGCTAGTAAAGAGCGTTCGTTTTTTTTAATAAGTTCAGTTGAATGTATCGTTCACAAATAAATGTATTTTTAAATAATTTGTAAGTTCTTAATTTTGGGGTTTGTTGTACACTTGTAGACCATTCAGCGATAAAATGATGTTTTTATCTTTTCCTCAGCTAAATCCATTCTAATTATAAATTTATTTGTATAAAAATCTAATTAAACGATTAAAACCCCATGTGGATGCCCCGTAATTGAGGATTGGAACTACACAGTTATAATACAGTTTCTCATATGATTTAAAACCAAACTCTTTCATATTGTAGAATTTAGAGATAATTCCGCCTAAAGCCCTCCCTGCACCTTTTGATATGGCATCACAATGTGCTGAATATTTTAAATGTTCATCAAAAATGACTCCAAGATACTTATATGTATTAACCATTTCTAACGGTGTCTGTTCAATAGTGAATTGAAATTCGGTTATCCTGTGTCGCTGTGGACGGAAATGCATACACTTTGATTTCGAGTAATTTATCAGAACTCTCCATTTCTTGCACCATTCGGCAAGTTTATTTAGCATCGATTGTAGGTCTTTTTCGGAGGACGCCGTAAAAACAATGTCATCTGCATATAACAGTAATGATATACGTCGGTCGCCCATTGAAATTCCAAGGTTAAGGTCGTTAATTTCACAGACAAGGTAGCTTATGAAAATGGCAAACATAGTTGGGGAAATATTGTCACCTTGTTTGGCACCTTTCGAACACTGAAACCAGTCTGTATGTCTATCGTTTAGTCGTATGCATGATTCAGAAGATGCATACACGGATTTTAATGAATTGTACATTTTGCCGTCTATCCCTTTCATAATTAGTTTGTATAATAACATGTCTCTATCGACAAAGTCGAAGGCTTTCTTCAAATCTATAAATGCTGTATACACGTTTACATTGTTCTGTATTAAGCTGTTTAATGTAAATATATGATCTTCACAAGACCTATTTGCCCTAAAACCATTCTGCTCGTCGGCTAAAAAGTCGTTACATTCCAAATGTTTCATAATCCGCTTATTCAAAATCGAACTGTAAAGTTTGCTCACACACGGTAAGAGACTTATTCCTCGGTAATTCAAAGGAACACGTTTATCTGAGCTCGGATCTTTTAATAACAGAAATATAACTGATTTTCTCCAAATTGAAGGTATTAAACTGGTATCAAATATGAGTTGAAATAGACTCTGTAATACAGCTATGGCGGGTGGGAATTTTAGAGCAGCATAAGGTAAATTATCGATGCCCGAAGCTGAATGTAATTTCGCGGACATAATAACGTTAGATACTTCTTCGATTGAAATCGTCTTATTTAAATGTTCGTTTGGAACGTATAGTGGATCCGACATATTCGATTCTAATATTGTCTTATGAGATTTTGCCCATACATAGTGGTCGTTGTCAAAGTCTCCAGAATCGTCTCCGTTATACAAATTAGAAAACTCGGATCTCAACGTGTCATATACGCACTGTTGGTCATGAGAAATACGTCCGTTTTCATCGACAACTTCCATGGGTACTGGTGTAGATTTTCGTGGTCCCAATTTATTAATTTTAGACCAAAAGTCGTTTGGGTTTTTTGTAACCATATCCTCGATGTCCATTGCTATTGAATGTCTATAAATCCGCTCCGTTTGTCGTAAATGTTTATCAAAAGTGTTTCTTGCATTTTTAAAATCATACCGTTTCTTTGCCCGCTCGTTCCTACTGCCCTTACATTTGAGGAAGGCCTTTTCCTTTTCCACCATAGTTATCCATAGAGTTGATAGTATTTCGTTCCAATACGGTTTATTGTTTTTAAATCGTTTGCTTGTACTCCTAGAAGAACTATATTTAGGAACTGTAGAGTCCATCTCATTTAATAATGTTTCACAAAAATTGGAATAAATGGAGTCAATTGCACTTTGAGTTTCACGACATAATTCTATGGAACTGATTACTTCCTGTAACGCCCTTGCAGCAATAACACTACTCAAGAAGTCCCTTGGGATTTTATCTAGCTTATATCTCGTGCTCGTACATGGGAAACTGTTTAAAGGTGTGTCGGACTCCAAAAAACTCGTGCTACTTACAGTTAGATTTAACGTTAAAACAGCATGGTCCGGCAATCGTGATCTATGACCGAGAAATCCGTGTAAATTGTGATCATCAATAATTGTTTGTATTTGAAGCACTTTGAAATCGGAACAGTGTTTATATAAATCCTGCGGCACACAAAAGTAGTCTACAACTGATTTTCCTTTTGTTGACACTGAAGTAAAGTCATCATTTGTTGAGCGTCCGTTTAACACACAAAATCTTGATTCATTTAGAAATTCAATGAATTCAATTCCATGTTGGTTTTTAACAGAGTCAATCAATGTGCGATTTGGAATAGAGTCTATTTCTGCTAGAGTATCTTGTAGATTTCCTATTCTTGCATTAAAATCACCTGTTATCATCATAAAGTCACAATCATTATACATGTATATCAATGATAATATGTATGCAAAGAAACTTTGAGCATTACGGCCCCATGGTAAGTTTTCTGGAGGTAGATAGCATGTGAATAATAAAATAGTGTGTTCCGTTGTACGGCTTGTTAACTTTAAAGCTAATATCCCTTCATAACACTTATCAACAATCTCTATTTCGTATTCATTAATAATCCATGGTTTGATGAGGAAACCAACACCACCGGATCCTCTCTGTGCGCGTTTATGTAGTTCCTGTCGATTGTGACCGTACCAATTATATCCTTCAATTTGAATATTAGTTTCCTCGATAAAATGAGTCTCGTTTAAAGAAATTATGTCCATATTTATTCCATTTATAATAGCGCATCGTAACTCGTGATTGTTCATCGTCCATCCACAAACATTAAGATGGGCTAATGACAACACACGATGAGACCGGGTTGATTCCTAACGATTGTTGTTCAATGATCTAGAACTGTTGTTGTTTTGTTTTTCTCTTATTCTGCCATTTGAATCCACTATTAAATTGTGTCCATCGGGAAGTTTCTTAATCAGAGCTCTAGCGTTAAGCTCTATCAGTCTCTCTGAATGGGATTTGCTGCTTTTGAGGTACACAGTATTATGGTTTAACGAGTTGCGTAAGGCGGATTTGTTTCTTAATACGAGCACCTTTTCTGTCAATGTTTCGAAACTGATTTTCACTAACCCTGGTTTATTCGAGTAGTTATTTGTGAGTCGTTTTGCTCCGGTGATATGCGTATTTGATGACACTTCCCCACCAAGAGCTTGGATTAAAGATTGAGCTTTATCCAAAATTATTTCTCCCTCCGTATAACTCATGCCACTTGCGATTATTGTGAGGTCAGGGTCGTTTAATGGGTCACTAATAGCACAAGCACCTGATGTAACGGTACCTTTACTCTCAATATTTTCCATGCGCGACTGTAGTTCCTGAACACTTTTCAATAATGTATCAATTCTGCATGTTTCTTTGTTTAAATCAATAGACATTTCTGTTTTCAAACTTCCAATTTTGAGTCTATATCTGCCATGAGATCTGATCTTAGTTTGTCTATTCTGTACTCCAGTGATTTTCTCAAAGTATCTTGGTTTTTCCTTATTTTCTCAACTGCAAATAAAACTAAATCGAGTTTAGACGCTGTGTCTTGGTCCGGATGAACTGTATTTGACGCCATTTTTAATCGAGGATCAGAACAGGGAATGTTTCCAGAGTTGTGGGTTGAGTCTAACTGACCGGCGGGAGATGGGACTACTGGTATGACAGGAGAGCAACAATCAGTAGAATTACCTTTATCCGATAAAATGTTGTTTGCTTCAGTTATTATTTCAGCAATGTCTCCTATTTTTAATTCACTCTCATTCCCACCGGAGCCTCTTTTTTTTCTTTGTTTCCCATTTTTCGAATTTGAATCCGAATCACTGCTCTTCTTGCTTTTGTTTTTAGCCATATATCCTTTTTTGTACTATAGTCCACTGGTGAGTATTAAGCAACCCTTTGCTGCAGCAAAACCCACTTTAAAATAGTCCAGTATAGTACACTATTAACAATATGCAAAATTAATCGAGAGCTTCTCAAAATCGTGACCACTCCATTTTATACCACGTGAGTATATCTAAGCAATCTATGTATGCGCATTGTGTGTGTGTGTGTGTACTGTATGAACAAAGGGCATGCCTAGTACTGGTAAGTCAACCAGCGATCACGGTTACGTGTACTGTGCCCGTGTCAGATATAAATGGGAAATCGGCGTAAAATCAAACGAAACAAACATGACACAAAACTCAACAGTACTATTCGCTATCAGTACGTGAAATAATGTTATGTAGAACGCGTCGCAAACTTTACCAGATGATGACCCTTATTTAAAGCAATATTAAATTATCTTGCTTTGTTTTAAATGTAATTTCATTCGATTCAACTTGTGTTTTATAATACAAGCCTACCATGTATGTTTTCATGAAACAAGCACATACTTATATTTGAAGACGAAACAGTAATTCATAATTCAGAATATACATAATAATATAATCATAACCCAAACATGTTTATTTTTTTTATCACATAAAGCTGTCTTTGGGAGTGTCAAAATCCCATTATCATATGACAATACTAAATATTTTATGACACTACTAGGTTGGTTTTCAGTCTTACGCTCAAGTCTTTGTTACAACGCGATTACCAAACTACGAAAATGACATCACTTCAGCGGTTTGACGTCATAATGTTAGTCACTTTGGCGCCAAAATTTGCAAATTTCATGTAGAGATTGGTAAAAGTACATTTTTCGAAAAACGCCTCATTAATCACTTTATTTTATAAATGGAATATCTCATTCGTGCTTATTAATATTACCTTTAATAAACTCGTTAACTAAGCTGAGTATGACGCTCACCAAGGCTTGCAGCATATAATCTTAGTAAACTCGTTTAATAAAGGTGATAAAAAATAAACAGTCATGAAATATCCTCTATATGTATAAAAGTAATTGGGACAGGGTTTTCAAATGGGCCAGTTAATAATTTAAATAATATCAACTTGTTTTCAATAAAAATGTCGTTGATACAGGCAAACTTGTGCTATCAGAAGAAGTGGCAATTGGCAGTATTGGGTTCAGCACATACGAGGCTTATATCAAGGCGGCAGGAGGATGGGCGATGCTCTGTTTGGTCCTGAGTATGTACGTGATTTCGGCTGGATCTATCGTCTTTACCGATTGGTGGCTCAGTGAATGGATTGGTTCTTTAACTAAGGTTAGGCATTATAAACCAACATTGTGGTCTCTGCCTTATGTATTGACCTATATCAGCCTGTGCAGTCCACGTAGGCTGATCCGGTCAGACACATTCCATCTTTGGTGAAAAGAGGTATAGAGTAATAGAAGTAGTATTACTGAAACAGAAAATCTAGAGGAGGCGAAAAGGGTCTGTTCGGGTTGGCCTGTGCAGATTGCGCAGGCTGATCTGGGTCGAGTCGATACATTACGCAGAGTCCATAATTTTAGTTTTCTTGTGGATTGGCTCATTTATTATTTTATTGACCTCTGCGTAAACGGCACCTGAACCTACTCCTAACAAATATGAAATATTTGGTTAATTTTTCATGCCTATTAAAATGCATTTCCGGTGCTTTTGGAACATGATGACAGTTGTTGATTAACATTTAATGTGTTTGGAAATTCGTTAAAATTCGTTTCACCGTGAACATAACTTATTGTTATTGTGAAGGTATACGCAGTAGGTTATCTTTGGCCGTCATCGATACTCCACGGAAACAAATACTGCTGACCCACAGTACGGTCAGAATACAAAAGTTAGGTGTGATTGACTAATTGATGCATGTAATATTGGACGCTTAACCCTTTCCCACATACGACAATTATGCAGCAGACGACTTTGAATATATTTTGTCAAAGAATAGAAAATATCTATAATTGAAGGGAAAACCTATGACTAGAAGTGGAAAACATTGTGGAAAAAGGAGAAATTGCTCGTTTTGAGCAATTTCTTCTTTTGTCACTATGTTTTCAAAAAGCCGTCTGGTGTCAGAAAGCGTCTATATGATGGAAATCAGCTTTTTTCTAGCATCATTGCTAAAAATTATAAAAAAAACCTAGATATAATGCTGTATGATATAAACATCCTTGCTTTTCATTTAAATTTTACGTAGACGGATGGCGTAAACACCACATTCAATGCATCAGATCGAGATAACCTGTCATCGAAAGGTGAAGTTGGAGAATCGATGTGGTTACCAGACATCTCATACGACACGTTTTTCATGGTGTACGTCGTTTCACTTGGCGGTGTTCTACTTACCACGTTAGCTAAAGGCTTTGTTGCAGCCAAGGTAAAAAAGCATTTCAGCTTCAAATGAAAAATGATTGGAGGACCCATTTATTTTCATTGCAGGCTGTACCGGTTTAAAGCTCCACTAGCTGAAAGGCAGTCGAGCTTATGTCAGGGCGAATTGTCCGTCGTGCGTCCGTGCGTCCGTGCGTCTGTGCGTCCGTTCGTCAACATATTCTCCTATGTATCCGATGGGTCAATTGGGACGAAACTTCTCAGAAAGCATCCTCTAAATGTGTTCACCAGAATTCTTCTCTGAATTCTGGTTATCATGGTAACCTAAAGAAAACAATTAAAAAAATGTTGTCCTACCAAACCTGTTGGCCGATTTTTGAATAATATTCCTTGGATAACACTCTATCAGATAAAGTGAAAACTTTAAACATCTTATTTTCGAAAAGTATCTGTCCTATTTCCAAATAACTTTAAACAAATTTTCTTTGTGTGAGCCTCTATCAGATTCCTTCAAGCCATGTTAATTGATAAAAAAACATATCCACAGGGGTGGTGCTGTTTAGCCTTATATGGCTATATTGAAATCTTTAAAAAAACTTTTTCTCTGAAAGTATCTTGCCGATTTCCAAAGTTTGTAGGAATGTTCCTTGAGTGACTCTCTTTCCAATTGGTTTAAAAGCATGGCCAACAGGGCCCTGGACTGTTTTGCGCTATATGGCTATATTGAAAACTTTTAACATATTTTGTGTCCGAAAGAATGTGGAAGATTTTAAAATATTGTTTAAGCATTGATCCTTGTTGCCTTACGCAGTGGAGCGAAACTAGCCTTCTTGTACCTCTTGTTTATGTAGTTCACAGACCATGCAAGGTTAAACCCGCACATTCAACAGATATGCAACAGGGTTCTTAATAAACACATTAAGGCAACACTACTGAAAATATATTTTTCCTTATTGAATACAGTTGTAAAATCTTTTGGCATTTAGAGAAATTGTTCTATATAGACAGAATACAGAATAAAGAATACAGAAATTTTATTTGTAAATAAAGGCCTCAGGCCCATAATACAGCATACAACTTTTTCTTCTTGAAAGTGAAGTTTGATAAAAGATGGCAATATCTACATGTACATGTGGATACAGCATTCTCACAAATGATGTAGATCAATATTTACGGCAATGTTTTGATTGTCGACCATTTTCATAATATTTGAAACGAAAATAGCTACTTTTTTTAGAGTCATAACATTGTTGGTTTTTAACAAGAAATAAAAACCCTCGCGCTCTCTGTTACCAGTGTACCAGTTCAAAAGGAACTTATGTCTTTCTTGTTCGAATCTTGAACAAATGTAAAATGCGTGATACTCGTCTTCTAAAATGTTAACATCTTTGGTCAATAAACATAAGAAGCATATTTGATCATCTCTGTTTATGTTATAATGACGACCCAATTCAGTATTAAGTTTATGACTAGAGCATCTAAATCTAGCGAGAGCTTTTCTTAACTGGAACGATAGGTCCATATTAAATATGTTTCGGGGTTTAGTAGGGATTTAAAATATTTACAAGTGTTGCATCTCGAGGATTTATTTATGTCGGCATGCCAATTGTGTGTAACACAGTCCTTGATGCGCTGCTTGAACGTAGATAAGAATACATTGCAGTTACCAACTTTTTGAGAAATCTAGACATTACCAAAGTCATACGTATATAATAAATCATTAGCTTTTGACTCCCATGTAACTTTTCCAACATCGTCAATCGCTTTTAACATTTAGTAACAGTTTTGTGAGTACCGTTGTTGTGTCATATGCAATAGTTTTAACCAATAAGATATTATATTTGTAAAAAATATAACACATAACGGATATCTTCCAAATTCTCCAATGACCATGCTATTCTTGATAGTCTGGTTAACCCCTAAAAAAATATCTGCAAAAGTCTAGTTGGTCCTTTTCGACGACATTGGAGTATGAAGACAAGTACAGGCTCTCCTTTTGCATGTAATCAGGTTTTAATTTCTACTATTATTATAATCCGCTTTATATGGTATATTAAGTAAGTTAGCACTTTCTTCGTGCAAAGGTTTTTCTAATAGTACGCCAGTTACACATTTTTCTACAAATTCAACTATTAGTATAAGTAATACGGCATACCATTTCCATGATATGTTTTTAGTGTCTTTGATAACTCATTGTTTGCGTTTGTTTATTCCCCTCGATCAAAAGACGTTTATAAAGGCATCTAACAAGTTACATGCACAGTGTTTGGACAAAGTTATGAAGTCTCCAATGTCATTTTTCGACGCAAATCCAGCTGGACGGGTACTGAATAGATTCTCTAAAGATTTAGATGAAAGTAAGTATTACTTTCCATGAAACCCAAATCTTCTTGTGATACGGCTTCATTTAAACGAGAAATGCATGTTTATCTAATAATTAAATGCTTCTGAAATTGTATTTGTCAATTTTGAGTATTTTTTAAAGTGTTAACAATGCTATTTCCAAGCCAACAATTATTTTGCCAATGTACACTATTTGAAGATTGAATATAAGGACATAAATTCCGTGTGTTAGATTGTATTGTAATAAGGAAATACAGTTTGTATTACTAAAGTACATGTGTAGATTGTGCAATCTAATTTTAAATGCGTGGTGTTTGTAAACCGTTTACAAAAAACTTCTTATTCCTGTGACTATTTTGATAACACTACAGATGTAGATCAGACGATGCAGAAACGCATATATATTTAATTCAAATTTAAGGTCTTGTTTCAATTGGACTGTGTTTTATCTGTTGTACAGCTCATTTGTAAAAACCTGTAAACTACCGAGTAGTTCCAATCTTTTACAGGTGATGTGTTTATTCCACAAGTGACGGACACTGTTCTCTATATGTTAGCTCTCTGTTTTCTTTCTATCGGCTTGGCATCCGCTGTCGTGCCTTGGATACTCATCGCCGTTGCAGGGCTAATAGCTGTGTTCTATCTTATGAAAAAAATATCCACGGTCGCCATACGTAACCTAAAACGTCTTGAAAACGTGTCACGATCACCATTACTGAGTCACGTGAACAGTACAACACAAGGTATTGCTTCTATTGTGGCATACAGACAACAAGACAGATTTTTCGATACGTAAGTCATATAGTTGTACCCATCCTCACGCAGTCAGTAAGCAACCAAACTCTTTAATTGACCACGATATATTTATCAGTGTCCAATTCTACCAAAATAACTTAGTGTTAGGTAATACTTATAAAAATACTTAAGATCAAATTTAAGCATTTTTGTTTTCTCAAAAAAAATTGTCCGTCTAATGTGTTGCAGCATATTCTTAACTTTATATATATATATCAATTGTACGTTAACTTAAACACTTTTGCTGACTGGTTTTCCATTGTGATACCGTTAATAGTGACGGCATAGCGGGGAAATGCATTTAGGTCCCTTTTTGTCTCACGCGGCTCTTGTTATCTTCCACACAGGTGTGCCAATCTAGGTAGCGTTGCTTCGATGGTCATATTTCTGTTTGATCTTAGCATGCGTTGGATTGCATTCAGATTGGACTTAATGGCAGGAATGATCAACGTTGTACTAGCTTTAATATTTGTCTTCTCCAAGGGCCTCATTTCACCAGCATCTGCGGGACTTGTTTTCGGCTTAAGTGGAAAGGTAAAGAAAACTACAACTCATTTTAATGGTTTCTGGAATAATAACAATTGCTAGTCTCCACGTTTTTAAGAAAGATGTTTTCCTTACGAGAACAATAGAAGAAGACTTAATAAACGCAAAAAAACAAAATGTAAGTGTGTGTCTAACAGGAGCATGAGCGTTTAAAATATAGCGGATAGAGACATAAGTCAGTGTAACTGTTGAAATAAAGTTTAACGCCGCTTTCAACAAATTTTCAGTTACATCACGGCGTTTCATGGGTAAGTTTTCAGTACTACTGAGTTCCGATGGATCCCTTTATGTTTGGACGAGGTCAATGTCGAAATAATCAAGAAGAACTTTTATTAATTTCCATCGGATACAGAATGTGAGATTTCTTTGTTTTCGTATTCCAATCTAGGTCAATGAGGTCACTCAAAATACGGTCAAAAAGTTAGTCAGAACGTGTCGGTGGAGCAAAAAAAGGAAATAATCAAAGCACTGAAAGTAAGTCTAACTGCAGATTAAATTCCGACATGAATTTACTGATCCCAAAAGTCGAACTAGAACACTTT
This sequence comes from Serripes groenlandicus, assembly GCA_031761405.1. Taxonomy (NCBI): domain Eukaryota; kingdom Metazoa; phylum Mollusca; class Bivalvia; order Cardiida; family Cardiidae; genus Serripes; species Serripes groenlandicus. The sequence goes on along the minus strand of JASEVX010000006.1, from coordinate 14,357,236 downwards.
TTGGATCGCTAAATCCATGTCCAAATGTAATCGGCAGTAAGCCCCTTGCTGTCAGCACTTTCAGTGCTTTGATAATTAAGATAAAAGTTTGCATTTCACTTAACGGTTTTGATAGAATTATTTACAAACAGAAACCTTTACCATATCTATATATATATTTCAGACAGTGACTATTGTCCAGGTTATGATACGTATGATGAACGAGGCAGAGGCCAGATTCACGTCAGTTGAACGTTTACACGAATATGCAGCGGTATGGTGTTTTATAGTATAATATAATCCGACCCGCGAGAAAACCTACATCATGGCCTCTGCGTAATGTATCGACCCAATTCAGCATGCGCAGTCTGCTCAGACTGATCCGGACGACACATTCCGTCTCAGGGGAGTAGAGGTAAAGAGTACTGATTCCTGAAACGAAAAATTCACAGGAGGCGAAAAGTGTCTATCCAGCTAAGCCTGCGCCGCATGTTTAGGCGTATCCGCGTTGATACTTTACGCAGAGTCCACAATGTTGGTTTTCTCGCGGGACGGCTTAATTATATTTACCATTTTTTCTATTAAACTCACCAACTTTCAATCTTATAAAACATGAGCCGGGTAGCAATGATGCATATATACGAGAACCGTGAGACGTTATAATACGCACAGTCTCAGCACAGTATAAATATAATATCTGACGAAAATGAAGAGTTTTTCAACAGTGGTATCATTCGCCTCTTGCTTTATATTTGATGCATTTCTGTCATTTGTTGTCGAATTGATATGCTCAACTTGTTTCATTAAATAGAGTGGGTTTGACGAGAAGTAGTTTATCCTTGTGTTAAGATCATTCTTGCCGACTACAGCTACAAATACAATGTTTTGCTGATTTTGCATTGTTTAATGTGAAAACGGACCAACACAATTCAAATATATATATACAGAAACTTCCGAAGGAAGCTCAAGACGCAGATAAGATTGCGCCCAAAGAATGGCCGAGTAAAGGACTAGTCACTTTTAACCAAGTGGAACTTAAGTACAGGCCGGATATGGATCCTGTTTTAAAGAGCGTGTCTTTTGAAATTCTTCCACGTGAAAAAGTGGGCGTGGTTGGTAGAACAGGAGCAGGTAAATATTAGTTACAGTCTATATATATACCGAGCATACCTAGAAACAATACGAGTTACATGAAATAACGAAGTTTGATAAGGTTAAGCGTGTTTTATTCATTATAGGACGGTGATTGATCATTATCAACAGACACAAGTGTTAGGGGCTTGATAAACAAAATCTGAAGAAAAGGGGATTGATTGCATTTTCAAAAAAAAAGAAGAAAAAAAAATCCGCTGTTATTAGAAAAAATAAGAATTGTTGGTGCACATCTAGCTCTTACGCTGTGTCACACTCGTCACTTTCGCTTCCAACAATCCGAGCGCATTTTCTCTCTTCAATATAAGACAAGCTAGGCCTGATGATTACAGTGAAAACAATAATTATTTTTGTTTTCAGTATTCTTATCAGCCAGCCTCGTAATTAACGCTCAACAGCGTCTTAGCAAATTAATTTAGCCCAGATTTGCGTAAACATGTGATTTTATGATAGGAAGTTAAGACACACAAAATATTTTATCTTTTATATCTTTTTGTCAAATGTGTGTGTTTTCACCAGGAAAATCTTCGTTGGCTGTCGGATTATTCCGACTGGTAGAGTTGAGTGGAGGACAAATTATTGTTGACGGAGAAAATATCTCGAAGCTTCATCTGAATGTAATACGATCTAAAATATCTACTATACCACAAGATCCTGTCCTCTTCAACGGAACAATCAGGTAAAATATATCACTACTACTACTATTATTACTACTACTACTATAACTATTATTACTACTACTGCTACTACTACTAACGCTTCTGTTACTACAACAACTACTAATACTACTTTTACTACTACTGCTGCTACATTTAATAGCATTACTACTTACACTACTACTGTAACTACTACTACTAATTCTACTATACTATAATTAATACTATAAATCGGAATATAGTTTAAATCTCGGGCATACCCTCAGATGAAGCAATTCTTCATTCGCCGGTGATCTTTCCCTTATTACCCTGACTCCGAATATGCTGCAACTCCTATTAGATATTGTTTATCGTTATACCAACAGGTGGAAATTCGAAGTTAATGAGAGCAAATATAATATAGTCGTATTTAACAAACCTAAACATGACTCGTTAGTTTCTCTTATTATTGGTGATACGTATATTTTCGAAACGGATCATGCGGTACACCTTGGAATAAGACAAGACGCATCACTTAAATTAACTAATCGAATTAAAGAAAGGTGTCAAGAGGCGAAAATGTTTTTCTTGCGCTTGCCGATATAGGTCTGATGCTTTAAACCCAATTACATCAATTAAACTATATAATAGCATAATTGTACCAACAGCAGTATACAGGTATGAGCTTTAGAATGATATGTCACAGGCTGACACAAATACAGTGGACAAGGTACAACACTTTAGTGTAAAGTCAATACAGGGTTTCAAAACCAGAACGAGATCAGATATGTGTGAATCCATGGTCGGCATACATCGTCTATCTTCAAGAATTGATATCAGAAAGTTGATGTTTCTGCACAAACTTCTCTGTCTTAAAAACAAATCGTTGAGTAAAAAAGTATTCCTCAACAGATGCTTGTCATATATGCAAAAACCCATCAAAAATAAGAAAAAGGCTCCATCCCGAATATAACAAACATACTAAGTAAGTACATGAATATATTTATAATACAGCTACTTTGCCGTCTAAATATAGTTGGAAATTGGCTGTTAAAAATGTCGTTAATGCATGTCAAACACAAAATTGGATGTCGAGGATGAGTGCCGACCCGGATTTCATAATATTTCAACAGCTACACACTTCAATAAGCACATGCTTACTTTATGATATGTATACCAAGTTAAGCCCACAGGTTGTCAGAAGATTAGCCAAAGCATGGACAGCTATCCCGGGAGATACAAATCCGTATTGTAATTTGTGTTCGGAGTCCACGCCGGATGGCATTAAACTTGCTCTCTGCGAATGTCCGGGATCGTTGATTCCGAGATCACTGCTCTTACAGGATATAAGAAAATACATTCGCACCGAACTCGCAGACGAATTAGGCTCCGGCCCCCGGATATATTCATGTTGAAAGTCCTGGGATCGGAACCTGATACGAACATTGAAGCAGAAAACAAAGCTCTACTTTGTAAACGATATTTAACCTATGCATACAGCTGAAAAATCTTATATAAGTTCTGTGTTCAAATATGCTTAATAATTGCGTATTTTTATATATAATAACATGCATAAATATAGCCCCAGCACTATCCCTTTCTTTCATATTGTTTATTGTTAATATAGCAAAACTTTGTATATTTATTTATTGATCTCCAATAGGAGGAATAAAAAGGAATAAATAAATAAATAAAATACTATAAGTACTACTAATATTAATACTACTACAACTACTACTTCTACTACTACTACTACTACTACTACTACTACTACTACTACTACTACTACTACTACTACGTCTACTACTACGTCTACTACACATATACTACTACATCTGTTACTTTCACTACTACTACTATTTATACTACTACAGATGAACTACTACTACTACAATTACTATTACTACTCTTTCGACTTCTACTATTACTACTACAATTACTATTAGTACTTCTTCTACTACTACTTCTACTACTACTACTACTACTACTACTACAACTACTGATTTCGCTACTACTGCTACTACTACTACTACTACTACTACTACTGATACTACTACTACTACTACTACTACTACTAGTAATACTGACTCTACTACTTTTTCTACTACTGCTTCTACTGATACCACTACTACTACTACTACTACTACTATTATTACTGCAACAACTATTACTATAACTACAACTTATTATACTACCAGTGCTACTACTACTTCAAACTGCTACTAATTATACTACTACTACTACTACTTCTCTAACAACTACTACATGTATCACTTCTGCTACTTTAATGACTTCTACTACTACTCCTGCTACTACTATTACTACTACTGCTACTACTACTGCTACAACTTCTACTATTACTTCTACCTCTACTACTACAACTACTGCTACTACTACTACTTTAGCAACTCATACTTCTACTATAACATTATATACTACTACTACTTTTACTACTACTACTACAACTACTATTACTACTACTACTACTACTACTACTACTACTACTACTCCTACTACTACTATTACTACTACTACTACTACTACTACTACTACTATTTCTACTCCTACTACTACAACTACAACTACTGCTATTAATAATTATACTTCTACTACTACTACTACTACTTTTAATATAATCACTACTACTACTACTACTTCTTCTACTACTTTTACTGCTAGTCCTACTACTACTACTTCTTCTACTACCACTAGTACTACAACACTATATACTACTACTTCGTGTTCTACTTAGTGTACTACTACTCTTACTGTTACTGCTACTACTACTACTACTGCTACTACTAATACTAGCATTGCTTCTTCAATTGCTACTACTACTATTTCTACTACTACTACCTCTCTTACATCTCTTTATATTACTACTAATACTACAACTACTATTACTACTACTACTATTACGACTACTACTAGTAGTACTACTACTACTACTACTACTACTATTACTACTACTACTACTACTACTACTACTACTACTACTACTACTACTACTATTACTTCTACTACTTCTACTTATATTCCTAATAGAAGATAAATGTTTTACAGATACAACATAGATCCATTTGGGAAGACATCTGACAAAGAAATCTGGGACGCCCTTGTCAAAGTCCACATGAGGGAAAAGGTCTGTATAGACTTATTTCGACATAGTATTGGGTTTACGTCGAAATCTTTAATAACGCATTGTTTACGTTTCTCTGCTGTGTGGAGGAATCATGTATAACATATATATAAATCATAAACTATCAAGGTATACACGAAAGTCATTTAGAGTTTTTGGACCAATGGAGGCATGGTGGTTCGGTCATGTGGTATTGTTTTATGGTCTAATTAGGCTGTTTGAATCTTAAACGGGGTAAAGATATTAGTTTGAAATCTTCCAATTTTATATTAGCATTAAATAAGAGCAATTGATACAACTTGCAAGAAATATTTTATAATAATATTTTGATAATAATATTTGATATTAATGTTTGATATTTATATTTTAAATTTATATTTGATATTAATATTTGATATTAATGTTTGATATTGATATTTGATATCAATGATTGGAATTAATATTATGTATGTTCATAGGTTTTGTAATTATTTGTTTTCCTTTGCTTTTGTTAAAGGTAAGTTGTATTGAATTGTCAGGCATGACTTTTCAAAAAGTAGGCGATGGACCACTCTTTTTAAGCCATAAATGTAAATAAACTAATCTATTTTAGTCATGTTAATATTATTTGTTTAAACTAAGCGTAATACCAAAGGGTCGAATACCATCGGGTAACAATATTTTAAATGAAAGTTATTGAAATGAAAAATGAGTAAAAGTACTTCAGTTACGGATGACTTTAAACTTACTAAACTACGTTTCGTTTAGAAAGTATCATTAGCTTTGGTACTCGAAATGCTTTTCTCGGGCACTAATAAAAGACAATGACAAATATTGTATTGAAAGTAATTAGGCCACCGGCCCATAGTACAAAGCATTCTATTTTACAAATAGTATATATTTCTGAGAATGATGTCCTTATCATGTTTTCATTAACATGTATATGAAATATGAAAGTTTTTTTATTACATTAGGATTGTCGTTTTGAAGTAATGTATAACATCATCAATGTTGGTGTCGCCTACATACCAATCAAATAAAAATACAGTTCGTAATTGATCAAACTTTTGGCAGTGAAATAACACATGAAATTCACATTCAACAATGTTTTTCCTTAACTTTTGAAAACAGTAAATGCATATCCTTAGTTCACGATCAATATTATTGTGACGACCAATCTCGATGCCAAATTTGTGGTTTGATTAACGGAATTTAGCTAGAGCTATTCTATATTTGAATGGCATGTCAATCAACAGATATCTTTCAGTCATTAGCAGATATTTATATATATATTGTTTGTAATGATGGCAACGACCAGATGCGTTGATTTATACAAGCCAGTTTTGTTTGAAACAGTCTATCAAGCGCTGTTTGAAACATTTGACAAAATGTTTGGCGTTTCCAACGTCATGTGCAATCCACACATAGACACATAGAGAAAAAGTAAGTTTTTGACGTAAGTACTCCAGGTTCTTCGTCCAACATCATCCAAGAATGTTTGCATTAAATAACAATTTCGAGGATATCTGTTATTTGGCATTACTAATAAACGACACGATTATTTGATACAGTAAGAATAATACTCAATATAAATAGGATATCTACCACATTCTCCCAATGCTACCATGTTAATTTGTTTTACTATTTACTTTTAGATATCTTTTACAAAAATAAAAGTGGCCATTCAATGTCACACTGTCATCGTGATCGACAGTACAGAGGAAGGATATTTGTTAGAAACAGGCTGAAACTGAACACATTGTTAACTAGCTTAATGGCGAATGCTTAACCCAAGTCTCCATCGAGCCCAGTACATAAAGGAAATACCTATTTTGTTATGAGATATGGGTATAGGCTTCTACAATGCGTGTGATGATATATATGCGTCGACAACGCATGCCGTGAGATGTACGCTTCGACAATGTGTGCCCCGTCTCGCTTACGTTTTCATTAGAGTTGTTGTCGGTATCCGTGATAAAAACAATAGTGTCCGTAAACTGTCAAACAACTTAAATGGTCAACAAGTATAAATAAAGTATTATAACCTTTAGCCTCATGGGTTGTATGAGTAATATCCCCATATACGCCAACTAGTATTTGTTATACGTTTTTTGACAGATATTACAATATAAAGACGAGGGTCTAGATGTTATGATAGAGGAGAACGGAGAAAACTTCTCAGTCGGAGAACGTCAACTTATCTGTCTGGCCAGAGCTGTAATAAGAAATAGCAAGGTGCGTATACACGTGACACGCAAATCTGTAATATATGGATTATTTGTGAAGAAAACCCTACTTATTTCCAATAACTCACATCTAAGATGCATGTATGTACGCTTACATCTGTACATTACTTCGTCGAGAAAATAATGTTTTTTTTTCTTTCGTGCATTGCTTAAGTATATTTCTGTCGTCTTTAATACTTTTAATTTATCCTGCCTTTTTTATTCAAAAATGTACTATTGTATACTTGACTCTAAAGTTCAAAACACCAGCATGGTGCGTCGGCTTACATATCAAAGCTCCAGATAAGGGGCGTTTTGCATGCTCTAAAATCCTTATCTGACACTCTAACCCTATAGTGTTGGTACTCAAAAGAATCGTCTCAGTGAGACGATTCCTTTGAGTACCCACAATATAAGGTTTGCTATTTAATAATAAGAGAGAACTTTTGGGAAAAAGAGCTAAATAACCCTCCTTATCTGGATCTCTGCATATTATGGTATCTTTTTAATAAAAGTTTTGAACACTATGGACCTGTGTATCTGGTGTAATTACCTAACACTGACAACTTCTCTATATCTTTGAATTTGGAGAAAGGGATTTCTGCCAAGCGAGATACATGTACCTCAACATTACACTAAAGCTTTTCCTTTCTTTCGTTCCTTGTAAAGTTCTGAAGACATGTTTTTCTTTTACGTTGTCCATATGACGGACACATTTAGTCAAACCAATCGCAGCAACTGAGATAAGCGCACGGGATTTGAGACTACGTACATGCTTGTATCCCGGAAAGTGATTGCACTTGTTGTTTTGAGTTCCGTTTGATACGGCACATTTCAAGGCATGTTTTAATGCTTTCAGTGCCAATGGGAATATTAAGGTTTTTGCTTCAACAATCAGCATTGTTTGCCTTTAAGTTATCAGAATATTTAGAATTATTATTACACGTGAAGTTGAGACGCCCGATTTTGAGCATGGAAGAGTCTACTGTAAACAATTCGGCGCTGAAAGAGTTAAAATGCTTAGTCACTTAGACCTCACGGATACTATAATTGTCACCGTGATATGGATAGAATACTGGTGGAATGGCGTTCATTCACAAAACGATAGTTGATATTTATTTCGTTTTCTTTTCTTCTACAGATATTGTTACTGGACGAGGCTACAGCAAATATAGATACGACGACTGATGCGTTAATACAGGAGACGATTCGGACATGTTTCAGTGACTGCACCGTGATAACCATAGCACATCGTCTCAACACTGTCTTGCATAGTGATAGAATATTAGTTCTTGATTCAGGAAAGGTAGGCATTACGTAGATGTTATTTGATACGCCTGGGTCCAATTCCACCAACCTTACTTAGCGTTAAGCAATATTTAATTCCTTAACCTTTTCGCTTCCAAATGAAATTAAATGGTTACGAGCTGTCTCTCCTGACACATGCATTGTTTGCCACTAAGACATTAACACGTTAGACAAATTGTTGTTGGTCGAAAAAAGGAGTGATCCAATTTTCAACATGGAATAGTCGACTTTGTGAAATTCGCAGTTTAAGGGTTAAAAGCATATAACCCTAATATTTTGTAAAACATGAATGGTTGTATGTATTTAAGTAAATCATGAAGTTAACATAAATAAAAATGTAGTTACCTTTCTGACTAACAATATTTGTGAAGAAATGAAATATTTTGGCATTTTTTTTTATGAAAAAAAAGTGATGAGATATGGTTTTAAGTATTTTTAAAGTCTTGCTTAGCGCTAAGTAACGTTGGTGTTATTGGAGCCTGGTTATATTTCTGAATTCAATCGGAGTGCACTGCCATTGTAAGTGTGAATGAGCGGCTTTCTGCACATCCACTAAAGGAACCTATCGGAAGCCTGACTTCCAGATTCGTACTTGGATGAGACAGCAATGCATTGGCTTTGACCGGTGGATTGCAGTGTTAAATCATCCTTCCCTACATGAATACACTTTCTGACGCCTCTCTAGCAGTCGGCTGTTGAAAACATTGTGACAAAAGGAGAAGTTGCGCATGAATATTTTCAACTCTTTTCAATTATTATACTTTCATTTACAGATACTTTTCATAATTTGTCTACATTGCTTCAAAGACGTCTGCTGTAGATTTTTTGTATGTGGGTAAGGGTTAATTTAGTAGAATCATATGGCATCTTTTGTCACAAAAGCAAACAATGAGGAGAAAGTAGAGGAAAGGAATCATTCTTGCGTTAATCCAAATAAACATATTGTTTTCACCCTGCGCATATAGAATGAGGGTATGTGTTTGTTGAAAGCAAGGCTTAAGTCTACATATCTGCTCTAGCCACCTGTGTATTGTTCCTTGCTTCACCAAATGTAGAATGTAAGGTAAGTTTATGCTGGCTGTAATCAAGACTTTAGTCTAAATAGATTGTCTAGCTGCTGGTGTTATTCGTGATCCACTATCATGGATTGACATTCAAATTTCAATATATATATCAGTATCTGTTTTCCCAGACCGTTTTCTACTCGGATTAAAAATTGAGCGGCTCTGAAAGAAAACCAACCTAAGAACGGGGCATACGTACATTAACCTGCACGTCAACGTTGTTTTTATCGGGTTTTCAACTTTTCTCCAAGAAACCTCCAATAAACAGTTTTTATATATATATATATATATATATATGTCCTTCCCTAATAATAATTACGCGTCCGAGCTCCGTTAGCTCAGTCGGAATCGATGAGGGTTATCCAGGAGTTGTGAATTCGAACCTCAGCTGGGGAAAGATTTCCCAAATGTTTGACAAAGCATAGCGATAAACGTAATTCGTCTTCCACCAATGGGCTAACGGTCTATGATGACAATAAGAGAGGTTCTTGGAATGACTGTTATATGAGCCGTTCCACGAGAAAACGACCATTCTGGATTCTGCGTAATGTATCGACCCAGATGATCCTGCGTAGTCCGTGCAGGCTAAACCGGGCCGACACACTATGTCTCAAGGGTATAGAGTAATGATTCATGAAACAGAAATCCATAGGAGGTGAGAATTGTCTGGCCGGGTTAGCCTGCGAGGCATGCTTAAGCTGATCCGGGTCGATACATTACGCAGAAGTCCACACTGTTGGTTTTCTCGCGGGACGGCTCATATGAAGTACTGGTGTTAGAAAGCCGAGAAACACACGGGCAGGAGAATTGACCTTCCATGATATTACTGTACAGTGTTGAGTAAGGCGTTAACCTTTTCCCACATACAACAAATCTGCAGCAGACGACTTTGAAAACATAGTAACAAAAACCTAAAAAAATCGTCTGCTATTATTGCGTCAAAATGCGTCTGCATGTCGGAAAGGGTTAACACCCAATCAATAAAACGATATATACGCCAAGCTTGGTTTTATTAAAACACCGCTCATTTGTTTTTTTCAATTGTCCAGGTTTGTACATGTTTTCCTCGGATATTACCGAAGTAGATGTTTATCTAAACATCACAAGAGATTACTGTATAGGGATTTGGTCTTTTGAAAAAAGAGTATTCGGAAAACACTGTGCTTTTATAAAGACTGTTGTTAGATTCTGTGTAAGCATGATAATTAGGACATCTAATGCTGTACCGTATCTCATAATTCGATGTTTCCACAGGTTATGGAATACGATACTCCTCAGCGACTCCTGTCCAATCGAAGCTCATTTTTCAACGCCATGATTGCAGCACACACAAACAGTGAAGACACCACCCCCTTAGACGATGAATCAGCTCATCTGTGATATTTGGCGATAGATGCCATATTCGGTATCCAATTCATCTGGTCCAAATGTAGATTGGATATCACTGAATGCGTTACTTTTTCTTAACATTATGAGCGAATGGTACAGGTCCAGATCGACGACCTACATGGATCTACATGTGTCACAAACATAATAATACGTGGTCGATTTTCCTTTCCGCCACTAGACTGTTATAATGTATGCAGTTAACACATATGGATTGACCACACGTAGACCGACCGTCGTAATTATGTCAACAACGAACATTCGAATCATCTTGGGATCCGCTAAACCTTTTCAAGGTTCTCTGGAGAACAACTATGGTTAACCTTCTATTAAAAAAGCCCAATTGTATCGTTATAATCGTTTTCTATTTGGGTTTCTTTTCGTGTGACTTGGCTCATTTGAAATTTTACTTAAAATGTTAGCCTGATTGCCTATGTTGTAGTCTATAAACAATAGATGTGAGCCGTCTTTCGAGTAAACCAACAGTATGGACTCTGCGTAAAATATCGACCCGGATCAGCATAATCATGCCGCGCCGGCTTACCCGGAAATACACTTTTCGCCTCCTGTGGGTTTTCTGTTTCAGGAATCATTACAGTACATCTCTATCCCCTATAGACGAATGTGTCGGCCCGGATCAGTCTGCGCGGACTGTGTCGGCAGAAATGGGTCGATACATTACGCAGAGGTCATACTTTTGTTTTTTTCGCGGGACGACACTAACAGGCATTGTAGTTGCAGCTCCCCTACACAATGGTCAACATGTCCAAAGACAAATTCCTCATAGGTCACAGGTCAATAAGTTCGTATACCAGTGTTGATTGGGCTCCGAGAGGAAACAATAAACACTTCTGTCTTTTTAGAATGCCCTCTTTTCATTACATACCCGCAGTACATATGGTCCGCTCCAAGAGAAAACCGATAATAGTGACATGGGATAAGAAATGATGTAATCATCACTCAAACTTTGACGTCATTTGTGTGTTAGTGAAGCTGAAGGAAACTTATATGTTTACACAGAGTTTGAATTTGTTTATAAACATCATGTTCATCGAGGAGTGAAATGAAAAGCGATATATAATAATACTGTTACAAGCCGGTTAATCTGCCCCATGTATTGGAATAATTTATTATTAATTCAAAACATCCAACAAACACAAGCGTGTAAGATTAGTAAACAGATATATTTGTATATATGTATCAATATTTATTATAACTCTTTTGTTTTTTCGTGATTTGTGAATATTCCCCCTTTCAATGATCTATTTATGTTTAAGAATTGAAAATATGTTCCTGAGGTTGACTTGAAATGGTTTTTACAATTGACACATTCAACACTTCCGTTATACAACACAGATATACCGTAAACCAAGAGTACTAAAGAGTGGGTTTGACTATTGTCAATTGAGAATTGGTAGTGCACCGAATGAAACTCGGACACTGATCTCATATCTTTATGAGGTCGCTATAATCACAAACCACACAGGTTTGGGGAAATTGGATAACTTTGAAATAAGACCTCGCTAAACGATTACTATAAGAAAAGCCGAATATAAATACATGCAATTCATTTCCTTCGATATAGTAGATCTAGATTGAATATATTTTTCCGATTTGTTCCTAAGTTTGTAAGCAATCGATGCACTCGGCTGCATTCAAATAATCATGTGGATGCGTAGAAGTATTGTTCGTTGTAGCACAGGAAATAAGACTCCAACACCATGTCATACATGTACTTGTATTTCAGCACGACCCTAACATCTTGTTCAAAACACCGTGCTTTAAATTGCACCCCCATTCAATGTAGTACTGTTTTACAGGTGAAGTTATACGCTGAATGACTTAAAATGTACTCAAACCATTTTGATAAAATTAAGAATGACTTTGCTGTATATGACTAAATTGTTTGATCGTCGAACATAAATCATGAAGATGACGTCGACGTCATTTCAGCGACTAGTAACACACGTTTATTGTTGACGTCCATTACGGCGTCAATATTCGTCATACGAAGTCCACATATATATCAAACAAAACTAGACAGGTTGGACTATATATATGAACATTTGGGTAAAAATCCCAAAATCGAAAATGCTGTCACTATCACCGGTTTTCTCATAAAGTGGCCCATATGAATATAAATATACACAATATAAACATAGGAATACAAAGAAAAAACTGCAATCTAAATAGGATGAGTGAAGGTCTTTTCCCTAGAAAGACTAGCATTATATATTGCTAACTTGTAAGTCAGTCTGGTTCGATACCTTCATCAAACAAGCTTCTTACAAAATGAGCCAGTGCACGTAAAAAAGGTACAAATTGGCATGCCTCAACAGTGAAGGTTCATTTTAGCAGGATTGTATAATCAATATGTGAACAGTGTATACCTTGATGAGAATGTGTAGATGTACAGGTTAATCTGAATATATACAGTTCACTAAAGCCAACTTGTACATGTTCCCATTCACGAACTCATATTTATATTGCTTAAAGAAAGTTTCCGAAGCTTTTATAACAAAAATGCATTATCACAGTTTTGTTTTCTAAATTGCAGATGGTCGATTCACGACCTAGGAATAATTTCACTCCTTAATGTTGGTCTGATACTAATTCCGATTTAAACGCATAATTGAACACAGACGGCTATTTCCGAGCACATGTTCCTATTGAATAATGGCCCATCTTTGAAATTACATAATTCTTCAGAATACGTCATCAGAACTAGATATCATTTGCCTAGATATCATTAAGAGAAACAATCTGACCTAATTTTAAACTGCTTTAGCAAAAATGCAGCTTAACGAAAAAATGCAGGTTAACGAAATTTTCTTTTAATTTGATCTATTTTTTGAACAGACATGACCAATACTCGAACTTGGCCTACATATCACCAAGGCAAACATTCTTATACAGATTTAACATGCTCAAGTTAAAATGCAGCCTTCATAGTGTTAACAAGATTTCCCTTCAATTTGACCTAGTGACCTAGTTTCTGACCTAATATGACCCATATTTGAACTTGACTTAGATATCATTAAGACAAACATTCTTACGAGAATGCCGTGTAAACCTCCACAACGCCTGCGGACACCTGCACGGAGAGGTTGGCGTGTTCGGGCTACCGCTACAACTTAGTTCTTGGTGCATTGGTGGCTGAAGCTTATGTTCTATGGCATCTTGTAGTACTGTTACTCTGACACTTCTGTGATAAACTGTGTGTCATCTTCTTACCTTCTGTGTAGAGCGCGACTGGATAATGTGATGAATGATGAAATGAGGCTTTTATAACCTGTGAGCCACCGTGGGTGTTCGGCCAGCCGCCGGCCTGTCCAAGGTCAATGTCTGCCCGTTTTCCGGCCGGGCTCTGAGCGACGTCAGGATTGTCTTGGTAGTCCAACATTTGGCCAGGCATCAACCGATTAATGTGCGATCAGTTTGCGATGAGGTTTTAAGTCCGAGTTAAAAGTAAATCGATGCCCGTCAGGAGTCCCGTATGTTCCGGCTGAAAATGCATAGAAATCCGCCGCAAACTACTCGCAAACCTATCGCAAGGTAATTTTGAATTGGGTTTAAGTGATACTAGGTGGACTACATTTTTAAACCATAACTATGCTTTTGAAAATATAAATCTGCAGCAGAAGACCTTTGACAACATAAAGATTGATATCCATATCGCTATGTGCTGACATAAGGCACACTCCTCTAAGCATTTTCTTCGCCATTGATGATCTTCAACCAATATAGTTACAATTCTTTCTTCGAACTCGCAATTTGTCACCAAAAATGTGATCGCTATCCCACGAATTGTGTGGACAAGTTTTCCGGGATTATTCGCAAACTTATTTATTTGTTTGTAAAATATATTATGGAATATGAAATTGCAGAATATAAAACAAATGTAAAATGCGAAACCATAATGGTAAAGTCAGACATGATGATTTGTTTCAAAATAGCAAATTACTCTATTTAAACTGAACTGGACTATCTCCGTAAATACTCGAACATAGTCGTACTTTTTCGTTCCTTTTCGTGGAGATGATAATAAGCTTCCATATTTGACCTAAACTTATATTGGAGTACTCCGCGTTTTTCACGAATGTTATAACAACATTAAAATGATCTTTTTGGCTGATCTGAACCTTTTAAATGCAGTTTTGTCGAATCCATGATGAACTTTTTTTCTCGCGCAGTCTCAACCTAAAATACGTTGTAGGGTGTTAACAGCAATTTACAGGCTGTCAAATCCGAAAAACTAGTATTACTACTATGACCAGGGTCTAAAGCCCCATGCCAAAAAAACCTTTAGTATTTCATCTATGTGTTAATGAAACAATGATAAGGGCTTCCTGCTGAGCTATTTAATATGTGTTACAAAGAATGCTTTGTTCTATGGGCCGGTGGCCGAGTTAATTTCAATAAATATTTGTCAATTAATTCGAAAACAGACGATTTTGGAAACTTCTATGCAAATAGATCTATATTAAAAAGTCTATAAATGATAGTATAATAATCAAATAGAGTTGAAACCATTGAAGCAAAAGAAGAAATAGCTTTAGACATATCTCTTTTTGCCACACTGTTTAAAAAAGATGTCTACTGCACATGTGTCAATATGTGTTCGTATATGGAATAAGCGTATCGAATGTATTTCGTCCAAAGACTGTTTCGCTCCAATTTATATAAGGTTTATAAGGCGGTCTAAGGTACAATGGATCCGCGATAACTCGAAGATGTGATAATTCGATTGTATCGTTTAGCTCGAACTAATTTCTTTAGAATGGATCTGTCTTAGTATCATTAATTCTGATTACACCAACGAGCAATAAGAATGGATATATCTTTTGAAAACAGTGTATTATAAGTTCGGATTGCATCGACGAGCAATAAGAACAGATATGTCTGTTGAAAAACGCGTATCATTAGTTCTGAATGCACCGACGAGGATTAAGAATGGATATATCATTGAGAAACAGCGCATTATTAGTTCTGATTAAACCGACGAGCGATAAGAATGGATATGTCTTTTGAAAACAGCGTATCACTAGTTCTGATTACACCGACGAGCAATAAGAATGGATATGTCTTGTGGAAACAGCGTATCCTTGATTGCACCGACGAGCAATCAGAAGCGCAGCTATGCTGTTTTCTTGATATGATCAGTACTACGCGAAAACCTACAGTATGGCCTCTGCGTAATATATCGATCCTGATCAGCCTGCGTAGTCCGTGCAGACTAATCCAGACCGACACATTCCGTCTTAGCGGGATAGAGGTATAGAGTAATGATTCTCGAAACAGAAAATCCACAAGAGGCGAACAGTTTCTATCCGGCCTTTGCGACATGCTTAGAATGATCCGGTCGATACTTTATGCAGAGTTCACAATGTTTGTTTTCTCGCGGGACGGCTCAATTATGATATTATCACTGGCTTGCTTTTCGTAACACATATTTATGAATAAATAAATTACGAACTGGAAATACATAGATATAATTAGCATTAATCGGGGGATCACGTTGATACATCGATAAATAAAAGTGATTGATGGGTCGATCAGTTTCGATGTCTTCGATCTCCGGCCACGTCATTCCAAACCTTAAAAAAAAAATGGTAGTAATTGCTGCCCTCCTAGAAGCTCAAGGTTGCGGGGTTATCATTACGACCGACTGGCTGGTGTTTTACCCAGGAAACGCCATGATATAACTAAAGCATTGTTGAAACGGCGTAAAACACCGAACAATCAATCAATCAATCAACTTTTCGATGTCACTGGATGTAGTGTTAGAAGAAATGGATACTTTTACATAGCTTTGCCTTTGGAAAATCGAACCTCAAAGTGATGCGTCACAATACGTTAGCAGGTGTGTTAGTGCAATTACAATATCGTATTTATGATAATAGATCAAAGGATTAGATGAAACTTATTTGGCAAACAAAAGACAGTACTGTCCATCATGCAAATGCAAACTAAACAAGTAACATATATACATAGATATGTCATATGTCATATTTCCAGTTTCCTTCTCCAACTGTTGGGTATTAGATATTGAGACAAGCGATCAGAGGAATATTTTATTTATATGTATTTAGGAAGTCATTCCATTATGCATATAAATGAGAATTTAGAATATTTTATAATACATATTATTCCTCAGTCATTCTGTTTGCAAATTCATACAAGCCAATCCTCTGTGATCTATTTTGGGGGAAATGGCGACCTCCTCTGTGGTTTAGTGGTAGAGCGTCCGCCTTGGGTGTGGCATGTTGAGGGTTTGATCCCCGGCCAGGTCATACCAAAGACTTTAAAAATGGTAGTAATGGCTGCCATCTTTGGCATTCAGGGTTGTGGTGTTATCATTATAACTAACTGACTGGTATCAGGATAAATGAACCAGTAGTAACGGTAACTTACCCAGGAAACGCGGTGATATATCAACAACAAATGTTGAAAAGGGCGAAAAACTCACACTATCCATCAACCTTTTTGTCATCAAGTAATCCCGAGTCCACTGTATTTATATACTTGACCATAATCAATACCAGTTAACACATACGTGAAATCAAATGAAATTCCCGATGGTTCGTTTATTATTTGTATCAAATTTAACCACATGATTTGAATTATTTTAAGACCTTTCCGTCGTTTTAGTGGTAGAGCGTCCGCCTCGGGTGCGTGAGATCAAGAGTTCGATCCACATTACGGATGATTCGTTGATGTCAGGATAAATGGACCAATAACACTGGTAACGTACCCAGGAGTCAGCATGAAATAATTGTATTTGCCACGTCCATAGGCATGGAGAGGTCGTGGCCATCCTCTCTCATACCTTACACCAATATTTTGTAAATTTATCATAAGAATATAATACTATATATAAAGACAAATGTGTTTAAAAGTATTTTTTTTTTATCTTAACCCTTATCATGCTGAATTATGTTTTATAACAGTTATTCTCTGATTTGCGGATCATATCCTTTTTTATTGTTCATTTTATTCTTTTAAGCTTTTGTAAAGCTTAATTTTTCTCCCATAATACGTTGTACAGATGTACAATCTATTATTGGTCTATACTGTTTGTAGATGTATTATAATAGTTGTTTGCAGCATGATAAGGGTTAAATACAGTTTACACTAAGTATTTTTCCAAACGCAAATTGTCATCCTTTTCCATAATGTCTTGTTTATTGAAAGGCTGATATTTTCTAAGTTTACTGCTGCAGATTTGTTTTCTTAAAATAAGGAAGAGATATATTCAGTTATGACATAACAAAGTGTATTTATACATTATAGAACATTGTATTTTATTTTTAGTTCATAGTTTATATATATAAAGGACATTTTCTTATAAAGCTGACAAAAAAACAATGGTGGTGGGGAAGATGGTTGGTGGATAAAGAAAAAAAATACAAAAAACATAGGTGTGAGAAAAAACTTGCATATTTCTCTTAAAACATCTTTTTTTATAGAGATTAAGGATGCTCTTGAATCAGATGTCTTACAACTGTCCACTTTTCTATGTCTTTTGTTGTTGCTTTGGTCGATTTGTATATACTCCAAGCCAGATGTAAGCTGTTCTTTAAACCAAACTAAGAAGAAATAATTCGTTTAATTTTACATGAGTATAAATAGCCTTTGACATTTAATAATAGAGTTTTCAATTTAAAATCATTCTTATCGCGACCTAGAGGAATATCTATATTTGATACCTCTAGATTTGGATTATTTCATTGAAATTCAATTTAATATTTTGGGTTAAGGGTCTAACTTTTTCCCAATCAAGAAATAAATAGTTTACGGTTTCCTCTTGCGTTAAACAGAAATTGTATAAGTTTGTATCTACTAATTTCATTTTATAAAACAATGAATTAGTAATATCCGATGTACAATTTGGGTATGTAACCATTGTATATAAATAGCATTTGTACATTTGAAAACATTGCAATATTTTGTTTTCCAATTAATGTTTTCACCACACATTTTGCCTGACTTGTATTACAAACTTGTTTAACATCAAAGATAGTGTTAACTAACTTGTAGCAATTACTTTATTTACGATTTTAATCCATGCCTGTGTAAACCCTCCTTAATTAACCCAAACAAAGTACAACGTAACTTTCTATCAATGTGTTTTACAGACGTAGTAGAATTCCAGTATTTGCTGCAGATTAAAACTAAATGCACAAACTCCTCTTTTTCTGAAATTTCCTGAAACCCAACAGACTAATCCCGATAACAACGTGAATATGACCGTTTAGACTCATCTAATGTTACAGCTGCACACTTACTCGCATAATACTGGTACCGCCACTGATATTAATCATACTTTATAAAGCTTTACTTGATAAAGAGAGAAGGATCAGGTCGTCTGAAAATTACGGGGTACAAATACTAGACCCTTCAACTTGAAACCCTAAATTGCTGTTTACTAGCTGTTCTATAATGGATTTAATGTAAACAAGATATAACAAAAGTGATCAGACCCCAACCTGCCGGGTACTTTGTAAAATCGGGAACCAGCCAGAGTAAAATCCGTTGTACACACCTGTGCATACCTGTATGCATAGAAACAACATATTTTCACAGATGAGAACATATACCTAGTGTATGTAATTTATAGTAAATATCATCATGCCACACACTGTCAAATGCTTGACGGGCATCTAAAAAGCAGGCAAACAATTTACTACACTTTCTTATGATCAGTGGGTACATAACTGTAGCAATACATCAAATAAATAAAAAACTGTTAAATAATGCTTAAGCATAAGTCCACCATGAATAAGGTGTTCATTACAGACTCGATCATTTCCGCACAGACTTGAATATTGTATAAGAATAGTTTTATCCACTCTTTGTGAACATATCGCAAACATTTAAAAGAAATCAAAGATTTTTCATTAAAACTAAAAGACAAGGAGTCAAACGCTTTTTCGAAAACGATTAAAATTAAGAGACATGGGATATGCTTTTTCTCCACAGTATTTCATTGTGTCATATACTAATCTTGTATTTTCTCCTATAAAATGTCCTTTAAAAACCAATTTGATCGTTTGATATTAAATAGTCTAAAACAGTTTTAAGTGTATTGCCTAATGTTCCTGAAGCTATTTTGTATAACATATTAAGAAAAGTGATAGTTCTCCAATTCTTAAGTAAGTCATGTAGACGCGGCGTTAAAGGTTCTGAACTCCAGACTATAAATAGTTTAGTCAAAGTTTCAAAACTGTTTAAAAGTTGTCTAGAACTATTAGAATCATAATTCTGGGATAAAATTAGAGTAATAATTTCATTTTCCAGTACAATAAATATCAAAATATTGATCGTGTATGCTTCATTTTGACTGGGTAGATATACCCAGTATTCCAAATTGTGTACATTTTCACGACTTTCAATTGACCTTTTTTCAACATTATTGCCAAAATAGTGAACTATTTATTTCTTACTTTGTTGTCACAATAAGCAATATTTTCAAAAATTTCAAAATTCCAAAATTTTGATCGCCATCTGGAATTTCAGCACCTTTAAACAAAACACAAACAAAGCATCTTTTATCTGTTGAAAGTCTTCCCTCATACAGACTTTGTTTATGCAGCTGGAGCAGACGATATTTGAAAACATTGTGAGAAAAGTAGAAATTGTACATAATTACCCTTGTATCCTTTGCCAGCAGTGCTGTCGTAAATTGTCAATAATTCGGAAGGGTAAAAACCATAACCATGTATGCAGAAGGAAAGGTCTGATTTACCCCCCTTAACTATTCGATGATTAACTGCAAAACCATATCAACGTTTAGCAACTGACGTTCAGAATCCGCCGTTTACGATTGTTTAGCTACTGACGTTCAGAAGCCGCCGTTTACGATCGTTTAGCTACTGACGTTCAGAATCCGGCGTTTACGATTGTTTAACTACTGACGTTCAGAATCCGCCGTTTACGAGTGTTAAGCGTGGAGGATTAAAGACCGGCTTTCACGGGTTCGACCCCTGCACGAATGATGTTGATGATATTATTATAATAATAATAATAATCATTATCATCATCCTCATCCTCATCCTCATCATCCTCATCATCATCATTACCGTCATCATAATCATCTTAATCATCATCTTTGTCGTCATCATCATCATCATCTTCATCATCATCATCATTATCATCATTATCATCATCATCACCATCATCATCATCATCATAATCGTCATCATCATCACCATCTTCATCATCATCATTATCATCATCATAATCGTCATCATCATTTTCATCATCATTATCATCAGTATCGTCATCATCAGTATCGTCATCATCATCATCACCTTCATCATCATCAATATTATCATCATCATCAACATCATCATCATCATCATCATCATCATCATCATCATCATCATCATCATCATCATCATCTTCATAAATATCATCATCATCATTATATTATTATTATCATTAATAATAATAATCATAATAATATCAATATTATTAAATAATAAGAATAATATTAATAACTAGAGCTGATCGTAAAACAGAGCACTCGACTATTCCACCGATTATTAGTTTCTGAGATATGATAATGTAGTTGCATGCAAAACATTAACCAGAAGTTCTTAAGGAGTGATGATTTGCTTTATATGCAGAATGGAGTTACCTAACTTGATTATTTACATAGGTGTGATGGTTGGGAAGGGTTGTATAAAGTGCCAATTCAATGCATCAAGTAGTTATTAAGATATTGACTCCTGATGTAGTTGAATGCAAAACTTTAACCATAATTTCTCAGTAAAAAAAGGGCCATAATTTGCATTATATGCCGGATAGAGTTATCGTACTTGATTATTTACATAGTTACGATGGTTGGAAAAGGTTGTATAAAGTTTCAATGCAATGCACCAAGTAGTTACTTACGTATGGACTCTTAACAAAGTTACACGCAAAACTTAAATCAGATTTTCTTAGTAAAAAATGACCATAACATGCATTTAAATCTCCCGGTCCATCTTAAACCTTCTGTTCAACCCACAATCGCTATCTAATACTGCGGGTCTTCATTTCTGGAGTTAATTTTTGTTGCAACTCTAGGGCAAAATAAAAACACTTTGATGTGTTGAAAATGTCATTTATTATTAATGGCGTAAGCAATTTGAAAATAACCAAAATAATGACTAGATATAATAATAAATGACGTAAGCAATTTGAAAATAACCGAAGTCATGACTAGAAATATAAATCAAGAATCCAGAGTTTCTGTTCTGTTCTGTTCTGTTCATAATTAACCTATGTAAAAAGTTGCTAACACATAGGTGGCTTACATAAGCCGCCTAAACACTGATTAGCGTTAATGCAGAGCAAACAAACCACCCATGCGATGACTATCAGTGCATGCGCCGAAAAACGAAGAAAAGCATGGGCGTTAGATAAACTAACATCTACTGAATTGGCCAATGTGCAATCAAAGTATAAACATGGCATGTATCAAACATAAATGCATAACCAATAGTACCAATAGAAAATAAAAAGATAAGTAAATGTTGTTGAACAGAAAATAGAGAAGGGTGGTGGGTTGGGTTTATGGAAGGGAATATCCGCCAAAACTCTACGGGTCTAAACGACATTCTTATTTATGAACATAACATACCAATTAAACTGTATATACACATGTATTTACTTAATGGATTTCAGATAAGTTATTTAGTTACCTTTCTTGCTTATTTACCTGGTTACTTATTTTCTTACTTGTGTTTTTATTGACTTATATGTTCAAGTAGTTTTGAAACGAAAACGGCTGTTTTTCTTATAACAGCATGATTCTCGGTATTGAGGAGAGAGCTAAGGTTTTCTATGCTATTTCTATGACCCAGCACAACAACGTGGAAATGTATCGTGTATAAACACAAATTGGGTCAATAGGGGACGGTGAAATATGTACACATAAACTAGGTCGAACTCAGGACTACACCTCACTATAGGAGGTTATTCATGAAACAAAACAAGTTACAATTGTGATAAAAGTTTAAAGTTTAATTATCTTTAATTAACGATCTTTAGGTAGAAACGTCGTAAATAGAAGAACATTGTCTCGCCAAAGAAACCCGCGTAGTAAGTAGTAATAGTAGTAGAAGTAGTAGTAAATATGTTACTGATTTGCATAAATATTTTCTGATCTAACGTCAGGTTCACCGACTCGATTGAAATCAATCGAAACATATTCTGTTGTACGTTCGTTCGACGTTACACACTTCTTCGTTGTGGACCCGTCTGTGTTCAGATCTAGATCTGCACGAGGTTATGGTTGTCCTGCTTTATGGTCGAACTCTGGAATAATACAGTATGTATCGATGATAATGACAATGACGAATCTTTATTCAAAAGTACTTAGGCCACCGGCCCATAATACATAACATAATATTTATACATCTATTACATTCTGAGAAATGTCCCTAAAACGAAAGGAAATGCTGTCTGATTTCACTTTTCACACTGGAAAAAATACATGCTAATCATAAAATGTTATGATTAAACTTTTGAACAAACATATCCTTTTTTCCCGAGTAAATTTGATTGGCGACAGTCTCAATTCTAAACTTACGATTAGAGCAACGAAATCTTGATAAATTAATTTTATGGTCAACGACATGCCTATAAGTAAATATTTTTCTGTATTCAATAGAGATGTATTATGTTTATAGTGAAGACATCGACCAGATTCGTTGATACGTCCCTGCCAATCTTGTTCGAAACAATCATTTAGACGTTGTTTAAACATCTAATAAACTGATTCACGTTTCCAACCTCGCGTGAAATCCAAACGTTTCCAAAACCATATAAGAAAAGTAAGTTTTTCACATTAGTTGCCCAGGTTCTACGTCCTATGTCATCTAAATATTTCAACATTAAATAACAGTTGCGTGGATAGTCTACACCAATACTTAATACAATACAATATATAATATAATAATCTATACAGAGGGGATATCTTCCACATTCGCCTAAAGCTACCATATTATTTTTTGTACTATTTCATTTCAAATATTTCTTACAAAAATTAAAGAGTACGGATTCTAGAACATCTGAATATGTATGACCCCAAATGTGTCCTCCGTTACACAGAATTGGTGTTATCATTGAATCGAACAATTTAAAGATATCTTGGCAAGGAAAATAACGAAAAGATCTCTGATATCTGTATATGGAAAAAGTAGCCTTCTTTGCTTTGAGAAGCTAATTTTTGTTAAGCTGAGAACGAAGACAACTTTGGTGTAAAATGCAGACCCATTTATATAACATGATGTTATCAATATATTATTTTGAGGCCTTTTATTAAATTTAGTCAAGTTTTGAATTGGTCAGGTGATAATAATCTAACTTTGAGAATGGACAGCTGATTTTAAAGTGTGTCACTCTAACTATTTTTACATTGACTATATATTGCTTTTGATGTCGAATTTAAGCTGTTTTGAATATTCATTTCTACTCTTTGAAAGGTTATTACTATAATCATAATAACTCTCATTTCGACTTATAAATGGATACAATATACGGCTAGCTTTTACCAAGAACCTGATATCATTTTATGTGTCGTCTTCTTCTAAAAGATCTTGAAAAATATGCATAATTTGGAAATGCATGCATATGTTTGTCACAGTGAAAAGAAGTCAGGTCTGATTTTGCTTTGTTATCAGCAAATACCTAGCAATTTCACACTGTTGACGTCATTATAGCTTTCGGCATCTGAACAACATTGAGAAAGAATTTTCATGATGATCAATTATTTCTTTTCGACCAAAAGGTGTGTTGTGTGAGATAAAGGGTAAATGGTTAAGGACATATTTCACATAGCTATACGTTAATTGATTGGTTGGGGTTTTACGCCGTTTTCAACAATTTGTCAGTCATATCGCGGCGGCCAGTTCACCTACCCATATGTTTCCTGGTTTTCTCAAACTAGTACTCCACACAACAGTCTTTCCAAGCAACTAGCTGCATTTCGACATAGACTATTAGCCCATTGATGGAAGACGAATGACGCTTGTCGCATTGATTTTCATCAAACGTCGGAAAGAATGTTGGCCGATCTGGGTTTGGAACTCACATCCCCTGGAGGTTACAATACTCCAAATAAATTCTTTCTTTGTTTCCATGTAAATCGGCGAATTTCAGTCCAAAATTGTCACACTTTCGAAGCGTTTCTCATGTAGAATACCAATATCATTAACAAATAGTTACCTCTAAGCTTTAAATCAATCAAAGAAAATGGGGGGGGGGGGGGTGGGGGGGGGGGGGGTCATGCATTATCCGAGAAAGAACTCATCAGGTGAATATGGTTACCTTCATTTTGGACTAAATAGGGCCCGACAAAAAACCGGTGTTTAGCATTCTCTATTTTGATTTTCAAACAAGGCCAAAATACTAAACGTGATCAAATCAATCATTATCAGTGCATCCTATACACATTTACAATGAATTTAAACTCAATGTCATATATTCAATACATTCTGGTGGTGGTATACACTAATTTCTACGCAAACAAAGTATTTTTAGGGACTATTTGGGTAGATCAGCATGACCGCGGATGTATTTGGCGTAATTTGACCTTTAAGACAAAACACATGTTCTAATGGATATGTTTTTATCTACCTTTTTACAAAGCGTGATATAAAATGAAAACACAGAAGCAAATATTAGGTCAATTAAGCAATGATTCTCAAAGAAAATTCAATTTGTCTATACCACCTAAACATAGGTTTTTCGGCTTGATCTTTCACGCAATATATAGGCCTTCGCAAAGGAAAATAAAAAAAGATATCACATATTTAGGTTTTACTGTGTCAAATGTTCATAGAAATTATCAAACTGCATATTTAATATTTATGCACTATTCTTAGACTTTTTAGGCAACTAGTATGATCATTTTCTAACAGTTTGACTGTATCCAAACATTTTTGCAGACAACACTAAATTTACCTGCCATATTTTTGGATTCTGAAGCTCATTTAGACACTTTCTTTGCCCTCAGAGATCTGGTTTGTGTAAATTTACAGAGTATGATATAAAATGAAAGCAAAATAGCAAACATTAGGACAATTAGGCAATTATTTTCAAAGAAATTTCAAATTGTCTATGCCACCCAAACCAAGGTTTTCCGACTTGAGTCCGACAAGTTTTCTGCGCTCCTGCATTATACAGGTCTCCAAGAAAAAAAGGAACAGAACACATAACATTGTTAGGTTTTACTGTGTCACATGTTTAAAGAAATGACCAAACTTCATGTTTATGCCTGTTTTAGATCATTAACCAATCAAAGAAAAGTTTAAATAGCTCTAAAAACATCATTTTTTATGGAAAAATGTCAAAGTGGCTATTATCTAATGGCTGAATACCCACATCAGCCTAAATTCCACTCTAGGAACCCAGTTCCATCGTTTTCAAGCAATTTGACTGTACCCCACACCGTAAAGTACCCTAGATTGCTTCAATATTGGCAGCTGACACACAATTTACTCTTAATATTTTCCAGCCAAAAGCTCTTTAGGTTACAATACACCAAATAAATTCCTTCTTTGTTTCCATGTAAATCGACGAGTTTGAGTCCTCAACTGTCACACTTACTAAGCGTTTCTCATGTAGAACACCATGTATCATTGAAAAAAGTAAACGCTAAGCTTTTAAACAATTCAAAGAAAATGCGGGGTCATGCATTATGCAAGAAAGAACTCCCCAAGCGAAAATGGTTACCGTCATTTTGGACCGAATCGGGCCCGGACAAAACCGGTGTTTAGCATTCTCTACTTTAACTTTCAAACAAGGTCAAACTAGTATGAGTGATCAAATCAATCATTTCCAGTGCATTCTATACACATTTACAATGAATTATAAACTCACTGCATATATTCAATACACTCTGGTGGTGGTATACACTCATTTCTACGAAAACAAAGTTTATGTAGGGACTATTTGGGTGTACATCAGAATGACAGCGGATGCATTTGGCGTAATTTGACCTGGACTGACAGCCCGCGTTACTACCGACTGAGCTACCAGGACTCGGCAGTTAACAAAGTAGACTAACCATATCCCTCCATTCCTCTGTTTGTCTTTGTGATTTTGGTATTACTACAGCATGCTCTGCTCCATCGTCTGTACTGGGACAATCTGTGTTAGTAGGATTCGTTTCGTCTGTTGTGTTAGCGTTCATCACATCTGTAACGGAAATGAGACAGGTTTTACCCTATCCTACATACGACAGATCTGCAACACACGCCTATGCAAATATATGGAAAAATCTCAATAAATTAATAACATTTATATAGTTATCGAGCATATTGGAAACACAAATGGTAATACAAAGGAGAAGTATACCACTATGAGTAGTTTCTCATTTTGAAAAATGGTCGGTAACAACCAATGAACTTAAATAAATAAACCGATCGTGAACAACGGCATTCATATATCATGATATGTGAGAATCAAATTTCCCAATAAATGGAAATATATTTTCTTTATGTATTTACAATATTTCATTTTTGTTGTCATGGTTTATAGCTTTCAACATAATTTCAGTTATCTTACGGCGACGGGTAAACAAACCAGTACTAGGCTAGGAAAATGTGCATTGTCCAAGTAAAGGGCTCCACCATGAATTCAAAGAGCAGATTATATGCATGTGGTACGTTTGTTGTTAATGTTTATGATTTGATATATATTTGAATAATGTTCCAGAAAAACTATATATATGACATCAACAATATTATATATCTATATCAACTTGTGTATCCTTGTATGCCGATCCAGATCTGCACTGTTAACTCAGTGTATATTCTGAACAATGGGCTTCGTAGCTAGTTCTTCTTTGTTACAATTATTACAACTTTTTTTCAGTAAGTATACCTTTATTTATAGAGATTTGCCATGTTTTTGACTAGATGTTTTTAAAGTTGTCTGCTGCAGGTTTGTTTATTTAGGAAAGAGTTAAATGATTATCTACGTCTGACACAGAAATATACATTGATCGTCCCTGTATTCCACCTTTATCTCTCAATAACCTTTTATCTTATTTGTTTTATTGTTCTAATGCCCTTTTCAACATGATTTCAGTTGTATCACGGCTACAGTTTACTGATTCTTGAAAATTAGGAAATAAACAAGTACTAGGCTACGAAATGTGCTTTGCCAAAGAGCAGTCCACCATAACTGCGCGATTGTGCATCGAGCCTGGGACGCACGGTCTTAAATCAAAACCATGTGATAAATACATGTACATACCTGGTAAGCTGTCATAGGTACCAATGTCTGACCTGTAAGAAAGCAGTTAGCGGACAGTGAAGACTCTTGTGAGACTGTGTGGATGCACAGAATGGCCCGAGTCTTCATTGTACGCGTACGTTTTTTTTTCATGTTTTGATTTCACTAATTGAAATTTACATAGTTGATAAGTTGAGCATTTGGAAATATAAGCATCATTATTACAAGTCACTTTTGGCTATCTGTGAAAACTAATTACGGAATACTAAAAGCTGCCATGTTTGGACTATATGAACATTTCATGACCAACATCATGTCAATTTAGTCGTAATTCATCCAACTTGCACTTGGGAACTATTTGTAACTGAAATCCACCCAGGAAATCAATTCACTGCCCATTTGTCTTTGAGCATGTCCTTGCAAAAAAAAGGCACGATGACATGTGTGAATATTATAGGTTGTCAGACCAGACTGCACATCTGATCGATCGTATCATAATCAAAACAAGTTGACAACTTCTAACAAGCGTATGTGAGTAGTATTTGAACAGTCTAGATATTGAGTTAACAAATTGAGCATTTAATACAACTAATAATTCATTTGACACGTATCGAATTGAGCAGTAATAAAACTAATAATTCATTTGACACATATAGAACTGAGCAGTCATGAAAATGATAATTTATTTGTCACATATCGAATTGAGCAGTATAAACGTATAATTCATTTGACACATATCGAATTGAGCAGTAATAAAAGTACTAATTCATTTGACACATATCGAATTGAGCAGTAATAGAACTTATAATTCATAACAAATTCTGCATTACCAAAGTTTCGAAAATTCATGAAAATTTAAAAATACTCATAACGAATTAAGAAATAAAACAAATAATTCATATCGAATTCTGCATTACCAAAGTTTCGAAAATTCATGATTTTAAAACACTTTTAATCTTACCCGATATTCTCACGGCATAGATTGCTATATTGACTCAATACATCCATAGACACGTTTTCAGTTGCTGAAATATATGTTGGATTTAAATGACTCAATTTCTGAAAGATAAACTTGTACAGAAAAATTCATAGATCCGATATGTAAATAAAATGCAGTATTTAAGCCAATACAAAATCGATATATTCTACTTGGTAGACTCGAGATGCCGGACGCGGTTTCTGCATCAAAAACAAATGTCTATGAGTCGAGCATCAATTACTGGTGTGTGTTTTTTTTTCAACTTGTTCCTTCGATTTGTCAAAGCGGATATGTCTCAAATATGTTTGCAAAGCTAGCCCTGAAATTCGAGGTAACATAACTGTCCCCTGCTTCAGAAGTGCCGAAAGTCGTCTGTGTCAGGGAAAGTATTAAGAAACCAACAAATCACAAACCATTCTCTTTTTGCCTTCTGTTTATTCTCTTTGTAACAATAACAACAGCTATTATAACTGCGAGTACTACCATTACCAAGGTGGCAGCAATTCCAACCATAATCCATGGTAGAGTTGTCTGCTCGTTATTTTGTTCTTGTTTGATTGCATCTTTCATGAAAATAGATCAGTAGACATTTATTTACATTTCACATGACTGTATTTATAATTATGGTATTTGCAATGATTTCGAAGTTTTCTCGAAAGAATCTGAAACTGGAAAATTGCAAAAAAAAGTGTCGCATATACTTAAGTAAATTGCCGAGTCATTATGTAGTGACACCTACACAAACTAATTCAAGTATCTTACTTCTTGTAGATCTAATAGCGATTTCCACCGTTTGAATCTCAATATCGAATAGTTCTGTATCGGCCATACACGTATAAATACCAGTATCCGTCATCTGTACGTTCTTAATCTCCATACATATAGCCTTATCGCCACAGTTTGAGGTCGCCATTGTGTTGTTGGCGGTGTCACACCAAGATAAGTTCGCCAAAGGAAAACTGTCAGCGTAACATTTTATTATAACAGTGTCTCCCACATTCCAAATTGTGTCTTTAGATGCATTCGTTGTAATAATTGGCGCATCTGTAATGAAATTTAAAAGTATTTAATGGCCTCTATTGTATTTTTGGCGGTTTAACATCAAGATAGATTCGTTGTCAGATAACAACTGTAACTGTTACATGTTATCACAACAGTGTCTCCTCAATTCAAAGTTGTGATTTTAGATGCATTAATAGACATGTTTGGTACACATGTAAATGATTAAATACATGAATGCAGTATCACTGCGAAATATCACCTACATTTTAACTGTAACTTATTTTATCATAACAGTATCTCCTCAATTCAAAGTTGTGTTTTAAGATCATTAATTGAAATGTTTAGTTTATCTGTAATTGATTATATAGGCAGTATCACAGCGAAACATCTTCTGCATTCCAAATTGCGTTTATAGATTCATTCGGTGAACTAATTGGCGGCGTAATTTAATAACCGCGATAGTCATTTTGGAATTTTCACACCAAGATAAGCTTCCTGAAGGATAACTTTCAGCGTTACATTTTGTAACGACAGTGGTTCCTACATTCAAAGTTATGTCTAAAGATGAACGAATTGAACTATTTTGTACATATGTAATTAATTATTCAGGCAATATCACAATATCACAATGAAACTGACCATAGGAACTTTGCTACCAGTGAAAAACAAGATCAGTCTCAGTTTTCACAGAGGCTGACCAGGACCCTTTAATGAACTTTTATAATAGGAAACAGAAGAATGAATAATTGCAGATAATTCCTTTGTCAAAAATTTAATTGTAATACAGTCTATATTATTAGTCTCGTTGTTGATGAATTCGGTCGATTGTTGGTTGTATCAAGCCATTTATTGAATAGACAAACAAAAACCTACTCATGCACATTTTGAGACGTCCTTTAATGCGGTGTGGTCATATCCAATTTACGAATCTATCAATGTATTTGGTCTGATTTTAATGAGTTTGTCGGTTTCGCTATATGCAAACAGTCTTTATTTATATTCCAATTAAACTGCAAATATGTGCCATCGTATCAAGACCACAAGCGACTAATTACAAATGGTATGTGTAGATGACAAAAACTATTACTTACAATATTGACCTGATTTTGAAATTGAGGCAAAGATGTAAATTATAAAGACAAAAGTGTATTTTAAAGATAGTTTTTGTTTATTTCACGGAAATACACCTGTTGCAATTCATGACAAATGTTTTAGTTCTGATTAAAATACATGTTCTTCATAATACTATATAAATCTACCTTTATACAAAGGTCAGGATCAGGTCAATAATCTAGAGTAATACTCACAAGGAATAAGTATATTATACTTTGCCAATGAGCTCACACGAAAGCGATCACAAACGGCTCGACAATACATCTCCTGACTGTTTATAATTTTTGTGCCATTAAACTGTAATGTAGAGGTGGTGGTAAAGCCGCCGTGTCCTGCCGGTTTAGTCTCGTTTCTTGCACCAATTACAACTTGAAGAGTACTCGGATACGTCCAGTTTACGCTGCACGCTGGATTAGCATTTATAACCGCACAAACTAAAGTCTGGATGAAAGTTTTTTTATCGGATGTTGCTGCTGTAAGCGTGTAGATTACGGTTGATTCAGGTGAAACTGTGAAAATTGTTATAAATAGATATTCCAGTTGTGTATAGTGAACTTATTCTGAACGCTGTGCGATAATATTTTATTACGAAATTCATTTATTTTCATTAAAGTTGTATGTACTTCATGAAAACACATATGGTTGTATAAATTCACAAAAGAAAGGGGGTCGTGATGACCCTGTAACGCTCACCGAAGAACTATATATCCGTATGTTGATTAATTCTTGATCCCGGGTTCGATCCCCAGTCGCGGTGCTGTGGTCATGGTTGAGTGCTCTTGGACAAGGCACATTTCCTAGCCACGTACTGATTTGTTTACCCAGGGATCATGAATAAGTGAACTATCGATGTGATATATCTATAGTAATGTTGAAAACGGCGTAAAATTCCAAAAAACAAACAAACAAATAATTAATATAAGACCAAATAATTGAAATAAAAAATCCGAGTGGCGCTCTGCGAAAACCAACCTTAGCGTAATGTTTGCATTTATGGGAAAAATACATGACTGCACATCCATCCTAAGGGTCCAAATGAATACTGATTTACAAACGTGTCCCGAAACCTTCTTCAGTACAGGAACAGATCAGTCTACGGTTGGTTTACGCAGAGTGCCTCTCATTAACAAGTACTTACACTGATAATTCACCTGTTTACTGTAAGTACAGTTTGGTTCTTCATAGTATAAATGTTGCATACAGCATTTCAAAGAGGCCCCATTCCAGTTTCTGTTTAAATAATTTAGTTTGATACTCCGGTATGAACTCCCTACAGATACGAAAGTGGAATTTATTTCTTTGCCGTTTACAAGCAAGCTGAGCTTTGGGATTGGTTGGCCGCCCAGACTTGTACACGCTATATCTATGTCACGGCCTTCTATTTGGTGCCAATTCTTGAGAAATAGATCGAATGGTCGAGCTGAAATTCAGAATAACAACCGTTTAAGCAATACATAATATAGCATCTGGCAGTGGCCGATTTTATAACTGAATAGCATTCTAGAATAATCAATGATGTTTTTGGCTAACAATTAATGAGGCGTTTATATCAACGAAAAAAACACAAGATAAAACACGAGTTTGTTTGTTAACCTATCTCGTGGGTACATTGTTTGCAAGGTTCCTTATTCATTTATGTGGATGTGATTATTATTATGTGAGTAAACGAGTTATCAGAATGACACCACAAGCTTACTTGAAACGGAGGTATCCAACACATCTAGAAGTAAAAAACAACTAGTTGAGTTAAAGAATAGTTATTTTTATATGATATTATAATATAAGTTACTTCAAAATATGTACAATCTAAGAGAATCAATCTAAGTCCTACATTATTAGTGTCGAAACTAGAATGAATAGACCAAAAGCAGTCTAAATGATTGCCATTTAGTAAGACATTACACTAGAGTTATACTCTTCAAATGACCTTGCAGTATGACATAGTACAAGAGCATTGAGTTCCATATGAATAGTACCATAATTTGTCCAAAATACAACTATAAAATAATCTTACTAAGATAACACTGCTGTGTATATAAGTTTTCAAGATCCATGCTGCACAAAGTGCTGGTTTATGGAGTACATACTGTTATATACTTACACAGTGATGAAGCGGTCGTAGCATGCAGGTTTAATTAACAGATTATTTTATGAAGTCAATTTAAACTTAATAATTTCATAAAGTGTTGCTTCTGTAGCAGGTGGTCGTGGCATGCTTAATTTATAACCTTATAAATTTAAAGAATGTATAAATCGATACTTACTAACTAAATAAAACGCCGTTGATGTAGCAAGCGGTCGTAACATGACTTACCATATTCTGTTATTATGTTTATATCAGTCGATACTTACTTAATACATACAACGTTGCTGTTGTAGCAATCGGTCGTACAGTAGCTTCATTTGATACTTCACATCGGATTCCGACCAAATGTAAATTTTTCCGTAACCTCATTCTCCATCCACAAGTCACGTTCTCTTTATAAATGGTACACTCCTTTATATAATCAAAGCCAAAGATAGACATGTTGACATAAACGGGAAAAGTTCCACCTTCCACATCGCATCGTACAGTAACATATATGTATTGCTTCACAGCTATGCAGTTTTCATGGCCGTCTATATCCATAGTGTTGAGGAAAGTGGGAATTTGGGGGGCAACTGTGTAAAGGAATCTATATTATCAGAACATGTAAATTTGAAAGGGGGTTATGAAAATACAACCACATTTATAAATGAAAGTACATTTACTGAATTGAGTTGAAAACGTTAAAGCAAAGAGAGAAATTAATTATGATGAGAACATTTTCCTTTTGCCATGATTTCAAAAGCCGTTTGTCGTATGCAGGTGGGAGATGGTGTAACTGGTAAATACTCAAAACCACCAGAACAAACTTGTCTTTAGCAGCCACTCAGGAGAGAGTCTTAATTTGGCTGCTGAACAGAGGTCGCTTCTTAATACAAGTCAAATAAAGAGGTAAATGTGTTTCTGGTTAATCATCAAGTGGTCTCTTAATATAAAGTTGGCTGTTTAAAAGAGGTGACCGAAAACACAAGACTGTACTCGAACTGAAATTACGAAACGTTTTGTTATATTGCGTTTTTACAGAGGCTAGTTAATTATTCTAGATAGGGTTTTTTTTTTCTTTTCTACAAAAGCAATTGGGCCAGATTGCTTTTAATTAAGTATTAACCCTTTCCCACACATAGCGGCTTTCTGACGCCTCTGCAGCAGACGACTTGAACATATTGATCCATAAGCATGGATGCGCAGGCAGGTCTTTTTCCACACGTGTAAAAAATACGTTATGGTTGGTTTTACTGAAGCACCGCTCATTTAAATCTTACCCGGTATTACAAGTCTAACATAATTTGTAATCTTATTATCGTGTGTCCTGTTTGTACACTGAAGTGTGTAGTTGCCGTTCATCTCGTCGGTAAAGTTTCGTATTCGGTACGCATATACAGAGTTATATTCACTGTACTCCTCTTCAAACCATGTTACGTCAACGGCGCACCCACGTTTGTCATCACAGTCCTTCGAATTCTTCCGCCTAAATAGAACAGAATATAACTGAATAACATTGGACAGTTCAACCAAGTTAGTATGGACAATACAAATTGCATATTTATACAATGTTTGTACTGTAATTTGTATAAAACTTAAATTTTCATTAATGACAAATATATATTTTCTGTAAACTACAGTAAGTTCACACGCTGGCTTTAATGTTTAGAAGCAGTACATATATGTAAGTTATTGTTTGGAATGTTGTATTACCTATGTTAATATGTACATTGTTATATACTGTATACTCATTGGCATATTGTCCACTGTATTTCTAAAACAATTTGTAAATTTGTTTATAAACTTTCATAACAGAAAATTGAATATTTAAAAAAAAAAAAAAAAAAAAAAAAAAAAAAAAATTAACCAACGCACTCACAATCACACAATCTCGCTCTACCTGCACACGCATGAACATACACATGTAACTACGTATGACTATACGTATACTAGACCGCCACAATCGTGTATTAGTAGAGCGACCGCCTTGTGTGCGGGAGTTCGGGGGTTCGATCCCTGGCCGGGTCATACCAAAGACTTAAAAAATGGTAGTAATGGCTGATCTCCTTTGCGCTCAGGGTTGCGGGGTTAGCGTTACGACTGACTGGCTGGTGTCAGGATAAATGGACCAGTAGTACTTACAACTTACATAGGAAACGCCGTGATATAACTGAAATTGTTGAAAGCGGCGTAAAACACCTACCTTAAATGCCTGACGTAATAACCATCCTCTAAGATAATGTCGGGAGCGTAGTACTCCAAAACAACTTCATCGGCGTGTTGAATCATCTTGGGTTGTCTGTATAGTATTCCACAGTTGGTAGGAGCTAAAGAATTAAATTTATGAATATCGTATTGTCCTATTTTTTGACACGTCTGGGACGAGATTAGAACGGATCGGGTTTTTGTGTGGAAATATAGGTAACTTTCCTATCCCATAACAATAAATCCGCAGCAGACGATTTTGAAAATATTTATTCAAAGATATCAAATACCCATTTGTCCTGACAACAGCGAATCTTATTTGCAATGCTAACCAAACATTCATGAGCGCTAACCCATTACTACCAGAAACCGAAGAGAATATATAAAGCCATAACGATGTCGTATATTTTCTAAATAGAGCAGTGTCGCGGTAGTTCAGTCGGTAGTGACTCAGGCTATCAAATCTAGGGTTTGTGAGTTTGAACCCTTGTTCGGCCAACTTTCTTTCCGACATTCGACAAGAGTTATTGTGACAAGTGTCTTTCGTCTTCAACCAATTGGCTTATAGTCTATGTAGACAAGGCAGTCAGCGGCTTGGAAAGCCTGTTGACTGTTGTTGTGTGTGTGATCAGGAAAGACCCAAATCAGCTTACGCCTCCGCGCAATCCGAACAAAGATCTTCCCTGTTCTTAATTTATCCAACATATAAATTATGAATTGATCTGGCGTATCTTTGTTAAACTACATGCAGTACAATATGTTAGTTGTGACAACTAAAAGAAGCTACGCATAGACTTACGTGCAGTGTAACAAATAAAAGAAGCTACACCTACACCTCCGTGCAATGTATAAGTTGTATAAAAGGAACTACGCATACAACTACATGCAATGTATAAGTTGTATTAAAGGAACTACGCATACAACTACATGCAATGTGTAAGTTGTCACAAATAAAAGGAACGACGGATACACCTACGTGCAACGTGTAAGTTGTCACAAATTAAAGGAACAACGCATACACCTACGTGCAATGTATAGTATGTCACAAATAAAAGGAACTGCACATATACCTACGTGCAATGTCTAACTAATTGCCGCTACAACATAACCCTTAGTGATGTTAAAACGTGTGTCTGTCATACGATGTTTGGCCCGGCCCCTCTATTCAAATTGTCTAAATATCGAATTATGTGACCAAAAACATATGCAACATTTCAATTGCCAGTGTGTTTTTATCTCAAAAATACTAAATATTTTCATATATATATATTTTTATATTTATGTTAGGTTTTTCCCATGAAATGGGCCCGAATTTACCAGCCAATGTAAATACCACTCTAAGTCGTGATCTAACTCCACATAGTAATATTAAAATATATAATTTAAAACAGGGAAATATACCGGAAGAAGAACAAATACATAGTAAAAAAGAAAAAAAGACACTACATTGGTTTTAAATGTGCCAACAGGTTTCATTTAGTTTACTCATCAGGGCACGGTTAAAACCAATGTATTGTCTTTTTTCTGTTTTTACTATGTATTTGCTCCTGTTACGGTATATTTTCCTGTTTTAAATTATATATTTTAATATGGAACAACACATACCATCAAGTAACGCTAGTTTAAACCACGAACTTCGACATCCCAAAGCAGAAGTGGTGTATGAGCATGAATATTCCCTTCGTTCATCTAGAACTTTGATGCACCCGAGATCCAACGTAAACGAGGAATTGTAAGCCATCATATTGTAACGTGAAGAATTGATAGGTTCATGTTCGAGTTTGCCATCAACGTATTTCCACGTAACACCTCCCTCACGAACGTTACTCTGGTCCTTAGGTACGAACGTAAATAACACCCGTTTTCCGTCAATGGCAGGCTCTGCCACTGAAACTGTACCACAATTATTTGTGTATACTGTCGAAAAAAAAAGAAGTATACCGATTATAAATCGTAGAAATTCACAAATAATAAACGTAAAGACAATAGAAAAAAGAAGTATTATAAATTGTATAGAAAAATAGAACTACATGTATTATGATTCAAACTTTTGTCAATTTTTAATCCTAAATATTTCTATATAACTACTTCCTTTTCCATATTGTATTTCATATGCCTTTCAGATATGTTATTGATTAATCTATCTTATTGTACCTAATCAATAATTCTCAATATGTCAGTTTGCATCTCAGGAAATTGTAAATTACCTATGTTTTATTTTACAATCAATGCCATTTATCCCCTTTAGTAATAAAGCATGTAGTCGGCCTATGATGTCAAAGAGAGTGATTTCACATCTTTGCTCAAAGAATGTTGACCATTAGTATATAACTAGAATGGAGTGCTCCGCGGAGCACGTGTGTCACCTGCACCTGCTCATTGAAAGTGTGATGAAAACGTGTGACGGACAGACAGACATATACATGGATTATAAATCGTAGACACAGATAGAAATATATAGATTATAAATCGTGGACACAGATAGAAATATATAGATTATATGTATCGTCGACACAGATAGAAATACAAGAAATACATGGATTCTAAATCGTAGATGAATTACATTAATCATAAATCGTAGACTCATATAGAATTACATGAATCATAAGTCGTAGATTCAGATAGAATTACATGAATCATAAATCTTAAACTCAGATAGAAATACATGATTATAAATCGTAGAAACAGATACAAAAATATGTGGATTATAAATCGTAGACTCAGATAGAAATATATAGATTATAAATCGTAGAATCAGAATGAAATATATAGATTATAAATAGTAAAAACAGATAGAAATATATAGACTATAAATCGAAGACTCAGATAGAAATACATTGATTATAAATCGTAGATCCAGATAGAAATGCATGGATTACAAATCGTAGATTCAGATAGATATACAAAGATTATGAATCGAAGACTCAGAGAGAAATACATAGATTATAAATCGTAGACTCAGAATGAAACAGAAACAAATAAAAACACAAGGATTATAAATCAGACCGCTATATAAAACTCCTCTAACCACTTTACACGTGCAAAACCATTTGTTTCATCTGCAGTAGATAACATTGTAGGAGATTTTTAACTTACCAATATTTATAGTCATTTGTTCAGATGTTCGTTTAGAGGTTTTCAAAGTCATCTTTAGCAGATTTGTTTAATAAAGGGTGAGTGCTGCTTTTTATGCTGTGAAAAAATCGCTGTTAGCTCTTTACCACATGCAGATGCTTTTTGACGCATCTGCAGCAGACGAATTTTGATAGCATCGTGGCAAATGTAGAAATTGGCAATGATGAGTAATTTCTCCTTTTGCCATAATGTGTTCCACTCTATTCGATAATCGATTTAAAGACATTGTCCATGTGTTTGCCAAACTGTTTTTAAAGTCGTCTATTGCGGAATGATTATACGAATGTATGTGAGAAAGGGTTGAGGCTGCAATAGTTAAGATTTGTAACACCCAAAACCACATTTATGATTGACTATCATGATCGACCTGATTTCGGGCCATTGTGGATTGATACCACCAATAACTGTCTGCAATGTGTATGATGCAGATTTTCCGTTTCACCATTTTCCTCATGGAGACGCATTTGGACGAATTTTCAGCAGACGACTTTTTAGAGCAATGTGACCTATCTTTCAGATTTCAAATGATTATAACCTCTTTTAATCTGGTATAAGAATATATTTAAGGAGTAAGTTTAATATTTCCATGAAATAAATTTTATTTTCTTTGTCTATAATTTTATTTTACCAGTTATTCTTACCCTTTACACCATAACAGTGTCCGATGATTACTCCCATAATATACATTATAGTCCTTGAGCACATGCTTATCTAAATTAATACTTTTAAAATTTATATATTATGACCACCAATTAGCTAGTCTGTCAATACACTAATTAAACTGAAACTTGACTATATAATATGGTCACCAATCAGGAAGTGTCAATATATAAACAAAAAGGACTTGCGGATTGTTTAACAATGCATATATGAAACCGGAAAACAGGACTGAAGATGTTTTTTCCAGTTTCATAAATGCATTGTTCAACAATCATCAAGTTCTACTTGTTTATATTGACATTTATACAAGGAAATTAAATTTAGCAAAAGTGGATGTGGACTCCCCGCTGATAAGGGTTGTGTAAACTATTATGTAATACGCTATCGTTTTTGTTTTATATCTCTCTGCACTCTGCAATCTTAAGATTTCGTCCATGAAAATAAATCGGTCCTGTTAAGCAGAAGGTCATGTTGAAGTAATGTTCGGTTATTGAACACTATATAACATTATAAAGTAAAATCATTTGAACGCTTGATAAAATTTTGACTATGTTCAAAAAAAGATATTTTTTTCGTCAATTCGTTAACCAAATTGACGAGTTGATGAATTGACGAACTTAGACGGCGCTCTTCCGAATGTCTGATGGACATGAAATTTGAAATAGGACTTAATTTGCATTAAATTCGTCCAGATACATTATATAAAAGACGGAAATAAAGTTTTTAGAAAAATATCTTTTCCGTCAATTCGTCAACCAAATTGACGATTTGAAGAATTGACGAAAACGATGAAGCAGCAACAGTTCGTCACTCGTCAATTCGTCGCTCGTCAAGCTAACTTCACAGCATGTCGTCACTCATCAATACGTTACTTCACGGACCTCTTTTCAATTATTTACTTGTAGATTCGTCACCATTGTATGGAGGTTTATAGAAACCACCAAAAGTAAGAGCGACATTTGTCTCCAACAAAGGGATTCCAAAAGCACCTCGGAAAGTGTTATTCAATCCTGAAAATCTGACCATGATCTTACCGCCGGGCAATCCATTGAGTCTGTGAGCTGGCTGTCTAAGCTGGTTAAGGCCAGAGAAGGTAAGTCGTACGAAAATACTATATTTGAGCGGGGCTCTGCGAAATACAACCGTAAGACATTTGCGACCAATGTAGAACCAGATGAACCAGCGGGTCCGTGCAGTCTGATCTGGGTTTGCACTGTTCGCTAATTCGCAATAAAATGTTTCAAGAAGCTTCTGTAAAGTATTATCCATTAGGTCTTTTCCACACGTATAATCACACAGTTAAGTCTGGTTAGAGTCGCGTCAAGCGATTTTGGGTCTTACTGCATCTCCGTCACGGGTTCACGTAAATGATTATGGTATTAAAATCCCTTTTGTAAGAAGTTACACCTGGTTCTGTATAACATACAATCGCACAGTGAAGACACTGGTGAAATTGTATATATGTTTATACTCATCTGAGTATTAACTATTCGCAGACATAATGTGATCGCAAGACGTGGCTCATATATATAATATTTTTGTCATAAATATCTCCTTGGGGTGGGGAAGCATGTGACCCGTGGTTCGATCGCGGAAGTCAGGTAAGCGTGTATTTAAACATCATTATTTCTTTTTAATACAGGATCGACAAACTATGTCAGTAAGGAGAATAACCATCCACTTCAAGCTAAATATGAAACACCCACGATTAAGGATGACATGACAAAAGACTGTCAAGAAAAGGTCATCAGCCTAGCAACCCATTACAGTACAAGTTTTCTTCCACTAAAGAAGCGACCAAGGTCGATAACTCCAGACAATGACGTGGAAGCCATCTCGAAAAAGTTCAAATCTGGCCCTGTAACGATCAGAGCAATCCCTATGGTGGAAATATATACAAAGGTAACGTGTCCTGTTTCATCAACAGTTAGTGTAATTTAAATCCAATTCAATTCGAAAAGTCACATCTGAGTTTAGACTGGTTCCCTTGTCTTAATGGTACTTGCGTACTCATCAGAGCAAGGCTTACAATTTATGGAGGAAAAGATAGGACCAATCTACATAACCAATATTCTGAATACACTATGCTTTCAAGGTCCGTTAATCGTTCCACATGCAGACATGAAGACATTTTAATTTACTGATGCAAAGGGAGAAATTGCTCATAGCGAGTGGATTTTCCTTTTGCCAATCATTTCCACTCCTTTCTATAACTATACATACATTCATAGATAATTCTATTGTTATGACTAAATGTGTTCAGAGTCATCTGCTGCAGATATGTTGTATGCGGAAAATGGTAACAATTGGCTTTTGTGAACAGTGTAGATCCAAATCAGCCTGCGTATCCATACAGTCTGGCCAAGATCTAAATAAGTATAAAGAATACTTACACAAACTTGTAAGAAGCTTCTGTCAGTATGTGTAGATTCCGATAAGACGGAGCAGATGTACATGCTGATCTGAACCTACTCATTTCGGTAATGCCAACACGTCCCTATTTCCCAATACAAGGAAGGGCTCATATAAACAGACCAGGCCATTCAAAACTCATCTTCGCCAGTCAATGATGTTGTGTCCGTTACGTAACCATAATGTGAATAATGTGAATGCTAATGTATGTAGCGAAGATGCACGAAACATGGCTTCTCGCTTCGCCAACAACACGGTCGTATTCTGTATGGGGCACCAATAGGCATCCGTATCGGAAAAAGGATTCAGTGTAACCCTTCTGAATATCTGCACATTAATGGAGTTACGTTTTAAAAGAAATCGTAAATGAATGATGAATGATTGATTGCTGGATTTTTGTTTTACGCCGCTTTCAACAATTTTTCAGTTATATCACGGCGTTTCCTGTGTAAGCCATCACAACCATTGTGTAGGGCTTTTGTATGAACCGGCAGGTGATTGAATCCGCGACGTCTCGCACTCGACGCGGATTGTCTACCACTACATCACTGAGGAGGTCACAATCATCATTGGATCGCGAAAAGTATAAACATATACACATATTATGCATCTTCAGACTGATCTTTGTCTACATTATTCGTAAATGTTATTTAAAGTTGCATATTGTAGCAGGGTCAGCAAATGACGTTTTAAGTCGTGTATAGCAGGATAAGCGTAAAAGGTGGCCTCTGTTTGCATAAAGGCTCATACATTCGCTTAATTTCTCTGTGTAGATATTATATCAAGGAGTTCCCATTTACATTCAAAACAAAAAGATAAAACCTGAAAACATGTTTTATCAACGACACGGCTACAAAGAGACCCAAATTCCAACTATCAGTTGACCAACGAGAGGACGATTACGACGATTTAGACGCAGAAGTAGCCATGAACATGTATATGGAAGATGGCGGACCACCGATAGTTAGAGCCTTTAGAGCAATGCCACATAAGTATATACCCCCATCTGACTAGGACTTACACATCAGAACAGAGTCAAGACACCATCGACAAACCATTGTTTCAATTGATGGATGTCTTCATGAGTTAAGTTCTCCACTCAAGGTACGGGTTTTAACCATTTACCTCTTGCAGACGAATATCGACGCGTATGCATCAGACAACTTTTGCAAACATTGTGGCAAAATGAGGAATTCCTCATTATCTGCTATTTTTTCTTTTGCCACAATGATTCAACTCTAATTCAATAACAATACTTAAGTTTACAAAGGTTTTCCATATTTGTGGGCTAAATATTAACAAAGTCTTCTGCTGCAGATGTGTTTTATGTTGGAAATTGTTTAAATATAACAACAAGAGGTACCATTAGGGAAATGTATACACTGTTCACATATTACTTGTTAGAAGCTTCTTACAATTTGTTTAAATTTTCATAAGACAGAGTCTATGTGCATGCTGAACCGTAACTGTTACGAAATGAAAGACTGTGCCTTTCTGTAGGGACAGGATAATTAATTTACATCTATATGTTTCCATATCTTCAATTCTGTGTCAAATCTTTGTACAGAAGGTCTCCGAAAGGGAAGAAAGACAGTGAAACTCTGTATATAAATAAGACTCTATACTTATCTAAAACACATTCTATATTCTATATACATATTGACAATTTCTCCTCTATACACAAAGAAGGATTTGAGCGTTATCAGTATACGCAGTATATCACTTTAAACTTCCGGAACTATTTTTAGCTGTTGAAATTTCCTCCCGCGTATTTTTCATACAACGTTTCATAGTGCGCATGCGTTACTATGATGGGCTTGACATTTTTTGAATGAAGTCACGTGACATAAACAAATCATAGTTAATTGTTTCGTCTGCAACTACAACACATTAAGTTAATAGTGTTTAAATGGCCCATCAATGCCTTATCTGCCTGTTATAGGCACCATATGCACATCAAGACGATTAAAAGGTGACTGGAGAGTAGTTAGCCATATATTTGATGGTTAAGTTATTAACTGTCGTGAGATACCACTTCCCCACCCACTCCCACTGACAGTGTTTCTCATTTGAACACTGTTGATATGAATGTTTTAAAGCATAAAGCATTTATGAACATTTTCACTGGAACATTCTCCAACAGTTCTATCAATGCTAACATGTATCCAAAGTAGAAAATTTATAAAATTGTTCAAAACATGTATTCTCCTTCTTTCGCGAGTCAAGGCCGATCTCCGCGTTGCTATGTTTAGCTCTTGTCGTAATAAATTATTCATTTGTTGCATATCATTCGTTATAGTATTCAACCATGGGTTGAAATAGTTATGTAAAAAAAATGTTCATTGACTGTTAATTAAACTGATTTACAAATGTTTTGTTAGTTAAAAAAATCCGTGCACAAAAAAAATACAAGGGAGAGTAAAGATAGAATAGCTTACACGTGAATTTTATCAAGGGAAGCAACGTCATGTTTGAACAGAACATGGTTCCGCCTAAATTGTATCCCTTAAAGTTATAAAAAAAGTGCTAGAATTAAAATAGATCTCATTGTGAGTGATATTCCGGCTCAAAATGAGATCTATTTTCTGAATATATGAATACTTACAGATTTGTATTCGTAAAAAGAATTTTATGACAATTTCAGGAAAAGAGACGTGCTTCTGTTGCGTCTTGCTTGAAGTTTTATCATCTAACTACTGATTCATTTTGATTTGTTTACCGCATCGGTAGCGTAGTGGTAGAGGTCGCGGGTTCGATCCCCGGTCGGGTCATACCAAAGACTTTACACATGGTAGAAATGGCTTTCCCTCCTTGACCCTCGGGGTTGTGTGGTTAGCATTACTGGTGTCAGTTTATATGGACCAGAAGTACTGGTAACTTACTCACGAAACGCTGTAATATAACTGACAAATTGTTGAAAGCGGTGTACAACACAATACGACCCGGCCGGGTAGCTCAATTGGTAGCGTATCTGACTCGTGATCTGGAGGTCACGGGTTCGATACCCGGTTGCGGCGACATTCTTTCGGGCGATGTTTTCCATTGCCTCTCACCTCTGATCTGTGTGAGAAAGTAGTCAGTGGCTTCGAAAGAATGTTGTGTAAGTACTGGTGTGGGAAAGCCAGGAAAATATGGGTAGGTGC
This sequence comes from Serripes groenlandicus, assembly GCA_031761405.1. Taxonomy (NCBI): domain Eukaryota; kingdom Metazoa; phylum Mollusca; class Bivalvia; order Cardiida; family Cardiidae; genus Serripes; species Serripes groenlandicus. Next base: position 14,312,420 of record JASEVX010000006.1, on the reverse strand, counting down.
ACTGACCGCCGTGATATGACCAAAGCTGTTGAAAGCGGCGTTAAACTCCAAACAAACCAAGCAACACAATACAAAACATTTTGAGTTTTCTGGGTTTTCCTTTTCGGGAATAGGTTTCCACTACTATTGTACTCTTTCAGATGAATAGGCAGCCCAACCAGAGAGTTATTCATATCCTTGACCCCTGGCCATGTCGATATAGACATACAAAGTTTGGAGAATTGAAGATAGTCGGTGAATTAGACGTGGAGATGGGTCCGAGTTTCTGAAGAAGAAACGGCAATGACTTGCTAGCACAGACGAGTATATAATCTAATACATCGTGGATCTTTGTGTTTGATACTAACATATTCTTAATCATTTATTGTGACGATTTTTTTTTTTTTTTAAAAGTATTTATGAAGAAAGAAAATTTGAGAAACTATTTTGGAAAAATATACTATTCGTTAAAAACAAAAGTCGGTTTGTTTTATTTGCTTCCCTTCCCGAAGTTAAGCTTATGTGCTTATTCTTGCTTGACATTGGTTGAAATGTATACAAGGACTCTTATTGAAGCGTATTGCAAACTTACATACCCCCAAATAACATAAATAGTTTCAAGTAATTTTACAAATGAAACTGAACCTGTGAACAGGTATAAGTTTGAATTTCTGTACAGTGTAGATCTAGACCACATAGTGTACTTAAAGTTATTTAAAGATAGTTTTGAGAAGTGCCCTAGCTACTCTACCCATTTTGTTATGACCGTCTCTGTAGTGTAATAGTTAGAGCATTTGCATTAGTAACGGGATACTAGGGTTTGAACCCCGGTAGATTCTTACCAAAGACTATACGAAAATGGTAGCAATGGCTTCCCCCTTAAGTGATGCGGTGATAGCATAGAATGTCAAATAATACGGGTAATAATGGTACTTTACAGAGGAAACGCCTTGAAATAACTGAAATACTTTTGAAAGTGGCGTAAAACTCCATTCAAACAAATCCCCGGATGAAGTTTACATGATTCGCACTATTAGATTCATAGATAGAAAATTAGTACTTACGTAGCATATGTACGAACACACAAAAAGTAACTTCGTTAGTAATGGTCAGGTGAAAGTAATTTCATTTCCCTCTGGAAAATGAAATTACTTTCACCTGACCATTACTAACGAAGTTCCTTGTTATAAATTACCATGACTGCTTGCGTGTTTTATCTTGAAATCAGCTCATCAATCACGACGTTGTCCGGCAAGCCTAAGTGCAAAGGAGATAAGCCATTTGTACCCCTTTCCCTCTTTAAGACTGTGGTAAGAGAAGCCTGGTAAACGCTCGATGCGGGCGCTCATAGCATTACACGATCGCCCGGTCTGACTTCAATGAAAGAACAGTTGTTTGTAAATGTAATTATATTGTTTCGCATACACACTGTTTGTTACGTCCATTACGAACATTTAGATTGCGATATGGTTTCCGTAAATATCCGAACGGACCCGATCGTAATTTCTTCAGTTCTTGACCAATCAAATTACTTCCTTGACGTTTCTTCAGAATGACAGATATTACGTCATTGACGTTAACTACATGACGTCGTTTCCTAGCAGTTCAAACAATACGTTTGCAAGATTATACACGATTTTAAAAGCGCTTCAAAAATGCATTCAATCAGTAATTTACAAGCTTATTTATTTCTATGTATCGATGAAAACGTTATGCTAAATATATCCACGAACGAGTGATCACATTTTCTACGTGTTTAAAAGGGCATAACATTAGAAAAATACAAAACCATTGGCAGGAAGGTAATGACAAATGGGTGGGGTAGTTATTAAAGTTACCAATATAAATGTTTTAATTAGTTAATTAAAAAACATTTCTTTCTTGAATTTGGTGTAGTTCGTTTGAAAAAATGAATTGAATAAAGGCAGCAAGTCGCTCATCACCGCAAGACAATGGTGATTTGTTCATTATGTTTTCATGAGTATGGGAATGTTTATAAAGTATAGGCAGTAGTATTTGCTTACGTTGACTAAAGAAGATGCACGATGCTAATCTACTGCTCCATTTTACATATTAACAACTCTAGCTTTTAAATTATTTACTTTTAGATTCGTCACCATTTTTATGAAGGTTTATAGACAGTACCAGGAGTAAGAGCGACATTTGTCTCCAACAAAGGGAATTCAAACACACATCGGAGAGTGTTATTCAATCCTGCAAATCAAACCATTCCTTTGCCATTTTTAAAACACACCGATCGGGAATCGAATCATAACAAGTGGAGTGTCCTCGAGTTATCTTACACGCCTAGCTATCCTACCATATATTGTTCCCGTAAGTGCGCTAGGTGTAAGACTTATCTAAAAATGATATTTAGATATGGCAAAAATATATGTTAGCTTGAAGCTTTAATTTGAATGGTGACTTCCATACTGTTAGACTTGTAATTCGTCTAAGAAAAATAATGTCCAGTGAAGGCCCTACCTACGTTCGCTCACAATATATAAAGCTAGCCTAAAGTAATTCCGATCGCTAAGTGTGCAACGTATTATGAATACACGCAGGGTTACCGGTCTCGAGGGGATCCTCTAACAAGATCATCGCGCGGTGCGGTCACGCACCGTGCTATATGTGATTTCTTTGATCGTTTAACCAGAGTTGACGATGAAAGGAGAGGTTAGTATTACGATAAACTTAATGTAAATGCATATGTCAACATATTGTCACAATTGATTGTAAAGAGACCTACTTATAGTTTATTTAAAATGATATACACATTTCCAATATTTAAGGATCACGTTGATATATCGATAAAAGTGATTGATGTGTCCCTTTCGATGTCGATCTCCGGCCGCGTCATTCCAAACTTTAAAAGAAATGGTAGTAATTGCTGCCCTCCTAGGCGCTCAGGGTTGCGGGGTTAGCATTACGACTGACTGGCTGATGTCAGGATAAATGAGCCAGTAGTACTTGTAACTTATCGAGGAAACGCTGTCATATAACTGAAACATTGTTGAAACGGCGTTAAACACCAAACAATCAATCAATCAATCAATCACCATTTCGATGTCACCGGTAGTGTAGTGGTTGATACCTCTACATAGCTTTTCTCTTGAAAAATCAAACTTCAACGTGATGCGTCACAATGCGTCTACAGGTGCGTTAGTGCAATTGAAATATCGTATTTATGATAATTGAAAATAACAGATCAAAGGATTAGATCAAACTTTATTGGCAAACAGATAGATAGATATTTCTTCATTTCCTCTATAAATGAAAAGAGTAAGTACATTCATACATAGTACGAAAAATAACAAATTAAATAGTAAATAGTCCACATATTATTTACAGGTTGCTCGAAGAGACATACATGTAATATCGAACATATGCAATTTAAGCATGTGTGTATATGTGTGTTGGAGGGATTTATTAGATGTTTTTGGGAAAAGGATCATGATGAGGGTTATTTGCTTATTACACGCATCATACGCGACTATACCTGCATGCAAGAAATATGATGCTTATCCTGGACGAAACGAAACTCAAGGAATAGCAATATTTCAAATGTTATCTATCAGCAATTCTTTTCAAAAAAGAATTACCAGAGGATATGGTAGCCTATGTTATATGTTATATGGGATGCTAGAATGTGCCATATAAATAGCATGTTAATGACTGTTTATAGTGGTATTGCGAAACTACAATTACATGTAAACAAATACGCTTGCTCGTTCGCACGCACGCACGCACGCACGCACGATCGCACGCACGCACGCACGCACGCACGCACGCAAACACGCACATATGCACTCACGCACGAACACATGCATGCACACAGCCCACAATGTATGAGTAAATAATGGTAAATACAGAAATCATAGACCAATATTTAAACACATATATACATACATATGCAAACATAACTTTATGTACATATAGTGATATCAGTATTGACTCACCCATCTGTAAGGGTAGAGTCATAACTACACACGAAATGCCATCAGCGTTACATTGATTGTATCTTTTAATATAAATAAAGGTATAAAGATTATCTTTAGAGACATGTTCAAATATTCCGTCATCCGCCCAACTATGCGAAAGAACTCAACCACGCAAGCGCATAAAGCCACATACAATTCCAAAGGGACTACATAACCCTTATAGGATCATACACAGCCCCACGCATCCACATCATCACCTGGCTTACACGAGTGTCAGTATGGGCATCTAATTTAGACAGCAGCACCAAATCCAGAGTAGGTTTGTAGTACACATGAAACAGACTCTTTACAGTTGGGGAATTATGTATTATACTTTCTAGAAAACAACCTGGAAATTACATGTGTTACTTTATAGCAGTATTTCAAATGACTACTATATAGTCTGCTGAAAAACCATGTATTGCATGGTGAAAAGTCCTAGTGTAAAATTGTTTAACTATGTAAAGCCTGGTTGTTTTCAATTGTGGTAATATTTGGTTTTTCATGAAAGCATGCAAAGATTGCTTAACAACTTTCTTCCATGAATAGGGGTTAGGAAAGTATGAACTTGACAAATATTCCGTTAATATAATTGTTAAACCGTACTTTCTCAACATTCGGTGTAGATGTCGGGAATAGAGCCGTTTGCTTTACTTGGTGTCTGCATAACGCATTGAAGTATGTAGTTAAACATATCTTTGATCCGCATACAGTTTACATAATTGACCAAAGAGAACTAGCTTTCTCTTGTCTGTATAACTTTCTTAAGACATATGATGCCTAAACAGCTCAAGGCGATCACAGTAGGTGTTCACCGCGGCATGTCCTGCATGTGTTTGATACACTGCTTATGTGCTCGTTATAGAGACTGAATATGTGTCACAGTGAGGCCGTTCAACAACTCACTGCCGTAAAGCGCCTTCTATAAAACAAATATTTCATAGATACGCTTTAGGGACAGTGGGTGCATGCTGTTTCTGCTGATTCCAGAATCGTTCAAACTGAAGTGCGTTCAGTGCAACATTACTGAACACTTTCAACTAGGTTAATATTATTTTCGTTGTGAAGATATGTAGTTCCTTCATCAACACTGTTTTGTCCGATCACGGGAATATTTCATGTATATGTATTTAGGAAATCATTCGATTCTGCATATAAATGAGAATTTAAGATATCTTATGATACATATTATGCATCAGGCATTCTGTTTGCAAATTCATACTCCCCGATCCTCTGTGATCTGCCTTGGGGAAATGGCGACCTCCTCTTTGGTTTATTGGTAGAGCGTCTGCCTCGGGTGTGGCAAGTCGCCGGTTCGATCCCCGGCCAGGTCATACCAAAGACTTTAAAAATGGTAGTAATGGCCCTCCTTGGCATTCAGGGTTGCGGTGTTAGCATTACGACTGAGTGGCTGGTGTCAGGATAAATGTACCAGTAGTACTGGTAACTTACCCAGGAAACGCGGTGATATATCAGGAAAAATTGTTGAAAAGGGCAAAAAACATCACACTATCCATCAACCCTTTCGAGTCCACTGTATTTTTATACTTGACCATAAACAATACCAGTTTTACACAATCATGACATCAAATGAAAGTACAGATGGTTCGTTTATAATTTGTATCAAATATTAACACATGATTTGAATCTTTTTAAGTCCGTTTCGTCTGTTCAGTGGTAGTGCGTCCGCCTCGGGTGCTTGAGGTCACGAGGGGTCATACATGTACCAAATACTAATAACTGTCCCTCCTTTGCGCTCAGGATTGTTTGGGTTAACATTACGGCTGACTCGCTGATGTCAGGACAAATGGACCAGTAATACCGGTAACTTACCCAGGAGTCGCCATCAAATAATTAAAAAAGAAAAAAAAGAAATACCAACTTTATTTGCCACGTCCATAGGCATGGAGAGGTCGTGGCCATCCTCTTTCATACCTTACATCAACATTTTGCAAATTTATAATAAGAATATAACAATATATAAAGACAAATGTGTTTAAAAGTATTTTTTCTTTTTAACCCTTATCATACTGAATTGTGTTTTATATTAGTTTTTTCTCTAATTTGCGGATCATGTCAATTTGTATTGTTCATTTTATTCCTAGGAGCGTTTGTAAAGCTTAATTCTTCTCACAAAACCAAATATAAATCCATAATACGTTGTACAGATGTACAATCTATTATTGGTCTAAACTGTTTGCAGATGTATTCTAAGAGTTGTTTGCAGCATGATAAGGGTCAAATACAGTTTACACTAAGTAGTTTTCCAAACGCAAATTGTCATCCTTTTCCATAATGTCTTATTTATTGAAAGGCTGATCTTGTTTAAGTTTACTGCTGCAGATATGTTTTCTTAAAATAAGGAAGAGATATATTCAGTTATGACATACAAAAGTGTATTTATACATTATAGACCATTGTATTTTATTTTTAGTTCATAGTTTATATATATAAAGGACATTTTCTAATAAAGCTGACAAAAAAACAATGGTGGTGGGGTGATGGCTGGTGGATAAAGAAAAAAAGTACAAAAAACATAGGTGTTAGAAAAAAACTTGCATATTTACGGTGGCACAGAGGTGACATGTGTATGTTTTTATTTATCTCGTGCTGACGACATACTAAGTCGTGCGCACCACTTAATTATAAAGATACTATGTCGTGCGCACCACTTAGTAACTCGTGCGCACGACTTAGTATGTCGTGCGCATGAGATAAATAAAAACATACACATGTCACCTCTGTGCCACCGTACAGTTACTATGTCGTGCGCACGAGATACTAAGTCGTGCGCACGAGATACTAAGTCGTGCGCACGAGATAATTAAGTCGTGCGCACGAGTTACTAAGTGGTGCGCACGACTTAGTATGTCGTGCGCACGGGATAAATAAAAACATACACATGTCACTTCTGTGCCACCGTACATATTTCTCTTAAAACAGATTTTTTTATAGAGATTAAGGATGCTCTTGAATCAGATTTCTTACAACTGTCCACTTTTCTATGTCTTTTGTTGTTGCTTTGGTCGATTTGTATATACTCCAAGCCAGATGTAAGCTGTTCTTTAAACCATACAAAGAAGAAATAATTCGTTTTATTTTACATGAGAATAGATAGCGTTTGACATTTAATAATAGAGTTTCCAGTTTAAAATCATTTATTTCGCAACCTAGAGGAATATCTATATTTGATATCTCTTAATGTTGATATATTTCATTGATATTCAATTTAATGTTTTGGATTAAGGGTTAAACGTTTTCGCAATCACGAAATAACTAGTTTAAGGTTTCCTCTTGCGTTAAACAGAAACTGCATAAGTTTGTATCTACTAATTTCATTTTATATAACAATGAATTAGTTGGTAATATCCTACGTATTATTTGTGTCTGTAAACATTGTATATAGGTATCATTTGTACATTTGAAAACATTGCAATATTTTGTTTTCCAGTTAATGTTTTCATTTGGAAACAACATCATCCATTGTTCCTGCTTTGTTGGCACCGCACTATTACATGTTAGTGTATTATAGACAAATTTGTTCGAGTAAGTTTTTATTAAAATATCGTAGAAATAGAAGTTGATAATGGGTTTTGGGCTATATAAAACGGGAAATCAGTTTTTGCAATATTGTTCTTTGTTATAAAGGACCTTATAGAATTTCTTAGGCTATGTAATATTAGCCAATTGACCCTTTTACCCATAATGCTTTCAATATTCTCCAAGGTTAGAAAATTTCCATTTACAACCATCATATCCTTTACAAGCCTTATGCCTCGGTTAAAGAAATCTTCGATGAAAATATGATTTGAATAAATAAGAAAATGTTCATTATAAAGCAAAGGCATGTGTAAAACTTTATACCAATCATTACAACGTACCTTTTCCATAAAGGTTACATATGCCTTCAATACATCCATCCAAAATTCATTTCTTATACTCTTTAGTAAGTATTCACAGTATATTTTTCCCATATTAGAAACTTTTTAAACATCAACTAACTTGTAGCAATTACTTTTTTCACGAATTAATAATTGTTTAACCATTTTATTTTCATGCTACAAATATAACTTTTGATGTTAATCATCTTTAAACCTCCGTTTGCATATTGTTTATAAAAAACAGTTAATTTTCGATTTACCCTCCCATACATAATCCAATAGTATGTCGTTTAACTGTTTAATAACATCATATGTTGGTGATGGTAAACTGGTAAATAAATGTGTTAATATAGGAATTAAAATCGTTCTAACTACCTTTATTCTCCCAATTGCAGTTAGTTTTCTCATTTTCCAATACGTAATGCTTCTTGTTATACTATGTAATTTCGGACCGAAATTTGAATCCTGCATGTTTTGAAGATTGACATCAAAGTTTAATCCAAGCAATTTAAACTGTGTTTATACAACCACACCCCACCCAACCCCCCAACCAAGATAGTTTCCATTTAGTTTGTATAGAACGTTTGCTGTATTTAAGAGAACCAATCCAAAGAAGCTCTGTTTTTTTAAAAATTGATTTTTAAACCGGATATTATAGAAAAATTGTCTAATACTTCTAGCTCGTTAATTAACGAGTTGTCTGTTTCGACTAAAAGCAAGCTTGTGTCTTCTGCAAAATATGTAAGTAGATAGTTTTGGTCTTTGGTTTTTAAGCCTGTAATATTCTTATTATTTGTTATCTTAATATTTAGGATTACGGAGCAGGGGATAAAAATATATAGTGAAATCGGACCCCCTTGTCTGCAGCCCCTTTTTACTGTAAAGTAATCAGATAAATAGCCATTTACCTTTTTTTTGTAACACCTATACTCTTTATTACTTTATTGCTCCAGTATATGAAGATCATACAAAGATGAACGCTATGACAAACAAAGAAAATGAAAAGAAAGAAAGGTTATACACAAAAAAAAAATCTACAAAAAATTTACATTACCACACTTATATCAGAGTCAATGCCTATCAACTGATAGAAAAGATTGAAAACATCTCTGGAACAACAAAAATGCACGAAAGTGAGTTTATTTACTTCAAGTTTAAAAAATGTAGGAAATGAGAATGCTCTTATCGATACATGCATGAGGGTCTGCAATCCTTACACAATCTAATGACATCAATAATTTGGCAGCATTCCTGATGTGGTACAGGATGAGTACATATAAATACAAATATTTATCTATCCCCTCAAAAGCAGAATCCAGTTATATATACACAAATAAAATCAACCACACTCCTCAAATAACTCCATTATTTGATAAGTGTAGGCAAGACGAATGCAGTAGATAAGAGGCGAAAGACAAACATATGCCAACTTTTCAAAAGAGACACCCCATAAAGAACACTTTCACGAAACTAAATTGAATGTGTTCAACCGAGTCGCTCTAAAGAGTTATCATTGCTAACGTATATACATAGGAAAGGCACTATATATACATTGAGGACCATGCAATAACACAGGTGTACATGCAACTGCATGTCCCTACACGATACATAGTACTAAACAAAATATTACATAAATGTACAAAAAATGGGAGTTTGCATATTCAAATTGACGATATAAGTTCCATAATGTACAGAATTGACAAAGTTACATAAAGTACCTGTACATGTAGCAAGTCCATGCGTAATGGAAAACTATGCAACTACATTAAAACACATGTCACTTTTTCCCTGTAGAAGACGTTCCAAATGTGGGTCCAAACCAAACAATGCTCGAACATACTCCTCTCCATGTAGAGATTAAATAAACTAAGACACAGTTACAATTAACTAAAATATGCTCTGTTATACAACATGTTATGTCAGTTCTTCCACACCTAGAACAAGTGGAGTCTGTGGAAGATAGAAAGGCTATCATCTGAGCCACAGAAAAACAGACAGAAAGCATACTTTGATTGTGTTTAGCTAAATTCTATACAAGACTCAAGGAGAACTGCTGCTGTATTTGTCTATATAGCTCAAACTCTGGAGCAGTAGTTCTCTCATTCCATTCGTTAACAGAATAACTTGATATTCTAGTGTTTATATACCTTTTTCAAATGCACTTTGTCGGAAATTTGCCATGTAAAACATATTTATTACAAAACATAAAACAAGTCATATTTGCATAACAGATTAGTAACATCTAAAATAAAATCAATATCTAAATAACCATTATAAGATGAACATATAGACGGAAAAGGAAAATTTGTTTTGTTGCACAGTCCCTCTCAAGGCGACACAGTTGACCAAACAAGGTAAGTTTTCCCTTTTCAATTTCAGCTTGAATCGGTAACGCACATATTAGGCCGATTAAGTCCTTGACCGTATATTATATCCCGGCATTTGTTTCAGACATAACCGATGTGATCGTTCTAAAGTCAGATTGTCCCGCCTAGTGAGCGACTGTGTTAAATCACACCCAAAAAGAGCTCTCGGGATAACTATAGATTTGTAAATTCTATAACTTGTCAAAGGATTTCATCCATGCCTGTGTAAACCCTCCTTAATTAACCCCCAAACAATGTACAACGTAACTGTATATCAATGTGTTTTACAGACGTAGTAGAATTTGAGTACACCTAAATGCACAAACTCCTATTTTTCTGGAATTTCCTGAACTCCAACAGACCAAGCCCGAGAACAACGTACATATATATGATCGTTTCGACTCATTAAATGTTACAATGGCACACTTACTGCATTATGCTGGTACCGCCACGGACATATTGGTAGCAAATATTAATAATAATGGATTGATTGCAATATACAATATAAGACCTCTAGCCCAGAATACACATAGTTGATTATTTTGATTATCATGTTAAAAAGTATACAATAGATATTCATATTCATATTTACATATACATAGTATATATTTACAGTTCTCTCAGTAGTCGTGGATATAATGCTATCGTTTTCAGATATACTGTTATTATGAAACGACTTTAGATATGTAGGCTAAATTAGTGCATTGTTCCCTCTTGTCGATTGCCTTTATTAAAATGTTTGCTACAGCCAATATACTGTTTACATTGCTGTCAGTCATAATAATGTATAAAGTTTGTAGGCAAGTTGTTTACTTAACCAACAGACCTTGACACAGTCTAGTCTTATGTCGTTATGAAGTTTACAATCTAGAAAACAGTGTAGTACATCTTCGACGGTAGAAATATCCTATTTACGACAATAAAAACAGTATGTAAATTCACGATCAATATTCAAATTATGTCCTTTTTCTATCATTAAATTGTGACCAGAGCACCTAAAATTTGATAGACACCTTTTCTGTAAATGAGATAAATTGATAGACAAATATCGTTCTGTATTCAAAAATGTTTTGATGTCTGTAGTATTCGGTTTTCTTTTGCGAAGAGTCAATACTAGTACGTAGTTTCTGTAGTGCACACTCTGTTAAACATTCTGTAAGGTTCGCATAAACATATTTGAATCACCTATGTTCTGAGATAACCAGACATACCCCCAAACTGTTCTCAAACTATATATGTTTAACATTTGTTGCCCAGGTACATCTACCCGATTCCTCTAAGTTTTTCAGCATCATGTAACACTGTCGTAGATATCTGTTATTTTGCAGTTGGAGAAGTTTTGTCCAGTATTTAATACACCTTGCCGTGTAATTTACGAATAGCGGATTTCTGCCGCATTCACTTAGTGCAAAAAATGTGTTACGGATTGATTAAGTTCGTATATGCGTTTACAGAAATTTACGTGAATCCTATCTGTACACTCGGAATACTGATAGCCCCAGATTATTGAATACTAACAGAGTATTGGCAATACCATTGAGTCAAATTAATCATGCTTTGTAAAGCTTAACTAGATAAAGAGAGAAGGGTCATGCTGTCTGCAAATGACGGGGCACAACAACTAGATCCTTCAACTGTAAACCCTAAATTGCTGTTTACTAGCTGTCCTATAAGAGAATTAATGTAAACAAGGTATAAAAATGGTGACCAGACCCCACCCTGTCGGGTACCTTGTAAAATCGGGAACCAGTCAGAGTAAATCCGTTGTAAATAACACAACTGTACATACCTGTATGCATAGAAACAACAGATTTTAACAGATGAGAACATATACCTAGTTTATGTAATTTATAGTAAAGACCATCATGCCACACACGGTCAAATGCTTAACGGGCATCTATAGAGCAGGCAAACAATTTACTACCACAGTAACTTACACTCTCCTTTAAAACAAATGATGTCATAAAACTGCCCATATCTGGTTAAAACCGTTTCATACAGCTTTAAAATAGACGAGGAAAGGGTAATAGCCCTGTAATTATTAGAAAAATGTTTCGGTTTACCACGTCCTTTATACAAAGTTAAAATAACCCCTTGTTTAAGATCAGTGGGTACATAACTGTAGCGATACATCAAATCATACAAAAATGTTAAAAAATGCTTAAGCATAAGTCCACCATGAATGAGGTGTTCATTACAGACTCGATCATTTCCGCACGGAGTTGAGTATTGTATAAGATTAGTTTCATCCACTTTTTGAACATATCGCAAATTTTTTAAAAAATCAAGTGTTTTCTTTAGAATTAAAAGAAGATGTGATTTTCTTCACAGTATTTCATTGTGTCATATACTAATCTTGTATTTTCTCCTATAAAACGCCCTTTAATTAAACCAGATTGATTGTTTGATATTAAATAGTCTAAACCAGTTTTAAGTCTATTGCGTAATGTTCCTGAAGCTATTTTGTTTAACACGTTAAGTAAAGTGATAGCTCTCCAATTTTCAAGTAATTGCTTCGCTTTTTTGAAAATATTGATCGCGTATGCTTCATTTTTACTGGGTAGACATACTGGGTAGGCATACCCAGTAAGCCCAATTTTGTATATTTTCATGACTTTCAATGGACTTTTTCTCAACATTGTTGCAAAAAAAGTTTTGAACTATTTATTTCTTACTTTGTTTTAAAAAAAATAAGCAATATTTTCAAAAGATTCAACATTTCAAAATGTTGATATTCATCTGGAATTCAGCACCTTTAAACAAAACACAAACAAAGCATCCTTTAAAACAATTACTTTAAGTTCATATGGATCCTATCTGTTGAAAGTCTTCCCACATACAGACGTTGTTTATGCAACTGCAGCAGACGACTTTTGAAAACATTGTGAGAAAAGTAAAAATGGTACATAATTACCCTTTTATCCTTTGCCCGCTATGCTGTCGTAAATTGTCAATAATTCGGAAGAGCAAAAACCATAATCATGTATGCAGAAGGGAAGGTCTGACTTACCCCCTTTAACTATTCGATGATTTACTACAAAGCCATATCAACGTTTGGCTACTGACGTTCAGAATCCACCGTTTACGATTGTTTAGCGTGGATAATTAAAATAATAATAATAATCATTATCATCATTATCATCATAATCATCATCATCATCATCATCATCATCATCATCATCATCATCATCATCATCATCATCATCATCATCATCATTATTATCATCATCATTATCGTCAGCATTATTATCATCATTTTCATCATCATCATCATTGTTGTCATCATCATCATCATTATTATCATCAGCAGCAGCAGGATCATCATCTTCATCATCATCATCATTATCATCAACAACAACAACACCATTATCATCATCATCATTACATTATTATTATTATTAATAAAACTAATAATTATATGTTTAATACTAATAAGTAATAATAATGATATTAATAACAAAAGCTGTCCGTAAGACAGGGCACTCGACTATTCCACTGATTATTAGTTACTGAGATATGGACTCTAATGTAGTTGCATGCAAAACATAAACTATAATTTCTTAAATAGTGATAATTTGCATTATATGCAGGATAGAGTTACTTAACTTAACTATTTACATAGGTGTGATGGTTGGGAAGGGTTGTATAAAGTTCCAATGCAATGCATCAATTAAATACTGAGATATGGAATCTTAGTGTAGTTGCATGCAAACTTTAACCATAATGTCTAAGTAAAAAAAAGCCTTAATTTGCACTATATGCTGGATAGAATTATCGTACTTGATTGTCTACATAGGTGTGATAGATGGAAATGGTTGTATAAAGGGTCAATGCAATGCATCAAGTAGTTACTAAGATATGGACTCTTAATGAAGATACACGCAAAACTTTCATCAGAATTTCTAAGGACCATATCTTGCATTAAATGCGATACATCTAGTAGTAACAGAGCTATGGTGAAATATATGTAGTTGCATGCAAAAACTTAACCAAGGTGTGACGTGAACGCCGACGCCGACGCCGACACCGACGCCAGGGTGAGTAAATTAGCACTCATATTCTCCGAATAGTCGAGCTAAAATCAATGACAACAAATGATGATAATAATAAGTATTATAATATGATAATGAAGATGATGATGATACTTAGACTATTTATTTTTATTTAATCTATTCTTTATATAATAAAATAACAATTATTATTATAAGTAGTCATAGTAGTAGAAGTAGTAGTATATTTTACTGGTTGGCATACATATTTTCGGATCCTATATCAGGTAATTGTTCACCAACTCGATTGGAATTATTCGTTGTGGTCCCGTCTGTGTTTAAATATAGATCTGCACACACGAGGTTATGGTTGTCCTGCTTTACGGTCGAACTCTGGAATAATACAGTATGTATCAATATATTATGTTGAGGCCTTTTATTAAATTTTGACTACTCAATTTTTGAATTGGTTAGGTGATAATAACCTACTTTTTAGAATGGACAGCTGATTTTAAAGTGTGTCACTCTAAATATATTTACATTGACTATATACTGCATTTGATGTCGAATTTAAGCCGTTTTGAATATCCATGTCTACTCTTTGAAATGTTATTACTATAATCATGATAACTCTAATTTCGACTTATAAATGGATTAATACGGCTAGCTTTAATCAAGAACCTGATATCATTTTATGTGCCGCCTTCTTCTAAAAGAGCAGGACAAATAGGCATACTTTGGAAATTTTACACTTATGACGACATTATAGCTTTCGACATCTGAACAACATTGTGAAAGAAAGTTCATGATGACCAAATATTTCTATTTGACCAAGTTTAACTCAGCTGTAAAACATCTTAAACATACCTATACTTTTTTTTATTTTTTTGTACAGATGTTTAGAATCCGTTCAATAATTATATCATCATATTTAGAGACGTTAATATGTTTGCATAGATGTTTTCTGCTGCAGATTTGTTGTATGAGGGAAAGTGTCAATTGTTAAGGACATATTTCTCATAGCTAAACGTTAATTGATTGGTTAAGGTTTAACGCCGTTTTCAATAATTTGTCAGTCATATCACGGTGGCCAGTTCACATACCCATTTGTTTCCTGTTTTTCACACTATTACTCCACACAACAGTCTTTCCGAGCAACAGGCTGCTTTTCCGCATATACTGTTAGCCCATTGATGGAAGACGAATGATGCTTGTCTCATTGATTTGCATCACACGTAGGAAAGAATGTTAACCGAACTAGGTCTGGAACTAACAACCCCTGGATTGACCCCTGGATTGACAGCCCGCGTCGCTATCGTGGGCTCGGCCATTACCGAAGTAGACTTACCGTATCAACATTCCTCAATCCATGTGTTTGTCTTTGTGATTTTGGTATTACTACAGCATGCTCTGCTCCATCGTCTGTCCTGGGACAATCTGTGTTAGTGGGTTTCGTTTCGTTTGCTGTGTTAGCGTACGTCACATCTGTAACGGAAATGAGACGTTTTACCCTATCCTTCATACAACAGATCTACAACACACGACCAGGCAAATGTATGGACATCTCCATAAATTAATAACATGTATATAGCTATTGAGAATATTAGAAAATAAATGCTAATACAAAGAAGAAGTTTACCACTATGAGAAGTTTCCCATTTTGGAACATGTTTTGAAAAAAGTCGTCAGTAACAACGAATGAACTGAAATAAATAAAGCGATCGTGAACAACGGTCTTCAAATATCATGATGTGTGAGGATCAAATTTCCCAATTAATGGAAATATGTTTTCTTTATGTATTTACTCTATTTGATTTTTTTTTATTATGGTTTATAGTTTTCAACATAAGCTCAGTTATCTTACTGCAACAGTTCACTTAACCATGATCCCTGGGTAAACAAACCAGTACTAGGCTAGGAAAATGTGCATTGTCCAAGTACACTGGCTCTACCATGAATTCAAAGAACAGTTTATATGCATGTGGTACGTTTGTTATTAACGTTTATGATTTGATATCTTTGTGAATAGTGTTCCAGTAAAACTATATATATATGACATCATCAATATGATAGATCTATACCAACCTGTGTATCCTTGTATGCCGATCCAGATTTGCACTGTTAACTCAGTATATATTCTGACAAGTTGGCTTCGTAGCTATTTCTTCTTATCACGATGATTTCAACATTTTTTCAGTAAGTATACCTTTATTTATAGAGATTTTCCACGTTTTCGACTAGATATTTCCGGAATTGTCTGCTGCAGGTTTGTTTATGTAGGAAAGAGTTAAATTATATATCTAAGTCTTACACAGAAATAGACATGTGTCGTCCCTGTATTCCACTTTTATCTCTCAATAACCTTCTTAAT
Source organism: Serripes groenlandicus (assembly GCA_031761405.1). Classification (NCBI taxonomy): domain Eukaryota; kingdom Metazoa; phylum Mollusca; class Bivalvia; order Cardiida; family Cardiidae; genus Serripes; species Serripes groenlandicus. The sequence goes on along the minus strand of JASEVX010000006.1, from coordinate 14,295,854 downwards.
TACTTGTTTTATTGTTCTTACGCCTTTTTCAACATAATTTCAGTTGTATCACGGCGACAGTTTACTTAATCATGAACATTAGTAAATAAACATGTACTGAGCTAGGAAAGGTGCATTGCCAAAGAGCAGTCCAAAATAACTGCGCTATTTGGCATCGAGCCGGGAACGCACGATCTTAGATCAAAACCATGTGATAAAAACACGTACATACCTTGTAAGCTGTCGTAGGTACCAATGTCTGACCTGTAGGAAAGCAGTTAGCAGACAGTGAATACTCGTGAGACTGTGTGGATGCACAGATTTTCCTGAGTGTTCATTGTGCGTGTACGTTTTCTGTTTATGTTTTGATTTCACTGATTCAAATTCACATAGTTGAAACGCTGAGCATTTGTAAATATAAGCATACTTATTACAATTCACTGTTGGCTATCTGTGCAAACAAATTACAGAATATTAAAAGCTGCCGTGTTTGGACTATCTGAATATTTCATGACCAACATCGTGTCAATTTCGTCGTAATTTTCCCATCTTGCAATTGGGAACTCTTTGTAACTGAAACCCATTAAGCATGTCCTTGTAAAAAATTGAGCAGTAATAAAACGTATAATTCATCTGACACATATCGAATTGAGGAATGATAAAACGTATGATTCATTTGACACATATCGAATTGAGCATTAATAATACTAATAATTCATTTGACACATATCGAATTGAGCAGTAATGAAACTTAAAGTACATAACGAATTAAGCAGTAATAAAACTATTAATTCATAACGAATTGAGCAGTAATAACAATAATAATTCATATCGAATGCAACATAACCAAAGTTTCGAAAATTCATGAAAATATAAAAATACTTTTAATCTTACCCGATATTCTCACGGCAGAGATTGCTATATTGACCCAAGACGTCCATAGACACGTTTTCAGTTGCTGAAATATATGTTGGATTTAAATGACTCAATTGTTGATACATGCACAGGAAAATTCATACATCCGATATGCAAATAAGATGCAGTATTTTAGCCAATACAAAATCGATATATTCTGTTCGGTACACTCGAGTTGCCGGACGCGATAAAGCGATCGTGAACAACGGCATTGAAATATCATGATATGTGAGGATTAAAATTCCCAATTACTGGAAATATGTTTTTTTTTATGTATTCACTATATATTTGATTTAATATTTATGTGAATATTGTTCCAGTAAAACTATTTATATGACATCATTAATTTGATAGATCTATACCAATATGTGTATCCTTGTATGCCGATCCAAATTTGCACTGTTAACTCAGTATATATTCTGACCAGTTGGCTTCGTAGCTATTTCTTCTTTGTCACAATGATTTCAACCTTTTTTCAGTAAGTATACCTTCATTTATAGAGATTTTCCATGTTTTTGACTAGATGTTTTCAAAGTTGTCTGCTGCAGGTTTGTTTATGTAAGAAAGAGATAAATGATATATCTAAGTCTTACACAGAAATAGACATTTATCGTCCCTGTATTCCACTTTTATCTCTCTATAACCTTCTTAATTACTTGCTTTATTGTTCTTACACCTTTTTCAACATAATTTCAGTTGTATCACGGCGACAGTTTACTTAATCATGAACATTAGTAAATAAACAAGTAATAGGCTAGTAAATGTGCCTTGCCAAAGAGCAGTCCTCCATAACTGCGCGATCGAGCCGGAGACGCACGGTCTTAAATCAAAACCATGTGATAAAAACACGTACATACCTTGTAAGCTGTCATAGGTACCAATGTCTGACCTGTAAGAAAGCAGTTAGCGGACAGTGAAGACTCTTGTGAGACTGTGTGGATGCACAGACTTGCCTGAGTCTTCATTGTACGCGTACGTTTTCTGTTTATGTTTTGATGTCGCTAATTTAAATTCACATAGTTGAAAAGCTGAGCATTTGTGAAGATCAGCATCATTATTGCAATTCACTTTTGGCTATCTGTGTAAACAAATTACGGAATATAAAAAGCTGCCATGTTTGGACTATCTGAACATTTCATGACCGACATCGCGTCAGTTTCGTCGAAATTTATCCAACTTGTACTTGGGAACTATTTGTGACTTCCCATTTGTTTGTGGGCATGTCCTTGCAACAAAAGTACACGACGACATGCGTAAACACTATAGGTTGTCAGACTAGACTGCACATCTGCTCGATCGTATCAGAATCAAAACAAGTTAATGAATTGAGCAGTAATTAAGCCATCAATTCATTTGACACATATCGAATTGAGCAGTAATAAAACGTATAATTCATTTGACACATATCGAATTGAGCAGTAATAAAACGTATAATCCATTTTACACATATCAAATTGAGCAGTAATAAAACGTATGATCCATTTGACACATATCGAATTGAGCAGTAATAAAACGTATAATCCATTTTACACATATCGAATTGAGCAGTAATAAAACGTATGATCCATTTGACACATATCAAATTGAGCAGTAATAAAACGTATGATCCATTTGACACATATCAAATTGAGCAATAACATAACTAATAATTCATCCAAAGTTTCGAAAATTCATAAAAATTTAAAAATACTTTTAATCTTACCCGATATTCTCACGGCAGAGATTGCTATATTGACTCAAGACGTCCATAGACACGTTTTCAGTTGCTGAAATATATGTCGGATTTAAATGACTCAATTTTTGAAAGATATACATGTACAGGAAAATTCATAGACACGATATGCAAATAAGATGCAGTATTTTAGCCAACACAAAATCGATATAATCTGTTCGGTACACTCGAGTTGCCGGACGCGGAATCTACATCACAAACAAATGTCTATGAGTCGAGCATCAATTACTGGTGGTTTTGTTTAAGCACTTCCCAATTCAACTTGTTCCTTCGATTAGTCAAAGCGGATATGCCTCAATGTTATTTACAAAGCCACCCCTAAATTTCGAGATAAAATAACTGTCCCCTGCTTCAAATGTACCGAAAGTCGTTTGTGTCATGGAAAGTATTAAGAAACAAACAATCACAAACCATTCTCATTTTGCCTTCTTTTTCTTCGCTTTGTAACAATAACAACGGCTATTATAACTGCGAGTACTACCATTAGCAATGTTGTAGCAATTCCAGCTATAATCCATGGTAGAATTATCTGCTCTTTATTTTGTTCTTCATTGATTGCATCTTTCATGAAAATAGATCATTAGACATGTATTTACATTTTACATGACTGTACTTATAACTATGCAATGATTTCGAAGTTTACCCGGAAGCATCTGAAACTGAAAAATTGCCAAAAAAGTGTCGCATATACTTAAGTAAACTGTCGAGTCGTAATGTAGTGAAACCTACACACAAATGACTAAAGTATCTTACTTCTTGTAGATTTAATAGCCAGTTCTATCGTTTGAACCTCAATATCGAAGAATTCAGTATCGGCACATACAGGGAAAGGGTTAATGCCATATTCTCCAAGGGGAGAGAAGGAATTCAGTTAAGTCTGGTCATTCTTGTCCTCAGATGTATTCAAAGCACACAAAGGTTTCATTCTGATAACTTGTTTACTCACATTATGCTGATCAAATATTAAGGAACAATGCAAATAATGTTCCAACAAAATAGGGTAACAAACAAACTCGTCTTTTATCTTATTTTTTGACAAAATATGTTCAAAGTCGTCTGCTGCAGAATTGTCGCATGAGGGAAAGGCAGCAGACGACTTTGAACACATTTGTCATAAAATAGAAAAATCTCTGTAATTGAATGGATAACTTTTGACTAAAAGTGGAAAACATTGAGGCAAACGGAGAAATTGCTCGTTTTGAGCAATTTCTTCTTTTGTCACTATGTTTTCAAAAATTCGTCTGCTGCAGAGACGTCAGAAAGCGTCTATATGAGGGAAATGATTCAATCTAATTGATTCAATCTTAAGTCATGAATAATTAGTGTCGAAACTAGAATGCAAAGACTAAAACCAGTCTAAATGTTTGCCATTCAGTAAGAAATTACACTAGAGTTATACTCCTCAAATGACCCTGAAGTATGACATAGTACAAGAGCTTTGAGTTCCATATGAATAGAACCATAATTTGTCCAAATAATCTTACTAAGATCCATGCTGCAAAAAGTGCTGGTTTATGATTTTATAATATTATATACTTACACAGTAATGAAGCGGTCGTAGCATGCAGGTTTTATAACTATATTCTATTTTGAATTCAATTTAAACTTATTAATTTCATAAACTGTTGTTTCTGTAGCAGGCGGTCGTAGCATACTGAATTTATAACCTTCCTATTTTATAGAATGTATAAATCGATACTTACTAACTAAATAAAACACCGTTGATGTAGCAAGCGGCCGTAACATGCAGTATGACTAACCATATTATGTTATTATTTGTATATCAGTCGATACTTACTTACTACATATAACTTTGCTGTTGTACCAATCGGTCGTATAGTAGCTTCATTTGATACTTCACACTGGATTCCGACCAAATGGAAATCTTTGGATAATCTCAGTCTCCATTCACAAGTCACGTTCTCTGTATTAATGGTACACTCCTTTATTTCAACAACGTCAACGATAGACATTTTAACATACATGGGAAAAGTTCCACCTTCCACATCGCATCGTACAGTAAAATTCTTGTTTTCCTTCACAGCTATGCAGTTTTCATGGCCGTCTATATCCTTAGTGTTGAGGAAAGAAGGAATTTGTGGGGCTACTGTGATAAGGAATCTAAATTATCAGAACATATATGTTGAAAGGGAGCAATGAAAATAGAACCACATCTATAAATGAAAGTACAATTACTGAATTGAGTTGAAATACCCGAAACAACCAGAACAAACTTGTCTTTAGCAGTAACCCAGGAGAGTGTCTTAATTTGGCTGCTGAACACAGGTGGCTGCTTAATACAAGTCAAATAAAGAATAAATGTTTTTTCTGGTTAATCATCAAGTGGACGCTTAATACATGTTGGCTGTTTAAAAGAGGTGACCGCTAACACAAGACTACTCGAACAGAAATTACGACACTTGTTGTTGTGTTACGTCTCTACAGAGGCGCGTTAACTATTCTAGATGTGGTTTTCTTTTTCTTTTCTACAAAAGCAATTGGACCCGTTTGCTTTTAATTAAGTAGTTACCATTTCCCACATAAAGCTGCTTTCCGACGCCTCTGTAGCAGACGACATGAAAACATTAATCCATAAGCATGGATGCGCAGGCAGGTCTTTTTCCACACATGTAAAAAATACATTATGGTTGGTTTTACTGAAGCACCGCTCATTTAAATCTTACCCAGTATGACAAGTCTAACATAATTTGTGATCCTATTATCGTGTGTCCTGTTTGTACACTGAAGTGTGTAGTTCCCATTCATCTCGTCGGTAAAGTTGCGTATCCGGTACGCATATACAGAGTTATAATCACTGTACTCCTCCTCAAACCGTGTCACGTCAACGGCGCACCCGATTGCGTCATCACAGTCCGTCGAATTCTTCCGCCTAAATGGAACAGAATATAACTGAATAACATTGAACAGTTCAACCAAGTTAGTAAGGACAATACAAATTGCATATTTATCCAATGTTTCTACTGTAATTTGTATAAAACTTATATTTTCATTAATGACAAATATATGTTTTCTGTAAACTACAGTATGTCCACACGCTGGCTTTAATGTTTAGAAGCAGTACATATATGTAAGGTATTGTTTGGAATGTTGTATTGCCTATGTTAATATGTACATTGTTATATACTCTATACTCATTGGCATATTGTCCACTGTATTTCTAAAAAAACTTGTGAACTTGTATATATACTTTCATAACAAAAATTGAACATTTAAAAAAAAAAAAAAAAAAAAAAAACAATAATAATTAATCAACGCAAACACAATCACACAATCTCGCTCTACCTGCACACGCATGAACATACACATGTAACTACGTATGACTATACGTATACTAAACCGCCACAATCGTGTATTAGTAGAGCGACCACCTTGTGTGCGGGAGTTCGGGGGTTCGATCCCTGGCCGGGTCATACCAAATACTTTAAAAATGGTAGTAATGGCTACTCTCCTTGGCGTTCAGGGTTGCGGGGTTAGCGTTACGACTGACCGGCTGGTGTCAGAATAAATGGACCAGTAGTACTTACAACTTACATAGGAACCGCCGTGATATAACTGAAATTGTTGAAAGCGGCGTAAAACACCTACCTTAAATGCCTGACGTAATAACCATGCCTAAAGATACTGTCGGGAGCGTAGTACTCCAAAACAACTTCATCGGCGTTTTGAATCATCTTGGGTTGTCTGTATAGTAATCCACAGTTGGTAGGAGCTAAAGAGTTAGATTTATGATTATCGTAGTGTCCTATTTTTGACACGTCTGGGACGAGATTAGAACGGATCGGGTTTTTGTGTGGAAATATAGGTAACTCCCCTATCCCATAACAATAAATCCGCAGCAGACGATTTTGAAAATATGTATTCAAAGATATCAAATACCCATCTGTCCTGACACCAGCGAGTCTTATTTGCAATGCTAACCAAACATTCATGAGCGCTAACCCATTACTACCAGAAACCGAAGAGAACATATAAAGCCATAACGATGTCGTATATTTTCTAAATAGAGCAGTGTCGCGGTAGTTCAGTCGGTAGTGACTCAGGCTATCAAATCCAGGGTTTGTGAGTTTGAACCTTTGTTCGGCCAACTTTCTTTCCGACATTCGACAAGAGTTATTGTGACAAACGTCTTTCGTCTTCAAACAATTGGCTTATAGTCTATGTAGAAAAGGCAGTCAGCGGCTTGGAAAGCCTGTTGACTTGTTTTGTGTGTGTGATCAGGAAAGATCCAAATCAGCTTACGCCTCCGCGCAATCCGAACAAAGATCTTCCCGGTTCTTAATTTATCCAACATATAAATTATGAATTGATCTAGCGTATCTTTGTTCAACTACATGCAGTACAATATGTTAGTTGTGACAACTAAATGAAACTACGCATAGGATTACGTGCAGTGTGTAAGTTGTGACAAATAAAAGAAGCTACGCCTACACCTACGTGCAATGTATAAGTTGTATAAAAGGAACTACGCATACAACTACATGCAATGTGTAAGTTGTCACACATAAAAGGAACGACGGATACACCTACGTGCAATGTATAATATGTCACAAATAAAGGAACTGCGCATATACCTACGTGCAATGTCTAACTAATTGCCGCTACAACATAACCCTTAGTGATGTTAAAACGTGTGTCTGTCATACTATGTTTGGCCCGGCTCCTCTATTCAAATTGTCTAAATATCGAATTATGTGACCAAAAACATATGCAACATTTCAATTGCCAGTGTGTATTTTTCTCAAAAATACTAAATATTTTCATCTATATATATTTTGATATTCATGTTAGGTTTTTTTTTATATGGCACAACACATACCATCAAGTACCGCTAGTTTAAACCACGAACTTTGACATCCCCAAGCAGAATTTGTGTATACCGCTGAATATTCCATTCGTCCATCTCTTTTGATGCACCCGAGATCCAACGTAAACGAGGAATTGTAAGCTATCATATTGTAACGTGTAGAATTGGTGACTTCATATTCGTGTTTGCCATAAGAGTATTTCCACTTAACAGCTCCCTCACTAACGTCAGTCTGGTCCTTAGGAATGAAGGTAAGTAACACTCGTTTTCCTTCAATGGCAGGCTCTGCCACTGAAACTGTACCACAATCATTTGTGTATACTGTCCAAACAAAAGAAGTACACTGATTATAAATTGTAGTAAAAATAGAAATTCACAAATAATAATCGTAAACACAATAAAGAATAAGTATTATAGATCGAAGAAGCAATAGAAATATACAAATTATTTATCGTAGACAAATAGAAATACATGTATTATGATTCAAATTGTTGTCTATGTTTAATTCCTAAATATATCTATATTACTACTTCCTTTCTCCATATTGTATGTCATATTCCTTTCAGATACTTTATTGATTAATCTTTCTTATTGTTCCTAATTAACCTTTCTCAATATGTCAGTTTGCATCTCAGGAAATAGTAAATTACCTATGTTTTATTTTACAATCAATGCCAATTATCACCTTTAGGAATAAAACATGTAATCGGCCTTTGATGTCAAAGAGAGTGAGTTTACATCCTTGCCCAAAGACTGTTGACCATTAATATATAACAAGTACACTCAAATGTCAGTTGTTCCAATATATACGTCTAATTGCTGTCAGGTTACAATACGGAGAACCTGCTTGTTAACTTTTGGACTATCGAAGTTTTTTTTTTTTTAAATATTTTGAATTACCAAAGTATCTTTAACTAACTTGAATACAATTGACTTTTTAATGTTTGTCTAACAATTGTTATCTTTATTATTGGGAATCCAATATTTATAAAATAGGACAACTCTGAGGGAGAAATAAATCTGTTAAAGCTTACTTTGTGTGTTGCGCAATCAATCACATATCTTTGCAGCATACAACATGGATTATAAATCGTGGACACATATAGAAATATTAGATTATAAATCGTCGACATAGAGAAAAATACATGAATTTTAAATCTTCGACACAGAAAGAAATACAAAGATTTTTTTTTTTTTGTAATGTAAACCTTACATATTTTCTAGTTACATACACAAAATGTGTGTACATATTTTAACAAAGTCATGAAGGAGCTATAATCATTACTTCGATTTAACACATACATATACGAGGATGAACAAAACACAGATATTTACATATGTAAACTACATATTTCATCAATTTATATGGTAAAATATTCAATTATGGTCAATGTCAGATTAGTTTCTATGAATAAAAGTCAACCGTAGAATATATGCTTCTCGTATGTATTTAGCCAAATTCATCAATGTTTTCTTGTTATCTCACTTTTTAAAAGTTCAACAAATATAAGCGTAAGCCAGACAGATTAAAACAAAATGAATCGTCTTTTATATCATTTTTATTGTAAAAGATACACAGTGGCTAGTTATACTCAACATATTGACCTGCATATCGTCCGGACTCTACCTTTAAATGGCGCGATGCAAGTCTTAACTTTGCCGGATGTACTAATATGTTACTAGGTAACACCTCAATATGTTTTTCTATTTCAAATGTATCTTAAAAATAGAAATTATGAATTATAAATAGTAGACACAGATAGAAACGCATGTATTATAAATCGTAGACTCAGATAGAAATACAAAGATTATAAATCGAGACTCAGATATAAATACATAGATTATAAATCGTAGACTCAGAAAGGAATAGAAAAAATAGAAACACAAGGATTATAAATCAGACCGCTATATAAAACTCCTTTAACCATTTTACACGTGCAAAACCATTTGTTTCATCTGCAGTAGATAACATTGTAGGAAAATTATTACTTGCTCAATATTTATAGTCATTTTTCTTGATGTTTGTATAGATGTTTTCGAAGTCATCTATAGCGGATTTTTTTAATAAAGGGTGTGAGTGTAGCATAGTATGCTGTGTCAAATTCGCTGTTAGCTCTTTAGCACATGCAGACGCCTTTAGACGCATCTGCAGCGGACGAATTTTGGAAGCATCTTGGCAAAAGTAGAAATTGGCAATAATGAGTAATTTCTTCTTTTGCCATAATGTGTTCAACTATATTCGATAATCGATTTAAAGACATTGTCCATGTATTTGCCAAACTGGTTTAAAAGTCGTCTGTTGCAGAATGATTGTACACATGTATGTGGGAAAGGGTTGAGACTGCAAAAGTTAAGATTCTTTACACCCATAACCACATTTAAGTTTCACCATTGTGATCGACCAGATTTCGGGTCATTGTGGATACCACCAACAACTGTCTGCAATTTGTATGGTGCAGCTTTTCCTTTTAACCATTTCCCTAACGGAGACGCATTTGCAGTAAACGACTTTTTAGAACAATGTGGCCTATTTTTCAGACTTCAAATGGTTATAACTTCTCTCAATCTGTTAAAAAAAAATAATTTCCTTGTCTTTAATTTTATTTTACCAGTTATTCTTACCCTTTACACCATTACAGTGTCCGGTCATTATTCCCATAATATAAATTATAATCCTGGACCACATGCTTATTAAATTAATACTTTTAACATTTATAAATTATGGCCACCAATTAGCAAGTCTGTCGATACGCTAAATAAACTGAAACTCGACTATATAATATGATCACCAATCAGGAAGTGTTAATATATAAACAGGAAGGACTTGCATATAACAACGCATATATGCAACCGGAAAACAGTCTAGTGTGTATTGAATACAAAAATGAAGACGTGTTTCCCAGTTTCATAGATGCATTGTCAAACAATCTTCAAGTCCTTCTTGTTTATATATTGACATCTATACAAGGAAATTAAATCTAACAAAAGTAGATTTGGACTCCCCGCTGATATTGGTTGTGTAAACTATCATGTAATAAGCTATCGTTTTTGTTTTTATATCACTCTGCACTTTGAAATCTAAAGATTTCGTGCATGAAAATAAAACGGTCCTGTTAAACAGAAGCTCATGTTGAAGTAAACTTTATAACACTATGAAGTAAAAATCATTTGAACGCTTGATACAATTTTGACTATTTTCAAAGAAAAATCATTTTTTAAAATAAGGCCTATTTTGCATTCAACACGTCCAGATACATTATATAAAAGACAGAAATAAAGTTAACCAAATTGACGATTTGGCGAATTGACGAAATTGATGAAGCAGCAACAGTTCCTCACTCGTTAATTCGTTGCTCGTCAAGCTAATTTCACAGCATGTCGTCACTCGTTAATTCGTTGCTTGTCAACCAAATTCTAAACGAATTTGAAGTTCGTCACTCGTTAATTCGTTGCTCGTCAGCTAATATCACAGCATGTCGTCACTCGTCAATTCGTCGCTCGTCAACCAAATTCTAAACGAATTTGAAGTTAGTCACTCGTCAATTCGTTGCTCGTTAAGCTAATTTCACAGCATGTCGTCACTCGTCAATTCGTCGCTCGTCAACCAAATTCTAAACGAATTTGAAGTTCGTCACTCGTCAAAACGTCACTCGTCAATACGTCACTTCACGGACGTCTTTTAAATTATTTACTTGTAGATTCGTCTCCATTGTATGGTAAGAAAAAAGTAAGATCGACATTTGTCTCCTACAAAGGGATTCAAAAAATATCTCGGAGAGTGTTATTCAATCCTGCAAATCTGACCATGATGTTACCGCCGGGCAATTCATTGATTCTGTCTAGCTGGTTAAGGCCAGAGAAGGTAAGTCGTACGTACGAAAAGACTATATTTGAGCTCTGCGAAAACCGACCGTCATATATTTGCGACCAATGTAGAATCAGATGAACAAGCGGATTCGTGTAGTCTAATCTGGAACTGTACTGTTCGCCAATTCGCCATACAATGTTTCAAAAAGCTTCTGTAAAGTATTATCCATTTGGATTCTTAGCATAAATACGGTATTTTCCACACGTGTAATCACACAGTTACGTCTGGTTAAGAGTAACGTCAAGCGATTTGGGGTCTTACTGCATCTCTGTCACGGGTTCACGTAAATGATAATGGTATTGAAATCCCTTTTGTGAGAAGTTACACCTGGTTCTGTATTACATACAAGCGCACAGTGAAGACTCTTGTGAGACTGTGCATACTGCATATACTCATCTGAGTATTTACTGTTCGCAGACATGATGAGACCACAAATCGCAAGACGTGGCTCATATATAACAGTTTGGTCATTAATCTCTCGGTTAAACTCCGGGGGAGGGGGTGGAAGGGGAGGGAGGTGATTTAAGACTGGGCGTCTCGGGTTCGATCGAGGAAGTCAGGTTAGCGTGTATTTATACATCACAATTTCTTTTTAATTACAGAATCGACAAACTATGTGAGAAGGGAGAATAATCATCCACTTCAAGTTAAATATGAAACACCCACGATTAAGGATGACACGACAAAAGACTGTCAAGAAAAGTTGACGAGCCTTGTAACCCATTACAGTACAAATCTGGCCCTGTTACGATCAGAGTATTCCCTATGGTGAAAATGGATACAAAGGTAACATGTCATGTTTCATCAACAGTTAGTGTACTTGTAATCCAATTTAATTTAAACAGACACATTTGAGTCAAGTCTGGATCCTTTGTCGTCATGGTCATTGTGTTAGGTACTGTTGTGAATACGTAGACAGGGGTTCCATACGCATCGAAATAAAGTTTAATCGTAATGGAAGAAATACATAACAGATATTCTAAATACACTACGCTTTCATGGTCCGTTAATAGTTACACATGCAGACACATTCCGACGCCTATGAAGACTTTTGAAGTTAATGTTGCAAAGGGAGAAATTGCTCATAACGAGCGGCTTTTCCTTTTGCCAATCATTTCAACTATTTTCTATAATTATACATTCATTTATAGGTAATGCTATTCTTTTGCCTAAATGTGTTCAAAGTCGTCTGCTGCAGATATGTTGTATGTGGGAAATGGTAACAACTGACTTTTGTGAACATTGTAGATCCAAATCAGCATATATGCATCCGCACAGTCTGGCCAAGATCTACAATATTTTTAAGAACACTTAACCAACTTGTAAGAAGCTTCTGTCAGCATTTGTAGATTCAGATAAGACGGAACAGAAGTACATGCTAATCTGAACCTTTTCCTTTCAGTAATGCCAACAAGTCCATATTGCCCATGGAAGGGCTCATATAAACAGACCAGGCCATACAAAATCCATCTTCGCCACTCAATGGTGATGTGTCCATTATTTTACCAAAATGTTAATAATGTGATTGCTAATGTATGTAACGAAGATGAACGAAACATGGCTTCTCTCTTCGCCTTCAACATGGGTCGTTTTTTGTATGGGGCACCAATAAGGCATCTTTATCGAACTATCAGAGAAAGGATTAAGTGTAACTCTTCTGAGTTGCTGCACAATTATGGAAATACGTTTAATAAGAGCTCCTAAATCACTGATTGATTGATTGATGGATGGATTGGTGTTTTACGGCGCTTTCAACAATCTTTCATTTCTATATCGGCGTTTCCTGGGTAAGTTACCCGTATTACTGATCCATTTATCCTGTCATAAGCCAGTCAGTCGTAATGCTTACCCCACAATCCTGAGCGCCAAGGAGGGCAGCCATTACTTCCATTTAAAGTATTTGGTAGTGTAACCTTCTGGTCTTTGGCCATATGGTGTAATGTTCTATGGAAGGTCGAGGGGTGGGATTGGTCAAGAACTTGGTTTTCGATATTGATTTCAACAACTCTAGATCTCATTTCATATATATATGTCATAAGCTCACGATGTTCATTCTGAAATAACATACATATGACTATCTTAGTTTACACATTACCTATTACACATATACATGGATGTAACAACCATAGTTGAATAAGTGAACGTACAAATATAGACAACATAAATTGACACTAAAACTTACTCATCAACGGGTTAGTGTTATGGTATTAATGATTCGAAAGTTACAAGGGCGCGAACATCGATTACAATACACAAAGTCCGTTTACAAACCAAAAGGGTTAAATTAAAATATGCCAAATCGAACGATAGAAACATAAGGAAAGCAAATCTAGATAGATAGAGTAAATCCTAACCTTATTCGATATATAATTTCAATGCAATCTTCAAATAATCAATTTGACAGTGTTCAGCTGTTCATTTTCTGACAAGTATTCACATGACTCTAAACCCGGCAAAAGATAAATATAGAAACTCTAAAAACATCATCTGGTCACAGTATGAACCGGCCGGTGATCGAATCCGCGACGTCTCGCATTCGAGGCAGACGGTCTACCTAAGACTCGTCGAGGAGATCAAAATCATCATTAAATCAAGAAAAATGTTTTACATACACACATATATGCATGTTCAGATTAATCTTTTATTTGTCTACATTATTCGTAAAGGTCATGCAAAGTCGCATATTGTAGCAGCGTCAGCAAATGACGTTTTATTTCGCGTATAGTAGGATAAGCGTGAATGTTGGCATTTCTTTGCATAAAGACTCATAAATTCGCTCAAAGACATATCTTTGAATAAGTTCTAGTGCGGAGAATTCTCCCTTTTCAAAAATGTTTTAAAAAGTTATGTGTTACATATATATGCTGTCGAAAGTCATTTATATCAGGTAAAGACATTTATATCAGGTAAAGATTTAACCCTCATCCAGCTGAGTTAATCATCCGTGAGTTCAGATATGTTCTCGCCCTACGATTTATTGATTGATTTGGGTTTAACGCCGTTTTCAACCATTTTGCAGTCATATCAAGACGGCCAGTTCATCTATTCATGCGTTTTCTGGCTTTCCCACATAATACTTTCCAGGCAACTGGCTGGTGGGAAACGAATGACGCGAGTCACAGAGACTTTTTTCAAACGTCGGAAAGAATTTAGGATGAGCTGGAATTCTAACTCACAACTCCTATATTGACAGCTCGCGTCGCTACCGATTGACCCACCGGGGATGGGCTCTCGTCCATTGATCTACTAATTAAATAGCAGGCGAAATAGAGCAAACAATGACTGGACGTTTATGTATAGACATATCTTGGTCTTCCCTGTTGGTTAATGTGGTTTTAAATCGAACATTGCAGGAAAGGAACAATCACAAGAAATGAACAACCACAGGATACAATACGTATCTTGCAGGATGCACTTATTTCCGATGATTAAGCTCATTGATATTATATAGGCGTATGGTAGGAAGACTCTCCTCCATATTATTTCAGTCCTTAGCTTTTGAGAAAGCACACCAAATGCTTCGGAGTTCTGATACTGATTTAAAAACATGAATTATGCCCCTGATCTAGTGCTCTGATAGTGTGTAAGTGCTTCTAGATCTGATATGTTTGTTTAAAAAAAAAAAGATATACTGCCATGTTTCACGTCTGCAACACTTCACACCATGGAGAGACATAACTACTATCACTGTCAAGTCTTTGGTATGACCGACCGTGGATTAAACATTGGTCACTGTTCTAACCAAACTGCACGAAGTGGCATGGCAGGCTGATACCCATTCTACATTGTTCATAGCCCTCGACCCCCTCCCAACACCCCCTTCAGCCTTCAGTTTTCATTGCATATTTGAAAAGGATTGTTTCAATTTTTCTGACGAAGTGTACGCATTGGCGTACGTGCGTATGCCTGGATACGCGCCTTAGTCTTAGTAAAACACATCAGAAAAGATTCAAGACACCATCGACCCACCATTGTTGCAATGCACTGTTAGATGCATTCATCAGTTTAATTCTCCACTCAAGGTTCGGGTTTTTAACCAATTTAAACGTGCACAAGAAGGTAGACGCATATGCAGCAGACGACTTTGATGAACATTGTGGAAAAATGAGAAATTGCTCATAATCTGATTTTATTTCAATAACAATACTTTAATTTACAAAGATTTTCCATATTTGTGGGCTAAATATTTTCAAAAATAACAACAAGAGGTACCATGAGGGAAATATAATTTTAAATACTTGAATCTCAAATATGTAAGGACTGTGCTATGATTGATATAGCACAGTGGACTCGCGATAACTCAAACATGGAGATAATCGATTGTATCCTTTTACTCAAATCATTTCCTGGAATGCATCTTGTTTTTATTAAACACATGAACAATCAGAACTGCTGTTGTGGTTTCTTTTTATATGATTTTCCGTGGCATGCTTTTCGTAATACGCAGTAAAAAGAAAATACTAAGCTGAAAATACATAAATGAATTAAGCATAAAAACAACGATCTCGCGAACACTTCGATAACTCGAAGTAATTCATTGGTTCCACCGAGTTCGAGGTATTGCGATTCCACTATATGTAATGTGTTACAACATGAAAAAAGCAATAAGAAAAAATATCTAAGCAACACTTCGCTAAATCATTCCTCACTGCCCACGTATACATAACATTGAGCACGTCGATGCATGCTATAATGTAGATCTATATCTGTGTTTCCATAACTTCAATTTCCTGTCAAATCTGTGTACAGTAGGTCTTTCAAAGGGAAGAAACTCGGTGAAACTCATTTTATGAATAAGACGGTATAATTACCTAAAACACAATATATGAATACTTATAGAGTTTTTTTCATGTAAAGAATTAATCTGACAATTTTCGGAAAAGAGACGTGCTTTTGTTGTTTTGTCTGGCCTGACATTTTATCATCTCACTATTGATTCATTTTACTTTCTTTTACCGCAACGGTAAAGTAGTAGTAAATGTCGTGGATTCGATCCCCGGTCGGGTCATACTAAATGGAAGTAATGGCTTTCCCTCCTTGACGTTCAGGGATGTCAGGTTAACATTACAAAACGCCATCTTTATAACTGACAAATTGTTGAAAGCGGCGTACAATACCACACAAATATTTTTCAGTTTGATTATACCAAAGACTTTAGAAATGGTAGAAATGGATTTCCCTCCTTGACTCTCAGGGTTGTGGGGCTAGCTAGCATTTCGACTGACTCGCTGGTGTCAGGTTACATAGACCAGAGGTGCTGGTACCTTTGTGTCTTCTGGGTTTTTCATTTCGAGAAGGGGTTTCTACTTCTGTTGTATATTTTCAGATAAACAGGGAGCCCAACCAGAGCGCTATGCACATCCTTGACCCCTGGCCATGTCGATATAGACATACCGAGTTTGGAGAATTGAAGAAAGTCGGTGAATTAGACGTGGAGATGTGTTCAAGTGTCTGGATAAGAACCAGCAATGACTTGCTAGCACAGTCGATCACCTAAGCTTATACATCGTAGATTACTGTGTTTTGATCTAATATATTTCTATTTTATTTATCGTGACCATTACATTTGTATATTTTTTATAAGTATTTATGAAGAAAGAAAGAAAGAAACTATTTTGGAAAAATATACTTTTCGTTAAAAACAAAAGTCGGGTTGTGTTTTTATTTGCTTCCCTTGCGGATGCCTACAGCTTATGTGCTTATACTTGCTTGATATTGGTTGACATTTATACAAGAATTATTATTGAAGCGTATTGCAAACTTACATACCCCCAAATAACATAAATAGTTTTTTACAAATGAAACTGAACCTGTGAACAGGTATAAGTTTGAATGTCTGTACAGTGTAGATCCAGACTACATATTGTACTAAAAGTTATTTAAAGATTATTTTGAGAGTTACCCTAGCTCCTCTTCCCATTTTGTTATGACCGTCTCTGTAGTGTAATGGTTAGAGCGTTCGCATTAGTAACGGGATACTAGAGTTTGAACCCCGATAGATTCCTACCAAAGACTATATGAAAATGGTAGCAATGGCTTCCCCCTTAAGGGATGCTGTGATAGCATAGAATGTAAAATAATACCGGTAATAATGGTACTTTTACAGAGGAAACGCCTTGAAATAACAGAAATACTGTTTAAAGTGACGTAAAACACCATTCAAACAAATCCAGGGATGAAAGTTTCATGAATCGCACTATTAGATTCATAGATGGAAAAATAGTACTAACGTAGCATATGTACGAACACACAAAAAGTAACTTCGTTAGTAATGGTCAAGTGAAAGCAATTTCATTTTCCATAGGGGAACATTATTGCGTTTTGGGCTTTGGATCTTTCCCAGCAAACCAATTAACCCAGACACCTATAGTCAATTTAAGCTCATTCTTAAAAATACTGAAAAAACGCAAATAACTTGACCCTCCTTTTTCTTTTTTTTAGCTATGACGTCAAATCGAAAGTCACACAAGTTGACATAGTCTTCTAACAAGCCTGCGTAGGTGCTATGCGAACAATGTAGATCTTGATCATACTGGGAAAATACACAGGCTTAAATAGATTGTTAATGTTCACAATAAGAACCTAATTATACTTAATACTCATCCAATACAGATACATATGCCAATACTGTCTCAAAAGATCATAGATTTCGATTTTATTATGAAACTTTTCATTTTCAATTGAATTCATACAACGAAGTTACTGTTGTTTGTATGGTGTTTTAGCAACACTATGTGAATCACATCATGGCGTGTCTTTGTTATAAATGACCATGACTGCTTGCGTGTTTTGTCTTGAAACCAGCGCCTCAATCACGACGTTGTCCAACAAGCCTAAGTGCAAAGGAGATAAGCCATGTGTACACCTCTACCTCACCGAAGTATTTGGTCAAAGAAGCCTGGTAAACGTTCGATGCGGGCTGTATCGAATCTTAGCATTACACGATCGCCCGGTCTTACTTAGATACAGAAACAGTTGCCTGTAGATGTAAATATATTGATTTGCATACATAACGTTTGTTACGTCCATTACGACAATTTCGGTTGAGATTTTTGTTTCCGTATATATCCGAACGGACCCGATCGTAATTTCTTCAGTCTTTGACTAATCAAATTACTTCCCTGACGTTTCTGCAGAATGACAGATATGGCGTCATTGACGTTAACTACATGACGTCGTTTCCTAGCAGTTCAAACAATACGTTTGCAAGATTATACACGATTTTAAAAGCGCTTCAAAAATGCATTCAATCAGTAAGTAACAAGCTTATTTATTTTATTTTTTGATAAATACGTTACGCTAAATGTATCCACGAACGAGTGATCACATTTCCTACGGGTTTAAAAAGAGCATAACATGAGAAAAATACTAAACCATTGGCAGGAAGGTAATGACAAATGGGTGGGGTAGTTATTAAAGTTACCAATCTAAATGTTTTAATTAGTTAATTAAAAAACATTTCTTTCTTGAATTTGGTGTAGTTCGTTTGAAAAAAAATTGAAATGAATAAAGGCAACAAGTTGCTCGTCTCCGCAAGCCAATGGTGATTTGTTCATTACTTTTTCATGAGTATAGGAATGTTTATAAAATATAGCCAGTAGTATTTGCTTACGTTGCCTAGCGAAGATGCACGATGCTAACCTACTGCTCCATTTTACATATTGAAGTGTCACTCACCCGTAGCTAACACTATAACCTGCATTATATTATCATTTGCTTGGTCTTAAAGAGTCTTGTCTGTCTCAGTCATCAGTCTAAGTAACACACGTCTGTACTGCTTAGCTGCCTTGGTCCAAGTGGGCCATGTAAAAGTCACATGGTTGGCTGGTTCCTCTAAACTGGGAACCAGAGTTTTCTGGACATAAACAACTGACCAAAAGGAATGGTCTAAAACACAAAGGACAAAGTAGACTTTCACTACACTCCCCCCGGTTTTATCATTAGACCCAACCCGGGAGAATGCCTCTCAGCCCTACATTGCAGCATCACCAAACCAGGTTGTTGTACCATTTCGATGACTTGTGTTGTACCATGCCCTCTTAGCAGTTGCACCATTTTTGCTGCATAGCATCCCTGTCTTCGTGAAAATGCTATGAAGCACACCAATGACTTCCTAAAAAAAAACCAAGCCCATGTTTTAAGCCAGATAATTTGTATCTTACTCGCATCATGGTTCTTGGTCTATTTAATTTACCATACGGGTTGATTATCTGGCATATCAAGCGAAATGGTCAGTTTGTAACCGGCTAGTCATTTTTGTACTTAATATGCCCTCTTTTCTGTAGGCTATACCGTCATCTCTGTACTTCTGTGTCAGAAGGTCTATATTGGTCGCCCCGGATGTTCAGTTTCCTTCTTATTGGATTTGTGATGTAAAGTACATTCTCAGTCAATACTTCGCCAGATCTCGACTTCGACATGAGTTTCTTTCAAACACCATTCCGGGCCCTGGAACAATGTTGCGCCTCATGTCTAACAATCTGACGGTTACAGCATTCTTGAAATACTAAAACAAACATCCAAAGCAGACTCAATCTGTTTATCTGGCACACACTCAACGATCTTGTAGATGACAGTACTGCCTCTTCGATGCAATCAACCCCATTCATGATTCTAAACTCCTTTTTGTGTGACGGTTGATCTGTTTTGAAACAATTACCAGTCTCCCATCCATAAGGCGAGATTCCCGCATGAGCCAGTGTCATATCCTACCCCACTGACCCCAGGTGGAATCCCTAAGATGGCCTCCGGATATTGTTTCAACTTAAACCACTCCTCTCCTTGGGCTAACATGATATTCCCTGAATTCAAACAGGTACTCAGATGTTTTTCCCCGAACTCTCACGGGTACTACAATTCTACTGAAAGACTCTCTTGCCAATGTTATCTTATCCTGGCTCTGGACTATACCTCCTTTGTAACGTGCCCATGGTTACCCACATCTCAGTGGGAAATGATCGACATTGGTCTTAATTCCAAATCCCAGGACACTCAGTGCGCCCCAACCTCTGGGGCGTAGAGACATCCTGTAATCCGTCTAGCGGTTTTGAGTGCTCCCCACGCCGGCTCGTCGTTTTGTCCCCCAGCGTGGACACCCCAGGGCATCTTGGGTCTTTCTCAGCTACCCGTCGGCTCGTCGTTTTGTCCCCCAACGGGCATTGCCGATCCAAAACCAAGCCTCCCTTGGACGACCTTGCCTTAGGAGCTGCCAATGGAATCGCATCATCCACTTCTCGCGAAAAAGTGGCCCACTGAATCTCTACTCGCTTATAATAGGTATAGCCACCACACGGTAATCATCAATCTTTACATGTCTGGAATAATGCGAGCATATCTCTGCCATAGGCTTCCTTGATAATGCGTCGGCGTTCCCATGCACTTTTTCAGGTCAGTATCTAAGAATCATTTTGTACTGTGATAATTCTTCCAGCCATCTTACTTACTGCACCGTGGTTCTTCATAGTCAGGATAAACATTACCTCAATCCATTCCCAGGTCAGTATCTCCTAGAACTGTGTATTCTGCCACCGGCTCGTCTTGTTGTCCCCCAGTGAACAGAGACCAGTTACCAGAGTTACTTCCCTTCTACCTCCTCTTAGGGTTCTGCTTTCCCAGGTCCGTATCCCCTAGAACTGTGTCTTCTGCCACCGGCTCGTCTTGTTGTCCCCCAGTGAACAGAGACCAGTTACCAGAGTTACTTCCCTTCTACCTCCTCTTAGGGTTCTGCTTTCCCAGGTCCGTATCCCCTAGAACTGTGTCTTCTGCCACCGGCTCGTCTTGTTGTCCCCCAGTGAACAGAGACCAGTTACCAGAGTTACTTCCCTTCTACCTCCTCTTAGGGTTCTGCTTTCCCAGGTCCGTATCCCCTAGAACTGTGTCTTCTGCCACCGGCTCGTCTTTTTTCCCAGCGGCAATGAACAGTCCCCTGCTATTGAGGCATGCTTGAATCGTTTTCAGTGTCATAATTTATTGTTGTACCAGTACGGTAAAATCCCTCAGATTTCTTTCCTGTCAGTTTACAAGTGGTTAATAGTCATAGTCATCCCGTCTTTTTATAACGGGTCCCCATGACCACCAATCCACGAGTTAATGGTAGATGCGTTGTATCATCACTGTAAAATCTCTCGGAATTCTTTCCCGTCAGTTAACAAGTGGTTAATAGTCATAGTCATCCCGTCTTATTATAACGGGTCCCCATGACCACCAATCCACGAGTTAATGGTAGATACGTTGAGCCCTTGTCACACTGCACTTGGAAAATGAAGACTGGAACAGTTGGCATTGATCATTTCAACTTCTTTTGATTACCATCATTATTTCATTTGCTTTGGCAATATCCAGTGCATCCGTAGCTGTAATATCCATGCAAGCGTCATGATACTATTCGGCACAGTAATCGCATTGTATCATGAAACGTCCTTGTCATGGGCTTCTTACAGTGGCACTGAATTACCTTAACTATTAAGGATATCTCTTAAACCTAAAATAATGACAGCAACTATGTTTGTCAGGACAGTTCAATAGAATGGAAATAGTTGTCTCATTTAGTTAACTCCTACCCCCCTCTTTCTCTTCTTGAGCTTGCATTAGGCCTCTTAATTTGTGAACAAAGAAATACCCTCAGTCTCGTGCATTTAAACGGCCTGGGCATTCTTAAACACTGCCTATTGATGCCCATTGCAATAACACAGGCGTTGTTTGTAATACGCTCGCTATGTACACATGCAAACCAAGCACTGTTAAGGATGAATAACACATTTTCGGTGGCTAAAATACAATTCCAAACAAGTTTCCAAAATCATAATAATAAATAAATGCTAAAAGCTGCCTGACTATTGGTTACAGGGACCAATTAACTTTGAAAAGCTCCATTGCAATTATTATCCATTAAATTAGCCACCAGGGTTTAATGCAGAACTTCTTTTTCCATGCTGTTTTCAAAATGGTCACCCCTCTCTCCTTCCCCAAATTTTTTGGAAAACAACAAAATGGAACAAACTTACATGGGTTCTGCTTCACTTCTGACACCATTGAAGTGTCACTCACCCGTAGCTAACACTATAACCTGCATTATATTATCATTTGCTTGGTCTTAAAGAGTCTTGTCTGTCTCAGTCATCAGTCTAAGTAACACACGTCTGTACTGCTTAGCTGCCTTGGTCCAAGTGGGCCATGTAAAAGTCACATGGTTGGCTGGTTCCTCTAAACTGGGAACCAGAGTTTTCTGGACATAAACAACTGACCAAAAGGAATGGTCTAAAACACAAAGGACAAAGTAGACTTTCACTACAATATTATCATTTCTAGATTTTAAATTATTTACTTTTAGATTCGTTTCCATGTTTATGGAGGTTTATAGACAGCACCAGGAGTAAGAGCGACATTTGTCTCCAACAAAGGGATTCCAAACACACCTCGGAGAGTGTTATTCAATCCTGTAAATCAGACCATGATGTTACCGCCGGGCAATCCATTGATTCTGTGAGTTGGCTGTCTAAGCTGGTTAATGCCAGAGTCGGTAAGTCGTACGAAAAGACTATATTTGAGCGGGGCTCTGCGTAAACCAACCGTAAGGTAATTCCGACCAATGTAGATCCAGATGAATCAGCGGATCCATGCAGTCTGATCCGGATCTGCACTGTTCGTTAATTCGCCATGGAAAGTATTGAGAAGCTTCCGTAAAGTAGCATCCATTTGGATCCGTAGCATGGATACGCAGACAGGTCTTTTCCACACGTGTTATTATACATTTAAGTCTGGTTTGAGTTGCGTCAAGCGATTAAGGGTCTTACTACATCTTCAAATGGGATCACATGAAGGGTTATGGTATCAACACCTTTTGGATCACACTTCTTGTTTTTTTGTTAGAAATTTACATCTGGTTCTATATTACATACAAGCGAATAGTGAAGACTCTGGTGAGACTGTACATACATGTATGCGTATACTCATCTGAGTTTTTACTGTTTGCAGACATAATGAGACCACAAATCGCAAGACGTTGCTAATATGTAATATTTTAGTTATTAATCTCTCAGTCTGTTGTTGTTCCCGTATCCGAGCAGTTAGCTCGTGGGATTCGATCGAGGCAGTCAGGTTATCGTGCCCTTAAATATATTTTTTGTTTTTCATTACAGGATCGACAAACTGTGTGAGTAGGGAGAAAAATCATCCTTTTCAAGCTAAATGTGACATACCCACTATTAAGGGTAACACAACAACAGACTGTCAAGCCAAGTTGATCAGCCTAGCAACCCGTTACAGTAAAAGTTCTCTTCCACTAAAGAAGCGACCAAGGTCGATAACTCCAGATAATGACGCGGGAGCAATCTCGAAAAAGTTCAAATCTGGCCCCAGTGTAACGATCAGAGCATTCCCTAGTGTGGAAATAGATACAAAGGTAACGTGTCCTGTTTTATCAACAGTTAGTGTAATTTTAATCCAATTCAATTCGAAAAGTCACAACTGAGTCTAGACTTGTTCCCTTGTCTTCGTGGTACTTTCGTTATGTACTACTGTGAATACGTAGACAGGGGTTCTAGACACATCGGAGCAAAGCGTACAATTTATGGAAGAAAAGATAGGACCAATCTACATAACCGATATTCTGAATAAACTACGCGTGCAAGGTCCGTTAACCGTTCAACATGCAGACTCATTCGGACGCCTATGAAGACTTTTGAAATGTGTGTTGCAAAAGGAGAAATTGCTAATAACGAGCGGCTTTTCCTTTTGCCAATCATTTCAACTTTTTTCTATAATTATACATTCATTCATAGATAATTATATTGTTTTGCCTTGAAGTGTTCAAATTCATCTGCTGTACATTTGTCTTATGCGGGAAATGGTAACAATTGACTTTTGTGAACAGTGTAGATCCAAATTAACCTATGTGCATCCGCACAGTCTGGCCAAGATCTACAATAGTCTAAAGAACACTTACACAAACTTGTAAGAATCTTCTGTCATCTTGTGTAGATTTTGATAAGAATGTGCAGATGTACACACTGATATGAACCTTTTCCTTTCGGTAATGCCAACACGTCCCTATTTCCCAAGGAAGGGCTCATATAAACAGACCAGGCCATTCAAAAATCATCTTCGCCAGTCAATGATGTTGTGTCCGTTACGTAACCATAATGTGATTGATGATGTACGCAGCGAAGATGCACGAAACATGGCTTCTCTCTTCGCCCACTACATGGGTCGTTTTCTGTATTGGGCAACAGTAGGCATATCGAACTTCAGTGTAACCCTTCTGAATGTCTGCACATTAATGGAGTTACGTTTGATAAGAAATCGTAAACGATTGATTGCTTAAATTACCGCTTTCAACAATATTTCAGTTATATCACGGTGTTTCCTGGGTAAGCCATTACTACCATTATTATAGCATTGAATCGCGAAAAGTGTATACATACACATATACATACACACATATGCATGATCAGACTGAATTTTGTCTACATTATTCGTAACTGTTATTTAAAGTCGCATATCGCGAATAAGCGTAAAGATTGGCCTTTTGTTGGCAAAAAGACTCATACATTCGATTAATTGTTCTTTGTAGACATATCTAGGGGTTCCCATAGACATTCCAAACAGAAAGAGAAAACCTGAAAACATATGTTTTTCCAACAACACGGCTACAAAGAGATCCAATTTACAACCATCAGTTGACCAACAGGAAGACGAGGATAATGATTTAGACGCAGAAGTAGCCATGTATATGGAAGATAGCGGATCACCGACAGTTAGAGCTTTTAGACCAATGCCACAGAATTATATACCCCATCTGGCTAGGACTTACACATCAGAACAGAGTCAAGACACCATCGACCAACCATTGTTTCAATGCACTGACGGATGTTTTCATCAGTTTAGTTCTCCACTCAAGGTACGGGTTTTAACCATTTACCTCTTGCAGACGAAATTAGACACGTATGCAGCAGACAACCTTTGCAAATAGTGTGGCAAAATGTGAAATTGCTCATAATCTGATTTTAATTCATAAACAATACTTTAATTTACAAAGATTTTCCATATTTGTGATCTAAATATTTACAAAGTCGTCTGCTGCAGATGCGTTTTATGTCGGAAATTGTTTAAAAATAACTACAAGAGGTACCCTTATGGAAAATATACTTTTAAGTAATTTAATCTCAATTATGTTAGGACTGTGCTATGATTGATATAACACAGTGGACTCGCGATAACTCGAACATGGAGATAATCGATCATATCGTTTTACTCGAACCATTTCCTGGAGCGGATCTGATTTTTAAAAAAACATATCAGAACTGCTGCTGTGTTGTTTTCTTGAAATGCTTGTATCAGTGGCTTGCTTTTCGTTATACGCAGTAGAAAGGAAATACTATGCTGAAAATACATAAATTAACTAAGCATAAGAACAAGGATCTCTCGAAAACTTCGATAACTCGAAGTCATTTATTTATTGATCCCACCGAGTTCGAAGTACAGCGATTCTACTACATATAATGTGACCCGGCCGGGTAGCTCAATTGGTAGCGTATCTGACTCGTGATCTGGAGGTCACGGGTTCGATACCCGGTTGCAGCGACATTCTTTCGGGTGCTGTTTTCCATTGCCTCTCACCTCTGATCTATGTGAGAAAGTAGTCAGTGGCTTCGAAAGAATGTTGTGTAAGTACTGGTGTAGGAAAGCCAGGAAAACATGGGTAGGTGCACTGACCGCCGTGATATGACCAAAGCTGTTGAAAGCGGCGTTAAACTCCAAACAAACAAACATATAATGTGATACATCATGACAAGCAATAAGAAACAAAGATCTAAGCAACACGTCACAAATGCATTCCTCATTTCCCGCGTATACATACAATTGAACACGTCCATTCAAAAGATACAAGTTGTTTTTTGTGAACAGAAAATATCCATATCAGCATTTACATCCGCACAGATTGATCAATATCTACACTGTTCACATATTACATGGACTTGTTATAAGACAGAGTAGATTTGCAAACTGATTTGAACCGTAACTGTTAAGAAATGCCAGCTTGTACCTTTTCGCAGGGACAGGCTAAATTAATGTACATGAAGATCTATATGTTCCCATAGCTTAAATTTCCTGTAAAATCTTTGTATAGAAAGGTCTCCCAAAGGGTAAAAAGTCAGTTAAACTCTTTATATGAATAAAACTCTATAATTATCTAAAACACAATATATAAAAAAGACTTTTATTCATGTAAAGAATTTTCTGACAATTTCTGGAAAAGAGACGTCTCTTTTTTCATCGCATTGGTAGTGTAGTAATAGAGCGTCCGCCTCAGATGCGGGTGATTGCGGGTTCGATCCCCGGTCGGGTCATACCAAAGACTATAACAATAGTAGTAGTGGCTTTCCCTCATTGACGCTAAGGGTTTTGGCGTTAGCATTACGACTGCCTCACCCAGTAGTACTGGTAACTTACACAGAAAACGCCGTATAATAACTGGCAAATTGTTGAAAGTGGCATCCAACACCACACAAAACCTTTTAAGTTTTCTGGGGTTTTCTTTTCTAGAATTGGTTTCCACTTCTATTGTACTCTTTCAGATAAACAGGGATCCCAGTCAGAGCGCTATTCGTATCCTTGACCCCTGGCCATGTCGATATAGAAATACGAAGTTTGGAGAATTGAAGAAAGTCGATGAATTAGACGTGGAGATGAGTCCAAGCTTCTGGAGAAGAACCGGCAACAACTTGCTAGCACAGTCGATCACCTAAGTTTATACATCGTATATTATCGTGTTTAATACTAATATATTTCTAATCATTTATTGTGACGATTGTTAGTTTTGTTTTATAAAGTATTATGAAGAAAGAAAGAAACTCTTTTGGAAAAATATACTATTCGTTAAAAGTAAACGTCGGGTTGTTTTTATTTGCTTCCCTTCCGGATGCCTACAGCTTATTTGCTTATGCTTGCTTGATATTGATTTGAAATTTATACAAGGATTTGTATTGAAACTTGTAACATAACATAAATAGTTACAAGTAATTTAACACATAAAACTGATCCTGTGAAAAGGTACAAATTGGCATTTCTGTATACTTATACAATGTAGACCCAGACCACTTTGTCTATCTGCTCAGTCTTATCAGAATCTTCAAACATGCCTTTAGCAAGTGATATGCAAACAATGTAGATCTTGATCCGACTATTAACATTTCACTATGCACCCCAAAACAACAACAACAGCAAAAACAAAAGAGCGAACAATGACATTGATGTTGTAAATATGGCTATCACAGCAAAGCTAATGCAGCTACAATACAATACAATGTATTTTACTGGTCTAGATGCGACATTGCCAGAGGTTACCGTTAGCATATTGGATGTGAATATCATATGTAATGATTGAAATATGCCCGTATTTCATCATCATAATCATCATCTCTGAAGTCCATAGCCAATTTTAGAAATATCAAGATGAAATGTTGAGTTCAACAGCTTATCTTTTAACGCCTGGTTAGACGGCACAGATGCACTGACATGCCTGGCTCTATACTGGTAGCACATGTTTTTCATAGTCGGTTCCTGCATTCAAGGGTTACACATTATCTCATTCGAAACGACAGGCTGAATGTTGATGGAATTTGGCATTGATGTACATTGCTTGATCTCCTTTTAGTTTGGACACATAATTGCATTCACTGCATAGCATAACTGGTTGCCATTGAAAGGAAAATTAAATTCTTGTCAGCAAATACTGGCCCGATTTAAAAGTAGTTCCACTTAAATGTTTCTTATGTGGACTTCTTTCAAGTTTTTCCAAACCTTAATGATTCTAATATATGTAAATGCATTGCCCCAATTAGGTGTGATGGCTTTCCATATATTGATGAACGACATTGATAGAGGGTCAACGAATGAAACTGTGTGCATTTTATTTTAAATCGTGCCATTTTCCCTCCTTCTGATGCCACAGCAACCATAGTTCTACATGGAATAATATTATTTGAACATCTTTGAAAGAGGACCACATAAGGAACATTCCGGTGAAATTAATTTGAGTTTGGTTCATTGATATAAGAGGAGAGTTGTTTAAAGGAAATGAGAATGGACAGAGAGACGACGGCGGACGACGGACGGTTCAAATTAACTCAATAGCTCATCTCCGTGGCACTTCGTGCTCAGGTGACCTACTAGTATGTCTATGGTGTCTGTGTTACCTCAATGTAGATGGAGAGGAATTGATGATGTTTATGCTCACATTTGGGAAAACCTGAGCGAACATTGTATCTATACTTTAATTTACAAAGATTTTCCATTCTGTGAATTTATAAGGTATACATGTGCGGCACACTTATTTATAAGGTAAACATGTACACCACACTTATTTTAAATATAGGCCTAATTTCAAACGGAAACGGCAGCGGCATGAAAATACCCCTCGATTCAACGCCGAGCCCCGGTAACTCAGTCAGTAGCGACGCGGGATGTCAATCCATGAGTTCTAAGTTCGAACCCCAGCTCGGCCAACATTCTTTCCGACGGTTGGCAAAGGTCACTGTGACAAGCGTCATTCGTGTGTCACCAATGGGCTAACAGTCTATGTAAAAAGGCAGCCATTTGCTTAGAGAGTATGTTGTGTGGGGTACAGGAAATATATGAGTAGATGAACTGGCCGTCGTGATATGACTGAAACATTGTTGTAAAACGGCGTTGAACCCTAATCAATCAATTGATTCATTGTATTAACGCTTAGTTCTTCCAGTAAATTAGATACAGTCGATGTAATTTGCTTCCGCGTTAGACGGTGCTGATAATAACGAAAGAAAGAAAAGTGTTCAAAATGATTTATTTTTTCAGTTTCCATAAATATTTCACTTTAGTATAAAAAAAATAAGTTTTAAATAAAATTCGATCATTGTCTTTCAGTATCAATTACAGACATAGTGTCATAAAAGTTGTTTAATGATAGCTTCTAGCGGTATTTTAGCTACTCTTCCCATTTTGTTATGACCGTCTCTATATAATGGTTTGAGCGTTCGCATTGGTCACGGGATACCAGAGTTTGAACCGCAGTCGATTCATACCAAAGACTTTATTGAAATGGTAACGGGATACCTGAACCTGTGAAATGGTATCCTAGCTCCTCTTCCCATTGTGTTATGAATGTCTATGTAGTGGTATGGTTTAGAGCATTTGTAAATGGTAACAAAGAAATGTAATGGGTACCATGTAAAACATGTTCGCCATTACATTTTTTCTGATGTTTTGGTAGCTCAGGACAAAAACCAACATTGTGGACTCTGCGCAGGCTTACCCAGACTGACACTTTTCGCCTCCTGTGGATTTTCTGTTTCAGGAATCATTACTCTTTACCTCTATTCCCATGAGACGGAATGTGTCGGCCCGGATCAGTCTGCGCGGACTTCGCAGGCTGATCTAAATCGATACATTACGCAGAGGCCATAATATGGTTTTCTGGCGGGACGGCTCATATTTAGGAACATAGAATAGTATAAATAGCTCAAACGAAAATTATTTTTTTACTGTATTTATTCCTCATATTAATATAATTCAACTAATTATACTTAATAATCATCCAATACAGATACATATGCCAATACTTCCTCAAAAGATAAATAAATTTCAATTTCAGTATACAACTATTAATTCAATATATTTCAGCATCAATAATAACAAGAACCGTACGTGTCAGGTAAAATGTGGCGTTTTTCAAACCAAGACTAGTCATTTTCAGTCCATATCTAACAGATTCTATGGTTTTATCAGATTGGATACTAGAACTGTAGCCCCATTGGTTCTTCTTCAAATGCTAACAAATGGCGTTCCACAATACCCTAATTACCTTGACGGGGCTCTTCTGTAGCAGACGCCCTTTTAACACATTTGTGGTAAATATGCTGACTTTGTCCACAAATGTTTTCAAGTGTGTTTAAAAGATCTATTTACATTGTATTTGATTAATTGGGATTTTCTTTGTTATTCCCTAGATGTTTTCCAATTATTGTGCTGTAGATTTGTTGCAAGTGGGAAATGGATATGGGGGGGGGGGGGGGGGGGGGGGGGGGGGGGGGGGGGGTAGACTTCATCTGCAAAGTTAACGTTTTAATTAAGACATTTATTATTTTCTGAAGCGGATTGCTTTTACAATAATTGCGGACAAGTAAGAAATTTGTCACAATAAGCAATTTTCCCAAAAAAATAGGAATTCTTTTCTATCTCAAATCTGAACCGATTTAACTTGTATTATTTATCAAAGAAATATGCAAAAATATCTGCCAATGTATCTATGCTATCTGGCACAATTAGTTCCCGTATGCCCGAACGTTCTGAGGCTAATTCATGAAACATGCATATCACATGTTTATTATATGCATGTTTCATCAAATAGCCACAGAAGGTTCGGGCATACGGGAACTAATTGTACCAGATCTGTTATGATCACACATGCCATTTCGTTGATGTGCATGAACTATAAACAAAACATAGTTAGATGATTCAAAGGTGAGCAAAAGAAAAAGAAAAACAGACATTCAGCGGAATTTGAAGTACAAGTACAATGAAACAGCATACCTCTAGACTGCATGACATTTGGTTATGAGTATACATAAGATGCGTAAAGAACGTGTATAGATGTGAAAATGAGCAATAAACCCATTATTATGAATTTGACGATCAAGAGATAACTGTGCGATGGTGAAAAGAAAGTTCTTAAGTTCGAAGTATTACCTGAAGCAACCCATTCATAGACGTTTCTTCATACTCATTAGGATATCTCGGTTGAATTCGTTAACGCAATAAAGACCCTGGACGTGATTCGTGAACATTCTAAATACATTTGTAAAACTAAAATATTGGTAAAGAGAAGATTTTGGTGTTCACTGGATTCCAGATCTCGAAAGGTCGCTTTATCTTTGAAATGATGTGACCTGCATGCTTTGATTTAATCCACACAGGTTTTCTTAGTCAGCGAGCGAGTGAATCTTAATACTATATCTCGGAGAAGTTAGAGGTGTATGTTGTAGGTGCACAGACACACATACTTTAATCAATACAATATTCTGATACATGAGTGTCATTTTCAGTAGCGTATGCTTTAAAAAAAAATCAGGAGAAAAAAACATAAATGGTTGTTACTGCCCTGTTTCAGTGATAGTTTTCTTTTATAAATTCGTAAGTACAGGTCGAATACTTAAAGTTAGTCTAGTGAATATTATGTTGAAGTGTTTAACCTTTTCCAGCATACAACATTCTGAAATAGACGACTTTCAAAAAAACAAGGAAAAAATATTGATTTGATTTTTGAATTTAGTTCAAACATTGTGGCAAAATGAGAAGTTGATCATCATGAGCAATTCTTCCTTTTGCCACAATAATTTCAATAGTCGTCTGCTGTAGAGGGGTCAACATTGGTCTATATGAAACAAACAGGTTAACATAAAATGTCATTTTTAGGGCGGTTGCCTGATAATCTCTGCAAAAAATAATTTTCAGCATTTATATTTTTCTTCTAAAAATGGGCAGTCGATAATAAAACATGACTGAAAAAGAGTTTGGAGAAAAATAATGAAATTGCTTATTTTGACAAATTTCTTACGTTGCCGCAATGCTTTCAGTTCTCGTCTAATTTAGTGTGGGAAATTGTTAAAACTAAATCCAATTTCGATTGAGACTTAAAAGTTGGAATTGTGAAAATATCTTTTCATAGAATCTGGTTTAAATAAGAGCACCCGAAAATAATGACGCGTAACTAGCATATATATATTGGTATTCGCCACATTTACCTACATCTACCACATCCCCGACAGTTAGAGACAGGTACGTGGACACGGATACGGTTCTATATGTGGAGGAGCCGCTTGTCTGTGCGAAGGTTATGTCCCTATCATTCTTTCGAATATAACAATAAACATGAAAGATAAAATCGGTTTCAATCGCGAACGAGAAGTAATAGACCCCAGGAATAGTACATGTAAATTTCCCCGTCATTGTGTCGTAGCCACCACCAATGTCTGTGACAACGTCTCGGAAGATCAAAGTATTAGTAGTGTTAGAGTATGTGCCTTTTCTGTAGGTAAACACAACAGGTCTGCCTGTAAAACAAAAATGGATTATCGTCTGTTGCTTGATGTATATGGGTAAATATTTCTTAGTAAACTTTCTAAAAAATCATCAATTTAATTACAAGTCGTATTGACCCCCTTTCCCACATACAACAAATATGCAGACGACTTTTAAAACATCTTGGCAAAAACACAGAATAGGTCCATAATCATAGGTATAATTACTGAAAATATTTGAAAATATTGTGGCAAAAGAAGAAATTGCTCATGTTGAACTTTTGTAACAATGTTTTCAAAAGTCGTCTGATGCAGAGGCTTCAGAAAGCGTCTATATATTGTAAAGGGTTAAAGGAAATTAAAACTATCTTTAACCCTTATCCTGCTGCATTCATGGTATACTCTCATTCCATGTTTGTTATAAAACAGTCTACCATTTTTATACAATAAGTATACACAGGGCTACGTTAGTATGGTAATTAAAAAAGTTATTCTGGATTATACGAAAAAAAACCATGAATGGGTTTTTTCGCTTATAGTTAACGGGCGTGAGAATTTTTTTTTTTTTTTTTTTCAATACCCATGAAGGTTTCTGAAATGAAACTGGAAAAAATCAATGGGGGCCGCCATTTTGGATATGTTTAAAATGCGGCCGGTCCGACGTATAAAACACAGTTTGAAAAATATTGTCGTCTAGTCAATCATTATTAATTCTAAATCGATGTTTAAGCTAATAAAAGAACTGCGTAATTTCGTGTGAACAGACAATTTTAAGAAAAGCGAAAAATGCGTGGAACTGAGAATGAAATATTTTGTTCCAGTTTGTCAAAATAGCCGACTAGTACCGTACTAATCAAGGTGATCTAGACGTACGCCATTTATAGCAGCGCTTTACAGACTCAACGAAAAATTGCCGTTTGAAATCTTAAATTTTACTGTATCCCGAATAATGACGACTTAAGACGTATCTGGTGAAATATTTAAATAGAAACAACTCCAATGTATCGTCTAAAGTGTTGGTAAGTAGGCCTAACATTATATTGTAGAGATGTCGGCAGTTTTCGCGAAAATCTTCAATCATGACTGTCGCACAGGGGAGAGGCTCATATTTTTTTTCACTTTTACTATTATACTACACATTCTCATTTTCAACCATCTGATTACTTTTACAACCTGGACTACACTACATTTACATTACAGTTGGGAATTATGCAATAAGATATAGTGAAAGACAGTGGGATACATTTTAATTTTAATGGTACTGTGGCAAATATACAGTGTAGCGAATCCGACTTGTTATAGTTATCCAAAGTTGTGTCCCTTTGTTTAATTAGATCCATTTGTATAAACAACAAAAAGGAAAAATTAATTCTGGTTAGTACGGGTTTAAATATCCTATAAACTAAAGCCTTGAGATTTTTTAGAATCAGATACATGCATATATGGTCATTGCTCACAATGCATACCCAGCCTGTTGTTTCTTTTCTTTATAATTTACCCTTTCCCACATACAATAAAGATGCAGCAGCTGACTTTGAAGTTATCAAGTCCGAAAGATCTAGATTCAGCTAACCAAGTGTTCAAAATAGCTAAATTAGCTATCGCTTGAGTCTACAGCAGTACAAAAACCAAATGAAAAGTATTTGTAGACAAAGACCATGGCTGTATTCATATTAAACTAACTAACCGAACACTAGGTCATGTGCTATTAAAAGCTATTATTAAACTGGTTGATCCAGTTAACAAAATCCTAGTGTAAATACTGGTGTATTGCTATTGCGATAGAGAGGGAGACCCGTGTTATCGTCAAGCTTTTTTATAAATTGTCTATTAGTAATATATCTATTTACATTTGAAACTTATTTTCAACAATTGAGTATATATGATGGGTAAATCAACAATTTCTCTCATGTCACATTATTTATGTATTAAAATCCATCAAGGGGCTTGTGAATTGTTCCCAACTTCACATGTAATCACATGAGTGTGGTATTTCAATGGTTAGATATTAATATTTGTCTGATTATGTAAGATATGATTCAACATTGTGTAATCGCACAGGAAACTTGTTATACTTGTGCTAAAATGACAAACATTTGTTTCTAGCTATGTTTTTAATTATATTTCAGGTATATTCAGGCCACTTAATTTGTGTTCGACCAAGCAAGAAAAACCAATTTCCTGTCACTGATATGGGTTATTTTAAATAGTAGACAACACCAGCAAGAAGACCTCTTGTAAGACGGCCAATTGAACTCAATGTCCCTGTACAGCTCGATACAGAAAAAGATAAAGGCGTTAATTCCCATCATGGAATGCGATACTGAGTCAAACCTGTCCTACACAGGCTACATTGGACCTCGTTTCTTGAAGGGAAGGAAACAACTTTCATAAGCAGAGACAATAGAAACTTGATGGATCTGACAGCTACTGTCGGAGCATATTCATGTAGTGCTGGCAAATTTGTGATTAAAAAACTCTGAAAACAGAGCTTGGCATAATAGTCATTGGAAAGAATAAATACTATTCTTTTAAGGACAGCAGTATTCAGAGAATCAATGATTGAAGAGGACACTTTAGATCAGATAATTCTGATTAACACTGAAAGTGTTTCGTTTTTTATTCATGGACTCGTAATCATATGAAATAAATCCAATCATAGCTGTTATCATTTAACGCATGAAGCAAATAAACTGAAAAATAAGCAAATTCTTAAAAAAATTGTAGCATATATCTATTAGCGTTTTCTCACATAAATCAGACTACAGCAGACCTATTTGAAAACAACTCTGCAAAAACCTGTGCAACATCTATCAAAGGCCATGTAATAATTGTATACAATAGAAAACATTATGACAAAAAGAGAAATTACTTGTCAGGATTTTCTGATTTTACAATAATGTTATTTAAAGTTATAACTTCATCATTTTAAGTCATCTGCATGTGGGACAGGGTTAAACACTTATACATGCTTGAACATATAGCTTTGGGGAAAAACATTTTATATTGTGACAAATGATAAATATAATTTGATGTTATTCCTGAAAAGAAAATATTTTTGGAAAGGAAGAAATTCATCATTATCAGCATGTTCTCCTTTTCCAACAATTTTCGAGAAAAAATTGGAATGCATCTCCTAATATAATATCTGTCCATAGAAAACTTTTAAAGGATGGAAGAATTTTTTCTAATAGGAGAAATTTCTCCTTCCCTACAATTATTCAAGAAGTTGTCTGCTACTCTTCCACAGCCAAGCATTACAAGTTTTGAGCATTTTAATTTAACCTGTTACTTTAACCCTTTCCCTCATATAGACGCTTTCTGACGCCTCTGCAGCAGACGGCTTTTTGAAAACATAGTGACAAAAGAAGAAATTGCACAAAACGTGCAATTTCTCCTTTTGCCACAATGTTTTCCACAATGTTTTCCACTTTTTGTCATAGGTTATCCATTCAATTATGAAGATTTTCCACGTTTTGACAAAATACTTTCGAAGTCGTCTGCTGCAGAATTGTCGTATGAGGAAAAGGGTTAAAGTAAATTGTGTACATGTAAATTATTTTTAGATTCTTTCTTAGTTACCCTTTCCCACATACAGACGCTACATCAGAAGTAGTCTGTTAGTAGTAAAGGGTTAAACATTTTCTACATTTAGATGCTTTCTGACGCCTCTGCAGCAGACACATTTTAAAAACATTTTTGCAAATGGAGAAATTGCTTAAAATTGGCAATTTCTCCTTTTGCCACAATGTTTTCATCTCTATTAAATTAATTGAGATTTTCAGTATTTTTAGCCCACCTATGCATGAAGTGCAAGGTGAGCTTTTGTGATCGCTCACCGTCCGTTTTCCTACAAATGACTTCTCCTCCTAAACCAATTAACCAAATTCAAAATAATTTTACAGGAATGTTCCTTTGGTGGTCCTCTTTCAAACTTGTTCAAATAATTCTATTCCATGCAGAACTTTGGTTGCCACGGCAACAAAAAAGGGAAAATTAACCAAAACTTAAAAAAAATTCTTGTCTGAAAGTAGAAGGCCGATGCCTTTGATATTTGGTATGTAGTATCATCTAGTGAACCTCTACCAAGATTGTTCAAATTATAACCCAGGGGTCACTTGTTTTTCATAGACTCATATAGGGAAAGAACTTTAAAAATCTTCTTGTCTAAGAATAGAGGGCCCAGGCCTTTAATATTTGGTATGTAGCATCATCTGGTTGACCTCTACTAAGATTATTCAAATTATAGCCCTGGGGTAAAAAATGACCCCATCCCGGGGGTCACTTGTTTTGTATAGACTCATAAAGGGGAAAAACTTAAAAAATCTTCTTGTCTAAAAGTAGAGGGCCCAGGCCTTTGATATTGGGTATGTAGCATCATCTAGTGGACCTCTATCAAGATTGTTCAAATTATAGCCCTGGGGTCAAAATGACCCCTCCCCTGGGGTCTATTGTTTTACATAGACTCATATAGAGAAACAACTTAAAAAATCTTCTTGTCTAAAAGTAGAGGCCCCAGGTATTTGATACTTGGAATGTAGCATCATCTAGTAGACCTCTACCAAGATTGTTCAAATAATAGCCCTGGGGTAAAAAATTAGCCCTCCCCGGGGGTCACTTGTTTGACATAGATAGGGGAAAAACTTTAAAAATCTTCTTGTCTCAAACTAGAAGGCCCAGGCTTTTGATATTTGGTATGTACTATGTAGCATCATTACATATAGTGGACCTCTACCTAGATTGTTTAAATTATAGCCCTTGGGTCAAAATTTACCCCTCCCCAGGGGTCACTTGTTTTACATAGACTCATATAGGGAAAATACTTAAAAAGTCCTCTTGTCTAAAAGATATTTGGTATGTAGCATCATCTAGTGAACCTCTACCAAGCTTGTTCAAATAATAGCCCTGGGGTCAAAAATGATCTCTCTCCGGGGGTCACTTGTTTTACATAGACTCATTTAGGGGAAAAACTTCTTTTCTAAAAGTAGAGGGCCCTGGCCTTTGATATTTGGTATGTAGCATAATCTAGTGGACCTCTACCAAGATTGTTCAAATTATAGCCATGGGGTAAAAAATGACCCCTCCCTCTGGTCACTTGTTTTACATAGATAGGGAAAAAACTTTAAAAATCTTCTTGTCTAAAAGATATATGGTCATACCGTATGTAGCATCATCTAGTGCACCTCTACCAAGATTGTTCAAATTATAGCACTGGGGTCAAAAATGAGCCCTCCCCGGGAGTCACTTGTTTTTCATAGACTCATATAGGGGAAAAAACACTGAAAACTTTTTAAGTTTGATTAAATCAGGTGAGCAATATAGGACCATTATGGTCCTCTTGTTAATTATACATGTACATACATACCATATAGTACTTTCTCTTTACTTAACCCTTTCCAACCTGGAACAAATCTGCAGCAAACCACTTTGAAAACATTTTGGTTTTATTTTGGAAAATGTATTAATAGGAAAGTGTAATTATTTGATAGAGTAAACAAATTGTGACAAAGGGGGAAATTGTTCATCATGAACAATGTGTCCTTTTGTCACAATGTTTTTCAAAAATGTTCTTATGCAGAGGTGGCAGAATGCATCTACATGTCGAAAAGGATTAATCCTTAACCACTTACAGACTACTTCTGATGTATCCAATGAAATGAACACATAAATTTCTCATGATGAATATTTTTTATTTTCCAACTAAGATTTGAATTAAATCTCAGAATTGCAATTTCTTATATTAAGATTTATCATGCTTTACTCAAGACTATGATCATTTTTAAGTAATCGCCTTCAAATTCCTTGTATGTGAAAATGGGTTAATAAATGCTTCTCTTATGCCATTTTGTGTGTAAAATATTTTCTTTCACAATATCTACAACAATTGAAGTTAAGATTTGAGCTTTAATGTTACACTTTTACTTTTCAGCTCACTTGTGCACGAAGTGCTCAATGTGAGCAATTGTGATCACATTTTGTCCTGCGCCTGCCCGTCGTCAACAATTGCCTTGTTAACACTCTACAGGCTACGTTTTGCATCAGATCTTCATGAAAGTATATTAGAACATTTATCTCTATCAGATCTTTGACAAGTTAGAATATGGGTCACATTGGGTCAGAAACTAGGTCGCTAGGCCAAATTAAAAGGAAATCGTGTTAACACTTTGGATGCTGCATTTTTAACTTGAGCATGTTCAAACCTTTTCAGATGATTGTCTTGATGATATGTAGTCCTTTTTTCAAATATTGGTCATGTCTTTTTAAAAACTAGGTCACTAGGACAAATTGAAGGAACATTGAATTAACACTGTAGAAGCCGAACTTTTGATTCAGCATCTTCAAATTTTGTCAGAATGTTTCTCAGAATAATATCTAGGTCAAGGTCGAAAATGAGTCGTGCCTGATCAAAAACTAGGTCACTAGGCCAAATTGAAGGAAAAAGTTGTTAAAACATTGGAGGCCGCATTTCTACTATGAGCAAATTGAAACTTTTTCAAAAGGATTGTCTTGATGATATCTAGTCCATGTTCGAATATGGGTCATATCAGGTAAAACAAAAAATAGGTCACTAGGCCAAATACAGGAACATCTTGTTAACACTGGAGGTTGCATTTTAAATATTTGTCAGAATAATTGTCTTGATGTGTTTTGCATTAGAAATCATTCAGGTGAGCGATCTAGGGCCATAATGGCCCTCTTGTTTAAAGATCAATTTCAAACCAAAGGCTCAATGTGTTCCATTGTTATCACTCACTGTACGGCGTACGTCAAACGGTCAAATATTCTCTGAAACTGCTGATGCGATATTAACCAAACTTGACATGAATGTTACTTTGGTGAACCTCGTTAAGAATTTTTATACAATTTATATTCTACCTATAAATTGGTTTGCTGCGATTTCAGAATGAGGTGGAAATTGCAAAACTTTAAAAATTGTTCTCCTGTGAATCCGCTTCTTCGAATTCCAAGATGTTCTATGGGTGACCCTCTACAAAATGGTTCAAGACATATTGATTGGGTGAAAAGGGTAGTCTCCAAGTGGCATCAGAAAAGGGCCGGAATAATCGTCTGTTTTAGGGATAGAATTAAGCAGAAATGTTACCCCCTACAATATTTGATCCAGGCTTTCAGACCGGTTTTAAAAGGTAGTCGCCAGGTGACATCAGAAAAGGGCTGAAAAGAAGAAATTACCCAACGACCCCCGTCTAGTCAAATACTTTTAAAAATCAGCTGTAATTGCCAAATTATGCTGTTTAATTTTAAGTGTTTTTTTCGTAAATAGGTAGCACCTATAGATATATTATACTGACTAATATATATTTCTTTCACGAAACACATTTTGGGATAAAACAAATTGACAAAAAAGAAATCATGTTGTTAAAATTGTAAAAAGCAATGGTCAGTGTTCCAGGAAAGCCCACAGCCCTGGCCTCTGTGACGAGAATCGGCGCATCCATGGTTATACAATATCCAAATGTATAGTGTCTGTCAGAAGCTTTTTCAGAGCTTAGACCATTTGACAAACATTGACATTTTTTTTAAAAGCGCATTGTGTCACAGTCAGACAAGCTGGTCTGTATCTACGATGGTCGTCAATGTCCTACTGTAGCACTGATTAAACAAATTACTCACATCTTTCCTTGTCTGTCACGTCGCCAAAACAACTTCTACCAAACTCTGATGGTGTTGGGTTATCGCATTTTCTAGTTCTGGACACCATACCACCAGCACATGAGGACCAGGAAGACCACGTGGACCAACCGCCATCTTTAAAACAATTATTTATTTTATGAAGAGTGAAACAATTACAAATACAATCTTCTCCAAACGTTGATGGGATTAGGTTACAACAGGTTCAGTTTCTGGCGTTCAGACAACTAGTGCAAGAAGACCAAGGAGAAAACGTCGACAGTTATATAATGATATCGAAGAAGAAGAACAACAATAATAATAATAATGATAATTACAATAATAATGATAATAATAAATATATTTATAATAAAAAGGATGAGATAGGAATAATAATAATAATTATAACAATAACAATTAGTAGAATAATAATGACAACACATACTAAAAATAGTTATTATATCAATAATTACACCATTACCCACACAGTATGTCTTTAAATGTGATGGAATTGTTTTATCACATGCTCTAGGTTTTAAAAACCAGAGCAGCGAGACCACGTGAAACGAATGAGTAACATAAGCATTGTTTGATACAGACAGTTTCAAGAATCATCTGTCAAGCATTGTCCATTTAGATAAGACTGCATGTATGCGCAGACTGCTCTTTAATTTACAAATGGCACATATACACTTAGTCTAGTTCACGGTTCTTGCGATTGTTTGTATAGAAATTGAACACCATGTTCATGTCGTTAAACAACCGGTAATACTTTGCAAAAACCAGAACAGTTAATGCTTCTGGTCAGCATGATAAGGTCGGGGCCTGGGTTTATCATAACTGTAAACATGAGCGTCGTTATATGGTAGGTTGTTAGCCACACCGTAACATACAACATCAGATGAAGTTCTCTTTTATTTAGGTTAACCTGAAAAACATCAGTTTATTTTCGCTAAAAAACATTCAGGGTAACACATCGAGTGTTCAGTGTATT
Organism: Serripes groenlandicus; assembly: GCA_031761405.1. Classification (NCBI taxonomy): domain Eukaryota; kingdom Metazoa; phylum Mollusca; class Bivalvia; order Cardiida; family Cardiidae; genus Serripes; species Serripes groenlandicus. The sequence goes on along the minus strand of JASEVX010000006.1, from coordinate 14,254,856 downwards.
CAGATAAATCTGAATACATCGTCACCTAATCCACCAATTATCTGAGGACGATAAGAGTCGAAACAAGAAAAACCAGGACTATCGATTCAGTGGTCTTGAGTTTCAATCTCAGCTTGACCGACTTTCTTCCTGATGATAGTTGGAAGGTTGGCCTGTTGCCTCAACATAATGTTGTGTGATACAGTCAGGGTAGCTGAAATGGCCGGTATGATATAATCGACATTCTGGTGTAAAAAAAGAGTGTGATATTCCAGATGTCTGCCGCGAAATCAGCCGATCAGTGTTCGACTCCCAGCCGGGTCATACCGAAGACTTACAGAAAATGGCAGTCATAATTTTGCTGCTAGATTCTTGGGATTATTCGCCTGATGCGCTGACGATAAAAAACGTACCATGCACGACTCCATGCCATAGCACAGAAAACTGAGATATAAACTAAAATACTGTTAAAAGACCCAGTCTTTAGTTAATGTGTTTGATGAATCAGAGGGGCGAAACATAGATAAATGTTGGCAAAACGTGTGTAAGCCCTAGATTCAACACAAATTCTTGAAAAAGTAACAAATTTAAAAAGAATTTTGGGAAATAATGAACTAGAGTAAATGCAGGTCCACCATCGACGTCACATCAAACATACTTATTCATTTAATGATAATAACTATTAAGAATTACTCACCGATGTTATTGAGCGTTAACAAATCAGGTCCGCCTGTAAAACAAAATGGGGGTATTATTGTCTTCTGTTACAGGAGATTTTTATGACATATTTCTCTGTGAACTTAAATGCACGTGCCTCAGTGTGAATTAATTGCATTCAATAAAATTGGAGCTTGGTTAAACCTATATTCATATGTATTTTTCTAACTTTTACAACAAAGTTGTGTTGTGAATGAGTGGGAGTAGGTATTTGCAACCAAACAAGCCGAAGGAATGCTGTATACAAAGAGGCATACACAAAGTTACTTCGCTTTGACAATGTTCTCACGTCTATTCAATAATTCTAGTTTATAACTCATATTACTACCGGGCTAAATTTCAAGAATGGTTAAAAAAAAATGTTTAACGAAACAAACTTTAGAAAATGAAAGGACAGAAAACCCTGAATAAAACCGATGATTGTGAAACTAGCATAAAAGAGTTATCCTGCAGAAAAACAGCCTTACTGGTATTTGTGATAAGCAAAGCAAAAAGTATACCGGTATCTTTGTACACATTGTATTTAGTTCAAATGTATTATTGTTTATATAGGCTTCTTTAAAACTTGGACAATCATTTGGAGAACATTGCATATCCTGATTGTGCGAAAGCACGTGGTCCTCTTAATGAATTTCGGTTGAACACTGTTATTGTTGGTTTTATGTAGCGAGCCTGAAATCAATAACTCACATCTGGCAACAGCAACATCATTACCAATACAACTTCTACCAAACTGCGATGGTGTTGGGTTATCACAAGTTCTAGTTCTGGACACCAAACCGTCAACACAAATAGACCGTGCAGACCAAGTGGACCAGCCGCCATCTTTAAGATAAATGAACATATTACTAACTAACTCCTTATGTATTTAAAAGTAGATTGATTTGTAAATCAACACATTTTCTCCATCAAACAGAACAGTTTATTTCTTTATTCCCAGCGTATTATAGACATATTATCATAATAATCGAGAGACCACCATAGGGTATTGTGTCTTTAATGTAAGGTCCTACCGCTTTTTAAAATTTTAGATTTTCTTAGGTATTTGACTATTCATACAATGTTAGCAGTTTTATGTGTTCGATAGGGTACACCAGGAAGTTAAAGTTCATATATAGATAATATGCTCGTTATCATTCTACACATACCCGAAGACCATTATCCGTCGATATGAAAGCGAGTTCATTTAGTATTCATATTTCGTATTTGGATGGTTGATGGAATGTTTTAAGGAATAATAATCGATATTTCAAGTCCCTTATTAAGGAATATTTCGGCATCCAAGTATTGATCTGATCTGCAATGTATTCATCCAATAGAATTCAGTTTTTTACTAATCAGTTTTAAATAGAATCTTTTTATTTACCTTCAAAAAGACCATACATACATATCATTTCTATAATAAGTACCTTTACAACTCCGCATGAAACAAGCCGCATACTCTTTGCTGTCGCCGACGCAAAGGTTATTGCATAACCTTTCGCGAGACTGGGTACCAATACCACAACTTTTAGAACAAGCTCCCCAAGAGTTCCAGCTACTCCAACCGCCATGAACTGTAAAACACAATTATATTCTGTCCAAGCACGAAATTGATCGATTGCCCAAACCAATCGGAAGTAACACATTACTTTCATACAAACCAGAGACTTATAAAATGTGTTTATATGTCTCTGTAAAAACACTAAACAAATCTGTATTGTAGTTTTACATATGATCTTCTATTTCCTGCATAATAAAGTGTCAACCTAGGACATTGTCTATACTATAACAAACACATACACATACCTGTTATTATAACTACTGATCGATGTCTAGACATCATATTTAACTAATACTAAACTTAATAATGTACACCTTCAAAATAATCCAGCAAAAAAAAAAAAAAAATCTCTGAATGTATTGCATTTGGTTGGGTTCATAAAAGTATCCAAACGTTTTTACTTGTTACCATGAGCACAGACTCCCTGTGTTCGGTGCCGCTATAGTCAACACTTCTCAATTTCTTTAACCAACGCTTCCTCTTTCACCACAACGCAATTTTCAACCAAACTTCATTGGAATGTTCCTTGTTTGGTCCTCGTTTACAATTGCCCAAACAAATATATTCGATGGAGAACAATGCTTGCCATAGTATCGCAAAGGACAAAAATGCAAAGAAACATAAATGGCCAAATCAACAAATATATCATTTGCACACCCATTTTTGTAATGGTCAACTCGGGAGCATGTTTGCCCAATTATATTAAAAAGCAAAAAAAAAAAAAAAAACATATTTCGAGAAGAAGAATTTGAAATTGACATTTTGATCAGATTCTTATGCCACACCATTCAAAGTTATCATACAAATCAAATGTTTGAATAAATTTGGGAGAGGATCTCTTAAATATGATCTCTATGAAGTTTGGTTGAAATTGTCGAAATGGTTGAGGAGGAGATGTTGTTTGAAGCCAAAACTTATCGACGGGTGGGGGACAGAGAGTGATCACAATAGAACGCCTTGAGCCTTTGGCCCGGTGATCTACAATCAACTTGTTACATATGAATTGTAGAGGTCGTCATCAATCTTTCAAATCTGTTCAAAATAGAAACAGTACTTTTTTTGTATAATGTTAATATCATGGACACTTTTCGCTGTGATTTGGTCCTTCGTCTTGCATGTTGATGATAGTTCATTGCAGCTATCAAACTGTGACAGTGTCATATATGGTTTGGCTCTTATACGTTAGACGGTAGCTGCTCACAAATAAGTTGCATTTATAATCCAAATCGTCTTTAGTACTTCAATAGAATCTTGGCCGTGTGTATTGTTGGTACATGAAGCACACTGCAGGGCATCTACAAAAGTAGGTTTTTCAAAAATCAATTTTCAGGAGAGTGATGTATCGCATCAGGTGAGCAGAGATCTTTATTATCTCTTCATGTATCAACGATAAATTTCTTTCCTCAATATGTTAATGTAATTACGAGAGACAAGAGTAGGGACAATTTTAAATATAATCGTACCCATGTATGTATACATGAATCATGTTATATGAAACAAAGAAACATAAAGTAAGTAACTGTTGACAAATTCACTATGTAACCTTTTATCTTAGCACTTAAACTTTTTTCTTAACAATGTTCGAATGCCAACATACCAAAAAGTGTTTCATCTTTGCGTCAATATGTAAAAAAGTCACAACTAACCTTCCGTTGAAAAAAGAACTGCGAACACACATATTTCTGGAAACATCGTGTATGTCTGAATTTTCTTTTTGACACTACTAGTATATTAAATTGTTGACGTGTTCATCCTTTTTATATATCTTATACTTATGTGAATATGGCAGATGTAGTAAGATAAGAACAGTGCTCTGGTAAAAAACAACGACTCTGATTATTAACGAAAACTGCGAAAACTGCTAATTAGTCATATAATGTTTCAAGAAATTCAAGTTTGGCAAAAACGATTTTAAGTCTATTCAATAAGTATGCTTATATGTACAGAGATTTTCAATGATTTTGACCAGATTATGCAATTATTGATTATATTATGGGAAAGGGTTTAATGTCGATTTCTATGTAGGGCGGCTTTTATGGACACAGTCGTGTGAAAACTGTTGTATTCATATTCACGAAGCAGTTAATGTTAAAACTAACGTATTCATATGCTGAACCCGAATCTTAAAATGTTCGCATTTATACGATTTAATGTTCTTATTTGATGTCTGGTTATATCTATAAAGGTTGGCTACCTCATCGTGTGTTTCTCTTTTATCATTAACATGCTTAACCTGAAATGAAAATTATACAATAAAGACCTTCTTTGTCCTGACTTTGAAGTTGACAGATAACATCAGATTAGTCACGTCAAACGGAAAGTTACGTCTAGAGGTTTAACGGAAAATGGCAAACACGATCAACTAGCATGCTCGTGTGACCGTCTTTTTGCCATTAGCGGCCTAAAAAGACTTGAAGGATGCGTGTGCGACTAGATGAGAACTGAGATCCTGACTGCCCAGATGCGCATACTGGTCTCTAGTCGGTGTATACTGAGGATACCTTTGCGTTTTACGTTGTCAAAATTGCGGTATATCTTTGCACCATAATCCTTTAATATGTATATATACCACCATGTTTATTCTATGAAAATTATTGTTTATCCGGATAATGTAAAACTTTAAATAAATAGACAATTGATGCAAGCGTCGCTATGCATCGAGGACAACAATATAGTATGTTCACACTTTCAGGTAACTTTGCTGTAGCATGGCTTAATAAATTTACCTCTCTAACTCTTTTGAAAGAAAAAAGGCTAATAGTTGTTGTAAGAAGAGATAAATATACGGACTTTGTTGGAACCAAACAGATACAAATTAATCTGTTGAGGTCAGTAAACGACATTATGCTTTTCGATTAGACAAACAGGTCCAAATGCACTACTGAGGGTCATATATATCATATGCCGCTAAATACAAGAGCACATTGAAAAGAAGTGTCTTACCAGTCACGCGGCATTACTTTCTTAATATACCGTCCGTTAAAGTTTGCAAATCAAACAGTTATATAATATCGTAAATATATCAATTAAATAGACCCGCAGTTGTTTTAAAGACCGCCCGTATATGTAAAGTAGACAATTCTTAGGCCGGTTTTATTGTCTAGTAACAAATAAGTCTATACTGTTACACCGACAACCGTCTGGTTAGGCAAATGTATATGGGTTTAAAGTGTACTATCATGTGAAGAATAGGAACCCTTAAAGCCTGGTCTACTGTCTAGTGAATAATACATCTATGGTTACTGCTACCTGAACGCCTGGTCTACACCATTATGGTGAGAATAATAAGTATACAGGTACCGCAACCCAGAAAGCACGGTATACTATCTCGTGAAGAATAAGTATATACAGGTATATGGGTTTAAAGTGTACTATCTCGTGAAGAATAGGAACCCTTAAAGCCTGGTCTACTGTCTAGTGAATAATACATCTATGGTTACTGCTACCTGAACGCCTGGTCTACACCATTATGGTGAGAATAATAAGTATACAGGTACCGCAACCCAGAAAGCACGGTATACTATCTCGTGAAGAATAAGTATATACATGTAGGTACTGCGACCCTAATAGCATGGTCTACTAACTGGTGAAGAATAAGTATATACAAGTAGGTACTGTGACCCTGAAAGTATGGTCTACTATCTCGTGAGAAATAAGTATATACAGGTCTAAAGTTTACTATCTGGTGAAGAATTGAAACCATCCTTAAAGTGTGGTTTACTGTCTAGTGAATAATACATATATGGGTACTGCTACCTGAACGCCTGGTCTACACTCTGGTGAGAATAATAAGTATGCATGTACCGCGACCTAAAAGTATGGTCAACTATATCGTGAAGAATAAGTATATATGAACTGCGGACCTCGAAGCATGGTCTACTATTTCGTGAAGAATAATTATATATGTACTACGAAAGCATGGTCTAATCTCTGATGAAGAATATGTATTTAGGTACTGCGACCCCGAAAGCACGGTCCACTATCTGGTGAAGGAACTACGGAACCGAAATCATAGTTAATTATCTGTTGAGATATATGGCTATAGGTACTGCGGACCAGAACTAGGTCGTCTACTATCTGGTAAAGAATAAGTATATATGTACTACGACCCTGAAAACATGGTCTACACTTTAGTGAAGAATAACTCTATATGTACTGCGACCCTACTTTCTGGTAAAAAATAATTATATAAGTACTGCGACCCTGAAAGCATGGTCTACTATCTGGTAAAGAATAAGTCTATAGGTACTGCGACTCTGAAAACATGTTTTACTATCTGGTGAAAAATAATACTTTAGGTACTGCGACCCTGAAAACCTGGTCTACTATCTAGGGAAAAATAAGTCTATAGGTACTGCGACCCTGAAAGCTTTGTCTACTTTCTGGTGAAAAATAAGTTTATAAGTACTGCGACCCTGAAAGCCTGGTCTACTATCTGGTGAAAAATAAGTCTATAAGTACTGCGACCCTGAAAGCATGGTTTACTATCTGATGAATAATAAGTCTAAAGGTACTGCGACCCTGAAAGCATGGTCTACTCTCTAGTAAAGAATAAGTCTATAGGTACTGCGACTCTGAAAGCATGTTTTACTATCTGGTGAAAAATAAGTCTTTAGGTACTGCGACCCTGACAACATGGTCTGCTTTCTGGTGAAAAAAAAGTCTATAAGTACTGCGACCCTGAAAGCATGGTTAACTACCCGGTGAAGAATACGTCTAAAGGTACTGCGACCCTAAAAGCATGGTCAACTATCTGGTGAAAAATAAGTCCATAAGTACTGCGTCCCTGAAAGCATGGTCTACTATCTTGGGAAAAATAAGTATATAGGTACTGCGACCCTGAAAGCATGGTCTACTTTCTGGTGAAAAATTAGCCTATAGGTATTGCGACCCTGAAAGCATGGTCTACTTTCTGGTGAAAAATTAGTCTATTAGTACTGCGACCCTGAAAGCCTGGTCTACTATCTGGTGAAAAATAAGTATATAAGTACTGCGACCCTGATAGCATGGTCTACTCTCTAGTAAAGAATAAGTCTATAGGTACTGCGACCCGGAAAGCATGGTCTGCTATTTAGTAAAGAATAAGTCTTTAGGTACTACGACCCTGAAAGCATGGTCTACTATCTAGTAAAGAATAAGTATATAGGTACTGCGACTCTGAAAGCATGGTTTACTATCTGGTGACAAATAAATCTTTAGGTACTGCAATCCTGAAAGCATGGTCTACTTTTTGGTAAAAAATAAGTATACAAGTACTGCGACCCTGAAAGCATGGTCAACTATCTGGTGAAAAATAAGTCTAAAAGTACTGCGACCCTGAAAGCATGGTCTACTATCTGGTGAAGAATAAGTCTATAGGTACTGCTACCCTGAAAGCATGGTCTACTCTCTAGTAAAGTGTAAGTCTATAGGTACAGCGACTCTGAAATCATGTTTTACTATCTGGTGAAAAATAAGTCTATAGGTACTGCGACCCTGAAAGCAGGGTCTACTCTCTAGTAAAGAATAAGTCTATAGGTACTGCGACTCTGAAAGCATGTTTTACCATCTGGTGAAAAATAAATCTTTACGTACTGCGACCCTGAAAACATGGTCTACTATCTGGTGAAAAATAAGTCTATAGGTACTGCGACCCTGGAAACATGGTCTACTTTCTGGTGAAAAATAAGTCTATAAGTACTGCGACCCTAAAGGATGGTCAACTATCTGGTGAAAAATAAGTCTATAAGTACTGCGACCCTGAAAGCATGGTCTACTATCTGGTAAAGAATAAGTCTATAGGTACTGCGACTCGGAAAGCATGTTTTACTATCTGGTGAAAAGTAAGTCTTTAGGTACTGCGACCCTGAAAACATGGTCTACAATCTGGGGAAAAATAAGTCTGTAAGTACTGCGACCCTGAAAGCATGGTCTACTTTCTGTTGAAAAATAAGTATATAAGTACTGCGACCCTGAAAGCCTGGTCTACTATCTGGTGAAAAATAAGTATATAGGTACTGCGACCCTGACAGCATGGTCTACTCTCTAGTAAAGAATAAGTCTATAGGTACTGCGACTCTGAAATCATGGTTTACTATCTGGTGAAAAATAAGTCTTTAGGTACTGCAAGCCTAAAAGCATGGTCTGCTTTCTGGTGTAAAAAAAGTTTATAAGTACTGCGACCCTGAAAGTATGGTTAACTACCTGGTGACAAATAAGTCTATAAGTACTGCGACCCTGAAAGCATGGTCTACTATCTGGTGAAGAATACGTCTATAGGTACTGCGACCCTGAAAGCATGGTCAACTATCTGGTGAAAAATAAGTCTATAAGTACTGCGTTCCTCAAAGCATGGTCTACTATCTGGGGAAAAATAAGTCTATAGGTACTGCGACCCTGAAAGCATGGTCTACTTTCTGGTGAAAATTAGTCTATAAGTACTGCGACCCCGAAAGCCTGTTCTACTATCTGGTGAAAAATAAGTCTATAAGTACTGCGACCCTGAAAGCATGGTCTACTATCTAGTGAAAAATAAGTCTTTAGGTACTGCGACCCTGAAAGCATGGTCTACTATCTGGTAAAGAATAAGTCTATAAGTACTGCTACCCTGAAAGCATGGTCTACTCTCTAGTAAAGTGTAAGTCTATAGGTACACCGACTCTGAAATCATGTTTTACTATCTGGTGAAAAATAAGTCTATAGGAACTGCGACCCTGAAAGCAGGGTCTACTCTGTAGTAAAGAATAAGTCTATAGGTACTGCGACTCTGAAAGCATGTTTTACTATCTGGTAAAGAATAAGTCTTAAGGTACTACGACCCTGAAAGCATGGTCTATAAAAATAAATCTATAAGTACTGCGACCCTGAAAACATGGTCTACTATCTGGTGAAAAATAAGTCTTTAGGTACTGCGAGCCTGAAAGCATGGTCTGCTTTCTGGTGAACAAAAAGTCTATAAGTACTGCGACCCTGAAAGCATGGTTAACTACCTGGTGACAAATAAGTCTATAAGTACTGCGATCCTGAAAGCATGGTCTACTATCTGGTGAAGAATACGTCTATAGGTACTGCGACCCTGAAAGCATGGTCAACTATCTGGTGAATAATAAGTCTATAAGTACTGCGTCCCTGAAAGCATGGTCTACTATCTGGTGAAGAATAAGTCTATAGGTACTGCGACCCTGAAAGCATGGTCTACTTTCTGGTGAAAATTAGTCTATAAGTACTGCGACCCCGAAAGCCTGTTCTACTATCTGGTGAAAAATAAGTCTATAAGTACTGCGACCCTGAAAGCATGGTCTACTATCTAGTGAAAAATAAGTCTTTAGGTACTGCGACTCTGAAAGCATGTTTTACTATCTGGTAAAGAATAAGTCTTAAGGTACTACGACCCTGAAAGCATGGTCTATAAAAATAAATCTATAAGTACTGCGTCCCTGAAAACATGGTCTACTATCTGGTGACAAATAAGTCTTTAGGTACTGCGAGCCTTAAAGCATGGTCTGCTTTCTGGTGAAAAAAAAGTATATTAGTACTGCGACCCTGAACGCATGGTTAACTACCTGGTGACAAATAAGTCTATAAGTACTGCGATCCTGAAAGCATGGTCTACTATCTGGTGAAGAATACGTCTATAGGTACTGCGACCCTGAAAGCATGGTCAACTATCTGGTGAATAATAAGTCTATAAGTACTGCGTCCCTGAAAGCATGGTCTACTATCTGGTGAAGAATAAGTCTATAGGTACTGCGACCCTGAAAGCATGGTCAACTATCTGGTGAATAATAAGTCTATAAGTACTGCGTCCCTGAAAGCATGGTCTACTATCTGGTGAAGAATAAGTATATAGGTACTGCGACTCTGAAAGCATTGTTTACTATCTGGTGAAGAATAAGTATATAGGTCCTGCGACCCTTAAAGCATGTTCTACTCTCTGGTGAATTGGCTGTCGGTTAAAAAAAGCCTTAGACTTAAATCAAATAATATGATTGTGGTTCATGTAACTTCTTAACACCTTTCCTCACACATAAACAAAAAATACAGCCGACAACTTTAAAAACATCTAGTAAAAATATGAACAAGAGGTCCAAGAGGGCCAGTATCGCTCCCCTGCCATTAGGCAAAAAATAAATCTCCAAACAGCCCCGCCCCGTGGTGGCCTTGTTTTTTGACAAATCAACATGGCTTGAAGGAATCTGATAAAGGGTCACCCTAGGATCATTTCTATAACATTATTTGAAAATCAGCCGGACACTGCAAGGAAGAAGAGTTTTTAAGTTTTTACTATAACCATGCATATACTGCAAAATAGCCCCACCCCCTGGCGGCCATAGTTTTCGACTAATCAACATGGCTTGAAGGAATCTGATAGAGGGTCACTCTAGGAACATTTCTACACACTTATTTGAAAATCGGCCTGACACTTTCGAAGAAGAAGATTTTTTAAGTTTTCACTATAGCCATATAAGGCAAAATAGCCCCGCCCTCTGGTGGCCATGTTTTTCGACCAATCAACATGGCTTGAAGGAATCTGATAGATCGTGGGTCACCCTAGGAACATTTCTATAAATTATTTGAAATTAGGAAGAGAAGATTTTTTAAGTTTCCACTATAGCCATATAAGGCAAAAAAGCCATGCCCCCTGGCGGTCATGTTTTTTGACTAATCAACATGGCTTGAAGGAATCTGATAGAGGGTCTCCGAAGGAACATTTCTACAAAACAATATGAAAATTGGCCAAACACTCTCGGAGGAGAAGATATTAAGTTTTCAGTATAACTATATAAGGCAAAACAGCCCCGCCCCCTGGCGGCCATGTTTTTCGACAAATCAACTTGGATTGAAGGAATCTGATAGAGGGTCACCCAAGGAACATTTCTACAAAATTATTTGAAAATCGGCGTAATTAACACTTTTGGAGAAGATTTTGGGAGTTTACACTATTGTTTTCTTTCGGCTGCCATGGAAACCAGAATTTTACACGGATCCAAACAAATTGAAAGAATTAAGGAGAGGACATTGAGAGGATGCTTCCTATGAAGTTTCGTCCGAATAATTGGCCAAGTGGTTAGGGAGGAGAAGTCGTTTGAAGCAAACAGTTAACGGACGCACGCATGACGGACAATTCGAAATGACATAAGCTCGACTGGCTTTAAGCCAGTGGAGCTAAAATGAGAAATTGCTCAATGTGAGTTATTTCTGTTTTTGCCACAATATGTTCAAATGTCGTCTGCAACAGGGATGTCAGAAAGCGTCTCTGTGTGGTAAAAGTTTAAATTCACTGTACTGTTGCGAGTAATTTGAGCCGTTTAATAAACTTTACATATCGAAATGATTTCCTGCTCCGTGCAATTGAAATACTGCTTGGGTGAAAACCAGTCGATGTCAACACGCAACATTTTAATTGTAGAATACAGTCAAGAAACTTGTTGATATTGTCTTAAAAGCGTTTTCGAACTAAGACAATATACGGTTGCAACTGCTTATCGACCACCTTCAATTTTCATTTTAAAATAGATCAGTAGGCGGTTCAAGCAAGGTAAGTGTGACGATTTTATCCCGAATTTGTCCTTTCTCATTGGATTCGTGCATTTTCTTAAAAACTCCAGCATTTTCTCGTTTTGATCCGTGCACTCTATGTGTCAAGGATTCATCGTAATAAGTCCCCTTTTAAGGATTCAAGCGGATATTGTACGTCCATCCTTTTTGCAAACGATATCCAGGTCTTACTTCGAAAATTGAAAGACAGATTCTGGAGATTTCGTCTAACCACCAATTCGTCTAACTGATACTTTAGAGTAAATGGGGTAGAGATTTCGTCTAACTTATTGATAATAGTACAATATAATCTATATTGATATGAAGGTGTAATATAGACCACAAGGCTTGCTTCCTTACACCAGTATTTGCAAGCAACTGGCTACTTTTTCTACATATACTGACAGCCAATTAGGAGAAGACAAATGACAGTAAATGTTGTTGCATTCACTTTTTTCAAACGTCAAAAAGCATGTTGGCCGAACTGGGGTTTGAACAGGGCTATGTCACAAGAAAACTGACCATTTGGATTTTGCAACCAGCGAAGAACCAGATCTGCTTAGGATCTTCTCTGTTCTCAATCTAGTCATACATGTTGGCTTACTTGAAGTAATTCTAATTAAATTGTAATTCCAGAATGGCAGTTTTGGTGTGACCTAGTCCATATATATGATATATTTTACTTAAGCTCCTTGATAGCAATAGTTAGCAATAGTTATGACTTCTTCCTGTGGTTTGATTGGGTAACTGTAACACGCCAAAGACGATTATCGATTGTTGTCAATTTACTCCATCTGTAGCAATTTTTCAGCTACATCACTGCAACAAACTTTCCTTACTCTGTGCTTCCGGGCTCTCTCTCAGCAGTACTCCACACAGAATTTTTACAACTTAACTGGTCGCCTTCCCATGTAGAAAATTGTAGCCTATTGGTGGAAGACAATCTTTTGATAATATATCTAGATAAAAAGGATGGGAAACATGCGTCATCTCAAACTCTGAAAGTTGCCTGCAAGGTCAGTTGATCAGGAGAAATGTTTGCTATACTATGATCTGGACCCCAGTGGAACACATTCCACAGAATTATCTCAAAAATCAATCCAGATCTCTAGATATTTCTCATTGGCAAATTCTTATATGACACTCAAACCCTATGTTGTGGGTACTCAAAAGAATCGTCTCATTGAGACGATTCTTTTGAGTACCGACAACATAGGGTTTATTTGCGATATATTAGAGATATTAGGGGAAAAAGACTCCTCCTTATCTAGTCCTCTGCCAATCCACCACTAGATTGCCAAATACAATATAATTTGTATTTTGTTTGTTACAGGTTATAACGGCTGATGATAATCTTCATTTAAATGATGGCAAATACTGGTAAGTAGATTTGCTCAATTCTAGTCTAGCAAGGTAAAAGATGTCTGGTTGCACTATTCAAACATTGTGAACTCATGAGAGCCTGTGTATGTGAAAACTATCGCAGACTACGCGAAAGTCGTCAGTCCTCCAGTCCTGACTGACAAAAATTCATTCGGACTGACACATTTTCATGCAATAATTAGTTGAACAAAGAGGAAAATATATGAAAAATTAGCTTTCGGATTGACAGGTTTCAAAAGATTTCGTGAAGTCTGCTATCGCCATACTCTTCAGTGTAATCATACATGTTAACGGTTAAACCCCTTTCCCATATGTATGAAGACGCTTTTTGAGACCTCTTCAGCAGACGACTTTTGAAAATGTTGTAACAAATATACTCTTTGGTTCTGCAGCAGACGACATTGGAAACTAAAGAACAAAAATATAGAAAATATCTAGTATAAAATTTATAGTTTTATACTAGATATTTTCTATATTTTTGTTCTTTAGTTTCCAATGTCGTCTGCTGCAGAACTGAAAGCATATAGCTCTACTGTTTGTTCTCCTACAGGATACACATCTTTATGTCATTCCGAAAAGGAGACCTCATTTTACCTGACAGGATTAATTTGTATATGCTTTATTAGCCTTTGAATGTGTTCACCCAATTTTCGCTTCGTGTCAGGGTTCAATCTTGGTTGCGTTTTGTGTTAAAGTCCACTTTTCTCCTGAGCTATATTACTCCACCTGATCAAGTCATCTGTGATTTTTTATTTGTTTGTCGAGAAGAGGACTACAAACAAATCTTTTCCAATCATATACTCTGGGGCAGCTGCCTGTATACATCTGGCCACATCTGGATCATAAGTTCTGTTTCTATATTAACCCTTTCCCCCATACAACAATTCTGCAGCAGACGACTTTGAACATATTTTGTCAAATATAATTTAATGGATAACCTATGACTAAAAGTGGAAAACATTGTGGCAAAAGAAGAAATTGCTCGTTTTGAGCAATTTCTTCTTTTGTCACTGTTTTCAAAAAGCCGTCGGCTGCAGAGGCGGCAGAAAGCTTTTATATGAGGGAAAGGGTTATAAGACGCCTAAGATGTAATTTTTTACAAAAAGCTGAAAGGAAAGCCCTACTGGTGGAACTCACACACACCTTTATGCCATACAAAAACGGGGACCTCATTTTGTCTTCAGCAACAGATTAATTTTTACATGCTTTATTAGCTCATCTGTTGATTTTTCGTTTAAAAAAAGGATGAGCTATTGTCATCACTTTATCGTCGCCGATTAGACATCGGCTTTCACAGTGCAATCTTTGTGAAGTTTTGTGTTAAGGTCCATGTTTTTCCTTATTAACTAAAGCTATGCCTTTGAAACTTTGACTCCACCAATCGATGCATCTGTGAATTCAGTTCAAATGTGTTTTAACCCTTTCCCGCATACGACAATTCTGCAGCAGACGACTTTGAATATATTTTGTAAAAAAATAGAAAATCTCTAATTGAATGGATAACCTATGACTAAAAGAGGTAAACATTATGGCAAAAGGAGAAAGTGCTCGTTTTAAGCAATTTCTTCTTTTGTCACTATGTTTTCATAAAGCCGTCTGCTGCAGAGGCGTCAGAAAACGTCTATATGCGGGAAAGGGTTAAGATAATGATTATAGTCTTGCGCAGCTGCCTGTACCTCTGGCCATATCCAGTTCACACACTCTCTTTCTATATCTATATCACTATGCTCTAGCTTTCTTTGAGTCTTATTCGTTTAACCCTTTCCCTCATACGGCAATTCTGCAGCAGACGACTTTGATCATATTTTGTTAAAAAATAGAAAATCTCTATAATTGAATGGATAACCTATGACCAAAAGAGCTAAATATTGTGGCAAAAGGAGAAATTGCTTGTTTTGAGCAATTTCTCCTTTTGTCTCTATGTTTTCAATAAGTCGTCTGCTGCAGAGGCGTCAGAAAGCTCCTATATGAGGGAAAGGGTTAAGATAATTATTATGGTCTTGCGCAGCTGCCTGCACCTCTGGCCATATCCAGTTCACACGCTCTCTTTCTATATCTATATCACTATGCTCTAGGTTTCTTTGAGTCTTATTCGTTTAAACCTTTCCCTTGTACGACACTTCTGCAGCAGACGACTTTGAATGTATTTTGTCAAAAAATAGAAAATCTCCATAAATTGAATGGATAACCTATGACAAAAAGTGGAAAACATTGTGGCAAAAGGAGAAATTGCAGTGTTGTGCAATTTCTTCTTTTGTCACTATGTTTTCAAAAAGCCGTTTACTGCAGAGGCATCAGAAAGCGTCTATATGAGGGAAAGGGTTAAAGCACAGATCATATTTTTTTCCATTTAGGCCCGGTTGTGAACGAAAATGTTAAACATCTGTCCTGGTTAATTGGAAAGTGGAAAAGTGTGTCGGGGACGGGGAAGTATCCAACCATCAAAGATTTTGTTTACGGAGAAGAGCTGGAGTTTTCATCTGTAGGACAGCCTAACTTACAGTATAGGTATACTTGGAACGATGCCTTGGGGGTGTTGTGGTTGAACATCTGCCTCTGGTGAGGGAGTTTGTGGGTTCAATCCCCGGCCAGGTTATACCAAAATTTATAAAATGTTAGTAATGACTTTCCTTCCTTGGCGCTCAGGATTGTAAGGTTAGCATTAGGACTGACTTGCTGGTGTTTGAATAAATCAACCACAACCCTGAGCGCCATGGAGGGAAAGCCCTTACTACCTTTTTTAAAGTCTACAGTATGACCTGAAGACGCAATAGCAGCAGACGACTTTTGAAAACATTGTGGCCAATGGTGAAATTGCTCATGATGAGCAATTTTACCTTTGGCCAAATTGTTTTCAACTTTATTTAACAATTAAGCTATCTTTTATGGAAATGTTTCAGGTTTTTGTCACTGTTTTCAAAGTCGTCTGCTGCAGACGAGTGTACCTTGTCCGGCCCGCATTTCAACCATGCATCATAGGATTTCAAAGAAACTTGGCACAAATGTTCACCATGATGAGGCAGCGTGTCACGCGCAAGACCCAGGCCTGTACTTCAAATGTCAAGGTCACAATTAGAGTTCAAAGGTCAAAATGAGTACTGTTTGATAGGATTCCCTTGTCCGGCCCGCATCTCCAAGAAACTTCGCACAAACGTTCACCATGATGAACCGGCGTGTCATTTTCAAAACCCAGGCCTGTACCTCAAATGTCAAGATCACACTTAGAGGTCAAAGGTCAAAATTAGTACTATTTGATAAGACTGTACCTTGTCCGGCCCACATTTCAACCATGCATCATAGGATTTCAAAGAACCTTGGCACAAACATTCACCATGTTGAGTCGGCGTGTCATGCTGAAGACCGAGGCCTGTACCTCAAATGTCAAGGTCACACTTAGAGGTCAAAGGTCAAAATGCGTACTGCTTGATAGGACTGTGCCTTGTCCGGCCCACATTTCAGGCCTGTACCACAAATGTCAAGGTCACAGTTAGAATGTCAAAGATTAAAATTAGTACTATTTGATAGGTTTTATTGATTGATTGATTGGGGTTTAACGCCGTTTTTAACTATTTCTCAGTTATATCACGGCGGCCAGTTCACCTACTCATGCATTTCCCGGTTTTCTCACACCAGTACTCCACACAACAATCTTCCCAAGCAACTGGCTGCTTTTCCACATAGACTTAGCCCGTTGGTGGAAGACGAATGAAGCATGTCGCATTGACTTTTGTCAATCGTCGGAAAGAAAATTGGCCGAGCCGGTATTCAAACTCACAACCCCTGGATTGACAGCCTGTGTTGCTACCGACTGAGCTCGGCTACTATTTTATAGGAGTGTACCTTGTTCGGCCCACATTTCAACCATGCATCATAGGATTTCGAAGAAACTTGGCACAAATGTTCACCATGATGAGGTGGTGTGTCACACGCAAGACCCAGGCCTGTACTTCAAATGTGAAGGTCACAATTAGAGGTCAAAGGTCAAAATGAGTACTGTTTGATAGGATTCCCTTGTCCGGTCCGCATCTTCAAGAAACTTTGCACAAACGTTCACCATGATGAACCGGCGTGTCATTCTCAAGACCCAGGCTTGTACCTCAAATGTCATAGGATTCCCAAGTTACTTGACACACATGTTCACCTCAAATGTCAACGTCACACTTAGAGGTCAAAGGTCAAAATAAGTACTGTTTGATAGGATTCCCTTGTCCAGCCCGCATATCCACCATGCATCATAGGATTTCCAAGAAACTTGGCTCGAATGTTCACCATGATGAGGAGGCATGTCATGCTCAAGACCGAGGCCTGTACCTCAAATGTCGAGGTCACACTTAGAGGTCAAAGGTCAAAATGTGTACTGCTTGATAGGACTGTGCCTTGTCCGGCCCACATTTCAAGCCTGTACCACAAATGTCAAGGTCACAGTTAGATGTATTCGATAGGAGTGTACCTTGTCCGGCCCACATTTCAACCATGCATCATAGGATTTCAAAAAACTTGGCACAAATATTCACCATGATGAGGCGGCGTGTCACGCGCAAGACCCAGGCCTGTACTTCAAATGTCAAGGTCACAATTAGAGGTCAAAGGTCAAAATGAGTACTGTTTGATAGGATTCCCTTGTCCGGCCCGCATCTCCAAGAAACTTGGCACAAACATTCACCATGATGAACCGGCGTGTCATTCTCAAGACCCAGGCCTGTACCTCAAATGTCAAGGTCACACTTAGAGGTCAAAGGTCAACATGAGTACTATTTGATAAGACTGTACCTTGTCCGGCCCACATTTCAACCATGCATCATAGGATTTCCAAGAAACTTGGCACAAACATTCACCATGATGAGTCGGCGTTTCAAGCACAAAACCCAGGCCAGAACCTCAAATGTCAAGGTCAAAGTTAGAGGTCAAATGTCAAAATGAGTACTGTTTGATAGGACTGTACTTTGTCCAGCTCACATCTCAACCATGCATCATAGGATTCCCAAGTTACTTGACCCACATGTTCACCTCAAATGTCAAGGTCACACTTAGAGGTCAAAGGTCAAAATGAGTACTGTTTGATAGGATTCCTTTGTCCAGCCCGCATCTCCACCATGCATCATAGAATTTCCAAGAAACTTGGCACAAATGTTCACCATGATGAGGCGGCGTGTCATGCTCAAGACCGAGGCCTGTACCTCAAATGTCAAGGTCACACTTAGAGGTCAAAGGTCAAAATGAGTACTATTTGATAAGATTGTACCTTGTCCGGCCCACATTTCAGCCATGCATCAAAGGATTTCCAAGAAACTTGGCACAAACATTCACCATGATGAATCGTTGTGTCGCGCACAAGACCCAGGCCTGTACCTCAAATGTCAAGGTCACACTTAGAGGTCAAATGTCAAAATGAGTACTGTTTGATAGGACTACCTTTTCCAGCTCACATCTCAACCATGCATCAAAGGTTTCCCAAGTTACTTGACACACATGTTGACCTCAAATGTCAAGGTCACACTTAGCGGTCAAAGTCAAAATGAGTACTGTATGATAGGTCTGTACCTTGTCCGGCCCGCATCTCAACCATGCACCATAGGATTCCCAAGTTACTAGGCACACATGTTCATCATCATAAGGTGGCATGTAATGCAAAAGACAAAGGCCTGTACCTCAAATGTCAACTGTACCTCAAATGTCAAGGTCACACTTAGAGGTCAAAAGTCAAAATGAGAACTGTTTGATAGGACTGTACCTTGTCCGGCACGCATCTCAACCATGCATCATAGGATTCCCAAGTTACTAGGCATATGTTCACCATGATAAGGTGGCATGTCTATATCACTTTCAATAAACTCATTAACTAAGCTGAATATGACCTCGGCATAATTATTGGCGGCCTTGTTATACGGTTTACTCACGAAATTAAAATAGCTTTGGAAAACCCGATTTTCTTTTCGTGTTTTGTCATGTGATGAAAAGAATCTGACATTCGTTGTTATTTCATAAAAAGTTTTATTAAACTCGTCCAAGAAATTTGTTAAATAAAACTTTATATAAAATGACAACTCATGTCAGATCCTATATATATAATGTGTCAAACATTAGAATAGCAATTATTCACACTGCATCCTGGCTATAAATAGACACAGGTGCAATATATGGTGTTTTATTTTGTATATATATTCAAAATGATATTTTTTTTTTTCTATTTTCAAGCATTATGATGTTTAATTTTCTATTTTTAAAGTAATATAGTGTTTAATTATCAATTTTCAAAGTGATATAGTGTTTTATTGTGTATTTCAAAAGTAATATGGTGGGTATAAAATTATAAATGTTCAAAGTGATATGGTGTTTTATTGTGTATTTTCAAAGTAATATGTTTTCTTTTCTATTTCCAAAGTAATATGGTGGTTAATTATGAATTTTCAAAGTGATAGGTGTTTTATTGTGTATTTTGAAAGTAATATGGTGGTTACTTATGAATTTTCAAAGTAATATGGTGGTAAATTGTGTATTTTCAAAGTAATATGGTACTTTATTATCAATTTTCAAAGTAATATGGTGTTTTATTGTGTATTTTCAAAGTAATGAGGTGTTTTATTGTGTATTTTCAAAGTGATAGGTGGTTTTATATTATGAACTTTCAAAGTGATATGATGTTTTATTGTGTATTTTCAAAGTAATGTAGTGTTTAATTATCAATTTTCAAAGTGATATGGTCTTTAATTGTGTATTTTCAAACTGATATGGTGTTTTATTGTGTATTTTCAAAGTAATATGGTGTTTTATTTTGTATTTTCAAAGTAATATGGTGGTTAATTATGAATTTTCAAAGTGATATGTTTTTTTATTGTGTATTTTCAAAGTAATATAGTGTTTAATTATCAATTTTCAAAGTGATATGGTCTTTAATTGTGTATTTTCAAAGTGATATGGCGTTTTATTGTGTATTTTCAAAGTAATATGGTGTTTTATTTTGTATTTTTAAAGTAATATTGTGGTTAATTATGAATTTTTTATTGTGTATTTTCAAAGTAATATATGTTTAATTATTAATTTTCAAAGTGATATGGTGTTTTATTGCGTATTTTCAAAGTTATATGGTGGTTAATTATGATTTTCAAAGTAATATGGAGGTTAATTCTGTATTTTTCTTTTCGAAGTAATATGGTGCTTTTTGTGTATTTTCAAAGTAATATGGTGGTTAATTATGAATATTCAAAGTGATATATGGTGTTTTATTGTGTATGTTCAAAATAATATGGTGTTTTATTGAGTATTTTCAAAGTAATATGGTGGTTAATTATGAATTTTCAAAGTAATACATGTAGGTGTTTTATTATGTATTTTCAAAGTATATGGTGTTTTATTATGTATTTTACAAGTAATATGGTGGTTAATTATGAATTCTCAAAGTAATATGGTGGTAAATTATGAATTTTCAAAGTGATATGGTGTTTTATTGTGTATTTTCAAAGTATATGGTGTTTTATTATGTATTTTCAAAGTGATATGGTGGTTAATTATGAATGTTCAAAGTAATAGGTGTTTTATTGTGTATTTTCAAAGTATATGGTGTTTTATTATGTATTTCAAAGTAATATGGTGGTTAATTATGAATTTTCAAAGTAATATGGTGGTAAATTATGAATTTTCAAAGTGATATGGTGTTTTATTGTGTATTTTCAAAGTATATGGTGTTTTATTTTGTGCTTTCAAAGTAATATGGTGGTTAATTCTGAATTTTCAAAGTGATAGGGTGTTTTATTGTGTATTTTCAAAGTGATAGGGTGTTTTATTGTGTATTTTCAAAGTATATGGTGTTTTAGTGCGTATTTTCAAAGTTATATGGTGGTTAATTATGATTTTCAAAGTAATATGGAGGTTAATTCTGTATTTTCTTTTCGAAGTACTATGGTGTTTTATTGTGGATTTTCAAAGTCATATGGTCGTAAATTAATTTTCAAAGTCATATGGCGGTTAATTATGAATTTTCAAAGTAATAAGGTGTTTTATTGTGTATTTTCAAAGTATATAATAGGGTGTTGGATTTTCTATTTTCAAAGTAATATGGTGGTTATTTATGAATTTTCAAAGCAATAATTTGGTAAAGTATGAATTTTCAAAGTGATATGGTGTTTTATTTTCTATTTTCAAAGTAATATGGTGGTTACTTATGAATTTTCTAAGAATTATGGTGTTTTATTGTATATTTTCAAAGTAATATGGTTGTTACTTATGAATTTTCTAAGACATGTGGTGTTTTCTTGTGTTTTTCAAAGTAATATGGTGGTTAATTATGAATTTTCAAAGTAATACATGTAGGTGTTTTATTGTGTATTTTCAAAGTATATGGTGGTTAATTATGAATTTTCAAAGTAATATGGTGGTAAATTATGAATTTTCAAAGTGATATGGTGTTAAATTGTGTATTTTCAAAGTGATAGGTGTTTTATTTCAAAGTAATATGGTGGTTAATTATGAATTTTCAAAGTTAATAAGGTGTTTTATTGTGTATTTTCAAAGTAATATGTTTTTTTATTTTCTATTTTCAAAGTAATAGGTTTTTTATTGTGTATTTTCAAAGTAATTATGTTGTTTTATTTTCTATTTTCAAAGTAATAGGTGTTTTGTTCTGTATTTTCAAAGTAATATGGTGGTTAATTATGAATTTTCAAAGTAATAAGGTGGTCAATTATGAATTTTCAAAGTGATGTGGTGTTTTATTGTGTATTTTCAAAGTAATATGGTGGTTACTTATGAATTTTCTAAGAAATATGGTGTTTTCTTGTGTATTTTTCAATGGTGTTTTATTTTGTATATATATTCAAAATGATATATTTTATTTTCTATTTTCAAGCATTATGATGTTTAATTTTCTATTTTTAAAGTAATATAGTGTTTAATTATCAATTTTCAAAGTGATATAGTGTTTTATTGTGTATTTCAAAAGTAATATGGTGGTTAATTATAAATGTTCAAAGTAATAGATGTTTTATTGTGTATTTTCAAAGTAGTATATAGGTTTATTTTTTAACTTCAAAATAATATGGTATTTTAATTTATATTTCTAAAGTGCTTATGCTTGGAATATTGAAACAAATAAACCAATGCACAGAGAAGTTGGGTTTCTGAAGGTTCAACCAGGGACCAATAAAGTGGCTTTAGTTTTGGCGCATAATATCGGTGAGTTTATTGTTATTTCTTATACTAATGAGTTTGCCCTTTGAAGCATCTGTAGAAGATCACATTTGAAAACATTGTGACAAATGTAGAAATACAGTGATCATTTTATCCGCATGTTACAATCTTTTAAATTATTCTAAAATCATCCATATTTTTGTCTACATCTTACCAAAGTTGTCTGCTAAATATTTGTTTTGTATGCAAAAGGGTTAAAGATTATTGTAAGATCAGGATGGAATTATTCCAAGTAACCAAACAGGTTGGCACTCCAATTGCAACATTGTAACAGTTATTAACAAGCAAAACAATTGAAGGAACTCCAATGCTAGATTCATAAAGTAACAACAATTCTGATTTAGCCAATTAGAAAGCTGGTCACTGTTATTTGATGTACCACCTAGATGATGTAGTGGTAGAGCATCCACCTTAGGTGCGGGAGGTTGCTGGTTTGATCCTTGGCCGGTTTATAACAAAGACATTAAAATTGGTAGTTGGTGGTAATGGCTGAACTCCTTGCTTGGTGCTCAGGGTAGAGGAGTTAACAACACGACTGACTGGCTGGTGTCAGGATAAATGGACCAGTAGTATTGGTAACTGACACAGGCAATGTAGTGGAATAACTGTAAAATTGTTGAAAGTGGCATAAAACACCAATATCAATCGATCAATCAACTGTTATTTGATACCACATGTACCTGAAAAAAAGGTATATATGGAGTCCCAGTGGTAACAGTAATATGGACATTCAAGTGGGTATCATTTTAACAACCTTTCTGATCGGCTAATCTAAATGGGTCACCCAATCACTAGCTAAGTTACTTAAACATTTATAACTACAGGTACTAGTGAGATTGAAGAAGGGGAGGTAAATGGGGAGTCAATGAACACGGAAACACGTACATTCGACCGGGTGTCTTTCAACAAACCTCCAGCGGTGAAAAGGGTAAGATGTATTTCAGTCACATCACACAAAAAACGACCGTAGGGTTTGGAATTAATGACATTTGAGATAAAATTGCATACTTATATCAATAGTCGGCCTTTATTGGACAAAACTGTTTCCTGCCTTTCTCACACCAGTACTCTACACATTAGTCTTTTCAAAGAAAAAGGTTGCTTGGAGTTTCCCACATAGACTGTTAGCCGATTGGTGGAAGATGAATGACGCGTGTCGCATTGAATTTTGTCAAACATCTGAATCTCACAATTCCTGTTTGAGACTGAGCTAACGAAGTTTCAATGAAAAGTGTACGACAAGAAAATGCCTTAAAAAAAAATGTTTGTTTCTGGTTAACAACCTGAAATAAATGTGGGTTGGTAGGTAGGGATTTTTGTTTGTTTGCTCTGGCAAACAAACAGTATTGAAACCTTTAAATCATACTAATTATTCTCATTATAGATTCCAAAGGATGTGAATCCAAATTCCTCTCAGTGTTCTGATTGTAAACTGCTAATAGGAGCTTGACTTTGCAGCCAAATACTTCCTATGAAAATGTTTTCCTATCACGGACGAATAAAAATGTCAGATTTGATTTCATCGTTTTTGTCCAAAAAAGAATCGGTCGGGGTAAAAAAATAGGGTAGGTCGGGTAAACAGAAAAAAAGCTTTTTGTGTCAGCTGCTTAGCATGGTAGGCACTTGGGGATTACTTTTTTTTTGTCTGTCTGTCTGTCAACTTTTTCGTCACGTTCCGTCTGTCCGTCACACTTTTTCGTCACGTTTTCAAATAACTTTTTTTCTACTCAAAGGATTACATTGAAACTTCTGACAAACGTTTATATCAATGTGTGTGATTGGTTAACAAAAGGGGGATAATCCAAATACTTTTATATCAGAGTTATTGCCCCTTTTCTGTCAAAAATTAAAATGTTCTAACAAGGCCCCCGGCAGGTGACACACGTGCTCCGCGGAGCACGCCATTCTAGTTTTGTTTAGGCCTTACGACAGTAAGGACCCTGATGCTACTGCGTGTATTTGCATGCTGATCCGAGTCCTCTCTTGTATTGTCCCGAATGTCTGTTTTAGAGTGACCCGACCTATTTCTGAATTATTTTGAAATTTAACTTATGTAATATAGGTTACTGTTCAGTTGACTGTTGGCATGATGTTATTGTGTTGACTACATAAATAATGTACCTAGGCAGGGTGATAAATATGGATTACTACTCACTCCGTACTGCTTTCACTGAACCGGTTATAAAAGAAATTCTGCAAACAATTTTGAATGAATTGGTTTTTTTTCAGGTGCGTCGTGAGTTCACTAAAGATGGCGGTAAATTGACACAAATTGTTTCCATGCAAACAGAAGCAACGCCTATGACAGAACATCTAAAGGCCGTGTACCAGAAAATAGAGTGAACAAAATATTTGACCAGCACTCCAGGAAAATCAACCTTAGAGCCTTTAGGAATAATGTAGATCCCGAACAACCTGCAGACCCGCGCAGTTTGATCTCGATCGGCACTTTTTGCAAAATCAGTATGACATTGATAAAACTTTTTTAAAACGTTGTCTGTTTGGATTTTTAGATTCGATAGCATGGATGATCAGGCAGGTTTATATTTACACTTGTAATTATTTCACTAAGGTTGATTTTCCTGGGCTGACGCTCAGTTGATGACTTGCCATGTTTGCGTGTTGTGATAGTTGATCTTGGAATTTATATAAAAGCTTACAGATTAAAAAAAAGTTGTCACCGACCCTGACAGGGTGTCTTTCAGGGATCCTTGCTATTTTGTCTGTCAATCCATTCATATATCTATTTTTCTGTTTGTACATCACATTGACTTATATAAGCAGGTGACACATTTGTTACCTAGTACTGTAGTACACTATTGATCATTCAAAAAATAAACTATTTTTTTAAACATTATTTGGTACAGCTATAGCTTTCAGTACCTTTTTGATGTGACACGTTTATTATACCCCCTTTGAAGAAGAGGGGGTATATAGGAGTCACTGTGTCGGTTTGTCTGTCTGTCTGTCGGTCGGCCGGAAGCCATATTTTGTCCGGCCTATTTCTTACAAACCACTGGGTGGAATTCAGTAACATTTTACATGAAGCTTCTATACCAAAAGGAGATGTGCATATCCTAAAGGGGTTACAATTGTATGTTATTTTACAGAGTTATGGCCCGTTTACTTATTAAGTTATGGTGTAGGTCAAGGTGGTGTTTAGGGGATATTTATCATCCAGTGATAGTTCTAGTTCTGATGAATGTAGCCGTTTACTTTCTGATCGACTACTTATATACGAATGTAAAGACTTATTAACCCTCTCCCACCTATAGATGCTTTTTGACGCATCCACAGCTGAAAACTTTTGAAAACATCGTGACAAAAGGAGAAATTGTTCAAAATGAGCAATTTCTCCTTTTGCCACAATGTTTTTAACTTTTTTCAGTAATTATTCCTACAATTATAGAGATTATCCATATTTTTAGTAGACATTTTTATAGTCATCTGCTGCAGATTTGTTGTATGTGGGAAAGGGTTAATAAATGAGTAGCTTACTATGTAGGTCAAGATTCACATGTATAGGCTAATCTTGGTCTTCATTGTTCGCTGACATTTTCTAACATATTTATGAATCAAGCGTGAAAATGGCAGAATTTGTTCACAATAAGCAATTTCTCCCTTTGCCAGAATATTTTCGACGCTATTCATTAAATTAAAGATATTTTCTATATTTTTGCCTGGGTGTTTCGAAAGTCTTCAGTTGCAGATTTGATGTAGTGGGAAATGTATTTTAAAGGCTGTAACATTGTTCCGTACTCGATGTAAAATAAAATAAATAAGTTTAAACTAAACTACGCAAATATTGTTCAAAAGCAGGAAAAGGCTTAAAGAATGGTTATAACTCTCAGTGGACTAAACTTGGTTTGACAGCTACCAACATGTCCTGATAGCCATTTTGTTGTTCAATTGTAGCGTCTTCATCAAATTTGGTGGGTTCGATCCCTGGCCAAAGACCAAAGACTTTAAAAATGGTAGTAATGGCTCAGGGTTGCAGGGATAGCATTACGACTGACTGGCTGGTGTCAGGAAGAATGGACCAGTAGTTCTGGTAACTTACCCAGGAAACGCTGTGATATAACAGAAAAAATTGTTGACAGCAGCGTTAATCACCAATCAATCGATCATCAAAAATGGACTTTAATCATGACAATGACTTTTAGCTCACCAGAGCACTGCGTGCTCAAGGTGAGTTTCTGTGAACGCCTTTTTCTCCGTCGTTCGTCCGTCGTCGACTTTTGCCTTGTTAACAATCTACAGGTTACATTTTGCGTCCGATCTCCATGAAAGTTTATCAGAACATTCATCTTCATCAAATCTTGGACAGGTTCAAAACTGGGCCATATGAGGTCCAAAACTTGGTCAAATTGGAGGATAATCTTGTTAACACTCTGGAGGCCACATTTTTAACTTGAGCATGTTGAAACTTTATCAGAATGTTTTGTCTTGATGATATGTAGGTCAAATTATGAATATGGGTCATGTCGGATCAAAAAGTAGGTCACTAGGTCGAATTGAAGGAAAATCTTGTGAACACTCTAGAGGCCGCAATGTTTGCTTCAGTATATTGACATTTTGTCAGAATGTTTGTCTTATTGATGTCTAGGTCAAGTTCGAATATGGGTCAGAAACTAGGTCACTAGGTCAAATTGGAGAGAAATCTTGTCAAAACTCTGGATGCTGCATTTTTAACTTGATTATGTTAAAATTGTATCAGAATGTTTGTCTTGATGATATGTAGGCCAAGTTTGATTTTTTTGTCATGTCTGTTCAAAAACTAGGTAACTAATATAAGCCAAATTGAAGGAAAATCTTGTTAAAACTGTAGAAGTTGTATGTTTTTGCTTCAGCTGCTAAACAATTGGTCAGAATGTTTATCTAAACGATATCTAGGCCAAGTTCGAATATGGGTCATGCCGGGTCAAAAACAAGGTCACTAGGCCTAATTGAATCTTGTTTACACTCTGGAGGCTGCATTTTTTTGCTTCAGCAGCTTGCCATTTTGTCAGAATGTTTGTCTGAATGATATCTAGGTTAACACTTTGGATGCTGCATTTTTAACTTGAGCATGTTGAAAATTTATCAGAATGTTTTTCTTGTTGATATGTAGGCCAGGTTCGAATATTGGTCATGTCTGTAAAAAAAGCTAGGTCAATAGGCTAAATTAAAAGAAAATCTTGTTAACACTGCTTCAGCATCTTCAAATTTTGGTTAGAATGTTTATCTTAATTATATCTAGGCCAAGTTCGAATATGGGACATATTGTTAAAACTCCAGAGGCCGCATTTACACTTAGAGCAAGTTAAAACCTTGTCATTATGTTAGTCTTATTTCTCAAATGTTTCTTGGTTGACCGACCCTCTTCTAAGACATGGCTTCTCTTGATAAGTCTGAAATAGCACATTCTCAGGTGAGCGATCCAGGGCCTCATGGCCCTCTCCTTTTAAATTGGTTAACCCTCGCCATGCATACTTAAATATATGTACTACTCGAGTTGCAATTGTCTTTAATAAATGTACAGCATTTTGTTAAAAGAAAGATCGTCACGTGACTAGGGATCAATCATGTAACTATTGCTTAAAGAATATTTTACGTGAGTTCTAGTTATAATTTTGTGAATATGTAATATGCAAAAATCTGGAAATTCTCTATAAATGAAAAATTGAATTAATGGAAATAGGTTTGAAAACATTGAGGCAAACTATGAAATTGCTCATCATGAGCAATATTTCCTTTTTCATAATGTTTACGATAATGGTCTGCTCCTAAGGCGTCAAAACCTTTTTCCACCTGCAGACCCATTTTGACGCAATAGTCACCTTTGTCCACAATGTTTTCAACTTTTTTTAACAATTAAGCTATCTTTTATGGAGATTTTTCATGTTTTTGCCGCTATGTTTTTTCAAAGTCGTCTGCTGCAGATTTTTTGTATGTGGGAAAGGGTTAAGTATACATGTATATCTAACTTTTGTTTAATTATTATGTCTCCTCCCTCCGGAGGAGACATATTGCTTTTGCCTGCGCCGTCTGTCTGTCTGTCTGGCTGTCCGTCTGTCCGTCTGTCTGTCAGGGCGTCCACATTTCTTGTCCGGCCTTTATCTTACAACCCCTTGGCCACATTTCTATGAAACTTCACAGGAGTCATTGGTACAACTACTAGTTGCGCATATTACGAGGGCATTTAATTTGACCTACTTTTGGATGAGTTATTGCCCTTTTTTAAAATTGCCATTTCATTCTTGTCCGGCCTTCATCTCACAACCCCTTTGCCACATTTCTATGAAACTTCACAGGAGTCATCGGTAAAACGTCTAGTTGCGCATATTACGAGGGCGTTTAATTTGACCTACTTTTGGATGAGTTATTGCCCTTTTTTTAAAATTGCCATTTCATTCTTGTCCGGCCTTCATCTCACAACCCCTTTGCCACATTTCTATGAAACTTCACAGGAGTCATTGGTACAACGTCTAGTTGCGCATATTACTAGGGCGTTTAATTTGACCTAATTTTGGTTGAGTTATTGCCCTTTTTTTAAAATTGCCATTTCATTCTTGTCCGGCCTTCATCTCACAACCCCTTTACCACATTTCTATGAAACTTCACAGGAGTCATCGGTACAATGTGTTGTTGCGCATATTACGAGGGCGTTTAATTTGACCTACTTTTGGATGAGTTATTGCCCTTTTTTTAAATTGCCATTTCATTCTTGTCCGGCCTTCATCTCACAACCCCTTGGCCACATTTCTATGAAACTTCACAGGAGTCATCGGTACAACGTCTAGTTGCGCATATTACGAGGGCGTTTAATTTGACCTAATTTTGGTTGAGTTATTGCCCTTTTTAGCTCACCTATGCACAAAGTGCAAGGTGAGCTATTGGGATCACATTTTGTCCGGCGTCCGTCCGTCGTCCGTCGTCCGTCGTGCGTCGTCAACATTTGAGCTTGTTAACACTCTACAGGCTACATTTTGCATCCAATCTTCATGAAAGTTTATCAGAACGTTCATCTCCATAAAATCTTGGACAAGTTCGAAACTGGGCCATATGAGGTCAAAAACGAAAGAATGTTTGTCTTAATGATATGTAGGTCAAGTTCGAACATGGGTCACGTCGGGTCAAGAAGTAGGTCACTAGGCCAAATTGAAGGAAAATCTTGTAAACACTCCAGAGGCCGCAATTTTTGCTTAAGCAGTTTGAAATTTTGTCAGAATGTTTGTCTTAAAAATATCTAGGTCAAGTTCGAATATGGGTTATGCCGGGTCAAAAACTAGGTCACTAGATCAAATTGAAGGAAAATCTTGTTAACACTTTGGATGCCGCATTTTTTGCTTCAGCAACTTGAAATTTGGTCAGAATGTTTGTCTTAAAGATATCTAGGTCAAGTTCAAATATGGGTCATATTGGGTCAGAAACTAGGTCACTAGGCCAAATTGAGGGAAAATCTTGTTAACTCTGTAGAAGCTGCATATTTTGCTTCAGCAACTTGAAATTTGTTCAGAATGTTGAGCTGAATGATATTTAGGCCAAGTTCGAATATGGGTCATGCCGGGTCAAAAACTAGATCACTAGGCCAAATTGAAGGAAAATCTTGTTAACACTTTGGATGCCTCATTTTTTGCTTCAGCAGCTTGAAATTTTGTCAGAATGTTTGTCTTAAAGATATCTAGGTCAAGTTTAAATATGGGCCATATTGGATTAGAAACTAGGTCACAAGGCCAAATTAAGGGAAAATCTTGTTAACTCTGTAAAAGCCGCATGTTTTGCTTCAGCGGCTTGAAATTTGTTCAGAATGTTGAGCTGAATGATATTTAGGCCAAGTTCGAATATGGGTCATGCCGGGTCAAAAACTAGGTCACTAGATCAAATTGAAGGAAAATCTTGTGAACACTTTGGATGCCACATTTTTTGCTTCAGCAGCTTGAAATTTGGTCAGAATGTTTGTCTGAATTATATCTAGGTCAAGTTCGAATATGGGTCATATTGGATCAGAAACTAGGTCAATAAAGGAAAATATTGTTCAAACTCCGGAGGCCGCATTTTTACTTTGAACAAGTTGAAACTTTGTCAGTATGTTGTCTTAATGATATCTAGTCCATGTAGGAATATGGGTCATATCAGGTAAAAAAATATAGATCACTAGGCAAAATGAAGGAAAATATTGTTAACACTGTGGAGGATGCATTCAGAATAATTGTCTTGATGTGTTTTGCATTGCAGTACATTGTATAATTAAGGTGAGCGATCCAGGGCCATCATGGCCCTCTTGTTTTAAAATTGCCATTTCATTCTTGTCCGGCCTTCATCTCAAAACCCCTTTGCCACATTTCTATGAAATTTCACAGGAATCATCCGTACAATGTCTTGTTGCGCATATTACGAGGGCGTTTAATTTGACCTACTTTTGGATGAGTTATTGCCCTTTTTTAAAATAAATCACTAACTGACAAAATACAGTCAGCCAGACAAATACCCCTTGGGGGAGACATATGTTTTTCCCAAAAACAACCTCTAGTTCTAATTATTATTTCATATTTCGTACTTAGTGGTTATAATTTTTAAAAAATATTTACACAATGGCATTTCACCATGACAACACCAGCAGTGCATTTATCCGATACACTAGTGAACTGTAGTAAATCAATGAATCAAACTGCAGCCACTTTTTAGCTCACCTGAGCTTTGCTCAAGGTGAGTTATTGTGATCGCCTTTTGTCCGGCGTCCGTCGTGCGTCGTGCGTCGTGCGTCAACTTCTTCTCCTCAGTAACCAGTGGGTCAATTTGGATGAAACTTCACAGAAAGCATCCTCTCAATGACCTCACCAGAATTCCTTCAAATTTTTGGGATCCATGCAAAATTCTGGTTTCCATGGCAACGAAACTGGTTGGCAGATTTTCAAATAATTTTGTAGAAATGTTCCTTAGATGACCCTCTATCAGATTCCTTCAAGCCATGTTGATTGGTCGAAAAACATGGCCACCAGGGGGGGCGGGGCTATTTTGCTTTATATGGCTATAGTGAAAACTTAAAAAATCTTCTCCTCCGAAAGTGTCAGGCCGATTTTCAAATAATTTTGTAGAAATGTTCATTGGGTGACCCTCTATCAGATTCCTTCAAGTCATGTTGATTGGTCGAAAAACATGGCCGCCAGGGCGGGGCTATTTTGCCTTATATGGCTATAGTGCAAACTTAAAAAATCTTCTCCTCCAAAAGTGTCAGGCCGATTTTCAAATAATTTTTTAGAAATGTTCCTTGGGTGACCCTCTATCAGATTCCTTCAAGCCATGTTGATTGGTCAAAAAACATGGCCGCCAGGGGGCGGGGCTATTTTGCCTTTTATGGCTATAGTGAACACTTAAAAAATCTTCTCCTCCATAAGTGTTGGGCCGATTTTTAAATAATTTTGTAGAAATGTTCCTTGGGTGACCCTCTATCAGATTCCTGCAAGCCATGTTGATTGGTCGAAAAACTTGGCTGCCAGGGGGCGGGGCTATTTTGCCTTATATGGCCAAAGTGAAAACTTAAAACATCTTCTCCTCCGAAAGTGTGTGGCTGATTTTCAAATAATTTTGTAAAAACGTTCCTTGGATGACCCTCTATCAGATTCCTTCAAGCCATGTTGATTGGTCGAAAAACATGGCCGCCAGGGGGGCGGGGCTATTTTGCCTTATATGGCTATAGTGAAAACTTAAAAAATCTTCTTCTCCGAAAGTGTCAGACCGATTTTCAAATAATTTTGTAGAAATGTTCCTTGGATGACCCACTTTCAGATTCCTTCAAGCCATGTTGATTGGTAAAAAAACATGGCCGCCAGTGGGCAGGGCTATTTTGCCTTATATGGCTATAGTGAAAACTTAAAACATCTTCTCCTCCAAAAGTGTCTGGCCGATTTTCAAATAATTTTGTAGAAATGTTCCTAGGGTGACCCTCTATCAGATTCCTTCAATCCAAGTTGATTGGTCGGAAATTATGGCTGCCAGGGGGCGGGGCTTATATAGCTAAAGTGAAAAAAAAATATTAGGTGAGCGATTCCAGGGCCATCATGGCCCTCTTGTTAAGTATCTGTGACTGTTTTATCAGCAATCGTTGAGTAGTGTATAAGTTACTATAATGTCCTACATGTTCGGCGTTGTTTGGATAAATGTTGCCCTGAGAAAACAAATCTTAAGGTGTACATTCCTGACGTCTGGTCTGAATGAGCACTGTTCGTCAATATGTCATAGACATTTGATAAGAAACGCATGTTCTAAAAAAGCACCATCAATCGGGATAAATTTGTTCAGAGTTGTAAATATATCGTTTAGGTTGTTTTTCTCGGAGCACCGCTCGAAACGTCCTCAGGTAGATGTATTTCTTTGTATTTTCATTGGTGCATTCGCTAACGTTAGTTAACGTAGAGTTGTTTATGAACGCTCTGTTGACTAAGTATGTATGATAGGAGCATTTCGATCATTTCATGTCATGCATTTATTCAAATCCACGTTCGGTCGCAACCATGCCGAACTCTTGTTTATAATACATATCCATGTTCTTTGTAATGAGTAAGGTTGTATGTTTAACCAGTTGTAAATTAAATTTGACAAATCGAAATCACTCGTGTTTTGTGTAACTGCAATATTTTACCTGATGCTTAAAACATGAACAATTACCAGATGATAAGAAGGGAAGAGTTGACAAAGGCATTAATAATAAAATTCCTTTCATTATTTTCACAAATTTTTATTTAAGGGAAAGAAAAAAAAGTCACAATTTAAATGGTGATAACATTTTGTTAACTGTTACGTACAGGCTGTTAAGTATGAGTTTACATTTTACAAAACTAAACGGACATACGAACTATAGTGAGGCATTGTTTGTTTATACATATACATGTATACTAAATAGAATATGCTTAAAACTTTTATACATATGAGTCGCGTCTAGCGATTTGGGTCTAATAACTACGAAACTCCGCTCTGATATCATGTTAACCCTTTCCCTCATATAGACGCTTTCTGACGCCTCTGCAGCAGACGGCTTTTTGAAAACATAGTGACAAAACGTGCAACTTCTCCTTTTGCCACAATGTTTTCCAATTTGTGTCATTGGTTATCCATTCAATTATGGAGATTCTCTATGTTTTTCCAAAATACGTTCAAAGTCGTCTGCTGCAGAATTGTCGTATGAGGGAAAGGGTTAAGACATATTAACACACAGATAGATGGACTACTCTTCCATGTTTTTAACAGAAGGTGAATTAAGAGATGAATGACTTATACGCGGACCGGTGACGGCGGATATACAGGCTTGTCCGATGTTTCACTGTACGCGGTGCTTATTAAAAGACCCCATATTGCTAGACGAGACTCCGGTATTCTTTAACCCTTCCCGCATACATATGCTTTCCGATGCATCTGCAGCAGACGACTTTTTAGAGAAAAAAATGGCAAAAGGAGAAATTGCTCATGATGAGCAATTTCCTTTTTTGCCAAAATGTTTTCAACTTCATTCAATAAATATACATTCATTAACAGGGATGGTTTCTTTATTTGCCTATATGCTTTCAAGATGTATGTGGGAAAAGGTCAAACCAACAGATAAATAAAAAAAAAACCACAAAAACATGGAAAAACGACTTTGGGAAGTTAAAATGATTTGGATAAAAACACAACACTTTCTTGTCGAAAAAATTGTCTATGGAAGTAAGTTTGTAGACTGCCAATGGTTTGAGCCACGATTTGGTCATAACAACTACTTTAAAAGCGATACTAATGGATTCCGCCCTTGGCAGTCAGAGTTGCGTGTACAGCATTCTGACTCGTCCATCGATAACCAAATACATTATATATGTACCTATTGTATTGGTAGACCTAAATGTAACCTGGAAACGCCTTGATATGCATGTTGAAAGCGGTGTCAAAAAACGGAGCAAAACAAACTAGAATGGCAATCTGACTCGCTTACATGATTCACAAAAGAATATACCTCGTGAATAAGGCTCATTATACTTTGCGGAACGGAACAGAACGGAACCATCACTGGGGCACATAGACGGAAAAAGAAGAAAATTCTATCCTAAATGTTTAATTTAAGTTAGATCGTCTTTTCTGTATGCATATGTATACGCTTTCGAATGTGGTAGTTAAAACACATTATATAAGTTTTTAAATTTCAGGATAACGGTCAATATACGTTTACAAAATGGTGTTCCGTTCCGTTCCGCAAAAGTTTAATTATCCCCAAATAAAGTGGCAATTTGGAACTACTTTTACCAAATCGATTCAATACCTTCAATGGTTTTGTGATAACTTGAACTCGAATTTGAGTCATAAATTAATTCGAGTTATCGAAGTCTTCTAAAGATCGCTGCACTTTTGCTTTAATTCAGTTGTTCGTTTATACTGTGTTGTATTATGACATATTAGCCAGTGATAACATTTATCAAGAACACACCACGGCAGCAGTTCCAATTGCTTGATAAAACCAGATAAAACGAAAGCTTACGAAATACGGATTTCAGCCTCAAATGTTTCCTATTTATCACATACTTTTGATAAATGTACTGTATTAAGGTTCACCGTATTTGCATATCGGAAATGGCCACCAGGGGAGGTAATTATTGTAATTCTAAAAAACTAGGCATACCGATTTGAGTTACAGAGAAGGCAACTTTTAAGAAAGCCAGAAACAAACTTCGCTGCAGTAACAATAGCTCGTATAAATCTGATGACTGCCTTCTATAGGTCGTCTCGCCAATCAATCGTTAGATATCAACAGGGGAGATAACCCATATAATGAACGAGATAAAAAACCAGTGTTCTGATTGTTTAAAGATATGAGCCGTCATGTGGACCACTGCGTAAAGTATCGACCCGAATCAGCCTAAGCATGCCGCACAGGCTTACCCGGATATACACTTTACGCCTCCTGTGGATTTTCTGTTTCAAGAATCATTACTGTATACCTCTATCCCCCTGAGATGGAATGTGTCGGCCCGGTTGAGTCTGCGCGGACTGCGCAGGCTGATCTGGGTCGATAAATTACGCAGGGGCCATAATGTTGGTTTTCTTGTGGGACGGCTCATATACAAATGTATACGGTCATTTCGAAATGACATTTTATGTGGTGTCATCAAATCCAATATACATGTACTGTAGGTACAGTGAAGTATTTTGGTCTAATTCTAATAAGATTAGGGGAAGGCCGAATTAAAGGTTGATATTGATCTTCACTGTTCTAAATTTCTCAAATGTCGGTTTTTCCTGTGACGCTGTAGAGCAAAACTTATTTTACAAGTCCGTAGCCCAGGGCATAGGTCATGCAAAATAGCACGAACACCGCTGGAAAAGCAAGCCTTGACATGTTGTCCACCATCTGCGAGCGATCTGGTTGTTTCGGAGGCCCCGATACGACGGTACCTTCTTCGATCTATTTAGAAATAAGAAAAATGAATACATTTGATTAGCTCGTCTGTTTTTCGAAAGAAAAGAAGTAGGGCAATTTTGATACCATTTTGGCGTCGTCGTCACAAAACTTAAACCTTTGCCTCATAACTCAAAGACCGTTCAACATTTTCAAATAAAACTTGGTACACATGGTTCTAGCAACAATACGCATGTCGATACCAAGTCACATAACTCTTGCTTAAATAATTAATCAGTAATGCCCCTTTTCCCACTTAAAACAAACAGACGAGCGTTGCCGTTACCTCTTGTTTTATGTATTGGTATTTACACCATTTTCAACAATCTAAAAATTATATGAATATTACATCAGTACATTTATGCAAGTTCCGATGGTGTCTAAAAAGTTAAAGAATTTGATATTTGTCTTATGCAAGGACATACTCCATCGTGACCACCGAATACATTAATATACTCCCAGATACATAGTATATGGGGGCTATAAAGGAGTCACGCTTGTCGGTCGGTCGGTTTGTCGGTCCGTTGGTCTGTGGACATTTCTTGTGAACACTATTTCTCAGCAACCCTTGGTCAGAATTCAATAGAACTTCCCAAGAATGCCTAGTTGTGCATATTGGTGGCGTGTTGCACTGGAATTATTTTTAAATAAGTAATGGCCCGTTGAATTTCTCATACATATGTATATTGTCAAGCACCAGCTGGGGGTATTCATCACCTTCAGTGCTATTTCTAGTTTGAAATGTCTATATGCACAGTCCCACCAAAGTCTTCACTGTCCGCAAAACCGTACCTTAATCCCAGAGCCTTAGATACGGGGCGTTTTGCATGCTCTAAAATCTTTATAAGACATTCAAACCCTATGTTGTGGCTACTCAAATGAATCCTCTCAGTGAGACAATTCTTTTGAGTACCCACAACATAGGATTTTGTTGAGTAATAAGAGAAATATTGTGGGCGAAAGACCTGTTCACTCCCTCTTATCTAGTCCTCGGACTTAACCCTTGCCCATATAAAGACGCCTTCTGAAGTATTCAGCAGACGGCTTTTGAAAACATTGTGACAATAGAAGAAATTACTCATGATGAGCAATTTCTCCTTTCCGTGCAAATGCTTTCAACTAGATTATGTAAAATTGCTTTCGTTTATAGAGAGTTTCCATATCTTTGCTGACATGTTTTTGAAGTCGTTTGCTGCGGATTTCTGTATGTGGGAGAAAGGGTTAATACACCTTACGACATCAACTAGAAGTTCAACCCATCTGGTTTTACGTCAATATGTATTTAAACTTTTCCCTCACATCTAACAAATCTGCAACAGACGACTTTAAAAGCTTTAAGAAAAAAATGTTAAGATTTTCTAAAAAATAGAAGAATACGGATTGAGTCAAGCTGTTGACAGTTTGGCAAAATGACAAATCTCTCATTATGAGTAATTATGAGTAATTTCTCCTGAGTGCCACCATGTTTTCAAAAATGGTCTGATGAAGAGGAGTGTGTTTGTGGTAAAAGGTTAAGTGATGTCTAAACGGATCTCCATTAATACCCTAGATCGCTAGACGGGGTGGTCCATGTTCTCTAATTGAATCGAATAGAAGGTCTGCGCATTCTCCCGATGCTTTGATAGAATATAATTACCTAACTTCGATGGAAATGCTGAAAGATGCAAATGATATTACGAATGGCTGCTGGGTCTCCTCATA
Source organism: Serripes groenlandicus (assembly GCA_031761405.1). NCBI lineage: Eukaryota > Metazoa > Mollusca > Bivalvia > Cardiida > Cardiidae > Serripes > Serripes groenlandicus. Next base: position 14,217,435 of record JASEVX010000006.1, on the reverse strand, counting down.
ATTCAAACCTTATTAAAGGGGGCTGCGACACAAACAAGAAGGACATTTGGAAATTGCGTTCAGTGTTAAATCAGAACTCACACTGTTCGTAATTCAGCGGACCATTGCGAACTTTTCAAGTAAAGGTTGGTTGATGTGGGTTTAACTCCGTTTTAAACATTGTTTCAGTTATATCAATGTGGTAAATTCACATAGCTACGTGTTTCCTTCCCTTCTCTCACCGATACTCCATACAATATTCGTTCAATAAATGTTGTATGGAGACCTGGGATACCATACAACAGTTTGCACAGGCAGTTGAGTCGCGAGGCTATCAATCTATGGAACTATCTATCTATGGAACTATCAATCTATGGAACTATCTATCTATGGAATCCCGGGTCGATCATTCATTAGTTTCGATGATTTACAAAACTTGTCGTGACTAGCGTCATTCGTCTTTCGCTATTGGGCTAAATCATCCGTTTGGGAAGGCAGCCAGTTGCCTTTTAAATAATGTTGTATGGAGTACTGGTGCAAGAAACCCCCGACACACGTTAGGTGAACTGACCGCTGTGATATAACTGAACTACCACTGAAAATACGTTTAACTCAAAGTCATTGACCAAAGGCAGCTTCAAGTAGAGATTCCAAAAGACTGCGAATGCCTGATCTGGATCTTAAAGTTCTCAAGGGATATTTATGACCGAATGCCATGTTTTTCTATGTAGACACTCAAATTTAATTTTCGCATATAATAAAGTATGATTCTAATGATTGTTAGAAAAACATCAATCTATTCAGAAAATGCCATATGCTCTTTAAATGAATTAGAATTGTTTCATTATTGCCGACGGGATTCCGCCGTTGCCGAGTGATTAGCGTCGGGGATTTGAGACTTTACTTTCCAGGGATCATGTAGAATCGTTCCTTCTTCGTGATCAAACTTGAACATTGTTAGAAACTGGAGTTAAACACCACTGAAAACAAATTATTATTGCCAGCACAAAGCCGAACATCCATTTATTTAACAAAGCTACGCGAGAAATCAACATTATCCGTGTTTGTTCCTTCTGTTCATTCTGATCTGGAAGTTAAGTATTGAGGTCTTTTTTACGTTCAATTGAGTTAAACCCGACAGATCCGATTTTGATTTAATATGTCTCGTACAGAGCGCTTGTTTAATAACACAATTTGACTACATTATTCTTGCAGCTCGATTTCGATGGAAATGATCGCAGGTCCACTGTTAAAATAAGTTATATAACCTGTTAACTTGACCCGCATTTAACCGTTAAAATTTGTAATATGAATGTTTAGAACTCAAGCTCCGATTTAATATCTTACATACATGAGATACAGACCGAGCTGGTTTTCGGAAGAACAGAACGCAATATACTGATATTTTGCTTATCAAAATTCATGTTCCATGTATGATATTTTACACAACTTTCAACATTATTTCAGTTATATAATAATTATATTTCCCGGTACTCATGGGAATGAGGTGTAACACTGACTGCCAAGAAGGGTAACAAATTGTACGAACTATTGACTCCTTCTCATGATCAATGTGACTAGTGTGTTTAATCGTCCACGCATGAGCTAAATACTGCCCACGTAGGTAGCCAGTTGATTGGAGAAATGTTGTGTGGAGAAAAAAGTGCGAGGAATCTAGACCAATACAGACATGACATACGAGCTGGTTCTCAGTAGGGCCAACAAGTATTAGTGGTGATCCATCATAAATGAGTGTGATTGGTATCCGGTAATAAACGGGACATATTTAAATGTTGGTCCTAAAAGGAAGACTGTCATTCATTGTTTTACCATATAAAGATAGTCCCTGTGGTATCGTTTCTGAATTTATTGCGCGGGTGCATCAGCACCAGTGCATATATTGGTTGTGAAAAAAACTATCACTGGTGCAATGGGCTTGTGCAGGCGCCGTGTTAATCGTCTTGATCGCGCATGCGCCGTATTTTACAGTCGGCTTTCGGATATTTCCGTAGCAGTTCGTCACTAGACTGGTTCTCGTTCGAGTGATTAAGATTAGTGAACCAGTCTATTTATATGCGAGTAGTTTTTGTATAATTAAAATGTAAATTAAAACCATAGTTTTTAAATAAAAGCCAATGCTGCCAAAATTCGTAACGTGTACCGGCGTTAAGCTGTCGCGGGTCACCCATTCAGGCACTAACCGCGATGAACGTTGCTTAACTTTACACAAAGGTCAACCACTCTACCAACGTCGCTATAAAAGCCGGCTTCAATAGAAAGGCTGTAGAAGTGATATTTATACATAAACCTATACCCCGTTCCCGTTACATTAGGAACATGGGAATATTTTTAAGTTATTGTGCTAAATTTTGAGATTTTAAGAATATATTAAGGGGAAAAAAGAACGCACAAAAACAATTGTTATCATATACTTATATCATATATTTAAAAGCGGGTTTCGAATCAAACAGTATTTCTTAAGCCATAAAATGCTGATTCCCGCGCCAATTGATGCATCTTGAAGTAACTCTTGTAAACTATTATATTTTAACATTTACGAACATACAATACATCTATAGCAGACGGCTTTGATAACATAGAAGCAATACTTTGGGCACTCTCTAAATAATAAAGGTATGACAATTGAATAGTGATGAAAACATTGAGGCAAATGGAGAAATTGTTCATCAGGAGCAATTTCTCATTTTAGCCACAATATTTCAAACTGGCGTCTGCTGTAGATATGTCAAAGTGCGCCTACAATGCGTCCAATTCATTCTTAATTACGTCTCCGAATTGGTACAATAAATTAGATCTGAAGGTTTTTGTTTCAGTCTAATACACAGGACAGTTATGATTATTTGATTCTGTAGACAGTTTGATGGACTCGTTTATTATTTTATCATAGATAATAAAATAGTTCCTCGGATATCGGCACGTGCGTTATGTCCTCGGTGGAACCATAAACAATTTACGTACGTATCATTTGATAAACCGTTCCGTATTATTGTTATTTGGCCACAGCAGAAGTTAAAAAAATTATCAAACGATGCAGGGTTGATCCGCGATAGCTCTGTGCTATCCAATAAGTAGTCGTGAGTTCGAATACCGGTAATTTAGAGCTTGATATAACACTATTTTCCATTCACATACTTGTTAAACTAGAAACAAATTGGTAACAGTTTGCTTAGTTGGTCTTAATGTAATAGTTGGTTGGTCGATTGAATAATTCATTGGGGTTAAACGTCATTTTCAACAATTGTTCAGTCATATTCACACATTCATATGTTTCCTGGCCTTCTCACACCAATACTCCACACAACAGCATTTACAAGCAACTGGCTGCTATTCAACACATGAATACTGTTAGTCCATTGGTGTAAGACGAATGACGCTTCTCATAGTGATATCTGTCAAGCGTCGGAAAGAATGTTGACCGAGCTATGGTTCGAACTCACATCCCTCGGATTGGCAGCCCGCGTCGCTACCGACTGAGCTATTGGGGCCTGGTACAGATGTACATAATAGTTGGAATAAATCTTTTAAAGTTGTGACTCAATGTGTAATGTTGCATTTGCGAATAGTGTAGACTCAGATGAGCCCGTTAATACGCACATTGTCACAAGAGAAAACTATTCCAGTTTAAAATAAAACTGCCTCTTTGGTTTCATCTCAAACCGCGTTCCTGTCATGCCATAAAAATAGTAGACGGATTAATCCTTTCCCTTATACATATACAATGTGTTCAACCCTATTCAACATTTTTTTCTTTTATTTACAGTTATTTCTATATTTTAGCTTAAATGTCTTCAAATCTTCTGCTGAAAAAATGGATGTATATATGGGAATGGGTTTAACCCTTTCCCTCATATAGACGCTTACTGACGCCTCTGCAGCAGGCTATTTGAAAACATAGTGACAAAAGAAGAAATTGCACAAAACGTGCAATTTTTCCCTTTTGCCACAATGTTTTCCACTTTTAGGTTATCCATTCAATTATAAAGATTGTCTATGTTTTGGCAAAATATGTTCAAAGTCGTCTGTTGCAGAATTGCCGTATGTGGGAAAGGGTTAAGGGTTAAGACCCCATTACGTGTGACGCACATCCATCAGCTGTATGTACCGTGAGCGTAATTGATTTAGATAAATTCCCAGTGCTGAATAAGTGCATCCATTGATTTATTGGTGTTGAATTCAAAGTAAGCGAACATTCTCTAAAATGAAGTTATCATTATGTTCAAAAGAGCGTTTTTGTGTAGACGGCAATTTTTTTTTCAAAATGTCTTTGTGGCTTTATTATCGGTAATTCCATGTGATGGATAACTAGATAAAATGATTTATTGTTGTGGAAGAGAGAGAAAGAGAGAGAGAGAGAGAGAGAGAGAGAGAGAGAGAGAGAGAGAGAGAGAGAGAGAGAGAGAGAGAGAGAGAGAGAGAGAGAGAGAGAGAGAGAGAGAGAGAGAGAGAGAGAGAGAGAGAGGAGAGAGAGAGAGAGAGAGAGAGAGAGAGAGAGAGAGAGAGAGAGAGAGAGAGAGAGAGAGAGATACATAGTAAGTAGGGAGAGCGAGAGAGACATGAGAGATAGACATACATGCATGCGTGAGAGACAGACATACATGCATATACATAGAGAGAGAGAGAGCCAGGCAGAGACAGCGATAACGAGATATAGAGGAGACATAAGTCAGACAGGCAGGGACATAGAGAATGAGACATATAGGAGTCAGACAGGCAGAGACAGAGAGAAGGAAAGATAGATGAGACAGATAGTCAGACAAGCAGAGACAGAGAAAATGAGAGACAAAGGAGACAGACAGTCAGACATACATAGACAGAGAGAATGAGATATATAGGAGTCAGACGTGCAGAGACAGAGAGAAGGAAGGATAGAGGAGATAAACACTCAGACAGGCAGAGACAGAGAGAATGAGAGATAGAGGAGGCAGACAGTCAGACGGTCAGACAGGCAGAGACAGAGAGAATGAGAGACAGAGGAGTCAGACAAGCAGAGACAGAGAGAAGGGAAGATACAGTGTAGGCAGAGACATAGCGAATGAGAGATACAGTGTAGGCAGAGACAGAGCGAATGAGAGATACAGTGTAGGCAGAGACAGAGAGAAGGAACGAAAGGACTTTCCCGTTGGTGTATTCATTCTAAAAATAGATTGTTTCGGTGCGTTAACGAAACCGAGTGCGCCTTAGCTACATTGTATATATACCGTAATGCTTTTCTGTGGCTCCTCCAGCATTCTTGTTTTACTTGATCTGGCCAGAACATTCACACATGCATACTCTAAGAGAGCAGCGAAGACAAAACACAGACAAACAGCCATCCAGACGTCTATAGCCTGAAATATCGAAAACACAAAACTATAGAGTCGAGCTGAACAAAATTGACAGGTAGAGAAAACGATAAAATTGCACATCCACAGTATGTGACTTAAATGTACATGTTATCTTTAAGACTAGTTGAATTCATCTTTTACTTTTAAGTAAACAATACAGACTAGTGTGATGACCAGCTTCATAGGCTTAGAGAGTCAAGTAAGGAATTAAGCATATGCAAAACGCCCCTTATCTAGAGCTCTGAAAATGACAGCAATGTCTCTACTGTCGGCCTTCAATTTTTCAAAAGAGCATTAGATATAACATCTGATGAATAACGGAAGACTAGGATTGAAGCCCCGCTGCTGTCAACTAAATACCCCCATATGCTATGACACACGGAAGTCCCTTTCCTATTATATACGAGACTCTTGTATTTGTAATTCAAAACATTTCAGACAACTGTATGTCGATCTGGAGCTGCACAAGCTTACCCATCCTCGATTACCCAGGCCATTCATAAAATATATGATACTCTGGGCAAATTGGCTGTAAACATATCGTACTCATGAGTTATTTATGAGGTGAAATGCAGCCGCTTGATTGGCTGCATGACACAAACCTCATACGATACGAACATTACAGTGTAGTTACGGAGGAAACCGTGGTGCATGCTTTACGAAGTTTCGCTAGCCAATTTTCCAAGGGTATCATATGGTTTATGAATAGCCTGGGTACCGAGATTGGGTCATACCAAAGACTTTGAAAATGGTGGTAATATGACTTACTTGGCGCTCAGGATTTCCGGGTAAGCATTACGACAGACTGGCTGGTGTTAGGATGAATGGACCAGTACTACTAGTAACTTACTCAGGAAACACCGTTCCCCTCATACAGCAAGTCTGCAGGCGATGACTTTGAAAACATATACAAACACATGGACATTTTCTATACATTAGCAAATTGTTAAACTAGACCACTACAGTCTGCGCATCGGCACAGTGTGATCTAGTACTAAACTGTTTGCAAATCAGGCTTTAACTCTTTCAGCGCCACAGGCAATATTAGTAAAGGTTTTTGCAAACAAAACAGATTCAGGTGAATCAGCTCGTGACGAGCTGTCTCACCTGAAATCAGTATTGAAATCAGTATTGTTTGCCTTTAATTATAAAAAATGTTCAAAAGCTATTATAACAAGAGAAATGTTTTGAACATGGAAGAGTCTACTTTAAACAATTCGGCGCTGAAAGAGTTCGGGAGACTTATAACGACCATAAAGATAGTTTGGGATTCCAGCTAGCTGAGCCACCTCTCAGTTATTGTATTTACGGAAGAAACCATTGTGGTTAAATAAGAAATTCCTAATGACTAATTACTTCTTTTATGCCTTCAATAGTCAAAGGCTGCAGGTGCGTCAAACTGTGTTTGCACGCGGTAAAAGAGTAAATGCAGTTAATAATCGTAGAGTTATATAGACACACGTGTCTATATAATGCGCTCCTGGAATGTCTTAAATTAAGTAGGTTGAAATGACAGCACTTGCCTTATTTCTTGGTAATGACCCTATTACCGTTGGGTTTTCTACGGTTTTATAGTTTTCTCCTTCCCACACACTGACGAATTTTTATGTTTCGTAATTAGCAATTTCCCCTTTTGGCAAAAATACTTTCCATTTTTTCCCCAAAGATATTCTTTCTCTATGGATTTTGCATATATTTCCCTGGACGTTTTCATAATCATTTGTTCTGTTGTATATTGGACAGGATTAAGAGTTAAAGTTCCTAGGAATATTTTTGTGATATCAAATGCCCATAAAGTAGAGGTCCATGATCCTTAAGCACTCGTCCACCTTTCCTTGTCGTGCGTAATAACATATATGAATCTGAGGCAATCACTCTACCATCTTCTGTCCTTCGCTGTGTCCAATTTATTTCATAAAAATGACACTCGCCTAATTCACGAGGTTCAATATAACAATAAACACACACACATTGAGGTCGTGGTCAATAGAGTTAATATTCCAAGATAACTATTGGTTGTCTGAAATGATGTGCTGTAAATGCTCAAGAAGACGGCTGAAAGGTGTAATATTTAAATACCACCACTAATCTTAGTGTTTGACTATCTGGGTTATGACGATGTTGCCATGCCCCGCTGTGTCGTCAATAGAGTTTATATAGCAAAGAGAAACGAAAGTTGTTCTCAAATTACCTTAAGTTTATGCTTCTCGAACAACGATATAAGGTTTCAGGTTTAATGACCGCAACTTACTTTAACACATGACACCCTATGTAATGACGCCGTGGCTATGCTTCTATGCTAGTTAATAATCAAAGAGAAACGAACACTGTCTCAAATAACCTTTGGTAACCGTTTTATCTAGCAACGATAAAGGTGTTCAGGTCTTAAGACCACCACTAACCTTAACGTACGATACTCTAGGTAATGAGGCCGTGGCCATGCTTCTCTGCGTCGTCATGGTTAATACAGTTAATATTCCCAAAGACACGCGGGCCGGTACCGCGTCCACATGGAGCCAGAACGACAGCCAGGATAGCATGACGATCAGGATACTTGGAATGTACAGTTGGATCATGTAGAAACCGATATTTCTCTTCAAGTCCATGTCTAGTTGGATACACGTACTTCCTGAAAAAACTTTATAGCCATGATTGCATAATGATCAGGTTACTTGTAATGCACAGTTGTATAATGTAGAAACCGATATGTATTGCTCTTCAGAAATATGTCCAGATGGATGCAAGTACTTCCTGAAAACAAACATAGGACCGCCATGATAGCAATAAAAGCATCACGAGTTAAATATTTGGAATGTATAGTTGTATAATGTTGAAACCAATATTTCTCTTCTGGTCCATGTCTTGTTTGATGTACGTACTTTTTGAAAAAACTAACAAACAATCACATGATAGCCATTATGACATCGCGAGTAGAATATTTGGAATGTACACTTGTATAATGTAGACACCGATATTTCTCTTCAGAAACATGTCTAGTTGGATACAAATACTTCCTGAAAACAAGCATAAAACCGACAGTAGCATGACGATCGGATTCTGGGAATATAAAGTTGTATCATGTAGAACTCATTTTGTAATCCGCGGTCATTATTATACCCCCCAGATACGTAGTATATGGGGGCTATATAGGAGTCACGCTTGTCGGTCGGTTTGTCGGTCGATCCGTTGGTCTGGACATTTCTTGTGAACACTATTTCTCAGCAACCCTTGGTCAGAATTCAAGATAACTTCACAAGAATGATTGATACTAAGCCTAGTTGTGCATATTGTCGTCGTGTTGCACTGGAATTATTTTTAAATGAGTTATGGCCCCTTGAGTCACGCTTGTCGGTTTGTCCGTCGGTCGGTCGGTCCGTTGGTCTGTGGACATTTCTTGTGAACACTATTTCTCAGCAACCCTTGGTCTGAATTCAATATTACTTCACAAGAATGATTGATACCAAGCCTAGTTGTGCATATTGTCGGCGTGTTGCACTCGAGTTATTGTATATGGCCCCTTGAATTTCTCATACATATGTATATTGTCAGGCACTAGCTGAGGGTATTCATCACCTTCAGTGATATTTCTAGTTTTCCTAGACAATAATGGAAATGCGTGAATGATTACACTCGGTTATTATGGGAGACCTCGTAAGGACCCCACCGTATAACACAAACATGGATTTTAGTAGGTAGCCTGACCTTGTCGTGTCAAATAATCGGGAGATTAGTCCTTTAAATCAATAATTAAATGGATATATATAAGCCGTCCTGCGAGAAAACCAACATTATGGCCTCTGCGTAATGTATCGACCCAGTTCAGTCTGCGAAATCCGCGCAGACTGATCCCGGCCGACAAGTTACGTCTCAGGGGGGAAAGAGGTATAGAGTAAAGATTCCTGAAACAGAAAATCCACAGGAGGCGAAACGTGTATTCCCGAGTAAGCCTGCGCGGCATGCTTAGGCTGATCCGGGTTGATACAATGTTGGATGAGCAATTTCACCTTTGGCCACAATGTTTTCAACTTTATTTAACAATTAAGCTATCTTTTATGGATATTTTTCAGGTTTTGTCGCCATGTTTTCAAAGTCGTCCGCTGCAGATCTGTTGTATATGGGAAAAGGGTTAAAGCTCAGGGTGGCGGGGATAGGTTTATGACTGATCTGTCAGTGTTAAAATATACACTACCGGTAAAACTGGAACATTACGCAGGAAAGTCCTTGATAAAACTGAAATACTGTTGAAAACAGGGTAAAACACGATATAAACAAATAAATGGAATTAAACTGTATTTGTATCCCATAATTCATCTTTCTAGCACTACGGTCATGGCGGAGTGCCCTTGGGCAAGGCACATTTTCTAGCCTAGCACTGGTTTGTTTACCCAGGGATCATGAATAATTAAATTTAATTGCGCGCTAAATGACCTTAGCTGTCGATGCGCCATAAAACAATATACATTCATTCATTCATTCATCTTTCTAGCGATGCTTGCTGTCAACCCATGGGGTTGTGAGTTCGAATCCCAGCTCGGCCAACATGCTTTCCGACGTCAATGCGACAAGCGTCATTCGTCTTCCACCAATGGGCTTACAGTCTATGTGGAAAAGCAGACAGTTGCTTGAAAAGATTGTTGTGTGGAGTACTGGTGTGAGAAAACCAGAAAACGCATAAGAAGGTGAACTGGCGATAAACCGCAATCAATCAATCAATCAATCTATTATAACACATTACACATTTTTGAAAATCATTCTGAATCGGGCTCAGAACTAGGTATTTTTTATTGTCAGGATATAATTCTGAATTACCTCGATTATGTTTTAATCATTAGCTAAGGATACCGAAAGAAAGGAGATGAATTTGTATTTCTAAACATCTTTACCTTCCATTTCTGAATCAGGGTCAGAACCTGGGTCCAAGTTCACCAACTATACTTAACGCTGAGTAAGTAATATTTTTACTTAAAAGCACATTTCATCATATTTGTTTCCCTAATAGTATGTTAACATAAATAGTTAGCTTTCTGATTAACAATGCTTGTAAAGAAATGAAACCTTTCGGAAGTTTTATTAGAAAAACTAAAATAACAAAATATGCTTTAAAGCGACTGAAATCCAGATGGCACGAAAAAAAAAAAAGAAAAAAAAAAATTCTCGAATTCGCCCAAGTAAAACCTAGGTAGAAAATGTATCGTTTGTTAATAAAGTGAACTTGAGTCGTTTTCAATTGTCCCGATGAAGGGGTTTCCTATCTAAAAATACTTACCCCGTTACTGACAGGGTAGAATTTGCGATGGAAAAAAGTATCGAAAACAAGAAAATCTTACTTATAGGGGTATGTAATATGTCAGTTATCATATTGTAATGCCCCAAATAGAAAAATAACACTTATTTTCTTAAAATTGGATTTTTTTTCCACAGTTGGGTATCTGGAGTTCAGTCGCTTTAAAGTAAAAGTATTACTTAGCGCTAAGTAAGGTTGGTGGAATTGGACCCTGATTACTGCAGAGGTCCAGATAAGGAGATATTCAGCTCTTTTTCCCACAATCTCTCTCTTATTATTTACACGAATCCTATGGTGTGGGTACTTAAAAGAATCGTCTCAGTGAGACAATTCTTTGAGTACCCACAACATAGGGTTAGAGGATCAAATAAGGATTTTAGGACATGCAAAACGCCCCTTATCCGGAGCACACTTCCGACTATATTACTTTTTCTTTTTAATCTTTAGTTAAGGATACAGTTCAAGAGAGGGGGGTGGGGGGGGGGGGGGGGGGGGGGGTGTTTGTTTCTAAACATCTTTACCTTCCTTTTCGTGAGTACATTTCGCTGTCCTTATATCGGAAACGGAGAACTGCGGCAACTCACACTCGGAATTCAACTGTACAGCAGCGTCCCCAAGTAACCACTTAAACGTGAGGCGTTTGCTCGAGTAGGCGACTGGTTTTTAGAAAGAAAATCGAATATGTTAACCAATAAACCGTTTTCCTTCATATTTCATTGCTAGAGTCGTCTGTTTTGAAAACGTCAGAGTGATAAAACGAAATATCTGGAAAATTCAAAATAAAATTCTTAAACATAATTGGAAATAGTGTGGAAAAGGGAGAAATTGCTCGTCTTGGGGAAGGTCTCCTTATTCTCCCAACCAGAACGATTTGCTTGAATGTCGTCAAATGGTAAACTAATTAAATCGGACGTGTATGACTTGGAATGAATTAATCAAGTTAGTTCCGATGATTAACGTTATGTGCGGTTCTTTCCTGTGTGCATGTGCATGTGCATGTTCCACTATTTATTATTAACTGTCAGAAGAAATCCTCTGTGTCTTATTTGAGGAATCACTAACGTTAGCGTAGAAGTGATTTAGACTGTAACACTATTAAGCTCTACATGGTTAAAATGAAAACTATAACATCTCTAATTTGATCAAATAAAATGATCCGTCCCGCGAGAAAACCAACATTTATGGACTGCGCAGGCCAATCCGTGCCGACACATTCCGTCTCAGTGGGATAGAGGTGTAAATTAATGATTCCTGAAACAGAAAATCCACAGGAGGCGAAAGAGTGTCTGTCCGGGTTAGCCTGCGTGGTATGCTTAGGCTGATCCGGGTCGATACTTTATACGCAATGTTGGTTTTCTCGCTGGACGGCTCAAATGTCTTTCATCTCTATATTGATAAGATTAAATATCTAACATCTTCCAATTTCAAATGGATATGATTTAACATCTTAATGCTGTAGGTTAATGTAATTAAATATATTTTAACTCAGATTGACGAGATAAAATATCTCACAGCTCTAACTTGATGAGATAAAAAATCTCTCACATTATAGATTTATTAGATAAAATATCTTACAGCTCTGGATTGATAAGATAAAATATCTTATAGCTCTAGTTAGATGAAAATATAAGATCAAATGCTGTAGATAGATACAATTTAAGATCCTATGCTGTAGATAGATAATATTTAAGATCATATGCTGTAGATAGATACAAGTTAAGATCATATGCTGTAGATAGATAACATTTAAGATCATATGCTGTAGATAGATAACATTTAAGATCATATGCTGTAGATAGATAACATTTAAGATCATATGCTGTAGATAGATACAATTTAAGATCATATGCTGTAGATAGATAACATTTAAGATCATATTCTGTAGATATATACAGGTTAAGATCATATGCTGTAGATAGATACAATTTTAGATAATATGCTGTAAATAGATACAATTTAAGATCATATGCTGTAGATAGATACAATTTAAGATCATATTCTGTAGAAAAATACAATTTAAAATCATATGCTGTAGAAAGATACAATTTAAAATCAAATGCTGTAGATAGATACAATTTAAAATCATATGCTCTAGAAAGATAAAGATGAAGCAAAAGATCTTATTGCTTTAAATTGGTTCAATTCAATAATACAGAGCTCTCTATACAGTGATGATAAAAAACGATCTTACAGTTCAATGTGGATAACGAAGGATATATAAAACAACTGTACATCTCTTGGTAGATATAATTAATATGATTACAGTTCTACATTACAAATTAAATAACTATTTACTTTCAGCTCTATATATGCTAAATCAATTATCTTACATCTCTAAATAACTAAATCAATAACAATACAGCCCTGGATTGATAAACAAAAACGATTTAACGACTCTAGTTAATGTAAATATTGATGAATTATACACTCTAGAAAGATAGCAATTTAAGATCTTACAACTTTAAATAGATAGCAATTTAAGATCTTATAGCCAAACACAGATAGAAATATAAGATCTTACATGTCTAGATGGATAGCAATTTAAGATATTACAGCTCTAGAAAGAGAGCAATTTAATATCTTACAGCTGTAAATGGATAACAATTTAAGATCGTATAGCTGTAAATGGATAACAATTCAAGATCTTATAGCTGAAAATGTATAACAATTTAAGATCTAATAGCTCTAGAAAGAGAGCAATTTAAGATATTACAGCTCTTGATGGATATAGTTTTTAGATTTAACAGCTGTAGTTGAATAACAGTTTTAGATCTTGCAGATATAGATGGATAGCAATTTAAGATCTTACAACTCTAGATATATAGCAATGTAAGATCTTACAGCTCTAAATATATAGCAATATAAGATCTTACAGCTCTAAATAGATAGGAATTTAAGATCGTATAGCTCTAGATAGATAGCAATTTAAGATCTTACAACTCTAGATATATAGCAATGTATAATCTTACAGCTCTAAATATATAGCAATTTAAGATCTTACAACTCTAGATATATAGCAATGTAAGATTTTACAGCTCTAAATATATAGCAATGTAAGATCTTACAGCTCTTAATAGATAGGAATTTAAGATCGTATAGCTCTAGATATATAGCAATTTAAGATCTTACAGCTCTAGATATATAGCAATGTAAGATCTTACAGCTCTAAATAGATAGCAATTTAAGATCGTACAGCAGTACACAGATACAAGTTTTATAGCTCTAGAGCTATACAATATATATATATAGCAATGTAAAATCTTACAGATCTAGATGGATATAAAGCAATTTAATATCTTACAGCTCTAGATATATAGCGATTTAAGATCGTACAGCTCTAGATAGATAGCAATGTTATACCTTACAGCTCTAGATAGATAGCAATTATATATCTTACAGCTCTAGGTTGATAGCGATTTACGACCTTACAGCTCTAGATGGATAGTAATTTACGATCTTACAGCTCTAGATATATATCAATTTAAGATCTTACAGCTGTAGATATATATATCAACTTAATATCTTACAACTCTAGATAGATAGTACTTTAAGATCTTACAGCTGTTAATGGATAGCAATTTAATATCTTACAGCACTAGATAGATAGCAATTAAAGATCTTACAGGTCTAGATAAATAGCAAATTTAAATCTTACAAGTCTAGATAAATAGGAATATGGGATCTTACAGCTCTAGATAGATAGCGCTTTACGATCTTACAGCTGTAGATATATAGCGCTTTACGATCTTAGAGCTCTTGATATATAGCGCTTTACGATCTTACAGCTCTAGATAGATAGCGCTTTACGATCGTACAGCTCTAGATAGATAGCAATTAAAGATCTTACATGTCTAGATAGATAGCAATTAAAGATCTTACAGGTCTAGATAGATAGCGCTTTACGATCTTACAACTCTAGATATACAGCGCTTTACGATCTTACAGCTCTAGATAGATAACGATTTACGATCTTAGAGCTCTTGATAGGTTGTATAAATTAACTAGCAGATTTCGTTTGATACATTATTTAAAGATCTTACAGCTTTGAATGACCAAGGAACATGTTTGATCGTCCATCGGATATTTGTGCAGCTGCATTGGACACGACGCTGTTAACGTTATCCTGTAAAATAAATGAGAAGACGACCTGAGTCATACTCACGGAGACAACCACCGTAATCCAAGTGTGAACTAAATACCCATCAATTATAACCCGATCTCATGCATCGGCACAAATTGTCGAATCCTTTATAAGCATGCCTGTCAGATGATTGACTTTGTGCACTTGCAATGGCCGCAGACGACTAATATATAATATATATATACAAATAGATATATTTTATTAAAGAAAAAAAAAGATAAATATGTCCAACATATAACACATTTGTTTTAACCCTTTCCCACATACAACTAATCTGCAGCAGACGACTTTGAAAACATGTGGACACAAATATGGAAAACCTATATAAATAAATGTATAGCTATTAAATAGAGTTGAAAACGTGGTGTCAAAAGGAGAAATTGCTCGTTTTGAGCAATTTCTTCTTTTGTCGCCATGTTTATAAAAAGTAGTCTGCTGCAGAAGCGTCAGAAAGCGTCTATATAAGGGAAAGAGTTAAGAAATTCAATTATATACGAAATTAATGGGGAATTGCGTTCCAGAGTCTGAAGTCTGAGTGAGATCCGGTTAATAACAGACACATAATACAGTGTATACATACGCTATGTGCTTACATACGCGTAGTTGAATCGTCCGTTAACATCTTTAGATTCTGATAAGACGACGCAGATGTACAGGCTGACCTGAATCTACACTGTTCTGAAAAGCCAACTTGTTGTTGTACCTTTCCCCATGGACGGGATCAAATATGGTTCATCATTACGTCTCCGTGGTATAGGGTTTAGAGCGTCTGCCTTCGGAGCGGGCGACCAGTGTTCGATCCTGGAGCTACAGAGCTCTAGATAAGACGAGTATTTCACATCCCCCTAAATCCTTATTTGACCACCAAACCCTATGTTGTGGGTACTCAAAAGAATCGTCTCAGTGAGACGATTCTTTTGAGTACCCACAACATAGAGTTTAGTGGAGTCATACGAGAGATATGGATGGGGATAGACGTATCTAGTCCTCTGTAGTTGTAATGCCTTTCCTCCTAGGCGCTCAGGGTTGTGGTGATATCAGTATCACTTGATTTATTCGTGTCCGTGTCTAAATATATACTACCGGTAGTACTGGTAAATTATCCAGGAAACACCGTGATATAACTGAAAGACTATTGAAAGCGGCGTAAACAAATCCCATCCAAATAAAATAAAATATCGGAATGTATAAAAGCGTTGGAATGAATGAATGAATGTATATTGTTTTATGGCGCATCGACAGCTAAGGTCATTTAGCGCGCAATTGATTTTAATTATTCATGATCCCTGGGTAAACAAACCAGTACTAGGCTAGAAAATGTGCCTTGCCCAAGGGCACTCCACCATGACCGTAGTGCCGCGACTGGGGATCAAACCCGGGACACCCGGTTTCGATAAAAGCGTTGGCGAATTTGTAATTGTCAATGCGGATTACGTATACTTTAGTTTAGATTTATTTATTTAACATCGATTACTTAACAAGTTAAAAGCTAATATTAATCACACTCGATGTCTGTTTCCTGGATTCATCACCAGTACTCGCTCCGTCTGTGTGATAAAATCCAAAAGGCAGAACCCGCTCACCACGGGATTAGAACTCGGGACCTTTGCTACGAGTGACCGTCGCTCTACCACTGCACCACTGTCTTCAAAATAAGGATGACAGAACACGAATAAAGCCCATTATCCAGGTATCGGATATATAATAATAATATTAACATTTTTATTCAGTTATGTATTAATTGTTTGGTGATTTACGCCGCTTTCATTTTTGCAGTTCCATCAAGGCGTTTCCTGGGTAAGTTATCAGTACAACTGGTCCATTTACTGGTCATTTATCCTGACACCAGCCAGTCAGTCGTCATGCACCCCCGCAACACTGAACGCCAAGGAGGGCATACATTACATGTACTACCACTGTGAAGGTCTTTGGTATGACCCGGCCGGGGATCGAACCCACGACCTTTCGCACCAGAGACGGGCGCTCTACAACGACATCGCCGAGGCGGTCTATCGTTGTTGCATACCTAGATTTATAGTCCACCGTTCCGTCCTGATATATATGCAACATCTTGTTCGGCACCGTGACGCTGTGGAAGTGAGCTCTCTTCTCATTACGAAAGTATAGGTCTGGCACCCATACGTAGTCGATTAGCCGGGAATCAAGTTCCAGGTAGGGCGCGTCAATCAAGTTCAAGAACTTCAATCGTGTGTCTTTCCACTTCTGGCTGACAAACGTGCTCAGGGTAAAGTCCTATATAATATAGATTCAAGATTCGAGATTTTATTCACAAAAGACAACATGTTCATCTTGTACATACAATCTTACTAACAAACACATATATAAATATATATTTATCACATGACAATGCTTGTATCCGATGTAATATACCCATTACGTATTTCTTTATATGTGACACGTGTAATATAACATGACCGAATCACTATTTCTGTATTCATCCGCGAATGTTTACAAAATGGCTTAGAACGTGTATCCGGTAAACCCAAACGTCACGATAGATGGACGAGGTAAAGGGACCTGTATCGGTCATAACAATATATTGGGTGTGATTAGTTAACAGTCTATTAAGTATAATATGTTGGGACTATTTTCTGCCAGCGAAAAACCGATTCTCTGTATGTGTTTTGTCATGTGATAAAACGAATCTAACATTCGTTTTCATTTTATAAAGTTTTATTAAACTCGTCTTAGAAATTTGTTATTAAGCTCGCCAAATAAAAATAAAACTTTATATAAAATGACAACACATGTCAGATCCTATATGTACATTACATTTGTTGTCATTTACATCTGTTTCCTGATTAAAGGTAGATATACATAACGAAATGACCACATAGCAATAAAGAAAAGTAGTGGAGTAAAGCGACGATAGAAATAGCTAATGCTTTTGTTATTTTCTAGATAATGCATGAAATAGGGATGTTTCTGGTATTTGTTTATATTTAATGTTTCTATTTAATATGCTTTATTTCTATAATAATACAAACAAATATGGTGAACCATTCAATTCCCATGTACAACACATCTGACGCAGGCGACTTATAAAACATCGAGATTAAAATATGGACACTCTCTGTGAATAAATGTGTTATTAAAGTTGAAAATGTTTTCTGATTGACAACCGCAATCAGAGTTAAGTCCTATACTATAATAAAAGCACTGCAGTGCTGACATCCTTGGGCCTCCTGGAAGGTTGGATTTTTCGAAGCACGGGCTCTACGGCCCCCGGTTAATCCGCCACTGTATATTTCACGTGACTTCTTTCGTGGGGTGGGGGAGTCAGGCACGGGCCCTATGGGGCCCCGCATAATCCGCCACTACATTTGCAACGCGTTTTCTTTGTTTACCATTAATTTTTCGACGCCCCCCTCCCCCTCCCGGTTAATCCGCCTCAGTATTTTTCACGTGACTTCTTTCTTTTTTACGTTCCTCTTCGCGAATGTTAATAATGTTAACAAGCGTCCATATTTGACCTCTCGGCGCGTTAATTTCTAAAGCATTTCTTAAACTTATATTGGACTACTCACGCCTTAAGTTTTTCACTGACTTTTAACAACATTAAAATGATATTTATGGGGGAGATCCTAACCTTTTAAATGCAGTTTTGTTGAATCCACGATGAACTATTTTTCTCGCGCAGTTTCTCATGCGTTGTTTTGTGCTAACAGCAATTGGCAGGCTGCCAACTCCGAACACAATGGTATTACTACTATGACCTAAAGCCCCAGGCCAAAAACAATATGATTAAACCCTTTCCGACATATGCAACACATCTGCAGCAGTCGACTTTGAAAACATCAAAGTTTAAAAATATAGTATACCTCTACAAATGAATGTGTAATTATCGAATAAAGTTGAAAACATTGTTGACAAAAGGAGAAACTGCTCACTTTGGGACAATTTCTCCCTTTTTGCCACCATATTTTCTAAAGTGGTCTGCTACAGATGCGTCAAAATGCGTCCGCTTGGATATCGTTAAGATAAATCACTGGCGTCTCAATCGTAATTCATGAACACCCTATTACTGTGCTACATATATACTCATCAATATGAATGAAGTAAGATTTAAATAATATGAAATAAAACATTGTTAAATCGCAGGCATCTATATTTCTATTCATAAAAAAAACATTGTAAATCGTATCTATAGTTCCATTCATGAAAAACACCTACTACCGTTCTATATCTGGCAAAACCAACCTAGGCGTATGTGTAACATGTTAAGATACAATATGAGCCAAACCTGCTAGAAAAGCAACAGTGTGGACTCTGCGTAAAGTATCGACCCGGATCAGCCTAAGAGTGCCTCATAGGCTAACCCGGACAGAAACTTTTCGCCTCCTGTGGATTTTCTGTTTCAGGAAGCATTACTCTATACCTCTATCCCCATGTGACGGAATGTGTCGGCTCGGATCAGTCTGCGCGGACTGCGCAGGCTCATCTGGGTCGATATATTACGCAGATGCCATAATGTTGGTTTTCTTGAGGCTGATATATCTGATTGCGCATGCTGCATATATCTAATTCAAATGCATATTGTTAATCAGAAATTGCTTCAAATAGTCTGTGATCATTTTGCGACAAGTGCAGAGCCAGATCAGACTACGCGGATATGCAGGCTGATGTGGCTCTACACTGGTCGCAAATACCCTAAGGTTGGTTTTCGTTGGGTTTGAGCGTCGATCATTTAAGAAACATCATTATAAAATGTATACAACATTATTTAAAACATGTGAAGGTTCCGTACTGCTTCAGGATCCGAAAACCTACCATTACGTTTCGGAACTACTTTTTTTAATCTCTATGTTTTTAATTTTCTTAAATTTAAAAAAAATTAAATAAAAAAAATTAAAAAATAAGCATTAAAATAAGCATTCAAATTTTAAAAAAATATAAAAATCTACCATAAAATATTACTCAAAGAAATAAAAATAAAATAAAAAAAATAGCTTGAATCGACATGACACATTTATTTCAATCAATGTACACATTTGTCGCTACGCGCGTAGTGACGTCACTGTAAAACCTACCATGGTTTGCTCGTTGATGGAATCGATACTGTTGATGTATAAACTCACGTTCACCGCACAAGGGACATCTGAAAAATGAAGAGAACAACATCACCAAGAACATCAGTCAAACACCGACAACTAGAGGGATTGAATCCGAGGAAGACGCAATGTGAAAACATCTAAAGATCTTTTTTTGCTTCGATAATTGATTGATTGTTTTGTGTTTAACGCCGCTCTCATTTGTTTTCAGTCATTTCACGGCGTTTCCTGAGTAAGTTACCAGTACTACCGATCCATTTATCCTAATACCAGTCAGTCAGACGCAATACTAACCCCTGAGCGCCAAGGAGGGCAACCATTACTACCAATGTTAAAGTCTTGGGTATGACCCGGCTGGGGATCGAACCTGCGATCTCCCGCACCCGAGGCGGACACTTTACCACTTCACCACCGAGGTTGTCTTTTTCTTATGAAACTAGAAACCTATTTTGAAAACCCTTGTTTAAGGGCAATTTTGACCCCTTTGTTAACAATGCAAATTTAAGTGCCATTTACCAGAACGAGCAATGGCACCTAAATTTCCATTGTTTACCAAGAATAATTATTCAACGCTTATAAAGACTTTATGGCGAGGTGATTAACCTTGGTAAAAAAATACCAATTTCAGTTACAACCATTTCATGCCAAGTCCTCGAAATAGTCAATAGAGTTTCATATATTGTTTGTTAATGTAGTATTTTGCAGATGCGTCAAGATATAGAAAGTTTTTTTTTTAAACTTATATTAATCAATCACGATGCCTGGTTTCTCGCGCCGTCGTTTTAGAAAAGTCGTTTACAGTCGCTCATATCGGGAATCGTACCATGTACCTTTGGATACCGAAACCGGTATTCAAACTTGGAGCCACTGCTTTTGACTGGCTTTCGTTAGGCTAACAATCATTGTGGAAAAGCAGCTAAGTGTTTGGAAAGTATGTTGTGTGATGTACAGGTGTGGGAATGCTTCAATTAGTGTTTGGTTTTAAGGTTGTTACATGTACCTGACTGCTGCATATAAATACTTCTTTTTTGTTGGGAAAAATCAAACACCTAACAAGGGCTAAAAATGGTCATTTTAGTACAAACGATGTTTTTCTTTTGATAATATTGTGTACCTGTATTATTCTGTAAATGACATGTATACACATGTCAAACGTCCACAAAAAGTTCCAGTAAACAGACCCATAAACTTCTATTACCGAAAATCCAAATGTCTTTAAAATCAGACATACATTTCGCTCGCTCGTGTAAACAGTGTGTGTATACCACGTGACTTTGACGTCACAGATGCTACGGTGGACAGAAATATTTTACTTCGATTTAGATGTAAAAACAAAGGTAACTTTTTTATTTCTTCATCATTTTAAATCAAACATGGCGCAGTCCACGCCGCTAAGAGAGCCCTATCTCCGTTTTTTTCAACGGAGTTTGATTAGTGGTTTAGTTTCTTCAAACACTTCGATGAACCTTTTCTCAAAATGTATTAATATCGCCGACAGCCGAAGCATTATCAAAACTGGATTTTGAGAACAGGTTCGTCGAAGTGTTTGAAAAAACTAGACCACCAATCAAACTCCTGTAAACAACCGGAGAAAGGACATTGTGAGCGGCGTAGAAAGGTGAAGAAAAAAAAAGGGTGAAGAAATAAAAAAAGTTACCATTGTTTTTTACATTCTTATCAAGAGCAATTGTTGCTGTCTGACCTTGCAAATATGACGTAAAACGTCACGTGGTATACACACACTGTATATACGTACAGCCAGGTATTTCAATCTTATTAAAAAATGCAAACTTTGTTTGTAATACTCCGCACTACACTATTACCAGTCAACTGGTAACCTTTCAAAATATGGACCAAATTACAACAAATACATCCGCGGCCAGGCTGATCTAAATAGTCCCTTAGAAAACATTTGTTTGCGTGAAAAAAAGTGTATACCTTCACAGGAATGCATTGAATATATATGACAATGAGTTTAAATTAATTGCAAATATGGATAGGATGAACTGGAACTGTTTGATGTTATCATTTTTAGTATTTTGACATTGTTTGTAAGTAAAATAAGTTTGTGCAAGCCCACGTTTTGTTCGAGCTGGCTTGTGCTGAAATTGACAGTAACGATCTAAGGTTGCGGGGTGAATTCTTCTTTGCATAATACATAACACCCGATTTTGTTTGTATCTTTTAAAAGCTGAGAGGTAACTCTTTACAATGATACGGGGTGTCCTATCTGTAAACATTGAAGGAACATGTGACAATCGAGCTTTGAAACTTGTTGATTTGCATGAAAACAAAGAAGGATTTTAATTGGTGCAATGTGACCTTAACTCTTTCCCACTTGCAGATGCTTTCAAGTTTGACGCAATAGCAGCAGAAGACTTTTAAAAACATTGTGGCCAAAGGTGAAATTGCTCATGATGAGCAATTTCTCTTTTGGCTACAATGATTTCAACTTTATTTAACAATTAAACTATCTTTTATGGAAATTGTGCATGTTTGTTGTATAAATGTTTTCAAAGTCGTCTGTTGCAGATTTTGTTGTATGTGGGAAAGGATTAATACCAATGTTAGAACCCGATTGGTGCATTTAAAAAAAATCGTGAAATATTGTACGGCCTACTCAAGACCGTTTGATTGACATATCAGTTTTGTTCATCTGTTCTTTTTTTAATTCCCTCATTAAAACGCTTTCTGGCGCCGTTATAGCTGACGACCTTTGAAACCTTGTTGCAAAAAGAGAAATTGCTGATAATGAGAAAACTCTTAACAATGACTAAATTATCCCATATAGAGATGTCCCATCATTCTGCCTCGATGTTTTCAAAGTCATCCGCTTTAGATTTGTTGTATTTGTTGTACAAGGTAAAACGACAAAGCCTGTTCACATTAAACCTGCAGCGTAAGACAGCAACGTTTCTCGGTAAAAAAAATATTACCTATCGTGATATTATTCTGGTGTTTTCGATGCGCCAATAAAGGACGGAAATTTGATTTCCATAAACCCAAGAAGCATGGTGTTTTTAAACGATAAAAAAACCCTCTAAGAAATCTCGTAACTCACTCGTGGCAGATAATTCCATTTCGTCTGACTGAACCGTTCAAATATCTCCAAGACAATACCTTGAGAATTTCAGATTCAAGGCAATGATCTGTTTGGTAAACCTAATTTGAGCCGTTCCACGAGAAAGCCAACATTGTGGACTCTGATTAAAGTACCGACCCGGATATTCCTAAGCATGCCGCGCAGGCTAACCCGGAGAGACACTTTTCGCCTTCTGTGGATTTACTGTTTTTCAGGAATTATTACTCTACACCTCTATCCCCCCTGGGGCGGAATGTGTAGGCTCGGATTAGTGTGCGTGGACTGCGCATGCTGATAATGCAGAGTCCATAATGTTGGTTTTCTCGTGGAGCGGCTCATTTGTTGTGATATTTATTTTTCTCTTAACTTGTTCGCTCTCAACACAGATAGAATGATTGAGAATATTCAGAACTATTATCATTTAAAAAAAAATCCCAAGTCCAAGACCCTCAAGCGCAAGAGACAGGTCATATATATATGCTATCGAAGAGCATAAGATGTAGATATGGCTACTTAGATATGATCACAATATGAATGGCGACGTCTATATCGTGTCTATGATTACATCTTCGTGGAAAAGTAGTTCTTTTATGGAATCTCTGTGTCGTTATTCACAGAGACGATCCGTACATTATTGATAGGGGAAGCCTATCCGAAGAAAAGATTAAACTTTTATAACAACAATTTGATTTTTATAACTTTTCGTCTGCAATTCTTTTGAAAGTCATCGTTTCGTTATCACATATAACACTATAATTGAATTTAGACTATTTTATCTGAAGATATTTAAATGCAGACAAGTTAAAACATGTAATTGTGAAAACAACATTTTGTAGCATTTTTTAAATTAACAGAAAGAGAGAGAGACATAGAAAGATATCTATAGAGAGAGGGACATGGAAAGAGAGAGAGAGAGAGAGTTATATATATATATATATATATATATATATAGAGAGAGAGACATGGAAAGAGATATAGAGCAAGATAGAGAGAGACAGAGAGAGACAGAAATACAGAGAGAGAAAGACAGACAGACAGACAGACATACATATATATATATATATATATATATATATAGAGAGAGAGAGAGAGAGAGAGAGAGAGAGAGAGGGAGAGAGAGAGAGAGAGAGAGAGAGAGAGAGAGGGGGGGGGGAGGATGAGAGACAGACAGACAGACAGACAGACAGTCAGACAGACATATAGACAGACAGACAGACAAACAGACAGACAAACAGACATACAGACAGACAGGCAGACAGACATAAAGAGAGACAGAGAGAGACAGAAAGAGAGATAGATAGAGAGAAATAGAGAGAGAGAGAGAGAGAGAGAGAGAGAGAGAGAGAGAGAGAGAGAGAGAGAGAGAGAGAGAGAGATAACAAAACTGGAAAATAACTTCTTCCAATGGGCTAACAGTCTATGTGGGAGAGCAGCCAGTTGCTTAGACAGACTGTTGTGTGGAGTACTGGTGGGAGAAAGCCAGGAAATACCTTGCTATGTTAACTGACCGCTGTGATATGACTGAACAATTGTTGAAAACGGCGTTTAACTCCAATTAAACCATTGATCACTCAATAAAGTGATCATATGTTATTTCTAAAACAGTGTGTGTGTTAAGGTGTGATCACATGCACCGTATTTTTATTCATAAAGTGTTGCTAAGCATGACATGTAATGACAGTAGGAATCACGTGCTGCCACGCTTTGTCTCAAATGAACGGTTAAGTTATTGTCTCGGATGGGTACATATAGACACGATGTATGTGGAATGAAATGTGTAAATGTACATATAAGCCGTGTGTGGTTCAGAATATTGTGTAGCGTTAATTCGTGTTGGATGTAATACTTACCGCGAAGGTGTAATAGCATTTTCTTTTACAACTTGTTTTAAATAATGTTGTGTTCTTGCAAGTTGCAACTATTACTTTGTTATATGGATACGTTATTTTGTGAACACGTTTTCCAACGTTGGTGAATGTGAATGTGAATGGTGCATGCGAAATACGGAGTGCAAGAATGAATGAAGATTGGTAAGTAGATATTTGCTTTCACTTTTTGATTGTTAATTTTTTGACTTTTGGAATCTATTTTGTACAGCCATTGCCACTAGGGTCCAATTCCACCAACCTTACTTAGCGATAAGTAATACTTTTTATAAAATACTTGAAAGCATATTTCATCATTGTTGAGTCCCTAACCTTTTATAAAAACATGAATATAGTTAGGTAAATGACCAAGTCAATATAAATCAGTGGTCAAATTGCTGACAAACAATTCTTGTTACGGAATGCAATATTTTGGGATTTGTATTATCTATGTAACGGGAACGGGGTGTAGGTATAAATATCACTTATACAGCCTTGCTGTGGAAGCCAGCTTTGATAGCGACGTTTTAGAGTGGTTGAGCTTTTCCTAAAGTTAAGCAATGTTCATCGGTGTTGGTGCCTGGATGGGTAACCAGCGATGGCTTAACATTGGTACACGTTAACAATGGTGGCAGCGGTTGGAATAAATATGATGAAACACTATTTATTGATTATTACTTAGTGCTTAGTATCGTTGGTGAAAGTTCCGACGTTTGACAAAAGTCAATGCGACCAGCGTCAATCGTCTTCCACGAATGGATTAACTCTTTCCTTCATACGTCAATTCTGCAGCAGACGACATATTTTGTCAAAATTTAGAAAATCTCTATAATTTAATGGATAACCTATTGTAACGAATATGCAAATTAGCATCACCGTTTCGGGTGATGAGGTTTAGGGTTAGATATATAAGACAAGTGGACCCCTTCAGGGTTGAGTATACTTTTCGCTGAAGGGATCTTCTGCGTCTTTAAGCCCTGCACGTTACATTTGGTGGCAGCGGTGGGATAAAGACAACTGCCATATCGGAGTTGCCTTACCCATGGGTTTCCCAGGCCAAGACTCGGGACGAGTCTTCTCGGAGTGGGAAGTATTGTAACGAATATGCAAATTAGCATCACCGTTTCGGGTGATGAGGTTTAGGGTTAGATATATAAGACAAGTGGACCCCTTCAGGGTTGAGTATACTTTTCGCTGAAGGGATCTTCTGCGTCTTTAAGCCCTGCACGTTACACTATAACTAAAAATGGAAAACATTGTGTCACTATGTTTTAAAAAATCCGTCTGCTGCAGAGGCGTCAGAAAACGTCTATATGACGGAAAGGATTAATATTTTATATGTGTAAAAAATGACCAAGCTGCTTGAAACTATTGTCGTGGTGGCTGTTATGAGGGGAACTTGGTTTGAAAAAAGTCAGGAAACACATGGGGAGGTAAACCGGCCGCCGTGATATGACTGAAAGATTATTGAAAACGGTGTTAAATCCCAATAGATCAATCACCAGTATATAGCGGGTCTAGCCGACGCATCCGCTCAGTTCGACCAGGTTCTGTACTTTTGACTGCTCAACTCAACATTTTAATCTTGAAAATGCAAAGCTAGACAAGATGATTTTAAAAATCAAACATTGAAAATGTAAGAGTGAAAATATGCATTACTATTAATACTACTAGAGGTCACAAATATAAGCTGTTCAAACCTAGAGCAAGGACAAAACACAGAATGCATTCCTTCATATATAGGGTTATAGTTAACTGGAATGAATTACCTAAAGAAATAGTAGAGGAACCCACGTTAAATGTTTTCAAATCTAGATTAAATAAATACAGGGTAGGAACAAATAAAGTAGAAAATGCTGAAAGCAAAATCTTCTAAATTAATGTAAGGATTTAGAAGAAACGCTAGTAAATATATCTAATTAAGCAAAGGAAATTTGTGGTAATAAATAAATAATGTTAAAGGAAAACTTCAAAGTGTACCATAGAAGCATATAGCTTAAGTTTCTGTGAAACATCTGGCTTGATATCTACATGAACTACATGAACAAGTACATGTATACTTAGTCAATCATTTCTCACATACAACACATCTGGAGCAGGCAACATTAAAGATATCTAGGCAAAAATATGATAAATGAAAGTAATATTATTGAATAAAGTTGAAAACACTGTAGCAAAGGGATAAATTAAAGCAGTTTCTTCTTTGGTCACAATGTTTTCAAAAATCGCCTGCTTAAGACGCGTCTGTATGTGGGAAAGGGTTAAATTGTTAGTTATTACGACTATTCAGTTTCTGTCAAGAATTGATAGAAGGCATTGAAATAAGTAAATAAGCCATGACGGTTGTACAAAAGACACTCCAGAAGAAAAACGAAACACAAATTATTTCTTAAGCTACCTTTCCCAAGTGAAATAGAATTGCAGCAAACGAATTCGAAAACATTTTGGCAAACATGTGAAACATCTCTATATATAAGAGAGCTCGTATTACATAAAGCTGAACACATTGTAGACATTTCTTATTTTGTATTTTGTGACAATGATTTCAAAAGTCGTATGCTGAGAATCGTCAAAAGTGCGTCAGCAGATGTATGGTAAAAGGTTAACAGATATTTTTCGTTAATTTTCAAAGGAGTCGTCTCGGTAAGAAGTTTCTTTTGATAATCAACATGTTTTGTAGGTCACATTAGGAGTTGAGCTAAGAAACACGCCCCCCATATTTAGTTCGAATTGAATAACATGTTTGGTCTGGAAACGAGTAGAATTAATACATAGTACCCAGGACTACAATATTTACCTCCCATGGCAGACATTTTGATAGACAAATTCGTTACATGTTGAAAAGAGCAAAATCAAATATAATACCATTAACAACTACATGTGCAAAATTAATTAAATCAAGAAGCTAATATAATCAGATAAAATAAAAACCTTCAACGGATATATCATAATTGTCACATTTTATAAGTCCTATTTTAAAATGCTTATTACATTTGCCTTTCAAAATGACCGACAAGGAACGTAATAATTGTAGTTCCGGGAACTATGTACTAATTAATAGAGTGGAAATTATCCCCATTGGAATCACAGAATGAGATATCCACGTTACTTATTTGACAAAAAGCTCCCCCAAACCATTACAAACAAAGTAAAGAGTTTCGGTGATGTGATTTCTCCCTGTGGGACACCGCAATTACTAGCGATGCACTGGAAGATACACCGGAAGGCAATACCTTCACGTTGTAATCCTTTCTCGCTTGCAGACGCTTTCAACCGAATCTACAAACAACGACTGACCAATTTGTCCTTTTGCCACATTTTTTTTTACAATATTCAAAAAAGATTATTTCGTGTATAGATATTTTCTATATTATTGTCTAGATGTGTTCAAAGTCGTCTGCTGCAGAGTTGTTATACGTTATAAAGCATTAAGGTCCCAAAAGTGAGTTGATAGTAGTCTACAAACAGGCATGGAGATTCCGTAATCGTATCATTTAATTGCCACATCAAATTGCATCATAGGTAATTTGTAAAATCTGTTGACACAGATGTAACAAATATAGATTAAGAATTCGCCGTGGCTGAATGGTCAGCGTGGGGGATTACACCAGGCGTCCCAGATTTCCACTCGCGGTGGTTATGGTGGAGTCAATATGGCGTGCCCATGGGCAAGGCACATTTCCAAGTAAACTAGTTTGTTTACTAAGAGTTATGTAATGAATAAGTGTCCTACCGCCGTGATATAACTAAAGTTATGTTGAAATCAGACAAATATCCCAATAAAACAAACACAGATTGTCTCTTTTCTTTTTCAAATGTTGTGAGACATCCATCATTGACTTTAATGAAACTATGGGTAGAATTTTAAACTAATGAATACTGAGTATAACCTGGTTCTATAGTTATGTATTGTTTTCTTGGAGAAGCGTGTTTATTCGTTCATTATGAATCGAAGTGCATGTAATTAATTTGCTAATGCATCAGGGGGAGGTTTCTATGACGATAATTCTGTGAATCTTCAACGTACTTGACGTTGACATATATACCGTTTATCGGGGGAATATCTATCTTGCCAATCGAGTGGAAATAATCTAGGATAGAAAACAGAATAGGTGTATGACAATTGTTTGACATGATCAATGTAACAAGTAGTATGATCCCAACGGGGATCTAAAACATGGTCTCCCAAAGGCGAACGCTCTAGTCACTACATGCATTCTAATGAATAAGGATATATAAGTATACATACTTGGCAATGCAAGGTCCTTCGATGTATCTGTCAGTGCGTGTCATGTCTTAAGGCCAATATGAACATTAAGAAGGTGTTGAATGAAACAGATAGAAGACACAGTTTACCAAATACATCCGAGGACATTTGGATTTTTCAGTCGGATAGTCTGTAAACACCTGTGATTGTATGACTTAACGAGACTGCATCGTATATGTTACTATGAGTTAAAATTCATTGTAAATCTGTTTATGGTGCACTAGAATTGATTGATTTGATCATTTTTGGTATTGTTACCTAGAAAAAAGGAAAAAAACTAACATTATGCGTAATGTGTCGATCCACATAAGCCTGCTTAGTCCGCGCAGGCTAATCCAGGCCGACGGGTTGTAGAGATTTAGAGTAATGATTTCTGAAACAACATCCACAGGAGGCGACATTGTATGTCCGGGTTAGCCTGCGCGGCATGCTTAGGCTTATCCGGGACGACGCTTACACAGAGTCCACAATGTTGGTTTTCTCGTGGAACAGCTCATATGTAGAAAAACAAGTTTTTTTCAAGCCCAATTAGGTCCATTTTCTTTGCTTTTTTAAAGCTGAGAGGTGACTCTTTTCGATGTATGGTATGTTAGATACTTGTACAATTTGAAGAGAATTTGACAATTGAGGGTTACGAATAATGCATGAAAAATGCCAATAACTTCCTGAAAAACATTTGTCTGCGCTGCTCATCCTTGCTAAATGATTTAGATGGAAAACGATTTATAGAATGTTCTTGAAATATTGCAATCAGGATAGAGAACTAGATCAGACTGGTCGTCAATGCATTGCGGTTAGTATTCGCGCAGCACCGCTCAATCACACATATGAGCCGTTCCGCGAGTAAACCAACATTGTGGACTCTGCGTAAAGTATCGATCCGGATCATCCTAAGCATGCCGCGCGGGCTAATCTGGGCAAACAATTTTCGCCTCCTGTGGATTTTATGTCTCAGGAATCATTACTCTATACCTCTATCCCAATGATATGGAATGTGTCGGCTAGACGGACAACGATTTTTAAAATATTCTTGAAATATCGCTATATGGATAGAGAACTAGATCAGACTGGTCGTCAATGCATTGCGATTAGTTTTTCGAGGAGCACTGCTCAATCACACAAATGAGCCGTTCCGTGAAAAAACCAACATTGTTGACTCTGCGTAAAGTATCGATCCGGATCAGTCTAGGCATGTCGCGCAGTCTAATCCGGGCAGACAATTTTCGCCTCCTGTGGATTTTCTGTTTCAGGAATCATTACTCTATACCTCTATCCCTCTGAGACGGAATGTGTCGGCGCGGATTAGCATGCGCGGACTGCGCAAGCTGATCTGGTTCGATATATTACGCAGAGTCTATAATGCTGTTTTTCTCGTGGAACGGCTTATATCTTAGTGAAATTTGTGAGATAAATGAAGGACATTTTAAATTACATATATGCCATAAAACTATACTTTTACATATAAATTTACAAAAAAAGGTTAAGGTTATGGTAATTCTGTACAGCAAATATAAATAGCTATCTGACCTTGCCTATCAAATGTCAGACTATGAAATTCAGCGCAATATCTAATGCAGAGGTCTTTTAACTAAATGCTCCCATCCAAATTCAGTAATCCTAGATATCAGACAAGTTTCTTTATCATTGCGTGTTCTGTTAAATCCTCATAAATTCATTATGTCGTCTCTGAGAAAAAACCGGGGAATTTGATAAAGTTCTTTTAAATTGTCAGAAAATGCCTCTAGACTATTGAAAATGTGAAAAAAGAGGTATTTTCACATTATCTATTATTTAGAATTCCTATCAATATCTTTTGAGAGAAAAACGTCTTAAAGCTTTCGACAGCTGGTTTAATCGGATTCAGTTCTCCATTAAACAGGAAAACAACCGTTGGCATGTTATGATCTTTGAATATGGTCATTACAACGGACGGAGACGCTTACTGACGCCTCTGCAGCAGACGGCTTTTGAAATCATTGTGACAACAGGTGGAATTGCTCAATTTGAAACGGGAAAATGCCAAAATCTTTTCGATTCTATTTAATAATTATAGTTTTTAGCTGGACTTTTGAAAAAACGAGAGCTATTGTCATGACCCTGGCGTCGTCGGCGGCGGCGTGGTCGTCCGGTTAAGGTTTTTTGTTCAGCTCAGCTTTTTTTCTGTTTTCTATCAGTCGAGCGTCTGTGCCGTACGCGGTGCTCTTGTTATTTATAGACGTTTTCAATATTTTTGCCAAGATATTTTCAAACTGTTCTTCTGCATTGTTGTTTTATAATGTGCGAAAGCGTTAAGATGAAAGGCCATATTTCTTGTTCTTAAATTGTTATATGTACCCTAAGTCTATGCTGTGTTACTCGTTTAACCGTCTTCGTGGTGTAATGGTTAACCCTTTCACACTTACAAGAAATCTGAAGCAGTCGACTTTGAAAAGATCTGCGCAAAAATATTGTAATTTAAAATAAATGAAATTATAATTTTAAAATTAGTTTAAAACATTATGGAAAATAAAGAAATCTCAATTTGCCAAAAAAAATTCAAAAGCCGTCGGCTGCTGATTCCCCCAACATGCGTCTACCTCCTTTGAGCTCAGTGTTGCAGCGTTAACATTTCGACTTACGGGCTGTTTTTAGGTTTAATGTACGAGTAGTACCGGAAACTTACACAGAAAACACCGTAACATATAACTGTTATATATAACTAAACAATTGTTTAAAGTGTCGTTAAACGCCAACCAATTAACTGGGGACCTCGAGCACCTTATCCTATTAATACCACCTTCAGACGCATGGTGACGCAATATGAGCAGATGACTTTAGAAAACATTTTGGCCAACGGTGTAATTTCTCATGATGAGCAGTTTCGGTTTGGCCACACAATGTTTTCAAGTTTATTTAACTATTAACCTACCTTTTATGGAGATTTTATAGTTACTATGTTTTCAAAGTCGTCATGTTAAGCATACGACTAAAAAAAACATCTTAACAGCACAGCTTATTATGAATATAATCTCCTTTTGTCTCAATCACAGTTTTCAAAAGACTTATGCTGCAGATTATTCATCAAAATGCTCTATAAGTGATTAACTGAAACCAATACTGGGAAACGGTTAAATAAGATAAACGCAGGTGAATGAACGAAAAACTAGCTGGTGACAATGAGTGTTGCACAAAGCTGTCATATTCGGCGACAATCGTTTCTTTCCACTGTAAAGCGATGATAAATGTTGACTGAAGGGCTGATAAAACCGTTTTCCTATTTCCTAGGAGACAGTTTCCTGTAAGGAGTATTGTCTCCGTATAAAAATGTCTACTATACCAGACATCCGTCCAGAAAAAAAAAGATACTTGATATAATTACGAGGATACACAAATCTTATAACATCGCATCGGGGGGTCTACATGATCGACCGAGGTGACAAGCGGTAATAAGACGTATGAAATTATGTCCTCTCATACGAAGGGGTCTGTGTCGAAACAACAAAAATACCCTTATCTCGCTCTAAATTTCTTTCTCTGTCTGTATGTTTGTGTTTATGTACCCCACCCCACCTGTCTCTCTCTCCCTCTCGTTTTCTCTCTTTCTGTGTCTCTCTCTCTATCTCTTTCTCCCCCTCTCTTTTTCTCTCTTTCGATGTCTCTCACTCTCTCTCCGTCTCTGTCTCCCTTTCTCTTTGTCATATCTCTCTGCATCTTTCTCTCTCTTTCCATCTCCCTTTCTCTCTCTCTCTCTCTCTTTCTCTCCCCCAATCTCTGTCTTTCTCTCTCTGTTTCTCTCTGTTTCGTTCTTTCTCTCTGTGTCAATGTATGTCTGTATGTCTGTCCTATTCTGTCTGTCTGTCTGTTTATCTGTCTGTCTGTCAGTCTGTTTATCTATTTTTCTGTATGTATTTGTATGTCTATCGGTCAGTCTTTCTCTGTTTATCTGTCTGTCTGTATGTATATATGTCCGTCTTTCTCTCCCTCTCTCTGTTTCTCTTTCTGTGTTCTCTTTCTAAAGCAAATCTACAACATATTGTTTTTACAATGTCAGCATTTAAATATTTTACAAAAAGAATAGAATAAAATTGTTATATAAGATATATATAAATGATTGCTTTCAAAGTAAACGCAGATGAAAAGTTATAAAAACAAAATTGGTGTTATAAAAGTTTAATCTTTTCTTCAGAAATGCTTCCCCTATCAATAATTTATTGATTATCTCTGTAAATAACGACACAGAGATTCCATAAAAGAGCCACTTTTCTATGGAGATGTAATCATAGACACCATATAGACGTCGCCATTCATATTGTGATCATTTCTAAGAAGACATATCTTCATCTAATGATCTTCTTACGTTTGTTGTTTCTATTATTGCATCTCCAATATGGCATCATTTAAAGTTACCAATGGTGGTACAATTGTAGCTTTTTGTCAGATGAATGCACTTTGGTCTATTCATTATAAAGGCTGACAGTGAAGACTCAGATGAATCAACTTGCTTCAAATACACAATTCATTTTTAGGTTACCACGTGTTAAGTTGAGTGCGTGCGTATTGCTATAACGTCAGCAGTTTTACCTTAATTTTATAGTATGTAGATTTTTGTAAATATGGCAGCCATTCTAAAAAGTCATACTAATTTTAAATTCCCAAAGAAATCGTTGTGTCTGTTTGACTATACAATACGATGTAGGCAATCAGAAATAGTGAAACTTTGTAATATGCATTTAACATATTTTGAATTAGATGGGAACGGAAAGGTATCATTGGCATTATTTAATCATACTCTCGTGTTGTCTTGTCTAAAGGAACCCGTCTAAGGGAATATGGACAAGTCTGATTAATACATGCATTGTCCACATATACATCAAACAAGCTTTCATAGAAGCTTCAGTCCACTTGTGTAGTATCCGATAAGTCTGGAGAGGTTGACATCTATTATACCAACTTTAAGTCAGTAGAGATGTCCCAAGAGCACCAACAAATAGGAACGAAGATAAGTTAACTGCATAATAGATCCTCAAGTAAGGTCGCGATAAAGTTTAAACCGTTATCATGCACATGGGAATGAAAATATAAAACCAGTTTACATGCGACAATAAAGATGAGTTATCAATAATTTCCTGGATATTTTAGTCGAGTAGGAAAAAGGTGATTTTGTTTTGAACCAACATTTTTGTTTCACCTCGATGAAGTAGCGACAGCGATACTTTTGATTTGCTTTCTGGTGCCGGCAATGGCGGTGGTGTCAAACATTTGCGTTTAACTCAACATTTAAGTTTCGTTTTGTTGCTATTTTATAAGCACTTGTGCTATGGGCTTTCAAACTTGAATCATATTTACATCATTTACCCTTCTTCACATATTATGCTTAAGATGCTTAGTGTGACCTTGTTTTTTGGAGTAAACAACATGATTTTTTGCTGGTTTATAGTGATTTAGAGAACTGCATAACATGTTCATTTTGCATTAAAATGATTTCAAAGTGTGCACACATATTTTATAAATAAAGTACTTTAACATATCAAACGGGTTATAGGGTCATATGTTCAGATTTTGAGTATTTTCAAATTTGTCATTTTTAACAGTTGCGCTTAGTTCAAAATTAACGTGGTTTTTTGTCTGATCTGGAAAGGAGTATAATTAATACATAGTACCCAAACCTACAATATTTACCTCCCATGGCAGACATTTTGATAGACAAATTCGTTACATGTTGAAAAGAGCAAAATGAAATATAGTACCAATACAAACTACATATACAAAATTAATATAATCAGATAAAGTAAAATCTTCAACGAAATAGATCATAATTGTCACATTTTAAATGCCCTATTTTAAAATGCTTATCAGATTTGCCTATCAAAATGACCGACAAGGGACGAAATTATTGTAGTTCCGGGAACTATGTATTAATTAATAGAGTGGAAATTATCCCAAACGTAATCACAGCATGAGATATCCACTTTATTTATGTGACTAAAAGCTCTTCAGATTATTACAAGCAAAGTAAAGAATTACGAGTGATGGGATTTCTCCCTGTGTGACACCACTAATGCCGAAGAAACAAACGGCAACACCTACATATTTTGCCACATTTTTGTTTACTATATTCAAACAAAAAATACCTTTATAGATATATTCTACAGTATTGTCTACATGTGTTCAAAGTCGTCTGATGCAGAGTTGTTATACGTTATTAAGGATAAAGGTCCAAAAGCAAGTTGATAGTAGACTAGACATCGGCATGGACAGTCTCCAATCAATTCCGCAATCAAAACATTTTATTGCCACGTCAAATTGCATCATAGGCAATTTGTTAAATCTGTTTTACGCAGATGTAACAAATATAGATTAGGAATTCGCCGTTGCTGAGTGGTTAGCGTTGGGGATTTAAAAACAGGCGTCCCAGATTTCCACTCACGGTGGTTATGGTGGTGTCACGATGGAGTGCCCTTGGGCAATGCACATTTCTTAGTATAATTGTTTGTCTTAAGGCCAATGTGAACATTAAGAAGGCGTTGAATGAAACAGATAGATGTCACAGTTTACCAAATTCATCCGCGGACATTTTTGATTTTTCAGTCGGATCGTCCGTAAAACACTCGTGATTGCTTAGAAACGATTGTATAACTTAACCAGACTACATTGCATATGTTACGATGAGTTAAAAGTCATTGTTAATCTGTTTATTGTGCACTGGGACTGTTTGATTTGAACAATGTGTGTATGATTTACCTTGTCTGATAGTGAAAATAGATTATGAGCCGTTCCGCGAGAAATCCAACATCATCGACTCTGCGTGATGTATCGACCCAGTACAGCCTGCGCTGTTTTGGGCAGGATAATATAGGCCAACACAAACCGTCTCAGAGGGGTAGAGGTTTAGAGTAATGATTCCTGAAACAGAAAAACCATACGGGAGGCGAAAAGTGTCTGTCCGGTTTATCCTGCTCGGCATGCTTAGTCTGATCCGGGTCGACACTTAACGCAGAGTACACACACTGTTGGTTTTCTTGTGGAACGGCTCATATGTGGAAAAAAAAATCCAGCCCGATTGGATGTATTTTTTTCGTTTTATTAAAGCTTAGATGGGATTGTTAGATACTTGTACAAATTGAAGACAATTTGACAATTGAGGGTTGAAACTTATTATATATGAATAATGCATGAACTAATGCCAATCATTTCCTGAAAAACACTTGTCTGCGCATCCTTGCTAAAGGATCTAGATCGACAACGATTTATAGAATGTTCTTGAAATATTGCGATCAGGATAGAGAACTAGACCAGACTGATCGTCAATGCATTGCGGTTAGTTTTCGCCGAGCACCGATCAATCACACATATGAGCCGTTCCGAGAGAAAACCAACATTGTGGACTCTGCGTAAAGTATTAACCCGGATCAGTCTAAGCATGCCACGCAGGCTTACCTGGACCGACACTGTTCGTATCCTGTGGATTTTCTGTTTCAGGAATAACTACTGTATACATCTATCCCCCTAAGGCGGAATGTGTCGGCCGGATCAGTCTGCGCGGACAGCGCAGGCTGATCTGGTCGATACATTACGCAGATGTATTGATATGAGCCGTTAAAGTATCGATCCGGATCAGTCTAAGCATGTCGCGTAGGCTAATCCGGTCAGACAAATTTCGCCTCCTGTGGATTGCGCAGGCTGATCTAAGTCGATATATCAAGCAGAGTCCATTATGATATTTTTTTTCTTGGAACGGCTTACATCCTAGTGAAATTTGTGAGATAAATGACGTACATTTAAATTACATATATGCCATAACAATATACTTTTACATATTTACAAAAAAGGTTAAGGTTATGGTAATTCTGTAGAGAAAATATAAATAGGTATCTGACCGTGCCAATCAAATTTCAGACTATGAAATGCATCGCAATATTTAATGTAGAGGTCTGAGATTAACTAAATGCTCCCATACAAATTTAGTAATCCTAGATAGAAGAAGTTTATTTCAAATATAAATTCAATAGGCCACATGACCTGTGAGAAAAACAAAATACACAAATAAACATTACAATTGGCATAGCAAGTGGAGCACATTTATCCATTTACAAGTACAAATATTCGCAAAAAGTAACATTTCGTGTCATAGACGGAGAAGGTAATGTTCAAACGTATCCTTATCACCAATTTATATATACACGCTTAACAGGCAATACAATTTAATATAACACAATATAATATAATACAATACAATACAATACAATATCATATAACATAACATAATACAAAATAATATGATACAATATGACCATTACAGGCAAGGGGCATATTGACAAAAGTGACACATTCACAACAATAAATGACAATTATATCAGTACATAAAATGTAAAGACAACACAACATTTATATTTACAACTTATTTTTACATTTTACAATTCCATTACAAACCATATCTTAATTGAAAAGCTTTCATTACATATGTACATAAATTTCTAAGTTTAGAAACATTAGTGCTGTCGAAAAGTTGTTTTAGTTTATACATGCTAGGATTGGACAAATAATACTTAGAAATATATCTTTTATGGAGGTCGGAATATAAATTGCATTCAATCATAAAATGGTATTCGTCTTCGATCTTATTACATGTAATACATGTTCTATCTTCACGTGGGATACTGTTTGGGCGATGCCACCTACCAGTTTCAATGGAAAGATTATGTGATGAGAGTAGTAACTTTGACATTGCAGCAATTAAATTATCACTGAAATTACAATTTAGATAAAACTGACAGACAAGTTTCTTTATCATTGCGTGTTCTGTTAAATCCTCATAAATTAATTATGTCGTCTCTGAGAAAAAACCGGGGAATTTGATAAAGTTCTTTTAAATGTCAGAAAATGCCTCTAGACTATTGAAAACGTGAAAAGGGAGGTATTTTCACATTATCTATTATTTAAAATTCCTATCAATAGTTTTTGAGAGAAAAACAGATAACGTCTTAAAGCTTTCGACAGCTGGTTTTATCGGATATATTTCTCCATTAAACAGGAAAACGACCAGTGGCATGTTATTAGTCGCCGGGCAGAAGCCCGCGACTTATATTTTTAATATATTAGGAAAAAAACAAATTTAAATGTCTTGAACATATTACAATTGTGATTGTTTAAAAACACTTAGTTATGACACATCTAAAATGAAATAAATAATCCGATGTTTTAAGTATTTGCAGTTTCTTTATTTTGACTCGCAATTATGTTTTTTTTGTTTCATTTACGAAGACAAAAGAATCCCTGCTAGACTTGCTGCAGACTGTTATCTGTCAATATCAGGATAAAAAACACGTCGAATTCTCCTTTTAATAGCAATTTTAACTTACTGAATGTTATTTTCATTTTCAAAGAGATGTAGAATTCATTTATTAATATTAATCCATGAATATCTAAAATAGGAACTGTTTCTAAGCTAAATATGTTGATAAAGTGACTACCGAATACCGACACTGTAGATAAATCTCCTTTGCAGAGA
Organism: Serripes groenlandicus; assembly: GCA_031761405.1. NCBI lineage: Eukaryota > Metazoa > Mollusca > Bivalvia > Cardiida > Cardiidae > Serripes > Serripes groenlandicus. The sequence goes on along the minus strand of JASEVX010000006.1, from coordinate 14,178,913 downwards.
GCCGTTCTTTACACTCACTTACAAATAGGTAATTATATGTGATTTAAAATGTTTATTTGTTTCGAAACAAATGACAAAAAGAACAAACTGAGATAAAACTGGTTTTAATATAAAAAATTACCTTGAATGAACACTCTGCCTATAAAGAGAGTGTAGAAAACGACAATTATGCGAAGAAGAAACGAATCGGGTCTTTCGTACAAATTTATTTCGTCCTTGACAATTTTAAATGTGTCTTTAGATTCCCTACAGGCATTTTGCTTGGACACAATGGCGCTCATCATTATATCATTTTAAAACACACTCTCTGCCTATAAAGAGGGTGTAAAGACAACTATGCGAAGAAAAAACGAATCGGGTCTTTCGTACACAATTATTTCGTCCTTGACAATTTTAAATGTGTCATTAGATTTGCTTGCGATCTGCATATTGTTATGCATCATTGACACAAGGGCGCTCATCATTATATAATTTTAAAACATGAGTAGACTAATGATTGGCAAGATTACTCATTTCCTGTTTATGATCAATAATTAGTTGGCTGTGTGTATGGTCAACCTACCTTAGAATGGAGATTGATCATAAACAATGACAGGCTTCGATTATATTTCAACGAAGGACATTCACTTCGTTGACAAAAAAATGCAAGTTATGATACATTTTCACTTGACCCCACCCCTGATGTTCCAATATGACCTTTAGTTAATAACTGTTTTTTTCTACTACTATAATTTCCGGCGACATTGATGCGTTGCATAAACTTTCTTTTGGGATCTTAAAATATGAGAATTAAAACGGACGGAGACGCAAACTGACGCCTCTGCAGCAGACGACTTTTGAAAACCATTGTGACAACAGGAGGAATTGCTCAATTTGAAACGAGAAATTTCTCCAAAATATTTTCGATTCTATTTAATAATGAAAGGTTTTATTTATAGATGTTTTCAAACTCGTCTTCTGCATTGTTGTTGTATAATTTGAGATAGGGTTTAAGGTGCTTTACCCCGGAAAAAAGGATATTATTAACTTTTAAGATGATAGGCCATATTTCTTGTTCTTAAATTGATATATGTACCCCAAGCCTATTCTGTGGTACTCGTTTAACCGTCTCTGTGGTGTAGTGGTTAACCCTTTCCCACTTACAATAAATTTGCAGCAGGCGAATTTGAAAAGATCTGCGCAAAAATAGTGTAATTCTCTTTCAATGGAAATAGGGTTATAAAACAGAGAAGAACATCGTGTGAGAAATAAAGAAATCTCCATTTGCCACAATTATTTCGAAAGTCGTCTGCTGCTCATGCGTCAAAATGCGTCTACAGGTTGGAAGGGGTTAAAGTTCGGTATTTGATCCGCGGTCGAATCACATCAAATACATTATATTGAAATGGAAATATTGGCTTCCCTTGTTGGCCCTTAGGTTGCGGCGATAGTATTTTGACAGTATTAATACAACGGTGTCAGAATCAATAATACTGGTAGAACTGGTATATTAACTACGTAAAAGCCGTGATATAATTCAAATTGTTTAACGTGGCGTAAATACACCCGTCAAACAAACATGCTGTGGTACTACCAATAATCGACCCATTCAGACTATTATTTTAGTGCATACACCATAGGGTTCAATAAGGTAAATTAGTGATAATTATATTATCTCCCTTGTCAGATAAAGACCAAGGAATACCAAATAGTTGGTAGGTCCTTTCAGTTGGAATCCTTTGTCTTTATCGCTATTTCGCAATGAGATATTGCAATTACTCCGTACACATTAATCATAAATGTGTTAATTAAAGTGATGATTCAAAAGAGAAAATTTACATAGCAGTGTTTAAAGAAAACAAATGTGGAATTACTGTTTCAATATAATAACAGTTGGCCAAGAAAATGCAATTATAAGTGCACCATCCAGTGTAAAGAAACCAATGATAAAAACAGAGGAAACCAAATGATAGGACCTAGCTAGATGTAGAGAGTATTAAAGGGAGATAACTGACCGATGTCTCCCATTGAATAATGTTGATATATCGTGGGACAAATGCATGTTGTCTGTAATCTTCTGTCTCCGCGATTACTCTCCGAAATTCATATCATACAGGACACATAAAAGGTCATTGGCGTCCGGGGGTAACGGTGTTAGCATTACACATGACTCGCTAGTGTCGGGATAAATGGACCAAACGTACTGGTAACTTCACCAAGGAAACGCCCTGGTATATCGGGGGGGAAATATTGAAGTTACGTTACATGTAACACCATATAAACAAGTAACTGGATTGCAAGCAATACCATAGTCCCCTACCGGTTTGCACTAAGTCCAAAAAGGGGCATAACTCATTAAAAAATTGACGAAATCCCAGGAAACGCGAACTTGATCTGTGACACATGATTACAAAGGCATATACAAAATTTCAGCTCAATACCTCAAAGCATGTAGAAAAAAAGGTGCGGAAAACTGATTTGCCGGACTGACTGACTGACGGACTGACGGACTGACGGACTGACTGACGGACGGAGTGCAAACCTAAGAGTCCCCTTCGGCACGCCGGTAGGGGACTAACAAGCAAACACATTACGAGCACGTGTGAACATGTTCCAGTTACAGACAACTCTAGGGGCCTCTGCCGACCGACTCAATGATGTATTTGTAGATCGTCCGTCTCGGGTGCGAGGGATCGAGGGTTCCACAACGTCCACGTCATACCAAAGACTTTAACATTGGTGGTAAAGGCTACCCTCCTTTGTGCTCAGGTCTGCAGGGTTAGCATTACGACTGACTAGCTGTGTTTGAATGTACCAGTAGTACTGGTAACTTACCCAGAAAACATCGTAATATATAACTAAAGAATTGTTTAAAGCGGCGTTAAACGCCAACCAATTAACTTGGGACCTCTGCAGCAGACGAAACATTGTGGTAAATAGGATATTGCTGACATCGAGCACCTCATCCTATTAACCCTTTCCCACGCATTTTAACGCATGTTGACGCAATAGCAGCAGACAACTTTAGAAAACAGTGTGGCAAACGGTGAAATTGCTCATGATGAGCAATTTCTCCTTTGGCCACAATGTTTTAACTTTATGTAACAATTAAGCTATCTTTTATGGAGATTTTTTTAGGTTTTGTCACTATGTTTTCAAAGTCGTCTGCTGTAGATTTCCCTTATGTGGGAAAAAGTTAAAAAACATTGGTTAGTGTCTTTACGACACTAATACTCTCAATTTTCCGTTTGTTAGACTTCTTGCATATCATGTTAAGCATACGACTAAAAAAACAGCTTAATAGCAGAGCTTATTATGAATATAATCTCCTTTTGTCTCAATGTTTTCAAAAGTCTTCTGCTGCGGATTCATCAAAATGCTTTGTAAGTGGGAAATGGTTAACTGAAACCAATACTCGTAAACGGTTTAATAAGATAAACTCAGGTGAATGAACGATAAACTAGCTGTTGACAATGAGTGTTACACAAAGCTGTCTTATTCCGCGACTATCGTTTCTTTCAACTGTAAAGCGTTGATACATGTAGACTGAAGGACTGGTAAAACCGTTTCCCCATTCCCTAGGAGACAGTTTCCTGCAATGAGTATTGTCTCCGTATAAACACGTCTATTATACCAGACATCCGTCCAGAAAGAAAAATACTTGATATAATTACGAGGAAACACAAGGTGACAAGCGGTAATAAGAGCTGTGAAATTATGTCCTCCCATATGAAGGGGTCTGTCTGTCAGTAAGTTAGTCGAAACAACAACAATACCATTATCTCTTTAAATTTCTTTCTCTCTTTCTCTCTCTCTGCCCCCCCTCTCGATTTCTCTCTTTCTCTGTCTCAATCTCTGTCTGTCTTTCTCTCTCCCCCTCTCTGTTTCGTTCTTTCTCTGTCTCTCTGTCTCTCTCTCTGTCTCTCTGACTCTCTCTATCTCGATCTCTATCTCTCTCGCTCTCTCTCTATCTGTCTCTCAGTCTCTCTGTCTTTCTCTCTCTATCTCTCTGTCTCTATATCTCTCTCTCTTTCTCTCTCTTTATTTCTCTCTCTCTATCTCTCTTTCTTTAGCTCTCTATTTCTATATATCTCTCTCTCACTCTTTCTATAGCTCTCTCTCTCTCTCTCTCTCTCTCTCTCTCTCTCTCTCTCTCTCTCTCTCTCTCTCTCTCTCTCTCTCTCTCTCTCTCTCTCTCTCATATATATATATATATATATATATATATATATATATATCTTTCTTTCTCTCTCTCTCTCTCTGAAATTCTACAAATATTGTTTTTACAATGCCAGCATTTAAATATTTTCAAAGAAAATAGTCTAAATTCAATAATATTGTTATTAATGATATTGAAATGATGTCTTTCAAAATAAACGCAGATGAAAAGTTATAAAAATAAAATCGGAGTTATAAATAATTAATATTTCCTTCAGAAATGCTTCTCCTATCAGGAAGTTACTGATCATCTCTGTAAATAACGACACAGAGATTCCATAAAATAACTATTTTTCTATGGAGATGTAATCATAGACACCATACAGACGTCGCCATTCATGTTGTGATCATTTCTAAGAAGACATATCTTCATTTAATGCTCCTCCTGCGTTTGTTGGTTCTATTATTGCATCTCCAATGTATCTTTTTAGTCAGATGATGCACTTTGGTCTATTCAGCATATACAATATAGGCGTACAGTGAACATTCAGAATAATCAACTTGCTTTAAACATACAATATATTCTAAGCTTACCACGTGTTAATTTGAACGCATGCGTATTTCTTAAACGTCAGCAAGTTTACGTTAAATATGATATCATGTAGATTTGTGTGAATATGGCATCCATGCTAAAAAGTCACACTCATTCCAAACCCCCAACAATTGGCTATACTATATGCTGTTTGTAATCAGAAATAGTGAAACATTGAAATTATTTTATATATTAAAAATTAGATGGGAACGGAACGGTATCATTGGCAATATTTAATGTCTTGTCTAAACCAACCCGTCCAAGGGAATATAAACAAGTTTGCTTATGTGAACAGTGCAAGTCCATATCAACCTGTGTACTCCCACAGTCTGATCAATACATACATTGTCCACACATACAATAAACAAGCTTTTATATTTGTTAATTTAGTCATATTCAACAGTTGCGTTCAGCTCAACATTAAAGTTTCGTCTTTGTTTTACTTGTCCTTATTACGTACTAGTGCTAGGGCTTTCAAACTTGAAATCATAGTTGCGTCTTATACCCTTCTAAATGTTGAAAAATGAATGCTGAGTATGACCTTAATATATTCGAGTTAAAAACACAAAGTTTAGTCCTTTTTAGTTTTTGAGCAAACAACATGTATTTTAATGGATTTTGAGAATAGGACATATTATCTTCCTGGATAAGATATTCAAAAGAGTCGTCTCGGTAAGAAGTTTCTTTTGATAATCAACATAGTTGAGCTAAGCTTGATTGATTGGGGTTTAACGCCGTTTTTAACAATTTCTCAGTTATATATCACGGCGACCAGTTCACCTACTCATGCATTTCCTGGTTTTCTCACACCAGTTCTCCACACAAAATTCTTCCCAAGCAACTGGCTGCTTTTCCACATAGACTTAGCCCAGTGGTGGAAGACGAATAACACATGTCGCATTGACTTTTGTCAATCGTCGGAAAAAATGTTGGCCGAGCCGGGATTCGAACTCACAACCCCTGGATTGACAGCCCGCATCGCTACCGACTAAGCTGCTGGGGCTCGGCTGAGTTGAGCTAGGAAACACGCCCCGTATCCAGTTCGAGTTGAAAAACATGTAGTTTTCGTTTTACCGATATTCAACAAAAATCGTTCAATAAATTGTGTTGTTATATGAAATCATCAGACAAAAAGACCGTCTGATCTGGAAAGGAGTAGAATTAATACATAGTTCATAGAACTACAATATTTACCCCCCATGGCAGACATTGTGATAGACAAATTCGTTACGTGTTGAAAAGAGCAAAATCAAATATAGTACCAATTCAAACTGCATATACAAAATTCATTAAATCAAGAAGCTGATATAATCAAATAAAGTAAAATCTTCAACGAAACATATCACATTTTAAATGCCCTATTTTAAAATGCTTGTCAGATTTGCCTATCAAAATGACCGACAAGGAACGTAATAATTGTAGTTCCGGGAACTATGTATTAATTAATAGAGTAGAAAATATCCCCATTGGAATCACAGAATGAGATATCCACGTAACTTATATGACAAGAAGCACCCCCAAACCATTACAAACAAAGTAAAGAGTTTCGGTGAAGTGGTTTCTCCCTGCGGGACACCGCAATTACTAGAGATACACTGAAAGATACACCGGAAGGCAATACCTATACGTTGTAATCCTTTCTCGCTTGCAGACGCTTTCTACCGAATCTACAAAAGACCAATTTGTCCTTTTGCAAACATTTTAACGAATTATTCTTTCTCAAAAAATAAATGAGTTTATCCGATTGGTACAAGATTTGACCTTTACAATTCCGCGTTCGGTTAAACTACACCTTTGTTGAAAATAGTCATAGTATCTTTTCCGATATTGCATCACTGATATTGTGTTATTTCCATGAAGTGAAGTCATATTTAAACTATCGAATCAACACAGAGAATCAATTCTCAAGAGAAAATCAATTTAATTATAAAGGCATATATTTCATGTGTCTGTAGGCATGTATACATTTTTAGTTTTACGCCCATTGACTAGTGAGTGACGTAGTTAACAGGTGCCCATTATGTAATGCTAGAAAACCTGACCTTCGACCCAACGCTGTAGAGCAACGTATCTGCAGAGCTCCAGATAAGGTGCGTGAATACATGATCACGCATTGAAATGCAGGGAAAACGAATGAAAATATTTGCTGTTCTTCGTATCATGCATTTAAATCCGGAATAACGAATATATAACATTTTCTGTGCGTCAATTTAATCGTAAGACAAAATGAAAGTGATGCATTTTCCAGAAAAATCCCGATCGTTAAATATAATCGCGGTCGTCGAATAAATTACCCTAACACCGTATGTAATTCACCTACTTCACCGGTATGTGCAGTTCTTACGGAACAACGAGTTCTCACGCTTCGGAATTTATACACAAATAATGTCTGCTCCAAGCGAAAAAGATCCGTCTGCACAACCAATTAAACCGGGTTCGTTATTAAAATATATCAAAATGGAAGAACTGCTGAGTTCCGCAATAGCAGAATACGTTTGTAATAATTTAATCGATGACGTGGTAAATAAACAACAGCCAAATTAAAGAAAACATCATGAAAAAGTTTCCCCTAAAACAATCGATCTTTGGATACGAGAGTTCCCGTGGATGATTTTGACTGATGCAGTTATTTATTTTGTTTTTTCTCTCCTAGTTATATACACAATGTGTCCCTCAAATAATAAAGTTCATCAAGATTAAGTGATTTACCAATATTATTTAATATTTAATTCGCATACCAATGAATCATTCTGGAGACCTGACTTTAACCCATCGGAAGGGTCTGTTAGATGTGTTCAAGTAAGAATAGACAATACTGTAATGGTATGAATACCCTTATAAATCAAATGCATCATGACAAACATGTTGCAAATGGTAACAAAAATAGATAATGACAAGCATACTTAACCCTTTCCCACAAATATACGCTTTTCTTGATAAAACAAGCATTTTGACGCGCAACTTTGCCCGAATGGCTGATAAATATAAATGAATGGTCTATAAATTATAATTAGAACATCGTTTTCAAGTTGGAAACGGAGACGAAACGGTGAGATTTCCCTGTGTGCGTTTAAATGTTATTTGTCATTTTATTTTTCTACTATCATCTTAAGGAAACAAATAAAATTGCACAACGATACTTCCACAAATATGTTGGCATCTCTGTGATACAGAGCTCCAGATAACTACTTGGGTCAAATATGTTTCACTCCCTAAAATGATTTTTAAAGAGTGAATCTCTGCAGGAAGCCCATCACCCCACAATAAGGAAGGTCAAAATTTACTATTACATTTTCAAAATAATTCGTTAAAAGTACTTTCAGTACTTTGATTTTGTTTTCAATATTCAAACAAGATTATTTCGTGTATAGATATATTCTAATGTGTTGTCTAGATGTGTTCAAATTTGTTTGCTGCAGCGTTGTTATACGTTATTAAGGATTACGGTCCAAAAGTGAGTTGATAGTAAACTAGATATCGGCAATGGACAATCTCCAATCAATTCCGCAATCATAACAATTTATTGCCACATCAAATTGCATCATAGGCAATTTGTAAAATCTATTTATGCAGATTTAACCAAAATATAAATAAGGAATTCGATGTATCTGTAAGTGTGTGATATGTCTTAAGGCCAATGTGAATATTAAGAAGGCGTTGAATGAAACAGATAGAAGACACAATTTACCAAATACATCGTTGAATGAAACAGATAGAAGACACAATTTACCAAATACATCCGCGGGCATTTTGATTTTTCAGTCGGATAGTCTGTAAAACACCCGTGATTGCTTAGAAACGATTGTATGACTTAACCAGACTACATCGCATATGTTACTATGAGTTAAAATTAATTGTAAATCTGTTTATGGTGCACTAGAACTGTTCGATTTGATCATTTTTGATATTTGTTACCTTGAAAAAAGGAACAAATACAACATTATGGACTCACATAAGCCTGCGTAGTTCGCGCAGGCTAATCCAAGCCGACACGTTCCGTCTCATGGGCTAGAGGTTTAGAGTAATGACCTCTGAAACAACATCCACAGGAGGCGAAAGTGTATGTCCGTGTAAGCCTGCGCGGCATGCTAAGGCTGATCCGTATAGACACTTTACGCAGAGTCCACAATGTTCGTTTTCTCGTGGAACGGCTCATATGTGGAAACACAGGTTTTTTTCCAGCCTGATTGGATGCATTTTCTTTGATTATTTCAAAGCTGAGAGGTGACTCTTTTCGATGATATAGTATGTTAGATACCTGTACAGATTGAAGACAATTTGACCATTGAGGGTTTAAGCTTATTATATATGAATGATGCATGAACTAATGCCAATAATTTCCTGAAAAACACTTTCTGCGCATCCTTGTTAAAGGATCTAGATGGAAATCACTTGATAGAAGGTACTTGATACATTGCGATCAGGAAAGAGAACTAGATCAGACTGGTCGCCAATGCATTGCGGTTAGTTTTCGCGGAACACTGCTCAATTACACATATGAGCCGTTCCACGAGAAAACCAACATTATGGACTCGGCGTAAAGTATCGACCCGGATCAGCCTAAGCATGTCGCGCAGGCTAATCCGGGAAGACACTTTTCGCCTCCTTTGGATTTTCTGTTTCAGGAATCATTACTCTATACATCTATTCCTCTGAGACGGAATGAGTCTGCCCGAATTAGCCTGCGTGAACTACGCAGGGTGATCTGTGTCGATATATTACGCAGAGTCTATAATGTTGTTTTTTATCGTGGAACGGCTTATATCTTAGTGAAATTTGTGAGATAAATGACGGACATTTTAAATTACATATATGCCATAAAACTATACTTTTACATATTTACAAAAAAGGTTAAGGTTATGTTAATTCTGTAGAGAAAATATAAATAGGTATCTGGCCTTGCCTATCAAATGTCGGACTATGAAATGCAGCGCAAAATCTAATGTAGAGGTCTTAGATTAACTAAATGCTCCCATCCGAATTAGTAATCCTAGATATCAGACACGTTTCTTTATCATTGCGTGTTCTGTTAAATCCTCATAAATTCATTATGTCGTCTCTGAGTAAAAACCGGGGAATTTGATAAAGTTCTTTTAAATTGTCAGAAAATGCCTCTAGACTATTGAAAACGTGAAAAAAATAGATATTTTCACATTATCTATTATTTAGAATTCCTATCAATATATTTTGAGAGAAAAAAACAGATAACGTCTTAAAACTTTTGACATCTGGTTTTATCGGATATAGTTCTCTATTAAACAGGAAAACAACCCTTGGCATGTTATGATCTTAGAATATGAATATTAACGGACGGAGGCGCATACTGACGCCTCTGCAGCAGACGACTTTTGCAAGTATTGTGTCAACAGGGTTAATTGCTCAATTTGAAGAGAGCAATTTCTCCTTTTGCATAAATATTTTCGATTCTATCCAACAATTATAGTTTTATTTAGAGACGTTTTCAATATTTTTGCCAAGATGTTTTCAAACTCGTCTTCTGCATTGTGGTTGTATAATGTGAGAAAGGATTAAAGGTGCTGAACTCCAGAAAAAAGATACTTATTGTCAAAGTTTTAAAACTGTTCAAAAGTTGTCTTGAAATTTTTGAATTATAATTTTGGGATAAAATTAGATTAATAATAAATTTTCACTTTTCAGTATGATCGGTTATGTTTCATTTTTACTGGGTAGTTACCCAGTAAGTAAGTCTTTACCCAGTAAGTTAACTTATTTATTTCCATGACTTGCAATGAACAGTTCTTCAAAATTAACTGCTAAAATAGTTTTGAACTACTTCAATCTGGAGTTGAGTACCTTTTAAGATGATAGGCCATATTTCTTGTTCTTAAATTGTTATATGTACCCCAAGCCTATGCTGTGGTAACTGTCTCCTTGGAGTAGGGATTAACCCTTTCCCACTTACGAAAAATCTGCAGCAGACGACTTTGAAAAGATCTGCGATAAGATATTATAAGTCAGAGTTGAAAACCCTGTGAGAAACAAAGAAATCTCCATTTGCCACAATGTTTTCAAAATTAGTCTGCTGCTGATGCGTCAACATGCGTCTACAGGTGCATTTGAGGGATGAATGATCGAACTTCGGTCGAATCACATCAAATACATTATACTGAAATGGAAGTATTGGCTTCCCTTGTTGGCGCTTACGTTGCAACGATAGTATTTCGAGATATACACCGGTGTCTGGATAAATAATACTGGTAGAACTGGTATATTAACCAGGAAAAGCCGTGATATAATTAAAGATTGTTGTTAATAAACCAGTCAAAAAACCATGATGTGGTATTATTACAAATAATCGCCCCATTCAGACTACTTTTTGAGTGCATACGCCATAGGGTTCAATTGAATAATGTTGATACGCATGTTGCCTCTAATCTTCTTCCTCCGCGATTGCTCTCCGAAATTCATATCATACAGGACATATTAAAGGTCCTTAGCGTCCGGGGGTAACGGTGTTAGCATTACGACTGACTCGCTAGTGTCGGGATAAATGGACCAAAAGTACTGGTAACTTTACCAAGGAAACGCCCTGGTATATCGGAAAAGAATGTTGAAGTTACGTTACATGT